>CM077502.1:47107564-47707564 GCA_039654745.1 Houttuynia cordata | reverse complement strand
AAAAATATTGTCTTTCAAAAATTGGACCACCACTTTATGGTCATTGGTCTTGCATGCTATAGCCTCTACCCATTTAGAGACATAGTCTACCCCCACAAAGATATAAAGATTGCTAAAAGAGTTAGAGAAATGTCCCATGAAGTTAATACCTCATACATCAAAAAGGTCTATAATAAGGATTGGGGTTAAATGCATCATGTTACGACGTGAAAGCGCTCCTAACTTCTGACATCTTTTACATGCTGAATAAACCACTTACTCTGTGTCAGCCGAAACAGAAGGACAATGTTTCTCCTTCTGAATCTCCTTCAGGAACCAAGTCTAAGGCCAATAATGAGGTACCTTATGTACGCCGTACTCCATTTCCTCAATGCCTAAACATGCCTTCCCCTTTCAACAAGAATAAAGCTAAGATGGATGAGGAGCTAGAAACCTTCAAACAAGTTAAAATTAATCTTCCACTCCTATAAGCCATACAACAAGTACCCGCCTATGCAAAATTTCTCAAAGACCTATGCACACAAAAACAGAAGTCTATGACTCACATTTCTAAGAAGGTCTTTCTTACTGAGCAGGTCAGTTCCATTCTGAAACACGACGCTCCACCAAAATTTAAAGACCCTGACACACCTACAATTTCATGTATTATTAGTGACCATATCATTCTCCCACTGATTTCTTTGGACAAAAAGAGTGTCTATTGAGGAGTAACTTCAAGTAGCACGTTGGTTTGACTTCTTTCCAATAAAGGAGGAATTATTTGTGTCTTGGCACACTATTCTCTGTTATAAAAAAAAGGCACACTGCTCTCGGGCACAAGGGTGCCAAATAGATATTTTTTCAGATCCATTGCCGATACTAAAGGGTCGTTTGGGGTGTGAAAAATCAGTTTCATCCACTTTAGTGGATTTTTGGGATAATCTCAAAATCCGAACCAGCTGAATTCTTTTCAGCTAGATGGTGCTGATTTTTCATGCCCCAACCAGCCTCGAAGTAGCAATAAAAAATGGTTATCCAATTTTCATGATATTATGCATGGATAAGATATATCATAGCCAATTTTAAAAAAAAAAGGTACCATCGACCGGGATCCATGACTCTATATGGTGCCAGGCCATTGTACCCAATAATTTCTCTGAGGTCCCAGGGTCGAATCCCAGCCATGTGGCATCCTGCATGGAGGGCGTGGTGCATGAATTGTACTAATGAAAACAATACAATCAATGCCTATATCTCATAAAAAATCTGCATCACCTCCCTCGATTTGTGTGTGCAGCCTGTCAAAACAAAGTGGTGATGCATGCAATCGGTTGTAAAGTGAGTGAGTTTTTGGAAGCAAATCAATTTCCAATACAAATACGAAAGATAGGCGCAGCAGCCCAAGTTAGTCGTTCGTCGAGATCACTCTCATGTTCATGACTTCTCGGCTTCTTCTTCTGCTCCTAACCCTGCTAGTTTGCTACCACTTCTTGGCATCTTCCGGCCACCGTCCGGCCTGGAAGCACAGCAGTGAAATCGCGTCCAAAGAAGAATCATCATCCAAAACCCAAGTCAGAGATAGAAAAACAAGTACTCCCTCCTGCACTCCTGCTTCTCCAGTAGTCCCTTGCATCTAATTGGAAGAAGTAAATGAGAAAAGAGAAGAAAAGACGAAGAAGATGAGCAAGAAGGGTGAAGAGACCTCTGCCACAACGATGCCCACCACCACCACTTCCTCTAAAAGGATCAAAGATGGTGTTCCTTCACACTAAGGCAACAACGCTGGACTCCTGGAAAATTTATAGAGTTGTTGGAAATTAAGGGGTTTTCTGAATCTATATACTATGTACGTACATTGAGTGTGGAGTGAAACTACTCGTACAAACGTCTAGGCTATTAGACACTTTTTTATCACTTCGGCCATTCTTGTGAAATACTCCCTCCATCCGGAATTATTATCACTGTAAGGCTTGCCAAAATGTTCACATTTAAAAAAATATATGCGGAGTTTTGGAAGTTTGGCTTTTTTTAGGGACAATAGAAGTTAGACTTGTGTAGCGCAAGTGATAGTATGGCAATATCCACTCGATAGCTCCTTTTACAAATGGTATGTCACCAATATCTTGTTTGGTTTACTTGTTGAGGCCTCGTTAAAGTACTGTATTACAGTATTACGTGAATATCATGGTGCATTGGCAAGTTATTTGATGTTAGTAATAACAACCGTGATTTGATTTTGTGAAAAAAGAAAAAACATGGTTTTACTTGGGATATACAATCCATCATTTTTGGCACGCATTTGATTTACACTAGATATACACTAATTTTTTTTTTTAATTTCCCTACTTTTATTGGTGATATACTAGCTGCCATTGGACAGTGAATACTAATAAGTAATAAGAACTCCTAATTGATAGGGCCCCACCAGTTTCTTTGAACTGTCTTCATCAACTCTCTTTATAATCTTCATCTTGCCCCCACCACCATTCTCCAGGGCAGCTCTCCCTACTTTCCATTAAGATCTTGTCCTGTGAGTCACTGGTTTCTGTTCTTTCTAGTGTGATAGAAAGTAATGATCTCTCTCTCTCTCTCTTTGGTGTGTGGTTGTATAGGGATTAGTATGCAATTGGTGAACGATCCACTGTTGTTTGGAGGGCTATCTCCAACTGGTCTTGAAAATAAGTAAATTGCTCCAGTCATGGAGACTCAATACGATCAGTTTCATTTTCCCGGTTTGACGTTCGAATCTCCGAGAACAGCAAGCCAGGACATTCCCACTTCTTGGCAGCTGGACCTTGATGACTCACATTACTTCCCCACCTTGCCCGATGACTTATTCGACATCCAAATGCCAAATAACCATTTGTTCCAATCCTGCACGTTGGATTTTGCACAAGATCTTCATTCTCTTTTCCCAACATCTCCAGCACACGATGCTTTGCACATTGATCGTTTGTTCCACCATGGATTCCCAGCCCAGCCCTTATTCTTATTCACTCCCGACAGTCCCCGAAGGAGCAGACAATCCTCCCTCCCACAATGCTGACATTGACTTCATGTTTATGGACGAAGAAATATGCAGGGGGAGCAGAGTGCCATGAGAGCTTCGATACTAAGGCCATGTTTGGTTAGGATTTTTAGAAGTAGGAAAGTTAGATTTTAGAAAAAAAGTTGAGTTTTGTATTTAGGTGTTTGGTTGGGAAGAATACAATTCTTAAAAAGAATTTAAGGTATGGTAGCAAGAATTATAATTTTCATAAAAAATAAGGGCATTTAATAACAAAAAACATGAGGTGAAACTGTATTTTTTTTTATAAATACCCTTGTCATTTTTTAGAAATTACGACAAATACCATCGGAAGAAGTGAATCCAAATTCATTTGGGAAAAAAGGAGATTTCCCCAAATTCAGATTGGTCCTCCTCCTTATCCGACCGGATCAACCACCCAAATTCTGCGAACTTTGCCTCTGCCAGTTCAAAGAACCAAACTTGTACATGACAAACACTAAATTTAGTTGTAATGTCAACCATTGAAGTCAATTGTAATAGAAACTACTAATGTATATCAAAATCACAATATTAGTAAACACAACTTATTATGGTAAATATAAATAACATCACAACATATAAATAAAGAGTTACAACTTGAACTGCAAAAAATAATCATAGGTACACAACTACATCACAACACATGTAAACACAACCTAGAATGATCATTATAATATAGCATAACAGCATTCTTTTCAACCTATGCATACAAATTCACAACCTAAACTGTAAGAAATAATCACACATATACAACTACATCACAACCACAATATAAGTAAACACAACTTATAATGGTGAACAGAAGACATAATATATAATGTACGTATAAGACGACTCCACAACCAAACAAATTGTAGCAGTCTTTCTTCTCATCTTTGTCCTCATAGGCGTTACTAATGCTATTCCAAAGCACAGTGTAGACATCAGTAGCCCAAGGATATGGATCAAAGATAGCAAGGTTAGACTCATCCATCATTACCCAAAACTTGTCATCTACTACATCCCTTGGCCTGACAGGAGGAACAGAACAATGCAGTATAGAAAGGCCAGCCTTGCTCTGTCATGTGCCTTCAACTTCTTGTTCTCCAACTTCTTCTTATCATCTTTGCGGTAATTCTACTTACTCTGACACTAAAGAACATCCTATCTTGGAAGGTGGGGCACTTGGTGAGTTGCGATGACTTCCTTGCAACTACAAATCCGTCCTGCAGTAGCAGGTACAATATCATACTCACGTCCATGGGGTCGCTGACTGCCTACCAATTGTGAATGTCAATCCACTTTCTCTCCTGGCCAACTTGTGGCCTATTAGTCGATGGAAAACTATTGTGTTTAGCATCTTGAAGAAGACTTTGAAATAAGTCTACATTATCTACTCATGCACCCCTCCTTTCAAATTTGGAATGAGGTTGAGCACCTTGGAAGCTGAGCATTTGCACTCAACTTTGCCAATCTACAAAATGTAATGCAATATTAAGCATACATGTAGCACAACCAAATGCAGTTAAGGAGTAAACACAACTTCATCACAAACGTAATACAACTACAACACATTCTCAACACAACCATCATATAACCGATGCATCCCAACCCTACAAAAGAACTATCACAACGTCACCAAATCCATCAGAGCTCATGATCAACACCCTCAGCCCTCAACTTTATCCATCATAAGTTCTACACAACCACTACACATTTCCATCACAACCATAAATACAATTATCAAATTATCAAAGACAGTTGAACATGAAGACACATCACAAGCTATCTGAACCTGTTAAACATCATAACAAAACACATGCAACCCAACACAGCTATTATTTTTGTCCATCACAAACCATTAAGCAGCATTATAAAATACATGCAACCTTCAACATTCACATGCCAAGAGTAGGAAAAACCTTATGTATTTAAGCAATCATTGAAGACTGAATATTTTATTTCAAAAATTGAAGGTTGTACTTACTTCTTCCTTGCGGGCGGAAGAAGAAAAGACGTATGCCATGTTTGTCTAGTCCTGTGAGCGGGGATAGCCACCGAAGAGGATTGCCGTGAGTGGGGAGAGGGATGCCATGAGGGGAGACTACAACCGCGAGTGTGGAGGGTCCAGCCGTGAGGGGGAGGGTCACGAGGAGGCAGTTTAGGGTTACGGGATTAGTTAGGATAGAAATATATGACATGGTTTAAAGTTGGGATGGGGAAACGTAGGTTTGTGTAGTTTAAATACTCTGGTGGACAGTTTTTTATTTTTTAAATGACGTGGGTAAAGATGTGGGGAAAGACATTGAAACGACATTAATGATGCCGTTTGGTCGGCAGTTACATTATTCCATGCATAGAAGGGCAGTTTCATCATTTAAAAAAATTCTGAGTGCGTGGGAGGATGTGCGGGACCAAATTGGATAACAAATTTAGCATTTTTTGTTAAACTTCACCTGGATTCTCTTCAAATGGATTTATCGTTTCCTATATTTCAACCAGGTTGGCCATTGGAGAGCCTCCTAAAAAATTTTAATAAAATAAGGCAATAGATTGTGCTGCAAATGTAGAATCCTATATTTGCGCAATGTACTGCGAATTCATGTACTAACTGCTGTCTTCTGACTTTGCAGGTTGAACGAAAAATACTTCATCAGAATATTTCTAGTTGCTGTCTGGCATTAATGTAGGTTGGGCAGAGGACATTTGAAGGATCATATTCATATGTTAGCCATGTTGCCGTTGGTATACTTGTATCTCTAGCTTACTCTCTAGATCTTTTTACTGTTGACTCCTTTCTCTGTTATCTAAAATATCTCTCAAAGTAGGTAAAAAATATGCACTCTGTCAAATTTCAATAATCTACTGCCGTGGTTGTCAATAAGTTCTCCATTTCTGTTTAGCTTTTTAAGTCTTGTTGAGGCGGGTTGCCTGCTGGTTGCCTATACTAGCACTTGCCTATTGCTCTTATTGTAAGGATGTTCATTTTGGTAGTCTGAATTGTCTCAGGCCAGCTAAAAATCTAGAGATCATAAAGAAAATCTTAGGAAGTGTAATTTAGAAGTGATGTATTGCTTTCAGACACAAGGATTTCTATAAAGGTAACTGAACAAATTATTTCTCTACCCAAGAACCTCGTACAATGTACTTACCCTTATTCTTCCAGTAAAATTTAGATGACATATGTAGCCAATTAAAATATGTAATCAACAAATCATAGCTTAGTCCAGAAATGAAACACCGCAAGCGCAGTGGGTGTAATCGTGGAAAGTCATCTGAATGTCTAGGGACATTTGGCAACTTCCACATATATGTTGTAAACAGTTCTGCCAAAGAAGTCAAAACACAAGTACCAACTACAAAGTTGTAGTAATTACAAATGCCACAAATTTGCGGGAGAAGTAGCTATTAAAAGTAGATTACAACCAAACACACTATAAATATCAGCTGAAAATTTTGCTGAAACACTCTATAACTTCAGACATAATTCGACCACATCAGACTACTGAAATTAATCATTAGCAACTCACTGGCTGCTTATTGAGACTACTATCACATATATCATAGATACTCCGTCATGGAAAAAGCGCTAATGGAACCAAAACAGAGACTATGTCAACCAATTTCGATCCAGCAGGCTAAGATCATTTGAGTTATTAATAAGAAAAGAGACTAGATAACGCCAGATAATAAGAACACTACAAAATGAAGTCACGAAAGTTGAAATTCTTTCGATGTGTCCAGATCACCCGAGATTTGCCCATTCGAGGATTGCTGCGGCGATGAGTCGATTCACAGGCAGAACACAACAAGACTGCGCCATCTCCTTGTTCTTCTCTCAAGTCTTGAAACAAGGTCGGCGATATGGATGAAGATGTCGGAACATGGAAGCAGCTCGATCGACCACTAGTAATGGTGTGAATAAAGTGGGCCTGATTCTAGGCCTATTCAGAAGTCTACTTTATTTATGGGTTAGAATTACGGCCCAATAATGTTTCCGTTCAGAAGTATTATGACAATCCACTTCGCTTATTGTCCCCAGTCTCCCGAGTTGAGCTTGTTCAGTGAAGATTATTGGACATTGCCTTCTAGCTTGTTCTTCTATTTACGCACCATCTCAGCACCAACAATGCTTTTTGGGTGTTGGAGAAATTCTTTTCCAACCGAGTATCTAAATGCTGTTATGGCTATGCGTACTGAGCTGGAGTACTCAAAATTGAGTACCCAAATGCCAAGAGTGGGTATCCAAATCTTTTTTTGTTTTAAATTTTAGAAACATCCAAAAACAAGCTCAATTACTTGACGTGAGAAAAATGAAATGCTGAAAATTCCAAAAATTTACTATTCAGGGGCTGTTTGGGGCGTGAAAAATCAGCTCCATCCAGCTGAAAAAATTCAGTTGGTTAAGAATTTTTGGGATAATCCACTAACCACCTGACGTGAGAGAAATGAAATGCCGAAAATTCCAAAAATTTACTAAGGGTCTATTTAGGGTGTGAAAAATCAGCTCTATTGATAATCCACTAACCACCTCTTAACCAGTTGAATTTTTCTAGCTGGATGGAGCTAATTTTTCACGCCCCAATAGCCCCTCAGTTGGAGGGGGGGAGCTCAAACTGTAACCAGTGTCACAAAGTACGAATTCGGGGGTTATTTAGCAAGGGGTCCATTCGGTTCAGTTTTAACAAAATTCAGATAAGGTCGAAAAAATTGTAAAAAACTTGGCAAGTTAAAAAACAATCAAATCGCCATCGTAGGTGGCCCCGGATGGTCAAAAGAACTTCCTCTGCCCCGTCATCTTGCCACGAGTCCATTTCCCCTCCTACATATAACCATTTGCCCATAGGCACTTGCCCACCCTGTGCAGCACCTCCCTGACTCACTCCCTTGTGTAGGAGTCCCCGTTCGACAGCAGCTTCTCTGCTTGGTACGTAGTCATCGCCTCCCCATCCATCCCACCCCCTTGTCATCCTTCGCGTGGGCCACTGACATAGACGAGAAGATGCCGGAGCCCCGCTTCCTCGCCGTTGCCTGCCTTTGCCACACCGTCGACTCCCATTTTGCCCCAAGCTCCTTGTACATCCTCATCAGCAGCCTCCTCGGGTCCGTTGCACCTCCTCCTCCTCCACCACCACCACCTAGAGCTCGCCTAGCAATGCCTCTCCACTGACACTGTAGCCAGGTGGTGCCATTGTGTGGTGTGGTCTACTGGGTGTTGGGAACAAAGGTGTTTGTGTGGTCCGAGGAACGGACAAATGGAATGTGCATGTGGGTTAGGAGTGGGCATTGATCCAGTGAGGTCGAGGTTCCGGTTCCGTTGCCTACATCGTCTTGGAGTCCCACTATTTGGCAGGCGAGGAGAGGTTGCAGTTCTATGTGGGATCCCTTCAGCAAGTCGCAAAGGGAATGAGGGATAAGGTCGATGTTGCGCCTTCGGAACTGCCGACGCAGATGAACAAGGGGAAGAGTCCGAGAGGCTAGGGCATTGTGGAGGGAAGGGGGTAGTCGGCGGGATTCTGGACCACATATGGGGTGGACTGTGGAGGACTGGAAGGGCTTAAGTAGTTTTTTTTAGTTTATAAGTCCGAACTGAACCGGTTAACCAGCAAATAACAGAAAATCCGCCGAACCAGCCAAATAAGGAGATTAAGCAGTTAACCTCTGAAGGTGCAAACCGCGAATAACCGGCGAATAATAGCGTATGTTGATATGTGCACTCAAATCTGAATTTGAGTGCTCAAGATTTGAGTACTCCTTTGGAGATGCTCTCTAGCCAATGTAATCCACCTTTTTCTCATGGAACAATTACGAGGAAGGGTTACCGATTACGGGTAAATACACTTTAGGACCTAACCCTAAAGTGTAAATAAGTTTGGGTGAGGAAGGGGGGAGGTATATGATCTCTCCATAATGCCCTCACCCATTCCCACCCTTCTTTCCCTCCAAAAAGCCGATCATCATGCTATTTTGTCTTTCACTTCTCCTCACTCTCTTCCCAATCTTCCGCCTCCGTCATCGCCGCCCTCTCTTCCCCTTATTCCGCCTCCCCTCATCGCCCCTCCCTCTTCCCCTTCTTCCCCCCTCTTGGCAACCCCTTTCATCCTTAGTATTTCCCCATCCCCTATTGGTCGCTACTGTAACTAGGTTGCGGGCGGCCGCGGGAAGGCCCAATCAGTGCATAGCCGAGGGAGAGCTGCCACTTGCAGAAACCATGGATGTAAGTACAGAAAATTTGGGTTTTTTTTATGTGTAGTGGTGTTTGGTAGGATATAGCTACCTTGTGAGTTAGTGTCATATGCAATACGTATTTTAGTTGCTCCCTTATATGTGTGTGTTGCCTCATATACAAGTTGTTGTGTTGCATGATGTGTTGCCTCATATATATGGTATTGTACTGTAAGTTGCAATGCATTTTTAGGCATTACAGTCAAGTTCCGACGCATTTATAGTCAGTTATGTTATATTTGTGATGCGTTAAATACTTGTTGCGATACCTAGTAGAAATGCTCAGATGTGTTGTATCTTAATTAGTTGTGATGCATTTTTTTTAGTTATGATGTTTAGTGGCTATATTTATGATGCCAAATTAGTTAAGTTGTGACGTTAGTAGACATGATACATTGCAGTCAAGTTGCAATGCATGTTTAGACAGTTAGATGACATTTGCGATGCAGCTGTGATACCTCTATTATTAAGTTGTGATGCATTTGCGACTCTGTTGGAATATTAATTTGCGATAGCAGTGCGATGTTCTAATAGCTTACGACATGTTGAATTGTAGGTGGAAGGGGCCAGTTTGAGGGTGTTGGCATGCTATGGTGACCGCATTGATCATACTCCTGGTAGCAATGTGGCGATAGTTGGAGGCATATGCCACGCTCACACCCTTAAACCAAATGATTCTTTCAGTTCATTTGCTAAAGCGTTGCTAATGATTTCAACATTCTAGAAGAGAAACTATGTTTTGCATACATATACCCCGACTTCAAATATATGACGTTTGTGTCGAATGATAATGGATTGACTGAGTTGAGGAACTGCTTTATGCAACGTGGCTTTTGTAAGGTGTTGTTGTGTGATGAGGAGAACATCCAATTATAAGCAGTTCTCCAAACAATACACTTGAAAGCAAGATGCATGTCAGTCCAGTTAGGAGTAGTAGCAGTCAGGGAACATCACTACGTTCGAGTGTTTGGCAGTACAACTTGGTAGGAATTGGGCAAAAATTCACAGATCAGTTTGAAGTAAGGAAGGCATTGAGACAACTTTCAATAGCCAACAACTTCTCATACAAGTGGGTGAAGAATGGAAAGCGTCGGCTTATAGTAGTGTGTGCAAGTGAAGGTTGTAAATGGAATGTGAGTGCAAGTTTGGATGTGGAGACAGGTTTGTTTGAGGTGAAGAAGTATGATGGGAATCATACATGTGCTGGAGGAACAAGGAAGCGATATCACCCACATACTTCGCAGAGTTTATTGTTGGTAAGGTAAGAGACAGTCCCTCATATTCGGCAAGTGACATGGTGACTGACATGCGTGTAGAGTATGGCTTAAGCATCAGATATCAGAAGGCATGGCGTGCAAAGGAAATAGCTATTGGAGCTCTATATGGTGATTACAAGGATTCTTATAACGACATTCCATGGTATTTGAACAAGCTCATGGCTACAAATCCAGGGACTATAGCTGCCTATCAGGTCGATCCCGAAAGCAAGAGGTTCCTTCATTGCTTCATTTCATTGAATGCATCCATATGAGGGTTTGAACATTGTCGGGCAGTTATTTTTATGGATGGTACTTTTCTTTATGGCAAGGCCAAGGGGACTCTTCTAGTAGCTTCTTCAGTGGATGTTGGCAACCATATTTTTCAATTAGCTTATGGAGTTGTGGATAATGAAACCGAGGATAACTGGCAGTGGTTCTTAACACATGTTCGCCATTGCATTGCTCCTAATAGGATTATCACTGTGATATCCGATAGGGACAAAGGACTTCTTGCGGCTGTTCCAAGCATATTTCCATATGGTTTTCATGCTTATTGTTGCGACACTTGGAGTACAACTTGCGAGATAGAGGATTATGAGGAAAGGGGCACAAGGGAAGCAAAGCGCAAGTGACCAGGATGATTCACAGTGTTGCTGAAGCGACTGACATGCATGAATATGAGGCTGAATTGGTTAAGCTCCGCGAGGCTTCTCAGGTAGCATATGGCTGGGTTCTAGCAAATAAGTATGAACACTGGTGCAATGCCCTCTTCCCAGGCTGTATGTACAATCACTTGTTGAACAACGTTGCCGAAAGCTTTAACAGCTTGGTGAAGGTGGAGCGGGACATGCCCATTTTCGCCCTTCTTGATGGCATTCGTATGAAGATAATGACCAAGATGCATGCAGCCAGATCAGCTAGTCAACAGTGGGAGTCCTATCTCGTCTTAGAGGTAAATGAAATAGTTAATATCACTATCAATGCATCTCGATCACTATTAGTTTTGCCTGCTAATGATACTATGGTGGAGGTGGTTGAGGCTGACAAACATTATTCAGTGGACGTAAGTCTACTCACTTGCACTTGTCGGTGGTGACAAATCAAGGACTACCTTGTGTCCATGCATGTGCTGCCATATCTGCTAAAGGAGTGTCACCAGCTTATTCATGTCGTGGAGACTTCTAGACAACACAGAGCTATAGGTATGTATACAGCCACATTGTCTTCCCAGTTTCACATAAAGACAAGCCAGTTCGAGCTGAGCCACCAGTAGGAGATGATCTATTTCTTCCACCCATAACCAAGAGGCCAAGGAAGAAGCGCGTTGAATCCTAAAAAAAATCTGTAAGACCATTCCATTGCAGCCGATGTGGTGGGCTTGGGCACAACAAGAAGAAATGTACAACACCAATTGCGGGCTAACCTGTTTCTGGAATAAGTTACGTTCAGTTATTTTGTTTCAGTTTATACTACTAAAATACTTTGCAAGGTCTCTAATAATCTTAATACTATTACGACTTTGATCTTGTAGATATGTCGTAATGTGTTATATAGGACAAGTTGAGAAACTGTTATTGCTAAGTTGCATGACATTTACGATGCCCAAATGTTGAAGTTGCGATACCATGATTGCTAAGTTGTGATGACATGATTTATTGCATTATGTGTTGCCTCATATGCATGTGTTACCACGGATTAAGAACCACAGATTAACTTGTCATACCTTGTATATATGTTCGAATGAGGCAATGTTCAGATGTTGCGATGCCTAAATGTTAAAGTTGCGATACCTTTATTGAGAAGTTGCGATGCCTAAATGTTGACTACTAAACTACTTAGCAAGGTCTGTAATAATCTTGATATATTACGTCTTTACTCTTGTAGATATATTCGAATGTGTTATATATGATAAGTTGCGATACCTTTATTGCTAAGTTGCATGACATTTGCGATGCCTAAATATTGAAGTTGTGATGCATTTATTGCTAAGTCGTGATGACATGATTTGTTGCACGATGTGTTGCCTCATATGCATGTTGCTGTGTTGCACGGCATTGTGGTGATGGTTATAGCTAGCTAAATAGTGATGGATCGAGAACCACGTATTAACTTGTCAGTACCTTGTACATCAACGGAATGTGTTATATATGACAATGAAGTTGCGATACCTTTATTGCTTAGTTAGGTGACATTTACGATGCCTAAATGTTGAATTAGTGATACTATTATTACTAAGTTGTGATGACATGATGTGTTGCATAATATTCATGTTGCTATGTGTTGTGCACCCTAGGAGGATGCACAAAAGCCGGCAGCAAAGGGGTAGGGAAGGAGATGAGAGAAGAGAAGGAGGAGGAGAGAAACTAGAATTCATTCATCAATACCCTAAACCAAACAAGTCGTCTCCTACATATAGGCGCAGGGGCCTAAAGCTGATGGGCCTGATGGGCCATGTTATGCAAATAAGTAAATAGCCTATTCCTACTATAGTGGCCCACATGGCCTAATGCAAATAAGTAAATAGCATAAGTAAATAGCCTAATAGCCTAATACTAAGAGAGTTGTAACATTCCACCACGCTCCGCTACGGCCTTGACCTCAAGGCGAAAATGTAGGAAATCGAGTAAAGAAATCGTCTTCTAATTCCCAAGTGGCATCGTCCAAAGAATGATCTTGCCATGCAACTAGCACCTCATTCACCAAGCGTCCAAAACGACGAACCCGACGGCGATCCAAAATATACGCAGGAAGGACAGGAGGATCCTCCGGCAAGAGCAACGGTGTAGGCACCCCACTAGTAAGGCGAGAAGGATCCCCCACAAAGTGCTGCAGACGGGACACATGAAAAACCGAATGAACCTGTGAAGTGGGTGGCAACTGCAGACGATAAGCAACCGGCCCAATATGCTCCAATATCAGATAAGGCCCATGGAACCGGTGTGCCAATTTGGTAGAAGCAACAGCCGCCAAGGAATGCTGTCGATGAGGCAAGAGGTTAACATAAACCAAATCCCCAACTGCATACTCCCTATCCATATGAGAGCGGTCATACACCTGCTTCATCCGATTCTGAGCAGTCGCGAGGTTAGCCTTGAGTTGACGCAAGACCTCATTGCGCGTCTGAAGTGCATAGTCTACCTCACCCACCGAAGAGCTGAAAGGTAAATAATGGATCACCATAGGTGGAGGCCGGCCATAAACCACTTCGAAGGGGGTGAATCCGGTAGAGGTGTGATAAGCAGTATTATATGACCATTCAGCCCAGGGAAGAAGTTGGAGCCAACGGCGAGGTTCTTCACCAACAAAACAGCGTAGGTACTGTTCCAAACAACGATTGACCACCTCCGTTTGGCCATCACTTTGCGGATGATAGGCGGTACTCATGTGCAATTTAGTATCCTGTAATGCAAAGAACTCCCGCCAGAAAAGAGAAATAAATATTTTATCCCTATCGGACACAATCATTCGAGGCATGCCGTGCAACTTGGCCACTTCGCGCACATAAATTTCAGCAACAGCCTTCGCCGTATAAGGGTGACCAAGGGTGCAAAAATGAGCATATTTAGAGAGACGATCCATTACCACAAGAATAACTGATTTACCTTGGACCATAGGTAGAGCCTCAATAAAATCCATGGAGACATCCTCCCAAACGTGATCAGGAATAGGGAGGGGTTGCAGAAGGCCCGCAGGAGTAGTAGTGGAGGCCTTCGCGCGCTGGCAGACATCACAAGCAGCCACATAAGAATGGACTTCCTTTTTTATTCCCTGCCAAAGAAAATTCTGACTCACACGCTTATAGGTGCGGAAGGACCCTTCATGACCAGCACTAGGGGTGTCATGAAAGAAGGAAATAATATTCCGCCGTAGTATCGGACTCAGGGGAACCCATAGGCACTGCTTCCAGAAGATATAACTATCCTACAAAACAAAAGAGGGTAAGCATGTTGGGTCAGCCTGGAGGCGCTGTAAGATGTCCGTGGCCTCAGGTACGTCCTGGTAAGTCTGCAGCAAGTCAGTCATGAAGAGAAAGGTAGGGACAGAGAGGCCCAATAGAGTGCATCTATACATAGAGTGCATCTATACGTCCGGCGGATCATCTATACATGAAATATGCATTTTATTATCTCCTAAACTTATATTTATACTAGTGTTTGATTAGAATTATTGCTACTTAATATAGTTTTTGGTTTTTGTAGGAAACAAGAGTAATACACAAAAATGAAGAGAAAAGTGACTCGAATAGTTAAATTATCATAACTTCTACTACAAATATCTGATTGGACTGATTCAAGTCGCATGTCAAATTTCAAGAAGTCAGCTTTCCAACGCCACCAACCACGCACAATTCTGAGTTCAGGACAGAAAGTTATAGCCATTTGAATTTTATAAACAGTAACTACGATCGATCGGGAATCACTGCGATCGATCGCTAGAGCCACAAAAGCACTGTATTGAAGGACACGATCGATCGGCA
Source organism: Houttuynia cordata (assembly GCA_039654745.1). Lineage (NCBI taxonomy): Eukaryota > Viridiplantae > Streptophyta > Magnoliopsida > Piperales > Saururaceae > Houttuynia > Houttuynia cordata. The sequence continues at coordinate 47,692,596 of CM077502.1, read as the reverse complement.
TCAAAACGATCGATCGTATCTACTGGAATTTTTGATCCGCCGAAGACAGTAACTATGATCGATCGGTATCATACGGCGTCGATCGCTAAGCGATCGATCGGAGGAAAATAACGAAGGAATAGCGATCGATCGGCCAGCGAACGATCGTCAATACGTACGATCGATCGCCGTATGCGGCAAACCGGAATTAAGGCCTACTTCGACTTAGATTTGGAAGGGATTTTTAGGGTTTTCCTTCACCCCTATATATATGCCTTAAGGGAGAACGTATTGGGCACCACATATTCAACCTAGAGAGCAATTTGAGACCTTGGAGGCTAGAGCAAAGGAAGAAGAAGATGATGAAGATGAAGATGATGGATTCTCTTCCCATGCTTGGCTAAACTCCTATCCAAGGCGTAGATGAAGCCCAATAATCTGGTTGTGTAGTTTCTTTTCTCTCATCTTATGTTTTTATTCTAGTTGGTGTATGGATTTTATTGTGTAATCACCGTTAATTCAATAAAGATTTGTTCTTTGTACTCGAGAGAGACAAGAGTGAATTCTTGTGAGTTTCAATCCGAAGGATACTTGCGTATCCGAGAGGAACGTGAGTAGACTGAGGTGTTATATATCAATAAAGTTTCATTGGTTTATACTCGAAAGAGATAGATCACAATTCCATGTTTTAATTGTTTTATGTGTTACATCCGAGAGGAGAGCACTATATTTTGAGTTGACAAGTGTATGTCCGAGAGGAATATGCTAGCCAATTGGAAATCTTTATTCAAAAGAGAGAGAGAAACGATACACTAGTTATTGTGGTGGATTCGAAGCCTTGGTCTTCTCCATATTGATTAAATCTCAGCCTAGTAGTTAAAGTTCATAGCTTAATTTAGATTAAACAAAAACTGCAACTTTCTTCTCTTGAATTTGGTAAAAGATTAATCCGTCCCTGAGGTTCGACAACCCCTTAATACTCACTGAGGTACACAATTGCCTTGTGCACTTGCAAGGGTTTAATTTTAAATGATCAAGTTTTTGGCGCCGTTGCCGGGGACGGAAGCCAATAATTTACCAAATTCTTAGCTTAGCTTAGTTTTAGAGTAGTTTAGTGAGTCTTAACTTAGATTATTTGTCAGTAGCTTAATTTGTGTTTTCCTTTCTTTTTACAAGGTTAAGAGAAGACGTGAAATTCTCGCCAACGTGGAAGGGCCATCCCTTCCCCTAGTTTGCATTCTCTTATCCTTCCCTTTTTAGATTAATTTGTGTGTTTGGTGTTTTTCTTTTCTTTCTGTGACTGCATGTTGTGCTAGTTGTGGTTATTAGGACTGCTAGTTGTTGATATCTAGGACTGATAATTGCTAGTTGTGGATATCTAGGGTTGATTTTCTGATTTGTGGATGTGTGATATTTTGGTTCGGTTGATGAATGCATGGTGAAGAAATGTCTTCACCTTTCTATGGATTTAGCCATGAGAACCCATATAGGAGCTTTAATGATTATTGTTCTTCACACACACCTAATCCCCCTCCCTATGAACTGCCCTACCACCCACGACCCTTATATACTGATACTTACAACCGTGGGTGGGATAATCATTCTAATTTTGGGAGTGGCACATCTTCCCTACAATATACAACTCCTTATATGTCGGAACCATGTGCCCTCTGTTTAAGTCCCATTCACACCCCAGTGGAGTGCCCTTTGGCCCATGAGTACCCTAATTTTATAAGAAAATATGTGAATGAGGCCCAAAGTCTTCATAGGTGGGAGGATCGTCCTATTTTCCCTTGGAAGCAACCCAACCCTAGGCCCACTCTTCATGAGGCCCTTAGACAAGATTTTCTAAGCCAACAGCTGCCTTACCAACCTGCATCTACTCCTCAGTTTGGTCAATCTACCTTAGAAGATAAAATGAACCAAATAATAGCCAACCAATCTGCCATCCTCACAGCCTTAACTAAGTTGTCAACTGGATATAAGGAAATGAGAGAAGAGTACACCCCACATGTCCAACCCCAATATCCGATGGGCCAATTTTCTGATGAAGGGATTTATTTTTCCCCTGACTACGATGTTACATCCCTTCAGAATGCCAAAAGGTTTGACAATGAGCTTGAGTGGGTTTTACATAATGATCAAGAAGGTGTAGAAATTAAAGAAGAAGTGAGTGTGTTGATAGAACCAAATTTTTAACCTTCTTCTATATCTGAGGAGTGGCAGTCTACAAAACTGTTAACAGAACCTTCTATTCCTGAAACACCATTCATACCATGTCTTGACCAATCTAACTCTTTATTTATTGAACATAACTTAGACTGTTTCATAGATAGTTTAGTTGAGTCATTAATTGAGGAAGCTTTCCCAATTGGGTTACTACAAGAGGCCCCTAAGGCCAAAATGGTTGATGTGGGGGAGGAGGTTCCCTTTATATTAAAATTCTCTGATGACCTTCTTTCATGGTTAATGCAGGGACCCCTCTTTCCAAAGCTTCCCTACCCACCACTCCATCCTTTTATTCCACGATGTGCTCCATTCTTAGGCAACAAAGATAGGAGTGTGTGGTGCAATCATTTAATTGATCCAGGTTGATGACTTGATAATCTGGACCCTACAGAGGATCATGGCTCCGTCTGGCTGAAGACGTTAAACTTAGCGTTTGGTGGGAGGCAACCCACGTATTCAGGTGTATTCTCTCCTTTCTCTGATTTTCTTTATTATAGGCTCATTGTCATGCTATATTTTGCTCACATTGAGGACAATGTTCATTATAGGTTTGGGGGAGGGAATATTATTTGTATAAAAGAAAAAAAATAGAAAATAAAAAACAATTCATAAAAAATTTTTTTGATTAGTTTTTAGGTTGTTTGTTAGTATTTTTGTTAGGATTTGATAGTTTATCCCGTAATGATGCATGTTACAATTCTTAGGAGATTAATTTGCATTGGAAGTGTGAGTAAGTATACTGGAGGATAGATACACTTAACTGAGCATATCTTTCTATTACAGTCCTCTTGGAACAAGGTGCTTGAACTAAGAAAATTCACTCACACACACTAGTACATAAAGTAATACCATCTAGAGATTTGTTGAATGCTAATTTACAGTGGGATGTCTTTAGTCATAGTCATTGGATGATGTGTAGTTGTCTGTTGAGCTTAAAAGATCATGATAGACCATTTACTTGGCTATGGCAAGGGATTGGAACCGGAAATAGGTTGAGAGTATAATACAGCCTGGACAAAATAAAAATGTGCTGAAATATATGTGCTGAAAATGAAAATGCAAAAAAATGAAAACAAAATGAAAGAAAAGGGGCTGCTTGACTTTATAGGATTAACTTAGGCTGATGCTCGGGCCCGAAGCGGTCTCTTAAAACCTAATGCCCCAAGCTAAATTGGCTGGGAGTCATTGGCCTGAGTCATTGCTAAACCTAAGCATCTTGAAGTCAGGCCTTACACAGTCCTAGCGAAAAAAGAAAAAAAGAAAAAAAAAAGTCTGTGGTGTATTATCCTCTCAAATCTAGAATGTTGGACCCGAAGGAGGCGCGCAGATCTGTGCTATCATGAACCTAAAGATTACGATGACTATGTAGATTCTGATGTTCTTTGGTTAATGGGTAACACTGGATCTGTATAAACAGAAATTTAGAATGTATTGCTACAATGTTCTACACTTTCTACTATTTATGTTATCATGCTATATCATATTGAGCAGAAATTTCTAAGATGAAAGTGTGGAATAAAACCACTTACTTGAGGGCTTCTATATTCCTGTTGATTATGAACCAAGTACATGTGGTTGATTTTCTTAAGCATTGCAGTGTGCATTTGTCGGGATAATAGGTTGTGTGTTTTGCAATGTTTTAATTTTTGCTTTGTTTTTACACTTAGGTTAATTAGTTTCATAAATACATGTTTGTGGGTAGCATGGCTGCAAACCCTCACGAGACAACACTCGTCCTACTAAGGACACCTAGAGGTTTAACGGCTTGTTGCATATGCTCAATGCAATCGTGTTCCCTACGAAAGTGGTGTTTACTTTTATGCATTAGTTCTTTAGTTTGTTTGATTTGATTTGATTTTGTTTTGTTTTGCTAGGGACTAGCAAAATCTAGGTTTGGGGGTGTGATCTATACATGAAATATGCATTTTATTATCTCCTAAACTTATATTTATGCTAGTGTTTGATTAGAATTATTGCTACTTTAATATAGTTTTTGGTTTTTGTAGGAAACAAGAGTAATACACAAAAATGAAGAGAAAAGTGACTCAAATGGTTAAATTATCATAACTTCGTCTACAAATATCTGATTGGACTAATTCAAGTCTCATGTCAAAGTTCAAGAAGTCAGCTTTCTAACGCCACCAACCACGTGTAATTCGGAGTTCAGGACAGAAAGTTATAGCCATTTGAATTTTATAAACAGTAACTACGATCGATCGGGAATCACTGCGATCGATCGCTAGAGCCATAAAAGCACTGTATTGAAGGACACGATCGATCGGCATCAAAACGATCGATCGTATCTACTGGAATTTTTGATCCGCCGAAGACAGTAACTACGATCGATCGGTATCATACGGCGTCGATCGCTAAGCGATCAATCGGAGGAAAATAACGAAGGAATAGCGATCGATCGGCCAGCGAACGATCGTCAATACGTACGATCGATCGCCGTATGCGGCAAACCGGAATTAAGGCCTATTTCGACTTAGATTTGGAAGGGATTTTTAGGGTTTTCCTTCACCCCTATATATATGCCTTAAGGGAGAACGTATTGGGCACCACATATTCAACCTAGAGAGCAATTTGAGACCTTGGAGGCTAGAGCAAAGGAAGAAGAAGATGATGAAGATGAAGATGATGGATTCTCTTCCCATGCTTGGCTAAACTCCTATCCAAGGCGTAGATGAAGCCCAATAATCTGGTTGTGTAGTTTCTTTTCTCTCATCTTATGTTTTTATTCTAGTTGGTGTATGGATTTTATTGTGTAATCACCGTTAATTCAATAAAGATTTGTTCTTTGTACTCGAGAGAGACAAGAGTGAATTCTTGTGAGTTTCAATCCGAAGGATACTTGCGTATCCGAGAGGAACGTGAGTAGACTGAGGTGTTATATATCAATAAAGTTTCATTGGTTTATACTCGAAAGAGATAGATCACAATTCCATGTTTTAATTGTTTTATGTGTTACATCCGAGAGGAGAGCACTATATTTTGAGTTGACAAGTGTATGTCCGAGAGGAATATGCTAGCCAATTGGAAATCTTTATTCAAAAGAGAGAGAGAAACGATACACTAGTTATTGTGGTGGATTCGAAGCCTTGGTCTTCTCCATATTGATTAAATCTCAGCCTAGTAGTTAAAGTTCATAGCTTAATTTAGATTAAACAAAAACTGCAACTTTCTTCTCTTGAATTTGGTAAAAGATTAATCCGTCCCTGAGGTTCGACAACCCCTTAATACTCACTGAGGTACACAATTGCCTTGTGCACTTGCAAGGGTTTAATTTTAAACGATCAGCCGATCAGCCTGCAGAAGGACAGCGCCCAACCCACTATCGGAAGCATCAGTTTCCACCACAAATGGCTGAGAGAAATCCGGCAAGGCTAAGACTGGGGCGGATGACATAGCCTGTTTTAGAGAGTCGAAGGCCTCCTGGGCGTCAGTACTCCAAACGAAGGCGCCGGTCTTTAACAAGGCAGTAAGAGGGGCGGCCAGAGTACCATAATGGGCAATGAAGCGCTTGTAATAGCCCGTCAGCCCAAGAAAACCTCGTAAGGCCTTAGGTGATGTCGGCGTGGGCCAGTCGAGCATAGCGGTCACTTTGGCCGGATCTATAGAGACTCCATGTTCCGCAATAATATGGCCCAAATAATCAATCTGAGGTTGGCCAAAAGAACATTTGGACCGTTTCAACAAAAGAGAGTGCCCGACCAAGAGATCAAAGACGGTCTGCAGATGGCCAATGTGATCCTCCCAGGTAGCGCTATAGATTAATATGTCATCGAAGAAGACTAATATGAACTTGCGCAAGAAAGGCTAAAAAATATCGTTCATTAGACTTTGGAAGGTAGCTGGCGCATTAGTCAACCCGAAGGGCATCACAAGAAACTCATAATGACCGTCATGTGTACGAAAAGCAGTCTTATGAATATCCGCTAGGTGCATCCGAATCTGATGATAGCCGGAACGTAAATCAAGTTTAGAGAAATATTTCGCACCTGATAACTCATCGAGAAGCTCCTCAATAACGGGAATAGGATACTTATCCTTCAATGTAATAGCATTTAAAGCACGATAATCGACGCAGAACCGCCATATCCCATCCTTCTTCCAAACCAACAAAATGGGAGAAGAATACGAGCTGGAGCTGGGACGAATAATACCGGTTGCCAGCATGTCAGCCACCAAATGCTCGATCTCAGCCTTTTGCACATAGGGGTAACGGTAGGGCCGCACATTAGCTGGGCTCGACCCTGGAAGTATGAGAATCTGATGGTCGTGCCCACGCGTAGGAGGTAGTCCGGTTGGCTCTCCAAAGAGGGACCCATAGTCGGTCAAGAGAGTAGTCAAGTCGGCCGGAAGGGTTGGCAGGGTCGAGTCCGATATAGACATAAGTTGCAGCAAAAACCCATTGGCCGAGTGCCAAAAGAAAGACCCCACAGCCTGGGCCGACTGGAGAGTACCGGGAATGGACCCTTGTAAATGAACCTGCTGATCAGCCACCCCAAAGGACATGACTAAATCTTTAAAATTCCAGACCACGTCCCCAAGCTCTTGGAGCCATTGGACCCCCAATACAATATCAGCTCCTTTTGTAGGTAGAAGATGGAGATCCACCACGAAGTCATACCCTTGAATATGCAAGGATACGCGGGGGCATAGGCCCTTGCTGCGCATGTGTGTGCCGTCACCAATAAGAACGTCAAAAGCACATGCCTGAGCAATATGACATCCCATGCGCTGCGCCACCCTATCATTAATAAAATTGTAGGTACTCCCTCTATCAATCAAAATAGCAACTGGCTGGCGCTTTAACTGACCTTGTATGCGCATAGTGTGAGGCGTGTATGTTCCCTGGAAAGCATGAAATGAGATCACAGCCGTCGAATCGACATAAGCGTCCTCGACCGGTTGATAAATAAAATCGTCCCCCCTCAGGACAGGACTCCTCCAAGATGAAAGCGGTAGGGGGCGTGCGACAGCGATGTCCGGGAACGTACCGCTCATCACAGTTGAAACAGAGGCCTTTGGCCCTTTTTTCGTCCATCTGGGCCTGGGATAACCTGCGAATAGGGGAAGGCAAGGTGGCTCCTGCTGGTGGTCCAGGCCTAGAGCTGGTGACGGCCCCAATAGGAGGAACTGGCCTCGGGGCCGGTAATCCAGGAGAAGACCGGAAGGGGGGTCGAACCACACGCCATTGCTGGTTCAACCGTTCTTCCGCAACTCGAGCATGCCCAATGATATCTTTCATAGATTTAGGCCAAAACTGCCGGATTTCATCTACAATGTCAGCCCGCAAGCCATGCATGAAGGCCCCCACTAATGCCGCCTGGTCCCAATTAGGTAGCCAATTAGCTATGCGCATAAATTCCTGATGGTAAGCGCGCACTGAGGATGTTTGACGGAGAGATGCTAGCAATTCATTAAAATTAGCATAATCGTTTGGCCCGAATTGTACGCATAACTCATTCACAAAATCAGCCCATGTCGGATGAAACATATCCCTCTCAAAATATTGGAACCAGACTAAGGCATCGCCCGACAGATGGAAGGCTGCGATGCGCAGTTTATCAACTTCCGACTGAGTGCCATGATACTCAAAGAATTTATTTGCCTGATATATCCAATCAATAGGGCTATCTTCCCCACTATACTTAGGAAATTGAAGTTGGGCCAATCGAGGCTCAGCCGAGGCCCGTCCGAATGGATCCTGAGACGGGGCCTGAGACATACCTGGCGGAAAGTTGGAGAAGCCAGTAAGAGTTGGTCCTCCAAATAATGGCCCATAGGGCATGGAATGCCAGCTCGCCGATATATCGGCGATATATCGCCGATATATCGGTATCGGACACAAACCGATACTCCGATACCATTAAGTATCGTTTTTTACATTTTTTCCAAATATCGCCGATATATCGGTTTCGGACCGATATATCGGCCTTTTTTGAAAAAAAAATTTATTTTTTTAAAAAAAAAAAATTTTGAAAAAATTTTTTTTTTTTTTTTTTGGGAAAAAAAAACTTTCATGTTTGTTTTCTATCCTTTTATGCATATTTTGAAATCTATTCTTTGTTTAAATTAGTATAACTCATTTTAGAAGTTAGATTTTGAAAATATATGATAAAAACTAGTTTTTGACGACCGATATTTTTTTACGCAATATCTCCGATATATCTCCGATATTTCGTCTCTTAGGCCGACCGATATTTTACCGATATCCGATACGACATTCCATGCCATAGGGTGGCACATCTCCCTGCGACTGCTGATGTGGTCGGCCAGTATGATGAGGAAAGGCACGCAGATGAGTGCCAGCTGCCCCTGGCGGCAAGATATTAGTCGGATCAAAGGAACCAAACATAGTTGAAGACTGAAAGGCATGGCCTTGGGGGTATGGAGATCCCTGTGCAGCACCGGCGGTATGGTTGTGGGACAAGGGAGAGCCCTGGGCTGCACCAGCGGCCTGGCCCTACGGCCTAGGTTCTTGTTGAGAGAACCCATGCGGCGGAGGGGACGAGTGACCAGAGAACGACGGGGTCTGCAGAGGAGGCCCTTGAGCCGCAGTGGAGGAAGACCCTTGCAGGCCGGTGGTCTGTTGATGCTCCAGCCCAGATGTGGGCGGGGGTGGAGGCGCTGATAACCGCTCCAACATAGCCTGTTGCGAGATCTGCATGGATTGCATCATTGCCATCATGTCTGTCATGGTTTTAAGGAAGGCTGGATCCATGATTGCAATAGGTGCGGCCTGGCCAGTGGGCGCCTCCTCATCAGATTGGAACGATGGACCTTCTGGATTGTCCACAGCCTTCGTCCGAGCCATAGCGTCAGAAGCCAGGAGTCGATCGCTCTGATACCAGTGTTGTGCACCCTAGGAGGATGCACAAAAGCCGGCGGCAAAGGGGTAGGGAAGGAGATGAGAGAAGAGAAGGAGGAGGAGAGAAACTATAATTCATTCATCAATTCCATAAACCAAACAAGTCGTCTCCTACATATAGGCGCAGGGGCCTAAAGCTGATGGGCCTGATGGGCCATGTTATGCAAATAAGTAAATAGCCTATTCCTGCTGTAGTGGCCCACATGGCCTAATGCAAATAAGTAAATAGCATAAGTAAATAGCTTAATAGCCTAACACTAAGAGAGTTGTAACACTATGTTACACGACATTGTGGTGATGGTTGATCTACACATGAATTATGCATTTTATTATCTCCTAAACTTATGTTTATGCTAGTGTTTGATTAGAATTTCTACTACTTTAATATAGTTTTTGGTTTTTGTAGGAAACAAGAAGTCAGCTTTCCAACGCCACCAACTATGCACAATTCGGAGTTCGGGACAGAAAGTTAGAGCCATTTGAAATTCATGAATAGTAACTACGATCGATCGGTCATTCAACGCGATCGATCGCCAAAGCTGCAAAAGCAGTGTATTGAAGGAAACAATCGATCAGTTTGATCCGCGCAAGACAGTAACTATGATCGATCGATATCAAATGGCATCGATCGATCGGAGGAAAATAACGAAGGAATTGTGATCGATCGGCAAGCGAACGATCAGCAATACGGAGCGATCGATCGCTGTATGCGAAAAATCGGAAATAAGACCTATTTCGACTCGGATTTGGAAGGGGACTTCGTGGTTTCTCTTCAAACTTATAAATAGGCCTTATGGGAGAATGTTTTACGCAATCAATATTGGAGGAACCCTTGGAGAACTAGAGCTAAATTGGAGGCTAGAGCAAAGGAGAGAAGAAGATGAAGAACATGAAGAGCATGATGGTGATTTCTCTTCCGATGCGAGGCTAAACACTTTTCCAAGGCGTAGATGAAGCCCAATAATCTGGTTGTGTAGTTTCTTTTCTCTCATATTATGTTTTTACTCTAGTTGATGTATGGACTTTATTGTGTAATCATGGTTAATTCATTAAAGGTTTATTCTTTTTACTCGAGAGAGACAAGAGTGAATTCTTATGTGTTTCAATCCGAAGAATACTTGCGTATCCGAGAGGAACGTAAGTAGACTGAGGTGTTATATATCAATAAAGTTTCATTGGTTTATACTCGAGAGAGATAGATCATAATTCCATGTTTTAATTATTTTATGTGTTACATTCGAGAGGATAGCACTATATTTTGAGTTGACAAGTGTATGTCCGAGAGGAATGTGCTAGCCAATTGGAAATCTTTATTAAAAAAAAAAGAGAGAAGCGATACATTAGTTTATTGTGGTGGATTCGAAGCCTTGGTCTTCTCCACATTGATTAATTCTCACTTAGTTTAGTTAAAGATCATTGCTTTCTTAGTCTAGAATCAACTCTACTATTTTCTCTATAATTTGGTAAAATATTAATCCGTCCCTGAGGTTCGACAACCCTAATACTCATTGTAGTACAATTGCCTTGTGCACTTGCAAGGGTTTAATTTTAAACGATCAATGGTTATAGCTAGCTAAATAGTGATGGATCGAGAACCACATATTAACTTGTTAGCACCTTGTACATCAACAGAATGTGTTATATATGATAATGAAGTTGCGATACATTTATTGCTTAGTTAAGTGATATTTGCGATGCCTAAATGTTGAAGTTGTGATGTTATTATTAGTAAGTTGTGATGATATGATATGTTGCCTCATATGCATGTTGCTGTGTTGCACGACATTGTGGTGATAGTTATAGCTAGCTAAATAGTGATAGATCGAGAACCACGTATTAACTTGTTAGCACAACTTAGTAATAAGTTGCGATGAAATGTTGCTAAGTTGTGATACCCTTATTCATCTATTGCAATGCCTAAATATTGAAGTTGTGATACACTTATTGGTAAGTTGCGATGCTACTACAAATGCATCGCAAAACCAAAACAAATGCTTTGCAATATAATCGCAAATGCATCGTAACAAAAAAAAATGATAAACCACAACATTGACAAATATTCATAACACAATATATTAACTTCATCAATACATTTAACCTGTCAAAACTATCGCATAAATTTGTCCACAACCAGCCATAATCACATATGCATCCACAACTTGTCCGTCATAACAAAAAATTATGTCTTAACCCCAAACACATCGCAAACCCAAAAAAAATGCATCGCAATAGAATAGCCAATGCTCATTGTAACAACAAAAAATGATAAACCACAATGTTCACAAAGCTTGATAACACCACATATTAATTTCACAAATACAATTAACCTGTCAGAACTGTAGCATAAATTTATCCATGACCATAAAGTATCACATATGCATCCACATCAAATCAATCATAACTAAAAAGTTAGTCCTAACCACAAATTGAACTACATCATAATAGTATCACAACTGAGAATGTACCACAAGCCTAGTTTTGCCCATACACTGACACAGAACTAAGAATGTACCACACAACCCACTTCCTGAATTGGTGCATATCAACGGCTTCGAGTAACTGTCCAAAGGCAAGTCTATACATAAAGTAACAAAGGTATGCCATGCAATCATCATACCACATTTGCTTCTGTGATTCTACATGCTTAGTTTTCCACTTAGTCCAATCCCCATCTTCGAATGGCAAACCCAGAAAAAACCCACCATACTTTGCATGCCTCCTCATGGCATGGAGGAATATTGAATTTTCATGCTCAAATCTCCCGCGTGTCCAAAGGCTATCGTAAATGAACATCGTGCGTTCACCAAATCTAAAGTCTAACAAGGACCAGTGATTACTCTTGAGGACTGGAACAAGTCACCTACTGTACATGAATGCATGATCACCATCTGCACCCTTGCAAGATCCGCGCATATTCTTGCTCCAATCTTCATACAAAGCCTCATAATCAAAACTTTTAGGCTTTCTACCCACCATCCATATATCAAAAGTTTTCTGCTCAGCATTGCAAAATGACCGCATGCATGTGCAAAGTAAGGAATAAAGAAGCATGATCATAAGTATGCATTCGTATACAATGTTAAGGTAACTCACCAAGAAGTGGGGATCAAATATGAAAACGCTGGGGAGCTCTTTACCATGTAGCTCCCTCAAGTGCTTTCACATGAGTGACACATATGCATCCACGACAAAGTTGTCGAACCATCCTACGTCTGACATCTCTTCCTCCACCCCAGGCTATCCTTGCCACCTAATGTTATGGAGGTTGCTAACTTTGACAGGTAACCCATTAGCAAGGCCAACATTGAGGTGTAAGAATTCTCTTGGGAGCCTCCAAATTGTGTCAACAATTGTCTCATCCTTGGGTGTTAGGTAGAACTCACTGGGATGGTTTTCTCTCTCGTTGCGTCGAAGTGCAACCTCACAAAAGAAAGGTGATTGACATTGTATAGCAGGATTTGTGGTTCTCAACACAGATACTGTCAAAGGGAGTGACCTGCTTGTAGTGGTGTGGGCAACATCCCCCCTATGGCCATAAGCTGCCTGTATCATGCCATCATTAATGAATGAGTGGTTAAAGTTTGCACATATCAAACATCATGAAAGGAAGAAAGTATGTAGAAGGTAAACTTTTTACTTACTAAAAGGCTTTGTAGATCAATGACTGACACTGGTCTACAAGTAGTGGAATCTGATGCAATGGAAATGAGTGACCTCTCTTGATATGGCTTCCCCACCTACCTCTCTGCAACTTTTGGTGATGACTCTTCACTTTCACTATCCTCGTTAGCCTCCTCATTTAGATTCAGAGACCAGCCACGAGGTGAGTCCATTGGAGAGGTAGTGTCCTTCCTACCTGTTGCATATGGAGAGGGAATAGGTGAGGAGCCAGTGTCATTATCATATTCCAGCCTCCTCCCCTTATTTTGAGAAGTTGACTTACTTGTCAATTTCTTGAACCTTGCTGCGAATGGGACATGGGGGGACATAGCATCCACCACAGGGGAAGGCCTTGGCAACTCTGGTTTTTGCCTCTTCGCCTCATCGTCTGCCTTCTTATAAGTTTTGGGAAGCTCTTGTCCCACTTCTAGTACATGACACCTTTGCTTGAGGGAGTTGATCTCCCGTTTATGCCTCTAATTTATCACGAGGACTTTTTCCCTCACCTTCCGATTGAGCTCATACATGTGAAGATAAACTACAGACAGGAGGTGATTGTGCTCTTGGATGGCCTCCAAACTCATAGGCCTTTTCCGGAGGAAAGACCTAAGGTCTACAACAAAAAAAAATATGTGAATAACACATGCAATAGTAAGAAAGATATGCACCAACATGAGATAAAGAAGGCAAAACACTGCAACAAAACCATAACTAAATCAAAACAGCATTTGCGAAAATCACAAACGAAAGAATATTACCTACTTCCAGAAGAGCATCATCTGCTCCCTCCCCTACTTCTTCTCCTCTTTTTTTTTTCTGTTATTTGGGCCTCTTTTGTTGTCCACTAGAGTCAGCTCTAATGCTCCCCTCCCCATCACTGTGTACATCACATGTTCTATCTATGGGCCTCTTCTCTGCAGCTGGAGGATTTTTCTCTGCTTCCATCTCCTTCACAGAACCAGATCCTTTTCAATGTCATCTGCCACATCCAAGCCCTTGCCAACCACCTTTAGTGCAGACTCAGCGTCATTGCACTCAAGCCCATCAGCAATATGCCCTTTCTTGAGGTCTCGTATGCTGAGCTTGTAGTCAGGTGCCCTTTGCACCAACCACTTCAAAATCCTAGGTTGCAATCCATCTGCCCGTTGCAACCAATCCAATCCAACATCCCTTGCTTCCACCAACTCAAAAAACCAAAACTGCATAAACACATAATTAATAATGCAATTAGTACATCAAAGATTACAAAAATAATATTAAAAACTGTCACAAGTTTGGTACTTGACATTCATACCTGTAAAATAGCCGAACAACCAAACAAATTGAATCTACCTTTCCTCATGTCCTCGTATGCATTTGAAAATCCTCTCCATAGTTGCACATACACTTCTCTGCTCCAAGGATAATTTGAGAATGTACTCAAGTCCTCCTCATCCATCATAGCCCAGAACCTCCTGGCCTATGGAGGAGGAATACTATAATTATGTACAAAGTCGCCAACCTAATCTTCTCTTGTACCTTTGTCTTCTTTCCTTCAAACAATTCTCGAATCATTGTCGAAGTGATTTTTTATTCTCCTTTAAACATTCTATCCTTGAACGCACTAGAAGATGGGACTCAATATTTCTCGATTGTAGTATGTAGAGGCAGCTCGAGAATTAGAATAATATCTAATTGCTTAACTTGAACCCTCTTTCCATTAATATCAAAAGTCAGCCCACTGACCCTCCTATCTAGAATCTCGCATATTAGTCTATATGACAGACTTGCGAGTACGAAATCTTCAATAAATCTCCAAATACAATATTGAAGAGGTATCGATGGGCTTCACCTTTTATTGTCAGGCTAAATTCAGTCAGCTTCTTCATGGTATACTTGCAGTCAAGTTTAAGCAGCTACAATTGGATAGAAAATTATAATCAGATAAGCATCCTTACAACAACATTCTTACATTACATCATCACACCCTATACAATCAGCCTTCGCAACCTATGCAATTAACCTTCGCAACCTATGAAATTCACATTCGATACAATTATATCAACCTTCGCAACAAAATAAATTTCACAACTTCAAATAGAATTATTCAACCATCACAACCTAACCAATTAACCTACGCAACCTATGTAATTTACCTTCGCTACTAAATAAATTTCACTCAACTTTATATAATTACTCAACCATCGCAACCTATTCAATTAAAATTCGCAACCTTTTATATCAACATTTACAACTAAATCAGTTAAAGCTATTATTCCTACAAAATCATAAACCAACACATTTTACGCAATTATAACAACTATTCTATCGATTCTCATCTACAATTCAAATAAAAACAACATCAAACAACATACATTCATGGTAACTATTCATATTCCTGACAACAACATTATCTCAAACAAAACCACCAAAATGAAGTGCTAATGAGAAGAAAAAAATACACTTTCTGTAACCACTTACTTCCTTTCCGATGCCAATCTTCTTCTTTCCTGCATTTTTCGTTTTGCCCTTTGTAGTCCGTGGAGCCATTTGCGTCGATGGAGAGGGAGTCGACAGAGAGGGGCGTTGTCCAATTGGCGAAGATGGCGCACGGAGAGGGGGAGGGCGAGAGGGGAGTCGGCGGAGCAGGGTGTGAGCAGAATAGGGCGTCAACGGAGAGAGGAGTCGTCAGAGAGGGGCTCGTCGATCTGGCGAGTAGGTGGCATCGGCGGAGATGATTCTCAACGGAGAGGGAAGCCGGCAGGAAGGACAGTCCGCGGAGACAGAAGTCGTCGAACTGGCGTCGACGGAGAGGGGTGTTGGCTAAGGGCCGTCGGCGGAGGTAGATGAGGGTTTCGAAGTAGCTGCGAAGGGAGATGGGAGATGGTCTTGAAAAATGGAGTGAGTGAGGGGAGACACTGGGAAGGGGGGTGCGTCAGGGCGAAGGCGGCATCCTTTTGAGTGGGAAAGATCACATCGAGGGGCAGTTTAAGCATTACAAAAAATAAATCACATGCCCCTCACGTGCATCCCCTTTTTCCATACCTTTGGGTCTTTTTTGAACCCTCAATTTTTTTACGTGGCCCAAACCGGTTAAAAGAACAAACCGAATTTTTGGATGAAATTCCCCCATTTCTCATTAATACCATTAATACAACCCACCTGCTTGGCCGTATTGTCATTATCTCGTCCATTCAACGTCCAAAAGCTTCTTATATCTAGAATTGGAGACCATGTTGAAATAAATGGGTCATGGGGTCAGCAGGGCCGCACCACATCATGTGATAGACACCCCCAGGCCCCAACTGCTACCTTTTATTTTATTTTTGGATATAAGCTACCTTTTATTTTCAAATTGCATACCAACTGAAAATGATGTATCAGTCAAAATGCATCAACTTGCTCGTATTGCTTGTTAGATCTGCTCTAACTTGCATTTGTCTTTTCAACCAAAAGGAAAAGTTCCAGTTCCGTAGTATATTTGCTAGATTGACTTGGTTTCAAGTTAAAAGTGCCGCCTTCTTTTCGCCTAACTGATGTAGAACAATGATTCCCATGTTTTTTCTGCATAGAAAATGCTGTCAAGCTCGTGCTTATGATAAGACATTTAGATGGAGAAGCAACCCCATCGTTTTTTTATTCATGAAGAGCTCCCTCCACCTCCAATGAGCAATAATACTACAGTATATACTTCTTCCGGTCTTTTTTAATAGATATAATTAATTTTTAAAATAATAAAATTTTCAAAATGATAAAATTAGTTCTTTTTGTAAATTAGTTGCATCAATTAAAAAAGATCGGAGGTGTTGCATCAATTAGTATATAATAAAAAAATTCATGGCCCTCCAAGTGTGAACTAGCTGCATTTGGTCCAACGTTTCCATTGTCAACGAGGTCTGCACGAATGTGAAATCCCTTCCCAAATTCGTGCAGTGATCAAGCCAAAAATTGAACTGAAAAAGTCAAAGTTTAATTGCAAAACAGTATTTTTCCCATCTATGCCTAACAAGTGAAGGGCATTTAAAAAAGTGGAGTATGTGACAACTTTATGACTGTAGTGGACCCAACAAAGATAAATGTAGAGGTAGAATGTAACAGGCTACAACCAATTAATCGTCAATAAACTAATAACATTATGAATGCCAGTCTTCTCACCCCACTAAAAGGTCAGTGTTTCCCGTTAGTAAATTACCCCATTTAAGATTTGAGTAAATCTGTCATGCTTACCCAGTATTGATGTCTTATTTCACTCAAATTTTAGTGGGGTTATTTACTAACAAGGTACACAGACACTAAATCGGTGTTTTAACATTATATACAATGTAGTGCATCAAATGAGAAGCAGGCTTCGGCTATTGATAATTAGGGGTGTCCAAGTTCTTAGAAGTTAGGACGCGATTAGAAGGAAGGGGCAGGACAACCAACCTCTTAGAGCATCTTATCCCATACTCAATCCCCTCTAGTTCATCATATAAATTAAGTAGATCAGGTTATAATCTCATGTGAGTGGCCAAGGAGTTATTAAAGAAAAATGAATATGAACCTTTCGTAGAAAAACCTGTGCAGACATGTGTAGAATAGCAATTGCCAGATCGTATGGTCCCATATGATCTAACGGTTCCGGCTCCTGCACACGTTCTAATCACGTTGTAGTTTTCACATGCTGTTTATCACTACCTTTTATTATTAACTAGTCACGGACATCAATTGATTGCCAACAAAGCATCTATTCATCGAGATCGCTACGCCATTGTTTATCCATGTGTGATGGCTATCAAGTGTCATCGTAGGCTGCAGCTGGAAGATTTCAAAAAAAAAAGTGAGGAGTTAGTGAGATTGATTCAGACAAAACAATATTCTAATTTTGCTTTCCCAATGCATTAAGCCACCGTTATACTGGCTACTTCTGCTTATGATTGAATAAAAAATACATATTCTATAAAAAAATACATTAACATAAAAAAATAGAAAATAAAGATATAGAACATTTATTTAAATAAGAACATCTATACTTACGGACGAAAACTTTTGCATGTGTTCTGTACGACAAAAATTACATTGAATTAATACAAACAATAGTTGTGGGTCGAATGAATCGCTGCGCATGTGGTTGTAGTGATTCACGGGAAAACAAGATATATCTAATGAAGTTTTCTTTATATTTAAAAAAAACAAAACAAAACGTTTCCAGCTCAAGCGACCCCGCTAGCTGAACATGATTATTGGCAATGAACATAAATAAAAACATAAATCAAGGTAATGAGTTGGATAATGGATGTACCACGAGACACGCTGCCAAGGACATGAACACAAAATTCATAGCAACTTGTGATTTGAGTTATGCCGTGGGGGCTTGTACCGCCCCCACCACAAAAGCAAATTATAAATCACAGGTTTTGTATCCATACGAATAAAATTAATAGCAATAATGACAAGGCTGATTACTAGGATGACTGCGACAGCTGCTTTTGTGCATGCCACCAATTTTCCTTTTTTTTGGGCCATTACGAGTGCATGCCGCCATTGAGACAACCGGTATGCATATCTCTTATTTCTCACTAAAGAGAAACACCGCATGTGTATCTATCTAAGTTTCAAATAAGATGGTCCTGATTGTTGCCAAACAACAAAACAAGGTGGTCCTTAATTACTTCCAAGTTTATGCAAGGATGGAGTCTCTACGAGTTGAGAAGCATCAAAGATCCAAATATAGTTGAATTGAGAATTAACTGAAAGTGGTTATTAACTGCTAAGTAGTTAATCTTGACATAATTACTCTGAAGGAAATGAGCATAGCCCTTGTCAACGATTGAAGAAGTTGGCATCCTGATTGAGCAGGATCGGAAACTCCCCACATACACAATTTCACAATCAGTGTTTTTGGCCGGTTTGTCCTTTAAGAAGATATAGACGGAAGTGGGGTATTGACGTGTGTAATAAAAGCAGTGGTATGAAGTTGCCGCAAGGCAGCAGTTTTATTTTCTAGCTTCAGTCGCTTGTTTCCTTACGGGTCCATGAGTGACATCCTCACGTTTTTTTGTATTGTAAAGCGAAGAACTCGTGGACCCTATAAGAGTGTAATGTATACCAGTAAATTATCTGTTACATACCTGGGACGATGAGCATTCATTCCAAACCTACCAAGCATATGCCATATAGCATGTTAGCAAACAAAATATGACATATAGCAATTTCCCCAGTGGTAAATTGCATGTCATCTCTGCGTAAGTGGCCATACTAAGGTCATGCTAATCTTCTATTTGGAAAATTACGATAAAACTGTCTGATCATGACCATGACATCTGAGGTTTGAGTTCTTGTTGGGAAAATATGATTCTTCATTACCTAAGAGGTGATATACAAGGAACCGTATTGCCTAGATGAAGCTTTACATAATTTACTGTATAGATGTCATCATCATCTAATCTAAATAAGATTCCACTCCTTGTTGGTTCCGGAATGAGGCATCTTCCAGGAAGATTCAATTGTCGACGTATCTACACCATGCTGTCGCGGTCGTTGTAAGCAGTAAGAAAGTCCCACGTGATAGTAACGCGCTCTACGCACCGTCACGTGGGCACATTGTACCGTCTAGCCCAATGCCCCTTTCATGATATGCTTCTCTACTTATTTCATCTTGTTTAATGCTAATGTTCCTCGTGCATTATAACCAATATAGTTGTATAACCAATATAGGTGAATATGTCAAATCAGTGAATAAGTGAGTTCTTTATAAAATTAAATTAATATTAAAGTGATTAATATTAGAGCAATTTTATTTAAACTTTTTCCTTATGATTTTAGTTAGAATCTCAGTCTCCATTGCATGTTACAATTATTATACCAATAAGTGACTGGCTGACTGCGTTACACATCACATGGATCGAAGGGGGGCCGAAATGAGGGGCAGATCCAGGATTCAGACCCAAATCCTCACTTATTGCAGTTAAATATGTCTAATACCCGCCTTTCTATAGAATAATTGTCTTAAATACTCGGAAATATCAACTGTACCCCTTGCATTACCGCCTAATTACCATCTTTGCTATTTTTGTGTCACTTGAGTACCATATTTATCATAATGTCGGGAGTCTTTAGTCTACTATAAATGCACGTGCTGTAATTAAATGCATGCAGCGATCGAAGGACCAAATAGAGCTATCGCTCACGGTTTGCCCAAAATACCCCCGGCCAATTCTACTTGGCATCTGGCTGTTTGTTAATAATTGTTTTTTCCTTCACTTGTTAGTTTGTTAATCAATTCACAAAAGTGGAAGAGGAGTGTTTGACTCTCGTCCAATCATATGAGCCACTACAATTGGCATATTACAAACATTGATGAGATAATGGAAAGTAAACTACCTCCATTAATAACCAATGGGGTATTGGTAAATGACCAAGACACTTATCTTGAGTCCGGACCCCACTCCATTCCCCATTTCGTGTCTCCATTGTGAAAGGGTATGTAGGTAATAGCACATTCTGCAAAATTTTAAGAGGAGGAAGCCGTTGATGGTTTTATAAGGAGGAGCCGGCTCCCTCGCCGTCCGGAATTCACCACTTCGGGAACTCTCCCAAGCTCCGCTCCCTCCATTCCATTCCAAACCAGAGCTTCCATTCCTCCCTCCCCTTTTCTTCATCTCTGGGATTTCATTTTCTCAACTTCCGCTCTTGTTCACTTGAATTCTTTCTCCATATTTCTCTTTTGATTTGACTATTCCAAATTTTGATTCTTCCCGGCAAAATCGCCGTGATTATCGCCTCAGGCCTGTCTGGGGCATATCTTTGTTTGTTTCATTCAATCATTTGGATAGCTGGAGATCCTCGCCGCAGCAGGAGGTTCCTGAATCGACGCCCGCCGCTCTGAACCGAACCGGAAATCGGTTGAGCAGTTGGGAATTCCGTTGACTGCGAGGGACGACGCCTGCTGGCCAGGCATCGGACACGACGACGAATTTGCAAACCCGAGATTCGTGGAAGAGCGGGTAATTTCTGTCCGCGAGAGAAAAAGGTGGAATTTTTCATTACATTTTAGTTTTTTGTTTTGTCAAATTTCAATTTGGTTTCTCGGCGAAATCATAACGGTGGATTTTTCGTTTCTGCGGATTCTAACATGATATATACAATTTCAGTTTGAAGAGAGCAATTTTGGAGATTGCGAGGTTGGGTGATCTGATGGCTGAGAGGGGAGCAATATGGTCGGGTTTGAGATCAGCAGCTGTGGCTGCCCTCAGCTTTCTTCTAGCTTCTGTTCTTGTCTCGGCTGAACGAAATTTGATGCGCGAAGCTGCGCCGAGCTCCGGAGCTGAAGAAACTGTCTCAGATTACGTCCTCAAAGTCGTTAATTTCCTATGGCAACCTGACAGATCGACTTACGAACATGTTTGGCCGGTAAGCGTGTTGTGGTATTGTTGATCTTTTCTTTTTTCCTTTTGTTTATGTAATTCAGTTTGGTATAAAATTGGGGGTGCATTGGATAGAGGAAGTCAGAAGTGGCGGTAAGATGTGCAATTTATTTGTTGGGTGTTTTCATGTGATTTATACGTTCATATGAATTTGAGATTTGGTACTGACTGATGGTGTTTGCATTTTGCAGCCTATGAAATTTGGCTGGAAAATTATTGTCGGATCGCTCATCGGGTTCTTTGGAGCTGCTTTTGGAAGTGTAGGCGGCGTTGGTGGGGGAGGCATATTTGTTCCAATGCTAACTTTGATCGTTGGGTTTGATGCTAAATCATCTACAGCTATATCGAAATGTAAGGGCATTAGACTATCACCGATGTTGAATGTCGTGCTAGAGAACACTTTAAAAATTTCTCTTTTTGTTGGCTGGAAGAAATACATGTAATAGCAGTATGAATTCTGCATTTATTGCGATTCACTTCGATAGATTCACTTGTTGATATTGATGTATGTTTTGGCAGGTATGATTATGGGTGCAGCGGGATCAACTGTCTATTACAATCTCAAGTTAAGACATCCAACGCTGGATATGCCCATTATTGACTATGATTTGGCTTTGCTATTTCAACCAATGCTCATGTTGGGAATCAGCATTGGGGTGGCTTTTAATGTGATATTTGCTGATTGGATGGTCACAGTTTTGCTCATCATCCTCTTTTTGGGTAAGTGTGGATTTGCTGTTTTGCTTGTTTACTCATTTTTTTGTTACTCGAATAACAATCATTTTGTGTCATGCAGGTACGTCAACTAAGGCCTTTCTTAAAGGTGTTGATACATGGAAGAAAGAGACCATAATGAAAAAGGTACTGCATTCCACTGGCTTATGAAAGCACTTAAGTTTGTTAAATTTTAAGTGCTAACCTTGAGTCATTGTTATCTCTTTCAGGAGGCTACCATGCGTGCTCAGTCAAATGGTATGTTTTGAGTCTCTTTCTGACATGTTTAGGACTCAAACTCTGAAATTGTATAAGGGTTCTTTTAAGTAGCCAAATATTCATTTTCTAAGAATTTTTTTTTTCATTTCTTCTGATGCAGTAACTAAATGTTCTTGAAAATTACTGCAACTTCATTTCAAATGTTTCAAATGGAAAAATCGACATAAATGCTCAAATATGTTCTCTGCATTCTGAATTAACAAATTTTTAGGTACCTATATGAATAATGTATCCAGTTATTAACAATTCTCCTTTTATGTTCTCACTTAGGAGCTAATGGTGAAGAGGTTGAATATAAACCCCTCCCTAGTGAACCAAGCAATGGTAAAAAAAAGGAGTCCAAGGGCGATGAAGCAGAGGTACGTAATGGAATTTTATCAATCTATGTCGTAAATGGTAACTCTTTTATTTTCTTGAGTAAATTTAGATCAACTCCTATAATACTTCCCAGGTTCCCGTGCTTGAGAATGTCTGTTGGAAGGAACTTGGCCTGCTAGTCTTTGTTTGGGTTTCATTCCTGATTCTGCAAATTTTGATCAAGGTTAGTTGTCTCTGTGTGCCTCTCCTTTTCCTAAATTATCTTAATTGCATGTGGTTCCTCATTCACCTTACCACTCCAATCATTAAATCAACTTTTAATTCTCCGTTGGATGCAGAATTATACCACAACTTGTTCAACTTCCTACTGGGTTTTGAGCTTATTGCAGGTATCATTTCTTATTTAAGTTCTGATATGCATTGAAGCCTAATTTATATTATTTAAGTTCCTACTAGAAAGTATACTCTACTTGTTGTCATGTTCGGTTTAAGGATTTTCAAGCCTAATTTATATTATTCATTTTCAAGATAGAAGATCCTTTTCAGTCACTGATGTATAATGTACCTGTTCACTTATTGCAGATCCCCATTGCAGTGGGAGTGTCTGGGTTTGAAGCTGTTAGTTTATACAAAGGAAGAAGAGTGATTGCATCAAAAGGTGATGAGGGAACAAATTGGAAGGTCCACCAGTTGATTCTCTACTGTTCTTGTGGTGTCCTTGCTGGTATGGTTGGTGGACTGCTTGGTCTGGGCGGAGGGTTTATCTTGGGTCCTCTTTTCTTGGAGCTGGGTATTCCACCTCAGGTTTGTTCAATCGTTGGACAGTTTTGAATAAAGTATTCCTTTTTACCCCTTTTATATTCTGGCATTTAAATGAACTTAAGTGACTACAGTGTTATTTTTTACATATTTCTAAATTTGCAATTTGTTAATGCTTGTGCTGTTTTGAGCTTTAAACTTTTATGCAGGTCTCTAGCGCTACAGCAACATTTGCAATGACATTCTCCTCATCCATGTCAGTGGTGGAATATTACCTTCTCAAACGATTCCCAGTTCCCTATGGTATAATACCAGTACTCTCTCTCTCTCTCTCTCTCAACCGTATATGCGCACACACACACAGACACATCTGCACCATGAGTTTTTTTCCTTGAAGTTGCTGATAATTATGTGATTTAAGCTATATGATTTGTCTAGTAGACCTGTTAAAGCTTTGGTAATAAGTTCATTCATTTTGTACTGGCAGCTCTCTACTTTGTTGCTGTAGCAACAGTTGCTGCTTTTGTTGGGCAGCACGTTGTCAGGAAGATGATCATTATTTTGGGAAGAGCATCTCTTATCATCTTCATATTGGCGTTCACAATATTTGTCAGTGCAGTTTCATTAGGTAACTTCTATTTTCATTTCAGTATTAAACACTTGTAAATGAAGTACAGGATTAGCTAGATATTGAACCGTTATTGGAATCTAATTCGTTTTGGATTTTCTGAAGCATTGTGAACATGGACAATTCGCACTTGCTCACTAGATAACCGCGTATTATCGTATTCCATGTTCATTGTCTTCAAGGATTTTCTTTCCGGGAAACCCATATCTCCATGGATAGTTTATCCAGTTTAACAGACTGATGACCTTTTTTTATCCTATTACAGGTGGAGTTGGCATATCAAACATGATTGGGAAAATCGAACGGCACGAGTACATGGGGTTCGAGGACCTTTGCAGCTACAAAGCTTGACTTTGGCGCTTATTTATTATCTGAAGATCTGCCAGAAGGCAGCCTTTGTTAGTCCTGCTGTATTTTTATTGTTTTGAATCTGTAGAGTAAAAGAAGACCTACTGTGTTCATTTTTGGCATTTCCGATATTTATTCCACTCAGATTTGTTATTGTCGTAACTACTTTAGCTAGCAAAGAATCAATTTTTCAAATTGTGTGTTCTAGTTTTATTGGAGTCCAACCCTATGGATTGAAAAAAAAAGGAATTTTATTCTAGAAAGTAAGAAGTTACATATTTACTTGGTTTTTGAGCTGAGTATCCTGAGAGCAAATATGCAAAAGACAGACATATTGAAAGTGGAATTAAATCATGGGCTAACAACATTTGCATGAAATAGAAAGTTTCTCCCAAAATAGCTAGTTTAATGAATATATTTTTTTAGTATTCTCCTCACCTACTTAAGCTTCCTCCAAAAGTTATAGGTTAATTATTATACATTTCTAGTGAACATACGTGCACTAGAAAAGTCTTTGCTGGTTTGTGTTCATTTGTTGACTTGTAATCGAGCAGGAAAAAATATACGAGCAGAAAAAAGGAATAGAATCCCCATACATGACCGGATATACGAAGCCCATCTACACGCATATAGAATGGAAGTGACCCTATACACAGACGGTGGTTATCCGCCGTCTACAAATACATGGACAGTGAACATCCACCGAAGCGAACGGTGAACAACCACCGACGACGTAATGGAGTGGGTTGGCTAAAACATGGGTGGTGAACTACTATCCTATTGCATCTAGGGGTGTTCCTGGACAGACACGGACGCGGACAGAGGTTATCCGCATCCGTGTCCGTATAAAATTGTCCGCAAATTTTTTGTCCGCGTCCGTGTCCGAAAGTCCGGCGGACATGGACGCGGACACGGACAATTCCTTTTTTTAATACCCCCCCCCTCTCCTCCCCCCCTCCCTCCTCCACCTCCGCCCTCCTCCCCTCGAGCCGAGACCCCGCCGGCCGCTACCCTCTCTTCCTCCCCGCGACCCCGCCGCCCCTCCTCTCCACCCCGATTCCTCCCCTCCACCCCGCCGCAGCGACACCCCTCCTCTTCCTCCTCGACCGCCGCCCTCCTCCACCCCCGCGACCCTCACTCCTTCCTCCTCTCCGCCGCGGCGCCGTTCCTCCTCCTCCGCGACCGGAAGCCAGGTAAAAATCTGAATTTTTTTTTGTCCTCCTCCTCCGCGATCGCCTCGCTCCTCCCGCCGCCCTCCTCCACCCCCGCGACCCCCCACCCCGCCGCCCTCCTCTTCCACTCCGCCGGCCGCCGCCCCTCCTCCTCGGACCTCGGACAGACGGCTGTCCGAGGTCCTTTGGCCGTGTCCGTGGCCGGAATCCACGGACAATTTCTCTCGGCGCGGACATGGCCAAGGACACCTCGGACGCGGCCGGCTCCGCGGACACAGCCGGCCGCGAACACCCCTAATTGCGTCCCTTCTATGATGGGGATATTCTTTGCATTCTTTTCGACCATGTCTTCTTCTGAAGAAAAGCATGTGATGTGCTTTTGAACTGAGGGAAAGAAGAGGTCGTACTTTGTGGTACTCGCATAGTCGAGGGCATGTGATTGTGATGATGATTTCTTGATGAACATCCTTCCAAGACGAAGTGATAATGGAGACAGCCATGAAGTTGCTAAGAACTTTCGGGCAAAAGAATCCAAAAGGTCCACGACATCACTCACAATCTATCTGCTGTCTGGAAAGGTCCCAGACTCGGATGGTGAAATATCCTTCATTCCCTGCAGATGATAAGACCGGTGGAGTTATCAGAAACAGAGTAGATCAAAGATAAGGAGGACAACATATGATAAACCATTTTTGACATTGCGAAATGACCAGATGGAGTGAGTCTGACCATTCGCCACTTGGCTCCCAGTCTACAGACCCAAATTATGTGGAACTGCCGGAAAGCAACTATCATGGCCTATCAGCCTGTGTTAATTGAGGGGATGGGCAGATGGTTCAAGCCCATGCCCCCCAGCCAATCAAATTCCAGCACCATATTTCAAGTGATTCCAGCCATGTAGCCCCTGTCAATCACCTCACATACCACCCCAAACACAGATAATTGATGTAACATACACGGACGGTAGGATGAAACTGATTTTTTACGCCCCAAACGGCCCAGATCAGTAAGTTTGCCACTGGCAGTGGTGTAAAAAGGATGAGTAGTTAGCCCACCTCATTATATGGTCAGTTGATCTCTACCGTCCGTGTATGTTACATCAGTTATCTGTGTTTGGGGTGGTATGTGGTGGAAGGTGATTGACTGGGGCTGCATGGCTGGAATCACTTGAAATATGGTGCTGGAATTGGATTGGCTGGGGGGCATGGGCTTGAACCATCTGCCCATCTCCTCAATTAACACAGGCTGACAGATCACAATCAAATGGCTCACAATGCCCTAACACATGTCAATGCGCATAAGTCAGGGCTGTTAACTCTCTCCTAAAAAGAAAGAGGTCTTGTGTGCGCAAGGCTTTTCTCTTCTGTTTCTAAAAAGTTCTTCACGTACAAAAGAAACACAATAAGCATGTCGAAACCTCGTCTTTCCTGGGTAAAAATAAACCTCTTATTGCCAAAAAAAATAGATTAAACCAATTGTCTTCTTTTTTTGGCAACTATTAAACCTCTTATCTTAAATCGCAACACTTCCACTCATTCAAAGCCCACTAAGTCAGTAACGATATCCTTATTTTGGGCTTTGAATGGGCCCAAAATATATCCATCGCGAGCCCAAAATAAGGATATCATTACCTTGTAAGCCCAAAATATACTCATAGTCTACCAATATAAGCCTTATAGACTCATAAGGTTCTAGCATTGATCAAGTCATATTGCTAGACTAAACAATCCCAAACTATACATCACAACAACGGGGCCCAAATTGCATTTAAGATCTCGTGGGCTGGATCAAGAAATACCAGTAGAACAAAGGCCCAGTACCCCATGCTTCCAGTCTTCCAGCAGCCGATGCTCATCAAGCTGGGAAGCCTGGAACTGGAAGAGTGACAAGGCCGGAGGAGGAAGACGAAGCAGAGAGATGCCGATATGCTTTCGCCGTCTCCCTCCGACCATATCAAATTCCCTCGTCTTCCTCCTCAACCCTTCACTCTGCCATTTCGATACTCCTTCAGCTTTTCGTCGCTAACTTCCATCTTCCAAATACCCAGTTTCCCTCTGACCCACTTCTCTTCTATGCAGGAAGAAAATGAACTGAGGAATTGAGGAGAAATAGATGATTAAATGTTTTAGTTCAGTCGGCAGGAATATTTTGGTAAGTTCATTGAATTCTTCATGATCATACTTAGCAAGACTGTCATTACTAATAGTCACTGCAGCTGTAGTTTTTCTTGTTTGATCTCTTAAGGGACACATGTTGGATACATGTCCCGGTTGCTGACATCTATAACAGATTTTAGGAGTAGGATAGGCATGGGTTGTGTTTGGAAGCATTGGTACCAGTTGTGGGTTTGAAATTGGAATTAGGAGTGGGTTTGATATTAGAAACAGAAGACTGGTATTTATCTCTAGTTATAGTTGAAGAGGAAGAATTAGGTTCAACTTTGATCGAGGTAATTGAGAGGCTTCAGGATGACTCTTGTTGAAAGAATAGGTTCTTCCAGGCTGAAATGATATGGTCTCAAGTTTCAAGGCAGCTTGGACAGCATCATTAAAGGATCTAAGGGTTTGATTGGCTAATTTCAGCTGTAAATCCATTTTCAACCTTCTCGTAAATCTAACAATCTTAAATTGTTCATTTTCTTGCAAATTAGTTATAGCAGTCAACCTTTGAAATTCTGCCAAGTACTCTGTAACAGTACAATTTTGTTGTCTGCAATCTTGTAGCTGTCTAAACAATGTCTGCTCATTGTCAACTGGTAAAAATAGAGTCCTCATCATATTCTTCATTCGAACCCATGACTTGATAGGATGTTTACCCATTTGAGTTCTATGTGATTGAACTTGGTCCCACCAGGCTGTTGCTCCATGTTTCAACTTGCAGGTAACTAATTTGACTTTAAATTCATCAGGAACTTCCAAACAATTGAAGTAGTTTTCAACTTCAAATATCCAGTCCAACAATTCCTCAACATTCATCAGACCGTTGAAAGTTGACAGTTCCAATTTTGGTCTAAACTTAAAGGTTTCTGAAACACTACCTCTAGTGTTTTGAGAAATCAACAACTCTTCTTCCTCATCACTGGAGGAGTCATCTTGATACCTGGATACTGGAATGGTTGGAACACCTCGTGTTCTGTTATTCGCAGACCTCTCCTCAAGATGAACTCTAGATGCATTATTTCTTTTGAACACACCTGCCGGATTTTGCGGATCTCCTGTAGAATCTCGCTCTGGCATTTGTGGAGGAAATCGACTGCTTAACTGGCGAATTTCAACGAGTAATTGTTGCATCATTTGCAACATAAGTTGTTGTATATCACCATCTTCAGACGTATTTGCAAAAGCCATTAGAAGACTCTGTAGCCGGCTCTGATACCAATGGACGCAGCTGGAAACTCAATCAATTTCTGAAGCAAATGAACTGCTCAACAGCAACAAACTCGGAAGTACAAACAACAGAAGTTGAAGAATTTGTTGTAGCTAAAATTTACAGACTTAAATCTGAAGAGATCTATCAATTGTTAATACTACTTGATATAATTTGTAACAACTACAGTTGATAAATTGTAACTTTTGCATTGATATTTAGCAATTATAGTAATAATTACAATTCTTCTGTTTTTCTGGACGGGCGCGAGTAAAGAAGCTAGTCCATGAGCGTAGGATTAGAGTGGCGTCGTGGAATATTGGGACCTTAAAAGGTAAGGGTATGGAGTTAGTAGAAACACTCAAGAGAAGGAGGGTTAACATAGCTTGCTTGCAGGAGACTAAGTTTGTAGGAGAGAAGGCTAGGGAGCTGGGGGAAGGCTTTAAACTTGTTTATGTAGGTAAAGTTTCAAATAGGAATGGGGTGGGTATAGTAGTGGATAAGGACTTGAGACAAAGTCTTATAGGTGTCAAGAGATTTAGTGATAGAATTATATTAGTGAAGCTAGTGTTAGGGGATTTCATAGTTAATGTTGTTAGTGCTTATGCACCTCAAGTAGGACTAGGAGAGGACCTTAAGAGGCAATTTTGGGAGGAAATGGATTTAGTATTGCGAGGGATACCTAACGGGGAAAAAGTTATTATAGGAGGCGACTTAAATGGGCATGTAGGGGCAAAGAATATAGGTTTTGAGAGGGTGCATGGGGGGTACGGTTTTGGGGAGCGGAATGAAATGGGAGAAACTATTCTTGATTTTGCAATAGCAAACGATCTAAGCATAGCAAATACCTATTTCAAGAAGAGGGAAGAGCATCTAGTAACTTTCAAGAGTGGACCGCTCAAGAGCCAAATAGATTTTTTCTTAGTTAGAAGCGAAGACAGAACTAAGTGTAAGGATTGTAAGGTTATACCTGGTGAACCTATAGCACTTCAGCATAGATTAGTTGTTTTAGATGTTCTCATAAAGGGGTGGAAGAAGCGAAGTTCGGATAAAGTGGAGCCTAGGACTAAGTGGTGGAACTTGAAAGGTGAGATGCTCAACACTTTTGTGGAGAGGTTGAGGCTTGAAGGGGATTGGAACTTAATTGAGGAGCCAACAATGATGTGGGGAAGCATGACTAAGTGTATTAAAAAAGTGGGAAAAGAAGTACTTGGTGAAGTGAGGAGGAGAGTGGACGTTAAGAAAGAAACTTGGTGGTGGTGTGAGGAAGTCCAAAGAGTCATAAAGGAAAAGAAGGGCTTCTTTAAGGAGTGGCAAAAGTGTAAAAATCAAGAGAATTGGGAGAGATATGTTAAGGGAAAGAGAGTGGCTAAAAAGATAGTGAGTGAAGCTAAATTTAAGGCGTTTGATGACTTATATAATAGGCTAGGGACGAAGGAGGGGGAGAGGGTCGTTTATAAGTTAGCCAAGTTAAGGGATAGGAGGAGTAGGGACTTAGAGCAAGTTAGGTGTATTAAAAGTGAAGATCAAAGGGTCTTAGTGAAAGATGAGGAAATTAGGGAGAGATGGCGTGAGTATTTTGAGCGTTTATTGAATGAGAATTATAGTAGTGGGATAGAGTTTGAGTCTAGTCTTGTTAAAGAGGTGACTTATTTTAGGAGATTCTCCATAGAAGAAGTAGGTGCTGCGTTAAGGAAGATGAAGAAAGGCAAGGCTCTAGGGCCCGATGGAATTCCTATTGGAGTGTGGAAGGCACTAGGAGGTGTGGGCTTAACTTGGTTGACTAGTTTGTTCAACAAGATTTGGAAATCTAAGAGGATGCCAGAGTGAGTGGAGGAGTACCCTCATACCCTTGTATAAAAATAAAGGGGATATCCAAAGTTGTACAAACTATAGAGGTATAAAAGTTATGGGGCATACTATGAAATTATGGGAGAGAGTTTTAGAAGGGCGTTTGCGAAAAGTTACTAAAGTATCAGAGAATCAATTTGGTTTCATGCCGGAGAGGTCAACAACGGAAGCTATATTTTTACTATGGCAGATAGTTGAGAGGTACAGGGATAGAAAACAAAACCTTTATATGGCCTTCATAGATTTGGAAAAAGCCTACGATAGAGTGCCGAGAGAGCTTATTTGGAGTGTTTTGAAGAAGAAGGGTGTCATAAGAGGTTACATAGACATCATAAAGGATATGTATGAAGGGGTTGTGACTAGTGTGCGGACTATTGGGGGGAAACGAAGGAGTTTCCGGTTACGATAGGTCTTCATCAAGGGTCAGCCTTAAGTCTGTATCTTTTCGCTTTAGTTATGGATGAGCTTACTAGTCATTTGCAAGATAATGTACCTTGGTGTATGCTTTTTGCAGATGATGTAGTTTTAATTGATGTGAGTAAAGTAGGTTTAAATGCGAAATTAGAATTGTGGAGGGTTGCTCTAGAATCTAAGGGTTTTAAAATAAGTAGGACTAAGACAGAGTGCATGGAATTTAATTTTAAGGAAGGTAGAATTATAGATAGAGCCCTAGTTGAAATAGATGGGCAAGAAGTGCCAAGGTGTGATCAATTCCGTTACTTAGGATCCATTATCCATAAAGAAGGGGATATTGATAGTGATGTGGTGCATAGAATAAATGCGGGGTGGGTAAAGTGGAGGGCAGCCTCGGGAGTGTTGTGTGATAAGCGGGTTCCAAAAAGACTTAAAGGCAAGTTCTATAGGACGGCCATTAGGCCTGCAATACTCTATGGAGCGGAGTGCTGGGCCCCAAAGAGGAGTCATATAGATAAGTTGAATGTAGCCGAAATGAGAATGTTAAGGTGGATGAGTGGGATAACTAGGAGAGATAGGATTAGAAATGAATATATTCGTGAGAGCCTAGGAGTAGCGCCTTTAGGGGAGAAACTGAGGGAATGTAGGTTGCGTTGGTATGGGCATATGCAAAGAAGACCTTTAGATGCCCCTGTGAGAAGATTAGAAGGGTTACAGGTAAACGATGCTAAAAGAGGGAGAGGGAGACCTAAGAGAACTTGGATGGAGTTAATAAGAAAGGATTTGACTTTACTATCTCTTACAAAAGAGGTAGCCCAAAACAGGCTAGAATGGAGGAGTAAGATCCGTGTCGCCGACCCCAAATAGTTGGGAAAAGGCGCTAATTGATTATGATTATGATTATGTCAAACAGTTAAACTACTCATCAACTAGAAATCAAAAATTAAAAAGAGAAAGAAAGATCTAACCAATCCAGGTTAAATCACAGCTATACAATAGCTAAAAGTTGAACAGAGCAATCCAGCTCTAAATTTGACAGCATTTCACTTCACGGTCTCCAAAAACTAACCCTCGATCCTTCATAACAACACTATTTATAATGTTTTCCTTTGCTAGATGGCATTTAAATTTCAAATTCCAACTTCTGGGGGGGAGATTTGATCATTGTAAAGGATCTGATCGGCTAACTGACTTAACTAACTGATTTTCCTATGAAATTACCCATATGCCCTGCCAACCGATTTAACCAACTGAATTCAATGAAGTTACCAAAATATTCTTGTCAATCTGAACTTCCCTGCCGACTGAACCAAAATATTTAATCATCTATTTCTCCTCAATTCCTCAGTTCATTTTCTTCCTGCATCAATTAGATGAAGTTACCGAAGAAGTTGAAGGAGATGAAAGTTTGAATTGGGAAGAGGAACAACAACCAGTCATGGTTCTCGAGAAACTGATTTGTTCTACTGTTGTAACCTGGCGTATGTGTATTGACAGCAGAGCTGTCAATATGATCACAATCAAATACAGATTCCCTATTCCCATATTAGATGATATGTTAGACAATCTGGAAGGCTCGAAAATCTTTTCTAGGTTGGATCTAAAGAGTGGATATCACCAAATTAGAATTCTTTCAGGAGATGAATGGAACACAACTTTTAAAGCTAAAGAAGGGTTATATGAATGGCTTGTTATGCCATTTGGACTTTCCACACCCAACATATTCATGAGGCTTATGAATCAGGTTTTAAAACCTTTTCTAGGCAAATTTGTTGTTGTCTATTTTGATGATATCCTGGTTTATAGTAAAACACAATATGAGCATCTCCAACATTTGAGATCAGTCTTTGAATCTTTACAGACTAATTCTCTTTTCTTAAGTCTCCAAAAGTGCTCCTTTATGACTTCACAACTCCTATTTCTTGATTATATCATCAGTTATGAAGGAATTCATGTTGATGAAACTAAGATTACAGCTATTAGAGATTGGTCCACTCCTACAACTGTGACTCAGCTCCGAAGTTTTTTGGGTTTAGCTACCTTCTACAGGAGGTTTGTTAAAAACTTTTTCTGTTTTAGCAGCACCACTCATTGACTATTTGAAGAAAAACGGTTTTAATCGGACCACTTCCACTCAAAACAATTTTGATTTCCTCAAATCAAAACTGTGTTCTACATCAGTGTTAGCTCTACCAAACTTTGAAAAAGTTTTTGAAATAGACTGTGATGCTTCTTGTATGGGAATTGGAGTTGTTCTCAGTCAAGAGGGGTGACCTATTGCATATTTCAGTGAAAAATTATCTTCAGCTAAACAAAGATGGAGTACTTATAAACTGAAATTATATGCTTTAGTTCAGTCTTTGAAACATTGGAGATGTTACCTTGTTCATGCATAGTTTGTTGTACACACTGACCAACAGGCTCTTCAATATTTGCAGGGACAAAATAAGCTGGACATGCTTCATGCTAAATGGGTAAGAGAGTTACAAGAGTATATACTTTTTCTATTAAACATAAAGCTGGTAATCTCAACAAAGTGGCTGATGCTTTGAGCAGAAAACACACATTTCTTTCCACTTTGCAATACAGATTTTTGGCTTTGATTGCATTAAGGAATTATATTCTACAGATAGAGATTTCCAATCTGTTTGGGAAAACTGTCAGCTTAACAGAGGCAGATTTGATGACTTTCTCATATATGATGGTTTCCTTTTCAAAGGTACATCCTTTGCATTCCTTCTCACTCTTTGAGAACTAAACTCCTTGTAGAAGTCCATGGAGGAGGTTTGGCAGGGCACTTTGGTCGTGATAAGACCTGCATATGGCTAAATCCAGGTTCTTCTGGCCCTCATTAAATCGAGATGTTTCCAAAGTGGTCAAACATTGTTCTGTTTGTCAGAAGAAAAAGGGAGGAATTCATAATACAGGGTTGTGCACACCCTTACCTATACTATATGGCCCTTGGGAGGATGTTTCTATGGACTTTGTCTTTGGTTTAACCTCGCACAAAGAAAGGAATAGACTATTTTTGTAGTGGTTGACAGATTCTCAAACAAGCTCATTTTATTCCCTGCAAAAGAACAACTAATGCTGTTAAAGTTGCTCATTTGTATTTTCAAGAAGTTATAAAACATCATGGAATTCCTCTTTCCATTACTTCTGATCGAGACTCAAGATTTCTCAACAATTTTTGGAAATCTCGTTGGTTTAGATTACATACACCTCTTTATTTCAGTACCACTTGTCATCCCCAAACCGATGGCCAAACTGAAGTCACTAACAGATCCTTGGGAAATTTACTCATATGTTTAAGTATGGGTAATCCACAACAATGGGATACTATCTTGTGTCGGGCATAATCCGCATATAATTCAACTCCTCACACATCCAATGGTTTCTCTCCATTTGAAGTTCTGTTTGGTAAAAATCCCAAACAATCTTTGGATTTACCTCTGGTTCAGAGTACTTTTTGACAATCTACTCCTGCTACTAATATCCTTTCTCAAATTACAAACATTCATCAGCAAGTCCGCATCAATTTATGGAAAGCCAACTTTTCTTATAAAACAGCTGCAGATCAGTTTTGAAGGGAACAGGGAACAAGTAATTGTTCCAGGAGATTTAGTAATGGTTTATTTGCGCAAAGATAGGCTTCATGCTGGCATTTATAATAAGTTTCAGTCGAGAAAAATTGGTCCTTTTCAAGTGCTTAAAAGGATTGGATCAAATGCTTATATTCTGGATTTACCCGATTCCTACAATATTTCTCATACTTTTAATATTGCAGATCTTACAGCTTACCATTCTCCACTTTCTTTAGATGAACCTCGGGTTGAGGTTTTTTATTCAAGGGGGAGAGAATTGATGCAGGAAGAAAATGAACTGAGGAATTGAGGAGAAATAGATGTTTAAATATTTTAGTTCAGTCGGCAAGGAAGTTCAGATTGGCAGGAATATTTTGGTAACTTCATTGAATTCAGTTGGTTAAATCAGTTGGCAGGGCATATGGGTAATTTCATAGGAAAATCAGTTAGTTAAGTCAATTAGCCGATCAGATCCTTTACAATGATCAAATCTCCCCCCCCCCCCCCCAGAAGTTGGAATTTGAAATTTAAATGCCATCTAGCAAAGGAAAACATGCTCTGTTCAACTTCTAGATATTGTATAGCTGTGATTTAACCTGGATTGGTTAGATCTTTCTTTATCTTTCTCATTTTTGACTTCTAGTTGATGAGTAGTTTAGCTGTTTGACAAAAGACAGAAAAACAAAGGAATTGTAATTCTTAATGTAATTGCTGAATATGAATGCAAAAGTTATAATTTCTCAACTGTAGTTGTTATAAATTACATAAGTAGTATTAACAATTAATAGATCTCTTCGTATTTAAGTCTGTAAATTTCAGCTGCAACAAATTCTTCAACTTCTGTTGTTTGTACTTCCGAGTTTGTTGCTGTTAAACAGTTCATCTGCTTCAGAAATTGATTGTGAGTTTCCCGTTGCGTCACTTCTCCCACAAGAATCGGATGTGGAAGTAGTAGTGGTGATGAGGCCAAGCCGACACTTGAGCTGTAGAACGACGGCGGAGACGGAGGTGACAACGAGGGCGGTGGCGGACTGGAGAAGAAGTGTGCATTGCCTTAGTGGATTAGTGTCACTAAGGAGGACACACGGATCTTCCTCGCGGCGCTGGCGTTTTCTTTGTCTTTTTGATCTTTTGTGGCCAAGACGAGGTTCATTCCTTCCTTGTCCATGCACACCCGACTTTTAACGTTGGTGATTCACTTATCGCAGAAAAGGTGTGTTCTTTTCTGCTCTGCTTATTTCTGTCATTTTTTTCGTATATGTGATCTAACAATTGCAAAGGTTTGGTTAGGAAGGAAAAATTTATTAAAACATTTTTGCTTGGAAGCAAGTTGAGAACTCAAAGGATTGGTCACATATTGATTAGTTTTCAAGTTATATAGAAAAATTGTTGTTGGTAAGTTAAACCAACATCCCATATCGGTTAATAGAGTATATTACCAGGAACACCATTCTTCTCCTCTTAAAAATCTGCCTATCGATTGGCTTTTTTTAGCAATTTATGGGTTCCAAGGAAGGTTTAATGTTAGGAGCATTAGGCGTCCAGAATTTTTTTTCCCTTGTAAATTTAAGCTATGTATCACTAGAAGGGCAGAACCTGTGCATACAGGGATAATAGAACGGCCTAATAATAATACCCCTTATACATGCTTTTGAATAAAAAAGGATTTGACTTTACTATCTCTTACAAAAGAGGTAGCCCAAAACAGGCCTGAATGGAGGAGTAAGATCCGTGTCGCCGACCCCAAATAGTTGGGAAAAGGCACTAATTGACTATGATTATGATACATGCTTTTGAATAACCGAGTATCCTAAAAGCTCGCAATCTTACTTAGGTTATTTAACATAGTATCACTCATACCAGAGCCAGGTCTTGGTTTTAAAATCCCACTGAAGCCGTTTGTTCCCATTTATGTTCTGGGGCATATTTTCCCCAAGATCCTGGTTTATCCTCCTCTCTCCTCTAATCATGTCCACGTGCCAAGCTTTGATGGTTGCTTGCACATGCAGGGGGGAGTGTTGAGTTGAGATAAATACTATGATAAGTGATAACCCTTTCCTTCAAGCTTGAACTTTTGGGAAACTTGGTTATTTAACACATCAAATAGCAAAGTAATGCAACATTAGAGCCTCCACAGGTAATCAGTTTGTATTTTTATAGTTCCAGCTCATATAGAATTAAAATCAGATATTTTAAAATTATGTAACTCATTCCTGATCAAGTATGTGGAAGTTAATAATACTTAAACCATATAGGTCATATCAGCCATGACATATTGGGATCAACCGGTTCATCTTTTGACCAATCTGATACGATATGGCAAACTGATAAAGTGAACTCCGGGTCAAACAAGTCCTCAAATTCTTTAAATAACATATTTAGTTGGAGAAGGTTTTTTGTGGTAATGGCAAAAATTATCAGTGTTCTATTCTTTTTTATGTATATCATGTAAATGTGAGATGTAAACAATGTCATTTTTTATATTAACAGGTCTAGTGAGACCTTGCCAGGTTTCTTTCTACTTCAGAAAGCCAGGTGTGAATGATATTATAATATTCAAAAGCCCACCAGTTGTACAGGTAAATCCTTGTAGACTGAACTGAACTGTTGCAAACTTATGATAGCATATGGTTTATCTGTTCAGCAAAAGTTTTGTTATTGAAGGATATACTGATGGGGATGTTTTTATTAAGCGCATAGTTGCAAAAGAAGGAGATGTTGTTGAGGTGAGTCTGCCAGACAATTAGACAATAAAGTTAATTATTATTTTGTAAAGCACCCTCGATATGTTGAGAATACCGGCAAAGCTATTTTTACTATTACTGAGTATTGTATCTCTAATTGCCAAGAAATGGACAGTGCTTAATATTTTCCTTGCGTAGGTTAAATGTGTCAAATCTTCTGATTTGAGGCATCTGGCACATTCTTTCCGTGTAAAAGGGAAGCAAAATGCTTTTAAATGCAGCAGTAAGCTATAAATTTTCACTCAATGGAAGTGATAGCTGATCTTGGAGATCTAAATCACCATGTGGATCACTGCACCAATAAGTTGAATATGAACGAATGCATGTTAGGAAATAAGATAGAAGAATTCAGAAACTAAAACTGCTGTTATCTTGTTAGATATTCTCTACTCCTATAATTGTTGCTCGAACGTTTCCAAGATGCCAATTTATGTGATACATGCACCTTTTTTTAGTAGCGAAAAGTAATTGAAGGTGCTTTTCAGGTTCACGATGGAAAGCTGATTGTAAATGGAGTTACAAGGAATGAAGACTTTATTCTTGACCCAGCTTCTTATGGCATGGACTCCGTTGTATGCTCTCTTTTTGACTTGGTGGGTTAACTCCTATTCTTACCATTTGCACTTTTTACCCGTGATGCTACGTATTTCATGCAGAATGTACCAGAGAACTCCGTGTTTGTAATGGGGGACAACCGCAACAATAGCTATGACTCCCACATATGGTACCTGTACTACCTTTTTATAACATACATTTGCAACTCCATCTTTACATTTATTTCTGTATTATCATGTTACGAAATTTAATGCACTTATTCCTGTACATTATTATCAGGGGACCTCTCCCCATGAAGAATATATTGGGAAGATCGGTGCTCCGGTACTGGCCACCTGCAAGGATCGGTAGCACAGTTCTTGAAAGGGGGTGCGGGAACGAGATAAAAGGCAAAGACGAGATCAAAGAGAAAGACAATACACAATAGCAGAGGATAATTAAGTCTACTGTTCTAGTATGAAAGTTTTGGAGGATTCTACTTTTTCTGGTGTTCGGCAAGAGAGTGTAAAAGTCATCCTTTGAGGCATCTTGTAATTGTAATGATGTAACGACTCAATTGATTAAAATATCAATCCAGCAGCATAATCTGTATCAAATTGCCACTTAGTTTTGCATTAAAAAATTTGCCACTTAGCTTTTTCTTACATAAGCCATGAGCCGCTTGTCTTGTCAGCGTACTATCAGAAAGCCCACCCTTAAAGCATGGCTTTTTTGTGCTATTTGGTGGTTGTTTCTTTCAGAATTTTGCGATGTAGTGTAGATTTTCATTGTACTAATTCTTACTATTGTTCTTTCCTAATAAAGACTTTCAAAAGTGCAGTCATTACATCTTCATGAACTCCTTACTGGCTTGGCCCCTTCCCTTGGGCATCATATGGTGGATTGCTACTTTTAGCATGTTAATGCTAACAGAATCCTTTTAGCTTTCCCAAGTTAAAAAGCGTGAGGAATCGCAGGTGCATGAGTTTCTCAGAGGTTTAATTTCACCCAGCAAGGCGTTGGATAAAAGTGTAGACTGTATAGTAGGACAGGCCAGACTTGCACCAGATTTTTCACTTTTCTATTACTCCAAAATCCAAATGTACATACACATTTCATACAAAAAAATGTACATATATGACCATTCTCTTTTAATCAACAGGAGCCAAGCGTCTTACCAGTAACGCAAGAGGAAAAAATGTCATGCATGAACAGAATTTATTTTAACAGTCACAGAAAACAAAAGTAAATAGGAGCATTTCATAATGTTTAATCGTAGGTACAGAGGTGCTGCGAGATCTTCAGTGTTTTGGAGCTCGTTGAATTCACATTGAGTTCACAGGAGACATGCTTTAGGTGCTTCACCCTCACCAGCTTCCCTACCACATCTCCGCGGGATCGGAGGCTAAACTCCAATCTCAATGGAACAATAGAGCCTTTCTCAGATACTGCAAGGCTCTGCCCAGCACCATAGAGAGGTACCTTGTCCCCCTGTAAAATTACTGATTCCATGCGTCGGCTTTTTCTTGGCTGAAAATAATTTTTCAACTGCAAAGCAAAACGAAGTTCGTATTAACCACTGCGCTTCTTATGCTCTCCCATCATATATAGAATTTCACAAGTGGAGAAAGCAGGGTTTAGTTGTATAATGTTGAGAGATGTCACCTGTCCAGTTGCAACTGGGATCTTCGAATACAAGAGATTGATGGGCGTGGAGCTGACATGAATACCAAATAGAGTGGCAGGATTATATATGCTCAGCTTTATTGAGCAACTCACAGTAGCAAGGTTGGTTGGGACTCCCGTGTGATCCGGTCCCTCCCCAAGATAGAAGTAACTCAGAGTTAGACTCTGCAGTTAAAAGACATTAATGAGACCAAGAGCAGTTAGAAGAGAAACAGTGCAACCAATATCAGGCGATCAGAATGAAATTAAAATTTATGAAAGCCTAAGCAAGGTCGAGTTAGTATCGCTGACCTCTTTAAAAGATGCAATTTAAGTGAAAGAAACTTACACTGACATTGAACTTAGATTATACCACTTTAAAAGATGAAATTTAAGTGAGTGAACTAACTAGTAAAAGCATCCAAAGCCAAAAAATGTTTGCTCAGTTAATTGATAAGTTCAGTTATTTTATCACTTTTCAAATCACTACTAAAAAGAATTTCCACAGTTCGACCCATCTAACCATGAAGATTTTCCACTAGAACTTCCAAAGAATAATCACAAACATAAAAAGATAATGATGTATACCTTCACAACGATCTCCGGTCTGTATGGGCGACTTGCTCCCCAGATAATGAGAGAAAAGACAGTAAACAACAGAACGAATCCCAGAAGAGCTATGAGGACCTGGCAACGCCTAGAAAGCCTTCCATCATCAAGGTCATCATAAGACCCTTCTTCCCGTATAACATTACATTCAGGCCATCCCTTGTCATTTCTCTTCCCGTTACCTTTTCTCCCTGAGGAAGATCTGAAAGCCCCAGAGAATCTGCTAGCAGATGAAGCCCTTGAATGCCGCCCAAATGAAGGATGTGAAGGTGACTCCACTGGACTGTTGAAAACTGGAGTCGCCTGCGTAGAAGACTTGTCCCCATCGTGAGAATCTCTTGAGGGACTCTGTACATAATAAACTGGTCGTTTCGGAGACCTTGGAGGCGACGAAGGTGCCAAGCTGGTGACATCTGAGTCGGACTTAACATGCATCATCTTTGACACCAGCGGAAGAGCCTCAATCGAACAGGTGAAATTCTGCGGAGTATTGGCATGTGTATGTATCAGTGCACAAATTTTTTCATAAACTGCTACTACAATATATCAATGAACACCAAACTCCAATTTCAGACAAACAGAAGACTTTGAACCATAATTACCATCAGAAGTCAAGGCAATTACAGAATCGACTGAGCAGGAAACTGTGTACTCAAAATTCAATCAAAATTGCATCTTTCCCCACAAAAGAAAAAAAGCAAGCAGAAATTCCCCTAATAGCAATCACAAGTAAACCAAAGAAAAAACAAGAGTCATCCATAATTCACCAAAGCATACTACCCTCAATGTTCTTTCCATGTTAAAAAAAAATGTCGGCAACATGTAGCTCAGACAGTTAGATTTTCAACTGTTCCACTTCACAGCACAAACATTGAAGGAAAGAGTATTCCTGGAGGACTCACTTCAGATAAAAAAACAACATAAAAAAATCTAAAATCCTTCAATTCTTCAAGCAAACAAACTATATCCATGCCATGATTTCGATCTGACACAAAATTATTGAAGTAGAAGTACAATGGACTGGACAGCAAGAAGTATACCAATAGAAACTACCGTAATTCTTCAATTTTCTCGAAAGAAAAGTTCAATATATCAAGCTTCTTACCAAAGTGAGAAGGATTCAGCCGGCGGCGAGATCGAGATCCAAGATGACGCTCAAACTTCAGTAAAACAAATTGAAGATACGATATTCGAGCTGAGGGTCAGCATTTAGCAACCAGCAGCAAGGCTTCCAAGGCCACTGCCCATCTCAACTTCTCCCCAACTCCAGGACAATCTCTTCATATCCGAAGAACAACTCCGAAGATACACTGGCTCATGGTCGTCCACCGCCGGCGCTTCGGAGCTGCTCAGTCTCGGCTCGAAAGTACTTTTCACGTACCGACACCGAGCCAGGGAGGACTGATACACACGAGCTTCGTAGGCTCGGAATCAGCCTCGAGAACAAGCGTGAGACATGGTTAGTAGGTTCGGTTGAGATAACATAGCGGGAAGCAGGCTCGGGCCTCGGCAGGTCTGGGAGTGTCGGCAGGGCATCTGCTTCGCTCATGATTGGATGATTAGCAGATTTACCCCCATCAATGCCCATCATTATAATAATGTTCTACTTATCAAAAAATAAAATTAGTTGGTTTGAAGCTTGCGTATGTTCGATTTCATCAATTAGGAAAGAGTTCAAACCAGTGTTTGTGTTGATTTGATTCGTTCTTAGTAGGCATGAGATGATCTTAGGGTGATTTTTTTGTTTGTAAGGACGCTCCTATTACACACAGTAGTCTATGATGGATGAGAACCAACGGTGTACATCTAAATCGAGAATTCAAGCATTGTATACATCGAGATTATTTGAAACATCTAGTTTTTGTCCATGTTCGGATAGAAGCTAATGGCGTTGCTCGTTGTTTGGCAAGAGATGCGCAATACTTGGTGCTCTTGGGGGCTTGGACGGAGAGTTATCCATCTTTCCTAGAGCTAGCTATTGAAGTTGATCGAATCCATTTAATGGATATAGCTGTAAGGCTTTAATTTGTATATAACAAGTATTGTATACGTCATTAGTCTGATAGTAAAAAGTACTTGCAAGTATTACATGCACTATTGGATACGTGGATTAAAATCTAACAGCCTGCAGTGCCTTGACGCATGTTAACGCAGTATGCAAACGCAGTTTATAGTAGGGTACTCAGATCCAAATCTACATCAAGGGTTCATGTTTTTAATACACGAATTGAGCTGCGGTTGTTATAGCGTAGGTGGGTGGGAACAAATGGCTGGCCATGAACGTGAAACGAATGGACGGAATCTAATAAATCTAATAAACGCATGCCCGCATTTTAGATGTCGACGTTCTAATAGTACCCAATAAACAAGGGCATTGGTCCAAAAACAAAACAAAACGAAATGTAGTATAGTCATGCTCATTTTGATTCGAAATTACATAAATGTTAGGTGAAGTATTTTACGTATTATTTGGACATGTGAAGCACGACAGAGCAAGGTTTTAAAAATGGGATTAAACCCAGAATTCTTGCGGAGTAGGTCCAACCAGGTTCAACTGGGGTCAACCCAGGTTGACCTGACCCGGTCATCAATATAAAAAAATATAAAAACCCCCTTCCCAAAACTTTATACGATATAAAAGTTTTGCCGATTCGACCCAGTTCAATTGGCCAGTAATTATCAATAAATATCATTCGTAGAAGAGAAATTATTCAAGTCTCCTTCAGTAAATAGAAAATTCCAACCCAATAGCCATCTTCCACCTCTGAAACATTACATGCCATGTTAGCAAAAATGTTTGCAACATATCATGTATTTCACATTCGAATGTGGGAAAAAAGTGCCGAATGACTTTTTGATAGGAGATGGAGTATTATTCAATCTAACCATGCAGTCCTACAAAATTACACTCCGTATGTCCAAAAATGTGCCCTCATTAAAAAACCTGAACTGATTTTAATTCAATTTGATTATCGAATGAGGACACATTTTTGGACAGAGGGAGTACAATATTATTGTAGCAGCCAAATGTCATGATAACCACTTTTCTTCGATAGATTGATGTATTCAAATTCCTTAGGTAGAACTCAACAAACTAAGCAACAAATTGGTCAAGAAAACATGGCTTCGCTTGGGCTAAGCTTATTTTAAGGCTCAATATTTTTTTGCTCGCTTGATGGACTGGCCACTGGTTCTCTCCTCATGCATTGGATAGACATGACTAAGGATGTATTTACATTCAGAGTGAAAGTCGCTACTCCATGTATTTGGCGATGAGTTATGCTATACATAGGTAGCCTCGGCAGGGGGCATTAGTGGTAGGGTCCACCTATCAGAACCAATCAAACATGTGGACCCTACCTAAAGCCTGGACAGCCGCCTGCCCAGGCGACCAGGATATAAATTTTTTTGTTTAGAGACATTTGCCTAAAATTGACTTAGTGTGGGTTACCTTTTTTTCTTTTCATGACCTTTCCCCCCTTCATTTGCTGCCTAAGTTTTTATAATCATCTATCTCATGTGAATTGTGTCGGGTGGAAATTAGTAATCCCTCCATCCAAAAATTCCTGGCAGCATTTAAAAATGAGTTAAATTTGTTGGCATGTAGGATCCATAGCATTTCAAGCCTCCACTTCCAAATCCATCCGACACGCTGCCAGGTGTTTTTGGACAGAGGGAGTAATTATCAATATTGTACTTGGAGATCACAAAACTTCTTTTATATGGGCATTCCATATAAACGAACTTGCCACACCCTATTGCATCAGTCGAGAATTATTTCGCAAATGTATTTACAAGAAGAGCTCTTTTGTTTGCGAATCACACTATCATCTGATTACACCTAGCTTAGACAGCTCAGAAATAGAACTCATAGCTAAAAGACAACTGCACAAACTGTCAATGTAAGCCTACAAGCTGAGAATCACCCAAAACAGGACATCACCTTTCCACTACTAAATTTTACAGAGTTCAAAATCTGTTTACAGAGTCTCGGCAAAGTGAACCCAACGCAGTTAAGAACCGCACAAGCCAGACGGAGAAAACAAGTGTGGAGATGACAAATTTAGCTTCTAGTAGTTCTAGTTCTGTCAACATGAATTGTCTGTGAGTCGAGTGTAGATAAAATCTGAGGCATTGACATACCACCCGAAACAACAATTTCTGCATAGATATCATAAAAGTGTAAAAAAAAATCACTAAATTAGGATATCCAAATAATTTAAAGTGGAACTACCAACGAAAGATTGTGTGACTAATAGGTGCACCCTAAACCTCTTAAATGAATCTAAATCTAGAGTCCCTTATAAAACATTTTGCTCAATAGCCTCCTCTTCATATAAAATGTCAACAAAGGAGAGACTTACCAATCCCTTCACGAACAGATAAATTTGGTCTGATCACATCTTTGGCGTTGACAAGAAATATATCCCCAATGTAGAGATGATTTGTTGGCACATAGACACAGCAGAGCTCCTCCTCACCTGAATAACTCTGCATCACCAAATCTAAACATGTAAGCATCTT
This sequence comes from Houttuynia cordata, assembly GCA_039654745.1. Lineage (NCBI taxonomy): Eukaryota > Viridiplantae > Streptophyta > Magnoliopsida > Piperales > Saururaceae > Houttuynia > Houttuynia cordata. The sequence continues at coordinate 47,647,958 of CM077502.1, read as the reverse complement.
TAGATATTTTTGCAGCCATATGTAGCATTAAGGAAATGGAAAAAACAGCCCTCAAAAGTAATTATCCAAGCTCAACTACCATTTTAGAATTTTAATTACTAATCCTCAATTCTACATTAATTGTCTGAGTTCAGAATTTTTTTTGTCCCATATTAATCGTCTGATTTATATGGAAATTCCTATTCTAGTAACTCAAATGGCTTTCTTCATGGTGGATGGAGAAAAAAGGGTTAGTAGCTTAAGTTGAATGGAGTAAAAAGTTTGACAAAAGCGGGCCCCATTTTGTCCTCAAATATCACCTTTTGCAAAAGCAGACAAATACTATGGTATGGCAAGAGCATCATTTATTCCCATTTCTGATATAAGGTTTAGCTGTTCAACTTACAAGGAAAGAAGTTACATCAAAGGAAAATATTTTGTAATTTGGTTCTGACCTGTAGAACCACAGCCGACGTGATAAAGCCAAATGCATATTCACCAATCCTTGGATGTCTTATGATAGCCACCTCCTTGAATGCTTGCGTGTTCTGGTCTGCAATACAAACAAAAGTACAGTATGGACCGCCAACCAAATATAATAGTTAAATACAAGTTAACTTAAAAAAGGAAATTACCAGGTGATATGGCAGAACTAATTTGCTTAGAAGCATTATAAATATGTCGAACAAATGGCATCCGCTTGATAAACCATTCTCCCAGGCTAAGGACGGAAGCACCCAACCATGAGGACATAAACACTCCCACCAAAAATATGAATGTTACAGACGTTATGAACCCAAGACCTATTAATGTAAAACTTCAAATAACTCAGAACAAGTTATACAACTAGGAATGAAGATGAATCAAGCAAAATAGAATCAGAGGCCGAGGACCATTTTGACCAACCATTACATTCACACAAGTTTTCTATGAATTTTTTTTTTAGAAAAATCAAACTATACAAAAATATATATATTTCAAGCAATATTATGTGAACCAAAAAAAATAATATGGCCAAATGCAGAAGTAAATCAGTCTAAAAGACACATCAATTGCTTGCCAAAACTCCCCGTGGAGATGTATTTGAACACATATTTAGTAACAAGCACATGAAATGCGCTTTTTAAGCACAGAGCTATAAAACTTACAAATGTTTGTATGTTTGTGTAACATTTTTCAGCAAAATTTACCTGCCCCCTCTCTATATGTGTGTGTGTAGATATATATATTATATGCATACATATATACTCCAAAAGCAGCCGCTACTTAGATATTTTTTTAATATATACAGACTGCTAATAGGTGTTTATAAATACCAGTTTGGATAGGTTGAGAACGAATAGGTTTTTGTAACTACATCGTTAAGTACAATATGTATCCTTTAACAGGAATACCCCCTCCGTCCCATTAATAGTTCGATTTGTTTTTCAAAATTATCTAATATTAGTTCACCTGATTTGGTTTTTCATTACTTCATTTTAAAAAGCCATATGGACTATAAATGGGACAGAGGGACTATTGAACATATCCTAATTCCGAAGTAGTATACAATACTGAGTGTAAACTGAAGGGGTAGATGGCCTCCAAACCTAAGGCAGCAGCTTGCATATGGTGACTAATCTCAGTCCATCCTAATTATAGCATATAGAGACCATAAACTAATTCTGATGCAATAATGTCCATCCAGTCAATTGAAAGTTAAATGTCACTTTTGATCACATTAAATTAATTAAAATAAGTACAGTGCTGAGTGTTCAAGTAATGATGTACAACAGAAAAAATCATGAGACTATCCCATTTTTACATTAAATCTGCTTTTCCAAGCCATCATTACCGCATTTGAAACAATCGAGCAGAATTCCAACGTCAGGATCACATTAAAATCAAGAGGCCTTCATTCAACGTTCATACTTCACTTCAGAGAAATTCCTATTATAATCACTTACATCTATTTTGATTTCCTGGTCGAGGCCAGATTAAACTGCCCAAAGAATCAACCAGGTCTCTTCTTAACCAAAACCAACAAATCAGTTGATCTGTCAGGTAAATTATTTCCCAATGTTCCATTGCTACTTCTCACCTTACACATATTTGTAACCCAATGACATCAGCCATATATATATATATATATATATATATATATATATATATATATATATATATATATATGTATGAGTTACAAAATGTACCCAATGTGAACCCAGTGGTTGGAGGCTCTTAAAGCATCTTTGTAGGAATATCATAAAGAAAGGAGAGAATAGATATAGAGAGAGTGAGAAAGAAATAGATAAAAACTAAAGACTAAAATTAATTCTTCATTGCTTGACCTGGTGTGCATGTACTATCAAATTTATAGGCTTTGAGCCTTCCTCTAATTGGAAATAAAACTAAACTAGGAAATCTTCTCAAACTAAGAATCTACCTTTAATTAGAACAATGTACTTATGAAGCAACAAGAAGACTTCTTAAGAAAACTCTAAATAAGATAGCAATGAGCCAAGCAAGGAGAGTGTCGTCAAACAAATGGGCCCCCAGTTGGTGGGCCATATGCCACGTTGGGTCACAAAATCCCACCTTTGTTTCCGTAGAGATCAAAATGTTTCACTTGGGTTTGTAGCAAACGGTCGTTTTGGAACTAGAAAACTACTTAGAAAACCCTAAAATAAGCTAGCAATGAGCCAAGCAAAGAGAGAGTCATAAAGCAAGTGGGCCGCCCAATTGGTGGGCCATATGCCACGTTGGTTCACAACAGTACCGCTTGACATGTACAAATAGTATACCTAACTTCTAGCCAAACTATGTATAGTTAAATTGCCGTGACAGGACAAAAAGATTCATGAGCCATCTATAGAATGATAAAAAAAATTTAATGCACAAGTTAAAAGAAGGCCAAGAGTAAAAGGCAAAAGCAACAATATAGATTCCGTGAAAGCTTCACATAGATGTGAAATGCTCATACCAAAAATGTTGATTCCAAGATGTGAAATGCTCATACCAAAAATGTTGATTCCAAGCTGTTCATATATGGGAGAGAAGAAGCCATCGACGAAATGAATGAACCACCAAGTGATGTAGAAGGTTATTGCTATAGGAAACAGGATAACACTGCAAAATTTATACAGACATCAGAAAAAACAAGAATACAAGCATTGTGATTACAGCCAGCAATATATATTCCTCAAGACCAGAGAAGACATAGGCACGCAATGGCCTTGTATAACCTATCTACCAATAACCAAAAGCAATAGAATGCAATCATCTCGCTCCGTTTACCCATTTAATTTATAGTGCATAATCATCCTGCTTTCTTACTATCACAAACCAATACAATGATTCTATACAAAGAGATAAAATTGCAGAGACATTCCATAGATTCACCATTCTGACAAACTTAATGAAAAAGAGTAATAATATGCTGAAGCAGATAATTTGACTAAATACAGATGATGTACATATTGCAAATAATTCGTTTGGTGGTGCATAACAATAAGCTGCCAGGGTCCCGAGTTACTAATTAGCACAGTATCTATCAAGCACATAAATAACTTATACTACGTAAAGACCAGCACATGCTTTCCATAGCAAAAGATTTTGTGGGTTTGGGTATTTTCACCATAGATAAAAACTAGTGGCTGTTAACAGCACATTCTGACACTGTTGAAAGTCCTCATTGTCCCTTCACAGTTTTAGAATAAATGTTTCCAATTACATTAAATATTTTCACGATGTATCACATGTCAAGTAGCATCCCAATTCCTCTGTGATTGCATGATTTTTCAAAAATAATATATCCATATTACAGAACTGACCCCCACAATATTCCACTTTTTGACTAACAAGAGCCATTTATATCTACAATAGTCAAATTCATTCAAACCCTAGCAACACTAAAGAAGTTTCCACAATCCATCAAAACTAACTATTCAAGCCAAAATGTCAAAATGTCGCATTTATATCTCCCATAGCTGTTTGACACTCCCTTTGATTTTACTTTAGGGTTTACTATTCAAGCCAAAATGTCACATCCATCCTTTCCTTCGCCCTTAAAAGAAGGAAAGTCCCTTTCTCCTTTGGGGAGCCAAACAGGATGTTCAAGCATAAAAGATTAGATCAAAATGCTTCAAAAGCTCGAGGCCAAGGACGCTTACGTAAAGCTTGCTAAAACGAAGGCATAGGACCCACATCGTAGCATGGGACCCACTCACCATGACGAGTGTGTGACAGAGGGTTCAGGATGCAAGTTTACATAGCTTCACTCAACATTAGATTAGCATTACACATCCAAAGCCAGGCTATTTTCCAGGGGAATAGCATAATACCCCATTGTTGGTTTACAGCAGAAAAAAATATGGAAAGTAAAATGATAGATTTTAAATTCTCTTTCCAGACTATCACAAAAGTCAAGCAATGGCAAGGATTTCCAGCCAATTGCAACAGCAAATAATCCTAAGCCTATATCAAAATTTCATTACAATTCTACTGTGCGATTTTAATTGTGAGAGAGAGAATACCTAACTTTTTGACATAGAAGGAAATATGTAGACAGAATCTCTTATTCCAGAAGACTTAATCTTTTAAATAAAAGATGTGCACATGTACGACTCGTAAGATTAATTATTTAGATGGCTACCTATGACATAAATACAAAAAGCGATTGACTATATATAAAAGAAAAAACTATAATCACCATCCCGTCATGAACTTCTTTGAAGCCCAGCTTCGAATTACTTTATAAAATGCCTGCAGAGCACAAAGGAAAAAGAAGGTAACAAATGTAAGAAATAACCCCAAACTTATACAAGGAGGTGGTGCATGCAGAAGATAAGTCCAAAGACTAAATGATCCTTAGACATAACAAACATTCAAATGATAAAATTTAAGACAAAACAGCAAAACCTGACGAGATACAACAAGCCCATCCACTGGATGAGACCATAAAATGGCTGTTGGGTTAAATTCAAAGGACAGAGCTGTCCAACGGCTACCATTTTATGATCTCACCAAAGTGCATGGTGCCATGCCATACCTCTATGAGAACTCACGGCCTTAAACATGGAAAGAAGATCACAAGCCCGTGGACACCCCAGTGCTTATACTTCTAATTTGTCTTAATTATAACGAAAAACATAACAAAAGGCAATCACATGGACTGTACTACTCATAATTTGCATATACTTAAATGTAAAAAAAAAGGAGGAAGCAACAACTCAGGTGGATATCAATAAAAAGAAGGGAAAAATTAGACTGAACCAGCAAATGTACAAGGAGTTACAATACCTGATTTTAAACAGAAAAACAAAGAGTTGCAAGACCTGATTTCTACAAAATAAAAGCTAAATGGAAACGGCTAAACAATGTTAGATGATTGGAAATGAAATCAAAATAATGAAAACATCTTGTGAACCTCAACAGGGGAAAAATCTCAGCAATGAAATGATCAAATCTTCACTTAGTGTATAGGATCAGGATTTAGCATCATAAACACATCTGCACCTAAGTAACATAAAGACAAGGGGCAATGAACAATTAACAAAAAATAACAGTTGATAAATTATCATTACCCATTGGCTAAAACACGACATCACCGCAAATGATTTGAACAACCATAATATCAAACTGTACGAGAAAATCGTCACTCGGAAATGAAATGGAACTGGTAACAACAAATACAGCCATCTAAGATAAAATTCTGTCGATAACAAATGGACTTGGCAGCCTACGCTTAAAAAGCCCCAAGCTATCAGTCCTAAGAGCGGAAAGACAGCAAATTTCAATTCGGATTTATTTTTTCAAAGTAAAGAGATGAAATAGAGCTGAAAAGAACAAAAGATAGGTCGGAAGATCGCCATAAAAAAAACAAAAGAGAGAGAGAGAGAGAAAGAGAAAGGGATGATACCTCCCGGCCGGAGTGATGGGAGGAGGCCGAGGAGGAGGAAGAGGCTTTGGAGTCGACATCTTGGACGGAGTCGGCGACGGGAATGAGGAGCTCGCGATCTCGGTCTCTGCTGGCCATCGGTAGCGGCGATTTGTCGTCGCCCATGAGACGGAGGGAACTGGGAGCGGAGCGTATTCGCGCGCGCTTGCGATGACTGGGATGGGACCCCAATGCAATGCCAAAGTTGGGATATTTGTCTGTTTGCGTTCTTCAGGATTCAAACCAGAAAATCCCCCCCGCTCTCCTCTGCAACCTTCCCTTGATTTGCTTCCACTCATCAAAAAAATCCCAAATTGTTTTTTTCAATTATGGGACTTCAAATCCTAATTCCAAAATTAGGGTTTTTTTAAAAACCAGATTAACTTAAAAATACTTGAGAAGAAGACTACTTTTATGACGCCGCGTGACAGCTTCCCCTTCTGATTTTCTTCTTTGTTTATTTTTTATACAACTTTTAATTTCTTTGTTTTTTCTGTAATACTAGCAATCCGTATTACAGAAAACCTCTATATATCACGTGTATATTAAAATGTATTTTTGACAATAATTTCTAAATATTTATTTTTCGGTTTTTACTTTTCAATAGTTGTAAAGATTGTTTATCCTTCTAAAGTCGTGCATTACCCAGCCTGCTGGTTTTATTGCTCGATAAGCTGTTGATGAGATGGAGCTTCCTGGCCGGCCCCATGGCCACCTTTTCGTTTTATGTTCCTTTCATCTGGTTTTATTTCGTTTTTGGTAGACCGTCTAATCTTTTTTGACAAAGTAAAAGAATCACCTTGGGGAGGCTTCTAATGGAGTAGTACATTTCTCTTGATTTATACTTCTGTCTAATCTCGTATTGCCTGTGCTTTTTGTTTTTTTATCTTTTGCACTTTTCCTTTTTTGGGTTACATTGCACTTTTTCTTTTCTTATCGAGGTTCTGGTTCCTTCGGTGGGATCGAGTTGCGGAGAGCACCTTGTAATTATCTGCGAGGCCGTTTGGGGCGTGAAAAAGTCAAAATATCTATAGTGGATTTTAGACGTCCATCCATATTTTTTTCATATTCAGCTCGAAACATGTCCCGCTAGTGTAGCAAAATATCTAGTTTGGATGTTTTGCTTTTAATCACGCCCTAAACGGCCCTTAAAAATACTGTTATTCCTCTCACTTTTTAATCAGAGCCAACCTTGCATGCTAGTGTGGTGAAAGAAAATAAAACACTAGGCCACAGTATTTCCACAAACGGCGCGTGAGATGGCCGTGAAAATAAAGCAGAAAAAAGAAGCATTTTTTTAAATTAAACAGAACCAGTTTCTTAAGTGATTGTTGTTGTAGACTTGCAAATAGGGCTGTCAATTTTGCCCGATAGCCCGATGGCCCGACGCTACCCGACCCGCAAAAGAGCAAGCAAGGGCTTGGATTTTGAGGCCACGGGTAGGGCTCGGGCCTCAAAATCCATCCCTTGGGTCGCGTAGGGTCGGGCCCGGGCCTGGCTAGAAAAAGTCCAAAGGCCCGACCCGACCCGAAGCCCAAAAGCCGGGTGAGTCGGGTCACTCGCAGTCGGGTCACTCGCAGTCGATAAAAAAAAAAACCTAAACCTAACTCTCCCCGATCGTCGCTCTCCCCGACTGCCGCTCTCCCCCGATCATGAACCGCCGCTCTCCCGTGACCTCTCTCTCCCCCGGCAACTGCCGCTCTCCCCAGATCGGTGACCTCTCTCTCTCCCCCGACCGCTGCTCTCCCCCAATCGGTGACCGCCGCTCTCCCCGCGACCTCTCTCTCCCCCGACAACTGCCGCTCTCCCCCGATCGGCGACCTCTCTCTCCCCGACCGCTGCTCTCCCCCAATCGGCGACCGCCGCTCCCCCGACCGCCGCTCTCCCCCTCTCTCTCTCCCCCGACCGGTGCTCTCCCCGTTCGACGACTGGCGCTCTCCCCGTTCGGCGACCGCCACTCTCCCCTGACCTCTCTCTCCCCCGACCGGCGCTTTCTCCCCTGATCGGCGACCGACCGACAGTTCTAACCTCTCTCTCCCCCGATTTTGTGCGAGTTTTGAGCCTCTCCCTCGACGGTCGCCGTCTCCTCTGCCGGTGACAGTAACATCTCCTAAACTGTTATCTTTGTTATCTGTTGCTTGTAAATTGCCTAAACTGTTCTCTTTGTTATCTGTTATCTCCTAAATTGCCTATAATTATTTGTTAATGAGTACTTGATTTTTGTTATCTTTGTTATCTGTTATCTGTTATCTGTTATCTGTTATCTATAAATTGCCTAAACTTGTTATCTTTGTTATTTGTTATCTTTGTTATCTGTTGCCTGTAAATTGCCTATAATACATGTTATCTTTGTTATCTGTTATCTCCTAAATTGCCTATAGTTCTTTTTGTTACTGAGTACTTGATTTCTTATCTGTTTGTTGGTCGAATTTAGTGTAGTAGATATATCTTACCACGGTAGTGAATCTTTGTCCTTCCCACATCTATCACCAGCTGCACAGGCTAGTTCTTCCAATCCTTGCACCTCTTCTGCACCCCCACTATTTCAACACCAATCAATTCTTCTACACAAGAAGCCTTTTCAACTCCTACCCTCACACTTATTGTGCCCCAAACCCCTAGCTCTACAACTCGCCCTTCTGCTCTCAATTCAGAATTAGGAGCATCTAATGAGCAAACTAGAAAAAAAACGTAGTAGGGGTCGATCATTTGTTTGGGATCATTTTCAGAAAACCTTTGATGAAAATGGGAAAAGAGTCGGGGCAGTTTGCAATTATTGCAAGAATACCTTTGTGGGATTGGGAACTGATGGCACAACTCATCTTGCAAGGCACTTTGATAGTTGTCCAAGAGGACCAAACATAGATCCTAAACAACCACTCCTTATCACTGCTTTTTGTAAAGTCTCTACTTTTAAATTCGATCAACAAGCTTGTAGGGAAGCTCTTGCAGAGCAATTATAGTGCATGACTTTGCTCTTCAGTTACAAAAAAACACAAGGAAAGAGGGATTTAACTCTATTTCAAATGCAGGCAGGCTTTATAGGACAGAGGGAATATAAGATACGGACCTAACACAGGTTAGCACCTGGTTTTTGCATTTTTGGTAAAGCCCAAAGATACAGAGCATGGCCCATCCCAACGCGGGATGAGGCTCGTGGGGGCCCATTTACCGCCGGCCAATTGCAGCGCCTTCTTCCTTGGTCGCCAGTTCCCACTTGCCTCCTCCTTCGCCCTCTCCCCGACGCCACCCTAATAAATCCAATTTCTGCTTGACATTTAATTAACTATGATTTTAAATTGTCAGGAAGATATAAAGATCCTCTGCAGCGCCAGATTAACTGCAGAGTAAAAAAAATTCAATTTTTTGGGGAGAGGGCAGCGGCGGCGGGGGCGGGATGGTGTTTTACTTCAAGGCCCGCCCGGAGGCCGGCGACTACTCGATTTTCATGGGGCTGGACAAGCACGAGAACGAAGAGCTCATCAAATACGGCTTTCCCGAAGACATCTGGTATCCCTCTATCTCTCCTAGTGAAGCAACCATAATTTCAGCCTTTTGGCCCAGTTTCTTGCAGTTTCATGCTATTTCCAATTCATGGAATGGTGCTCAGTTCCTCAATCTCGTTATTGTTTAGTATCATTCTGGATTTTCCATGTAATTGCCGATTATAGAATGTGATAATTCTGCATGTCATTAGGAAGAGTGGTTTGGTTAATCAAAATTGATAGGATCATTTCCATGTTCAGTATGTTTAGCTTCCTGTAAATTGATGTGTGGTTCGATGTTGTTCAGTTGTCAGAACTGTTAAAATTGGTACAAAATGAAAATTTGGAGTTGTTTTGAGAAGGCCCGTTATATGGTGGTGCTTGTAATTTATAGTTTCCCCTATTTTTACTTTGCTTTTTAGTTGAACTGGTTCGCTTTCCCAGGTTTCTCTTCCTCATGAACGTCTTTTACCTTCATGGAAAGTATATGCCATAATGCGGAGCCTGCTTATTTCTTTTACTTCCTCTTTATTGTAATTTTTTAGATTTATGAAATTGATAAGTTAGTTGTGCGTTTTGTTTAGGTTCCATGTCGATAAAATGTCTTCTGCTCACGTATATCTGAGACTCAACAGAGGCCAGACGATTGATGACATAAGTGAAGGCTTGCTGGAGGATTGTGCTCAGTTAGTAAAAGCAAACTCAATTCAAGGCAATTGAACTTTTTCTTTTGTTTCCTGTTCTGTTTTGAAGTCAATCAATTTGATGTAGTATACTTAGTGGAAGTTTGTTTAGTCTCTGTAAACGGTCTACCACTCAATTTTAATTACTGCCCCAGTCTATGCTAAACGAAAAATAAAGAAAAAAAAGCCATTTTTTTTGAAAGGATCAGTTGGAAGACACCCTTTAAATACAAATTGTATTATCAGCGAAAGAGTGAGGGTTTGGATATAAAGTCATAATTAGTATCAGAAATGGGGACCGGATCATAGAGTGAGTGGACCCTTAGTTTGGAGATAAATGACCGGTTGAAGTTTGACAATTAGTTAATATAGCAAGCCAGGAGATTTAAATTAGATGAGAAAGAAGTATGGTTAGGGATTCGGTATTATGTTGAGGAAGAGAACAAAGTGACATAGAAGACGAGAAAAGGAACTATTTCATGTCAGTTCGCCTTTGGAAAGCTGCTGGCACTGTCTTCTAATACCCATACTTTTTCATCAGAATCCTATTTTTTAAACCTGGTAAGAAATGGAATAATGGATAGTACATACTGTCTCTATTAGCTAAACAGTTTTCTTACTGTTATGTTGGACTGAACTTCATGTGGAGATAACTTTGGTAGACTACATTCCATAAAGATCTTAAGAAACTATGATGATTTGGTTGGTTGAGTACATTTTATCTGCATTATTGTCTTTGGATCCCCTGAAATTGCTAGGTTATCAAGTGCGTTCATCATCTTCTTTTTTCTTTTCTTTTTTAATATATTAAGTTTTTTTACTATGCAGGCAACAAAGTTAATAACGTTGATGTTGTTTATACCCCTTGGTACAACTTGAAGAAGACCCCTTCGATGGAAGTTGGGCAAGTTGGTTTCCACAATTCCAAATTGGTTAGGCTCTTGCTTCTTCAGAATGAACTTTACAGTGTGTCTCAGCTTTGCTTATATTATGTTTTTATTTACTTGATACTTTTTACCAAACGAAATTTAAGTTTGTTGTGTTTTAGCTGACTACACTTTATGATTCTTCTCTCTGAGCTAGAAACTGAAGCTATCATGTTGCATCATATTTGACAAGCTGATATTGAGAGCCTTGTTAACGTCTTCCCTTGTTAGCCTATAATTGTTCAGCTATAGAATTGTTACCTGCTTTAAATATAGGAATTAGTTATTAAATAAGAAGAGTGCAAGTATGGAGAGGTGTGTTCCTAGTTCTCTTGGGCCCAAACACACGAAAAGAAATTGTTTGGCCCTTGGATATTGGGGGGTTTAGCTATTTGTATCTACATCTGTTGCAATTTATTTTTGCCATGGTAAAATCCTCCAAATTCTCACGAATGCTTTTACATTAATGTCGTGGTCTTTGAAACCTGTTGCCCACTGACCTTGACTAATATGCGTCAAATTGTGAAAGAGCTTGTTTTAGGCCTTTTTACTGGACAAGTTGCACGTCTATTTAGTTATCAGTTTTGATGCAGAGCCATCGGGGATTTTCCTCAATTTATTTAGGATTTTTATTTTTAAATTACTAGATTGAGAAGATTAATATGTTATATGTTTAGGACTTTTTGAATTGACATTATCTTCCTAACTTTAATAGTATTCTTGTTCGGTTATTTTATTTCCATGTAGGAAGCCAATTGTAAGCCTATTTAAAGGCCTTATTAGTCAGTGAAATAGATGACATTTTTGAGAAAAAAAACTACGTGAGTTCTTTGAGAGAACTTTCTGTGATTGGTGGACTCCGATGATTTCTTCAAGTATTCTTATTCTGTAAAGTAAGCCATTTTGTTCATATAGGTTCGAACTGTGAAAGTTGAGAAGCGCATAAATGAGATAGTCAACAGATTGAACAAAACAAAAGTGGAAAGGAAGCCAGATTTGAAAGGTATGTTGAAAGATCTCATGTCATTTATCACTGAACCAATATGCATGTTTTTCTCTTGTTATTTATATATAAGAAATATGTGGCATTCCAGTTATAAATGATGGTTGTATTCCTTAGTCCTGCATCCTTTTTCCTGTTGGCTCTTGGAAATTTTCTCCTTTTGGTTGCTTTGTTCAAACACACGATGCCTTCGTGTTGAATGTTGTAGCTATGTCATTGTATTCTAATAGTCCATTTGAAGAAGGATATGATTCTTATTTATGCTTTTGTCACATCTGAGTTATGGGGCACATGCTTACTAATTAGTTAGACTGTAGTTTTGCAAGTTGCTTGACTTTAGGAAGTTGTGCAGTTGTGCTTTGAAATGTCACTTATGATGAGCTGACTGGTGCAGCTGAAAGGGAAGCAGTCAATGCTGCAGAAAGAGCTGAAAGAAAAATGCTGCTGCGAGATAAGGTAATTTTTTATTTTATTTTTGTGCTTCTTTTTTGCCATCTATGTTGGACAAGTTTAAGATGTCTGAGTTTGGGAATATAGTAAAAATGTATTTTCTTGAAAGTATTTTCTTGTGAATTTGCGCTGATATATCTCTCTGGAAAAATTCCATATTTGTAGGCCCTATCTGTTAGTAGCAAATACATTTTAAAGAATAAAATATAGGTAGAACCTAGTTGAAATAGATGGGCAAGAAGTGAAAAAACCCATTTTTCAGCCCTGAAAGGTAAAAGTTTTCACCTATTAGGGTGAAAAGTGTTTCGAAGCTGAAAGGGTGAAAAGTTGTCGGTGACGGTGATAGATGAAAATTTTCACTTTTTCACATTTTAGGCCTTGTGTTTAGTTGCTGAAAGGCTGAAAAGTGGCCCTGAAAGGTGACAATTTTTCACCTTTCACCTTGAAAGGCTAATTCTCACCCGAGTGAGAATCCCTCGCCCGTCGTCGGGCTCACTCGTTGTCGTCCTCTTTCTCCCCGAGGTGATGGCAGCGGCGGCCTCGTTGAGCCCCCCCCCCCTCGGTCGCCGCCGCTGCCTCGTTGAGCCCCCCACCTCGACGCTACCGCCACCCCGTTGAGCCGAAGGAGCCCGTGCCTCCCTCATTTCGGCCAATTGCTCGGGTCGTCCAAAGCCTCCCTCACCCCGGTGTTTGCCTACACCCCTACACCTTCGTCGCTGCACCGTTGAGCCGAGGGAGCCCTCCGGTCATATCTCCCTTAAATTTAGTCCGTTTTTTGCCATTTTTTCATCATTATAAGAAAGAGCCCTAAAAATGAGGAAGAATAAAAAAAAAGGGGCCAAAATAGATCAGAAATGAGTAAGAAACGCATCGTTGAAGTTTGTTCTATTAAAAAAATTATTTATCATGTAATCGATTACACAATAGCCAGTGCTATAGTGTAATCGATTACACGAGAACCAGTGCTATAGTGTAATCAATTACACGATAGCTGACAACACACGATAACTAGTGCTATAGTGTAATCGATTCCACGATAACTTTTTTAATGGGACAAACTTCAACGATGCGTTTCTTACACATTTCTGATCCAGTTTAGCCCTTTTTTTCCATTCTTCCTCATTTTTAGGGCTTTCTTATAATGATGAAAAAGTGGCAAAAAACGGACTAAATTTAAGGGAGATGACCCGGGGGCTCCCTCGGCTCAATGGTGCGGAGGCGTAGGGGTGTAGGCAAACACCGGGGGGCAGCGGTAGCATCGAGGTGGGGAGGTGGCGACCGAGGGGCGAGCCCGCCGCCGCCATCACCACCGGGGAGAAAGTGGGAAACATCAACGTAATTTATTTTCAATTCCCAAACATATTTCACCTTTCATAAATCAGGCCTGAAAATTTTCACTCTGATGCCTGATTACTTTCAGGTTCCCAGATGGGTTGTCACCAATCTGAAAAATCTCCTTGATTATTTTTAGGCTGATATAAATTTTCAACCTTTCACCTGTCAGCATCCAAACGCACCCTTATGATCCTTTATGGAAGGCGATATTGATAGTGATGTGGTTCATAGGATAAATGTGGGGTGGGTAAAGTGGAGGACAACTTTGGGAGTTTTATGTGATAGACATGTTCGAAAAAAGGCTTAAAGACAAGTTCTATAGGGCAACCATTATGCAATACTCTATAGAGGCGGAGTGTTAGGCATCAAAGAGAAATCATATAGATAAGTTGAATGTAGCCAAAATGAGAATGCCAGTGGGATAATTTGGAGAGATGGGATTAGAAATGAATATATTTGTGAGAGTTTAAGGGTAACTCATTTAGGGGAGAAGTTGAGGGAATGTAGGTTGTGTTGGTATGAGCATATGCAAAGAAGACCTCCGAGAAGATTAAAGAGATCTATGTAAATAATGCTAAAAGAGGAGAGGGAGACCTAAGAGAACTTGGATGGAGTTAATAAAAAAGGATATGACTTTACTATCTCTTACAAAAGAGTTGGCACAAAACAGGCTTGAATGGAGGCGTATGAACCATGTTGCTGACCCCAAATATTTGGGAAAATGCGCTACTTGATTATGATTATGATTATGATTTGTTAGTAGCGAAGGGTCTAATAAGGACATCAGAATATGATGCTCAAACAAATCACCCCTTCATTGATATGTTTATCTTTATCTTAGCCTTTGAAGTCTTTTCCTTATCCAATTGAGCTGCTAATAATTTTCCTAGCTCAATTGATATTTATCAGCGTAGATGTAACCTTTTGCCTTAAAATAAATTCATTTGCAATGATATTTATTTCGTATAGCTAATGCTGCAACCTGATTATAATGATGGAACATGCAACTGGGTATGCAGAAGCGTAAAGAAGAGATGGAAAGGCTTGAAAAGGAGAAACAGGCAGAAATAAGGAGCTACAAGGGCTTGATGGTCTCAGACAAGATGACCTCTAATAAGCAAATTGCAGCTACAAGCAAATCTTTGCAAGAACTCGAAGAGGATTTCATGTGAGCTGTATGGTTAAGGACGATGATTACCTGTTACATTTGAGTCGGAGCTCTAAATAATATTAAGTCCCACTATCTTTTGTCAAAAGCTGGGAATTCTCCGTGGGAGTGGTTTATCTGACTCTGGTATTAGGCAAAAACAAGTAACGTGGGTGTTGTATGCAGGGTGCTTCAAATTATATATCTTCTTGAATTACCTCATGCGGCTTGACAAATAATATCAGTATTGAGTTACATACTATGTTGTCATATATTCAATTTATGTGCCAAAGAAAGATCATGGATTTAATTCAGATGTTCGAACATGTAGCTAATCTTGGTCTCATCCTATTTGCTTCTCCACCGCCATCTTTTTTTCTTTGGATCGGTCAGTCATCCTTTGTGTTCATTTTTTTTGTCGTTGTCATCATTTTCCTTAATATTATTATCGTCAGTTGAGATTTATCAACAAATCTGTCATTCTATCAAACATCAGGTCGAGGGCTATCTAATTATGTTTGCTAAGTGTGGTAAAATTAAGCTTCTCTTCAGGAAAAGGTGAAGGAAAGAAGAGATTCACGATTTACTGGTCTTGATAGTTACACTTTTTTTTGCTGAACTTATACGGGGACTTTTAGCTCCCCCATATCAAGGGAGTCTGTGATCTAGCTTGAAATACCTTGCCATTTTCTTTTCGCTTCGAACTGGAATTTGCTATTCACTTGCATCCTACACATCGTATTTTCTTTTTCTTGTCCGCCACACCAGCTAATCTATAAAAGGATTGCTATTTTCTTTTCGCTTCCAAATGTAACTTCAAGCAAACTTCACATTGGTAACTACCGTTCCAATCTTTGTAACGTCTACCTACAGATATTTAGATTCTTTTTCCAGTACCTGTAAATTCTACCAGAGATATTTACTCTTTTTCATTCTCTTGTCACTTTCTGATGTTCTCCAAAGCCCCTGGGCTTAGTCGATTGGGCACGTTTCATCGCTTTAAGATCAGGTCTGGGATATTCAAACATGAGCTGGGAAGGGAAAATTTCATAGTCGAATCTATCTCTGAGATCAAGAATCTCAATCCAGTCCATGCATTTGACGATAGGAGATTAATCAAAGGCACCCCTGACCCCAACCCACCTTGTAGTCCAAAGACTCCAAACTAGATACTTTCTAGTATGAGCTAATATCTAGTCCTGACTCCTGAGTTAGTATCTTAGTAGCTGAACAGGCAAGTGTTCCTTCATGATCATGCATTTTAGCAACATCTGATCTATTTACATGCCTCCCTGCTGCTGGTTTCTACCATATATTATAATCCTTCCCACTTAAATCTCATCTTTTGCCTCGTCAAGGTGAACAGAACTAGTTTTGTACCAAGCTGGGTGCTCTCCCACGCAAACTGGGGAGAGAGGGAGTTCGAGCTTCAGTGGATTCCTCACACTAAAACCCTGCATGCTTCTGGGTGGATCAGTTCATCTGGGAGAGCAGAGTAGACGAGGGAGTAAAAACTGAGTCTTCATTTGCTTAGAGCTGCGTTCTATAAGGAAGAGTGGCAGCGTCTTCAGCCCATTATTGGGTGATCATCACATGCTACTCTCGTTTTTCTTTTTCATTGATTTTCCTTCTATTGTTTAGTTGCAACTTCATACTTGAATACTTATGGAATAAATGAAGATGCTTATTGATTGGTCAATTAGAGGTGTATTTTTTTTGCTCATGCTGAAAGATGTTGGAAGGAAAAGTGTTAGGGGCTTATCCCACATCGGATGTGGAAGGGTTAGTGGTCAGTTTATAAATGTGAGGGAAAATCTCACAACTTAACCTGGTTTTTAGGGTGAGAGAGGCTTGAGACCACCCACACTCTTAAGGTCTCAATGTGTAAAGGGGGGAGATTGTTGGGGTTTATCCTGACTTTATAAGCTAGCTTAGCTTTTGGGGTGAGAGAGCTCCAGACATTGACATGCCTGCGAAAATGCACTAGACCTCTATGATGTTTGTGACCAGCATGAGCATTGATGGTCACATAAAAATGGTAATTGCAGAAAAAAACTTTCAGATATAAGGATCTAAATTGACTTTCATGCAAGATTTATTCAATATTTAAGTTCGTTTTTGTTTGCTATTTTAGATTAATAAAGGTTTTTAACATATTTGTAGGAATTCGACAAGATTTATGGGTCTGGTTGGCAGTGCATCGTGGGCTCCAACTTTGGGTGTTATTTCACTCATTCACATGGATCGTTTATTTACTTCTGCTTGGAAACCTTGAATTTCCTGATCTACAAAGGAGCCTCTTGAAAATAGATGATACACCTTCAAGAAGTCCACAAGTTGATTACTATGGTTTCTTGACTTTTCCAATTGGGTCGACAATAGTCCCCATTTAGCAAAGTATTTGTAAAACAGCTAAGGGTCAGTTGTAGCAATACGACAGTTGTTCATTATCCATCCGTAATAATGATATTACGAGTCTCAATGAGTTCATATCATGAAGCATCACTATAACTAAATGCAATATGAGAATTGTATGTAATAATGCTTGGAAGTATGTTGAATCTACCTTACTAAAACTTCAAAAGGGAGGTACATATTTGTGTGAGGAAAAATGTTTAAGGAGGTTGACTCCCAATTGGGTCAGAAGGGCAATGAAATCGTGGCAGTATTAACGCCCATAATTATTTTTGGGCTTCTGCTCTACATTCTCTTTTCTTACAGAGAAAAAGACTTGGTTAGGGCAAACTTGCCCCTTCATTTACATGTTAGTAAATTTACCCTCCAAAGATAAAGTTCGTTCATGAATTTGTATACATAAACGCTAAAATTTACAAAGAAATACCAAGCACATCCTACACTGCATCAAACACACTTGTGTGTCAAAATAGTACTTTCTTTGAAAAAAAAAAGAAATTGCTAGCATTAACTTATAAACAATTGCTTCATTGACAGAGAAATTACAGTACTCCCCAATAACCATGCAAAACATATACATGTAGGTATTATCGAAACCTACGTGCCAAATCCTTCACCATCTCTTCAATCAATTCGCATACAACATCCTTCTCCACCTCATATAAGACTAGCTCTGCTTCTTCAATAGAAAAACCATGCAACCACCCCATGTTCCAAACTCCATTCACTACTATGCTCTTGCACATTAAGTCTTTTCCAAGGATTAAATATGGATGATCTGTTGTCTGACTAGAACCAATATCAGATTTGCTATAGCATTTCAATGTCTCGATCCCATCAATCACTTCATCCACTAAATGGTCCAAAGAGATCTTGCGATTATATCTCATATGAGTCTGAAGCAGTGGATGACTCAAAAGCGACATTTGGTAACTTTTTCGTTCCAGCAGTTCATTTGCACAATCTAACAGGATCCTAGTATTATCTATTCCACCTTTTCCCACCGTACTTAATGGAATTAGCTCAGGCCGCTTCTCTGTTTTAAGATTAAAGAGTTCTTCAACCCTATTGAGGAACAAAGGAGTTTTCAAGAGCAAATATTGCTGATGCATTTCAGAGGTTGTGCTGACTTTGATTCTGTCTTCAATATGAGGACTATTATCTTCCGTGGATGCACAGCTTGCTCCACACAAATCAGCTTCTCCCCAAGCTTCAAAGAGGGATTTTCCATCTTTTGCAGTGTACTCTGAAATTTTTTAAAATATTAATCCTAACATATAGAAGGAAAGTTCACATTAATATGACAGTTGACAATTCCTTTTTTTTATAAAATTTGTCAATTCCTTTGACCAATCCACATGTCAGTTTAATGGCATTTAGACCAACAATTGTTCTAGAGGTTAAAAGCTTAAAAGCGCTGCAACTCACTTTTTTACCCCATAAGAGTTCTTAAAACAACAGGTCCTAAATATAATGTGAATAGACATATAATGCTTTGCCTCAGAATTCTGATGATTGCATATTACCTGCATAATATGTTGTACCATATATCTTGTATTCTGCCCCTCGTATATACGTATGTAATGTATAAACTATTAGATGCTAATCATAGTTTTGACTGGAAATAAGTTCCTTCGACCTATTTATATGATAACAGGCTTCAGTAGTTTAATACACTTGAATGACTCCATCATTGAAGTGTTTACGGACGATCATGTCATCCATATATCTCATACATGGGCATAAGCAACAATGTATTGTTGATCATCCATGTAGACGCACATTCTGTTATCCATTTTATGCATTGCCTTGATTATTAAAGGCGCACACTGTGACACACAACTATTCAAGTATAGAAATTATAGATTACCTTTTGTAGAATCATTACAGTCATCCTGCCCCAACTTTTTAACAAGTTCATCAGGCATGTGAGCTGTTATGCTGCTGTTGAGAAATCCTTCTGCCCTGTCAGCACTTCTTTCATCTTCCTTTTGTATCTTTTTCTTAGCCTGCATAGAAGGGCACCCAACTCGCTTTAGGCAAACAGGCTTACTTAACATCCTTAACAAGACATAACACAGATTTAATCATTAAGAGTAAATACAGCTAAGGAATGGTTACTGATTAAGCACGTAATAAAGTTTTGCATAACTTCTTCAGGCAGTGAATTTCACTTCGAAAAAAAAACAATATGAATATACCAAAACTCCAGAATCCATATATTTTTTATTGCAGAAAATATTTAGTATCGTACTTTTGGAAAAACAATAATTAACAAGCTATAATTATTAAAAATGATTAATAAGCTACGGAAACTTACAATTGGATTCACTGCAGAATTTCTCTTCTGTACTTTTCCAGTCTTTGTGCCTATTCTCGGAGTCGGGTCAACAGAGCTCTCTGAAGCACTCTTCCTTGATCGTGCCAAGTCCTTATTAGGTGTGATGACAGATTTATTACCTCGAATTCTCTTAGGACTACATTGAATATCCGGTTTTGTAGTCTGTGTAGAATGTGGCTTCATTTGAGAACTTAACACCTGTAAGGATTTACCATTCTGTTTCTCTACCAAATTTCTTCGATTCTGTACTCCCTTGTCGGTCTTGTCTAATTTCCTGGTGTTTGCATTAGCCCTTTCTTGTGCTTTTTTACTTTGGGCAGGAGTTTTTGCCTTACTGGAAATTTTTTCTCCAGCTTCCACATTTTTAATCTCCTTTGAAGATGAACTAGGTACCTGCTTGAGGTCTGAATGCCTCATCTCCCTAACTGCAGAATCTGTCAGAACTTTTTCTCTTTCTTCTTCATCTTCATGACTTGAGAAAGACATTGGTTTTATAATCACTATAGGAGGAAGTTCCTCAGACACGTTCAAAGTCCTTGAACCCAGAGGATATTCTTTGGTTTGAGTAACTTTCAACAACCCTTTGTATCGCATATTGTCAATTATCTCTTTCAATTCCTTCCTCCCCCGATCCCCCGCTCTGTCAATAGTTTGCGTCTTTATCACTTTTGGCATCTGGATATCAAATACAGGTTTCCGCTGATTATAGTTATTCTTGGTCTCCGGTTCTAGTGGAGTAGAATGAACCATTTCAGATGGGAATTCTTCAAGCCCCATGAGCTTAGCAATCAAATTGCGAGGTTTAGAAGCCTTCATTGGCTGTTCTACTTTCTTATCGCTTTTTGGAAGATCAGAGAAGGACCTACCTGAACCTGAAGAATGCATGTCCGAAAGCACATCATACTGTCTCCCGCCTGAAGAAGATTTCTCTTCATCAGAAGAAAGTGATAGCAAGTTCTGCTTTACAAGACTATCCTGAATCACTTTCTTTACCTCCTCCATGCAGTTTCTTGTAGACTCGACATCATCTGCTGACGACAGTTTCTTCTCTAACCTCTTCCCATAATCGTAGTATTCAAAACGACCTGAACCAATCTCCTCTGCTCGAAATCCTTCATTTCTGAAAGAACTTTCTCTTGTGGATGAAAACATGCGGTCAGAAAGCCCATCTCTGTGGACCTTTTTGAGCTCACGGAATGAATCTGTTTTCGAAGTCCCATCAATTGAATGCCTTCTAGGATAAAACCTCTCTTGGTGATTGGCAACTTGGCTAGATCCCATATCATTGGCACTAACACCGACTCTTCCATAGTCCTCATACTTGGGTTTCGCCGCCTTCTTCAAACGAGACATGAACTTGGATGCTTCTTGCAGTCTGCCGAGCATGGCCAATGACTCTTGAAGTTTCAAAGCACTTCTTAGGAGATCTTGCGCTATGTTCCTTGACTGATCATCAAGATCTAGTCCCTTTGACCAAACATCAATCATCTGGTTTACCTTCTGAGCTTCTCTGGTGACTTGCAGTAGCTGAAGAGAAGATGTGCTGCTCGATTCACTTACTCCCTCACCAGCCATTTCTTTCTTTCCCCCATCTGCAATCCCAGAACCCTTTCTGCCTTCTAGAATTATTTTCTTATCCACCATTGGATCCTTCAAAGACCAACAAGTTTCAGACTTTCTACTCGAAGCACATTGAGTTAAATCATTTAACTGGTCGGAGGGGACATCAACATGAACACTCTTTTCTACTCGTCTATAAACTACTGATTTCCAATTGTTCTGAGGCATATTCTACAAAAATAGAAAGAAAAAAAACCCACATTTTGAAAAGTTCAGACTTTTAGACATCAGACATCATTTTCATTGAAGACCCAAAAAAAATGATAACCATCGCAATCTAGTAAGCTTACCATCGACTGGCCGGAGAACAAATGTAAAGACAATCATGATACTCTGACCATATCAAAGCAAAAATTAAAAATCAGTAAAAATGAGAAGCAAACAGAAACATAAAAACAACTTGGCAGTACACCCAGTCCGTGCTAGCAGAGCAGGCAAAATATTCTGATTTTAGCAAGAACCCAAGTCGATAAGCAACAAAAAAGTAGCAGAAGCCGAACCCACATGCGCAGCCATGGAGTAGTGACATCCGAAGAGAAACCCATCATTAACTTGGAAGAAATTCAGTAACTTCGTGGAAAACTGAAGAAGCAGAACAGTCAACAGATTACAAAAACAAACAAAAAGAAAGAAACTTTCTGGTAGACTGATGATATTATATCCAATCCAATGCAGCATTTCAACAACTCCAATAAAGAATCTGCTACAAAGGTGGAAAAAGCGCATACATACTGTCTATATTAAATGGTATCTCACACACAGGGAGGAGCCGGTCATAAATTGGAAGGCGTGTTTTATGTGGAAATGGCGCTTACATGGTATGATATTGTGAAGAAAAAGGAGTGGTTTTGTGTTGGTTTTTTAAGGAAGAGGAGGACAAGTGGGCGGTGTCGGCAGCACAGGATGCCATGGGAACGAAGGGAGTCAGAAGAAGACGAGCTACTTATAAATGCTGGTTGCTGCGTTATCTGGCGGAAGCGGTGACTGGTGAGTGGGTGGTGTTCTTGCGCCATTAATGAGGGAAGAGAAGAGAAGAGGAGACTGGCCGCATCACGACACGCGTTTCCTTGCAAGCCCGTCGTCGTGTGTGCTCGTGGGCTGCTGTGGAGATCTTTCAGTTTGGCGCAAATGGGCAAACATGGGAGGATATGTCTCTGGTCCCGGCTCTTGGCCCCCCACTGCAAAGCCCAGTGGCACCAAACATATTCCAAACTTATGCAGCTGAAGAGACAAGAGTTTAGGACTACTTGAAGGATTATATGTTGCATTTTCATGCGATCGTCCGGATAAATTTAGAATATGTCTTGTTTATTTGAGCTGTGACTCACGCTTATAGGCCTGCGCCGTCGAGATGTGGGCTGTTGCATTTCGATCCGGTGGTGTGCGTTAATTAGGAGGGAAGCGGGAGTTTGTGGCCTGCATCTACTGTCAGATCAAAATCGGACGGCTTGTAGTGCTATGAGGCATGCAATGTATTTGAGCGAGGTCGCATATGAACCTTTTCAGATTGGAATAGTTAATTGGCCTGAGTCAACCAACATGCATTTTTTGGGGGGCGTGGCTTGAGGAAACAAGTCGGCAACCACTTCTTAAAATAAAGCTCCATTTTAATATGGCTGCAATTGGCACTCAGTTGAGTCGCTTTTAAGGCTTATAGATCATGCAAGAACCTTTTGGGCGAATGCATGAATGCTAATGTATTACCAAGAACAAGAAGTAAGCATTGTATTCCTTTTTGGACGTGTAATGTGGATCTTGACGGTTGCTCAAAGCAAAGTCGATTTTACTAAAAGCAGTGAAGAATAATAAAAATGCTAGCTTTAGTCTCCTTGACTACTTTGTTTGAGCCATGGTACTCAGTGATAGAGATGGCTTCAAACATAACCCACGGCCCTGTATGTACGTATCATGCCATTAATTATCATCCCATCCCACTAATAATCCTTTTTTTTCTAATTAGAACTACTGAAGTAAGAGAGGGAGAACTACCAAAAAAAAGTAGTAGTGTAAGTTGCCATTTTTGTATCTTGTATCACGTAATGCACTGAGGCATTGCGAGCTGTGACCAGCTTGCCCCTATATGAATGAGTGTCGTTGGATCTAGATCCAACAACCCATGATGCCCCTACAAATGCCGACGCAAATGACTGCATAGTTATGGGACAAATAAATAGTACTCCATCCGTTCTAAAATACTGTGTATATTTGAAAAAAAAAATGTCATTTTTATTAGACCATTGGCGTCACGTGACTTCTTCTGCATCTTCTGTAATCCCTAGTTCGCACTACGGTAAGCTTTTCCAAAAGCTATCTTCCAAGACTTTTAACAGCAGGGATTTCTTCCAGATCGAGACCTGCGAGGATGGGTGGCAGAGGCGGCTCGTCCTCTGCCCCCATCCCTCACCCTCACCCTCCGCCTCCCCTCCCTCCCCAAGCCCCTCGGCAACTACCTTGACCACAGTGTTGCCGTCCTCGACGTTTGCAACTCCCTCTTCGCCGAGATCAAGCCCCTCTGCCAGCACCGCCTCCTCCTCAACAACCCTTCGCCGTAGGACTTGTCCCGCGCTTGGGATTGTCTCGCGGACAACCGCAAGGGGAAAGAAGAGGGTCGTGCGAAGCTCGTTGAGGCGGCCTCACTGATCTGGAATCTGGTGGTGAAGGCGGGTTTAGCATCCCTGTCTCGCGGTAAGTGCTCCACCGTCGATAAGCTACTATGCCGAATAATCTATTCTGTTGGTGTCGTGATGACCTTTGTAGCTGGTGCGACTGTGTCAGTCCTTGCCGGATCTCTTGATAATCCAGCCGCCACCATTGGAGTAGTCCCACCGGAGTTCTTGTGGGTTGGACCGTTCAACGAGATGCGTTCGGCTGTGGCAGGGAAGATACAAAGGCGATGCGTGAACGAGGAGGAAGCTCTGGAGGCGGCGGTGTGCGATGTCACCGACAGTGCCACAACAACGGAGAAGGAGAATTTGGGAAACACTATTAGAGAGTTGGAAATAGCGGCAAAGGCGTATTCAGAGGGGTTGGACTGGGTGGCGAACGACGCAAACAAGTTCTTTCGGGCGGTGATGGGCACCAAAAAC
Organism: Houttuynia cordata; assembly: GCA_039654745.1. NCBI lineage: Eukaryota > Viridiplantae > Streptophyta > Magnoliopsida > Piperales > Saururaceae > Houttuynia > Houttuynia cordata. The sequence goes on along the minus strand of CM077502.1, from coordinate 47,623,574 downwards.
TTGCTCTTGCAGAGTTATTAATCGGAGGATAAAAATGGTTGAAATTTGTAGATTGGAAAAGTTATTGATCGTGGTGCTTGGGAGAGGTGGAAAAATTGGTGCTATAGGAAACAGGTGGGAGTGATGGAGAAAAAGAGGGCACAGGAAAGGGAAGTCACGTGATTAGCCAAAATGTACATAATATTTTGGACCAGTAAAAATTCCTAAATGTACATAATATTTTGGAACGGAGGGAGTATGATTCATGCATGAAATCCCGTATTTCTTTTTCTAAGTTTTCTTGTGCAAGAGATAGAAAGAGGCGAATTCAAATCCAACTTCACCAGAGCAAGGAATGCCATATCGGCAAAATATCAGTCGACCCAAGAGATAAAATATCAGAGATATATAAAGATATTGTATAAAAAAATATCGGTAGTCGAAAACTAGTTTTTACCATGTATTTTCACAATATAACTTCTAAAATGAGTAATACTAATTTAGACAAAGTATAGATTTTAAAATATGCATAAAAAATATATATAATTCAAAATATGTGTACGCGTTTTAAACCTGTATCCTGCTATTTGGCATAGGATGGGAAACAAACGGAAAAATTATTTTTATTTTTTTAAAATACTGATATATCGGCCCGAAACCTTTATGTCGGTTATGTATCGCCGATATATCGGCGATATTTTGAAAAAAACATAAAACAAGATTACACTGTATCGTTTTATCAGTTGAGGCCCGATATCAATATATCAGCTATATATTGCCAAAATACCATGCCACACTGGCCTTCCATATATGCCGTTGATTTAGTGTGATCGACGGATGTGAAGCTTCACTAGCGAAAGACCATAAGAGAAAGCCCGACTCCCGCCAATAGCCACTCCAGTTGTTGTTTCTCCTGTTTTATTCACATCGGCTCTTCCCCTGCTTCGTTTTTTACTCAAACAAAACAAAGGCCAAAGGTCTTTGCGTACCGTGGAAAACTTTAAAAAAGGAGCTCTTGTCTCTTGTCTGCCGGGCTTTTTGCCAGCCTTTGGCCTTCAAAAAGGCCAGAACCAGCCACCATCCAATTCCCGCCCCCGCCCCCATCCCCGCCCCCGCGAAACCAGCCTTCATTGTCTCCCCTTTCCTCCATCCCTCCCCCTTCTCACGTAACCTCTCAAATATGCACCTCACGTCTATATACTCCTCGAATTGAAGATGTTCTCTATGCTGATTCTCTTACTCATTAGCGGAAATTAACAGTCCATATTCAATATCCGAAGCTCCTGTTAGAAGACATATCAGATTTCCAAATCCAACTGAAGAGATAAAAAAGTTGAATGCCATGGATGGGCCAATCTCAATGACCCTATCAGATTTCATGGGTTGGCAATCACTGGACCAGGATCTCGAAACAAAGAAGAAAGAGTTCGGCAATGTAATGGGGGTACTAAATTCTGATGATATCAAGGGAAAAGCTGCTGATGACATTGTGACCAGCAAGAAGATGTCGTATATAGAGAAGCTTGAGAAGCCCCACAAACAGACATTGAAGAGAAATGTTGTGCAGGAAGCACCAGTAAGTTAAAGGAGAGACTGATTTACAAGATGCTTGTGTTATTTGGGAAGATAAAGAGGAGAAAAGAAGGCTGAGGAGCGAGGAATCTTCAATTGTACAGTTTTCTGCATCTGTTGGAGATCATATTCATGCTGATTACTGTTGAAAAAAGAAACAGCAAGATTTGAACTTACGAAGCACTCTTGGCGGTCTAATTGGAGCGTCATTATTTCGTTGACATGTGAGGGCCTTACTGATTTAGCTGCTTCCTAGGCATAGCTTTCCTTTTCTTTCCTAATTGTTATAACTGTTCCTGTGAATTTAAACTGCGCAATCCTACTGGATACTTTTACATTACACACTTCTGTTGTTTCCATCTCACTTGCAATATGTGTTATCCTTTTCACTTTGTATAGAATTTAGTGATGATCATAGAAGTCTATGTTAATTAATGATGGTAATGATTGAGAGATATCACCTCAGTGCCTCAGTTATAATCATAATCAAGTAACGTCTTTTTTCAACTATTTGGGGTCGGTGACACGGATCTTACTCCTCCATTCAGGCCTGTTTTGAGCTACCTCTTTTGTAAGAGATAATAAAGTCAAATCTTTTTTTATTAATTCTATCCAAGTTCTCTTAGGTCTCCATCTTCCTCTTTTAGCATCGTTTACATGTATCCTTCTAATCTTCTCATAGGTGCAATAGTACCCCAGTGCCTCGGTACTAGGAGAAATCATTTTACATGCTAGGTTCTCTTTTGCTATAAATTACTCTTATAATATGAAGTAAACGTGAAAAGAAACTTTGGAAGACAACAACAAGAAGAAAAAGAGTAGTTTGCAGTAGAAGGATTCATTAAGTCAAGCAAAGATAGATAGTTTGATACACATGTGAAGAGAATAAATCCATCATATCTTTCCCCTTGGACCAAGCTTATGAGGCAGTTGAGGCCCCTTCTTGATGGGTAGTACATCACCTGAGGCCGTGGAGCTGAGGTAGGCAAGGGTGGCGCCTCCTCCAAGTATCAAGAACTTGAGCAGCAGCCCTCTCTTTGTGAACGGAGCTGCAAACGTCTCGAAGAACTTGCTCTGCATTCAACAGCGTGCCAAGCACCCACAGTCACTTACATTTGTAATATACAAGCTTTAAGTAAAGTATCCAATTCACCACATTCTACCTGATGCGAGTTGAGGGTGATGGAGCATCAGAGCCGTATAGATCCCACTGGCCAGTGGTGTTGCCAAGATCCTCCAGGTCAAAGTAGACGCTCTTCTCACCATACTTGGCCACAACAGCATGGAACCGGATTTGCTGGTGAAGCTTCACCAGCGAGGCCGTTGGTGAAGCTTCACTAGCCATCGATAGTACAGAATCGATGACACACATGGTTTGGCCAAAAGACGTGTCTTTGACCGAGCGCACATTATACCCGTGTGCGCCGTCGATTCTGTACGATCGATGGCTGGTGAAACTTCACCAGCGGCCTTGCTGGTGAAGCTTCACTAGCAGATCCGGACAACACCACCGGACCTGACGTATATTCAAATGTTATGCATATTTGTTGGGGTCCCAAGCAAAAATTTAATTTGGCTAATGAATGTTTAGTACTTAGGTGCCGTTTGGGGCGTGATTAAAAATAAAATATCTAGATGAGATGTTTTGCTACACTGTTGTAGCATTCAGGTATTTTATATATCCAGCTGAAACACCTCAGCTGGATGTAAAAAAAAAGCATGGATGCTACCGTGGATGCCCAAAATCTACTGTGGATGTTTTACAATAATCACGCCCCAAACGGCCCCTTAGTGCTACTCCGCGCAGGAATCCGGCGAAAAGGCTTGACGGAAAGCCTGGTGCCTGTGAAAGAGCTGCCACCCAGGCCCTTGATAGTGGTAGGTTGCAGGGCAGCCATGGTAGCGAAAGAGGCCATTTGCTTGTGCTTTGGTTAGCTTCAACTGCTTCCTTGTTCTGCTACCAGCCTGGTTCTTGATTCGAAATGAATGGCGCGGGATACTTCGACAGGAGGCAAGCTGCCATGCTGGAATTCAATTTTTGTTGGAAAGTGTAAAGATATGGACATGTTAGGACCTGCCATTTGGCAATTGTAAGATAACCTTATCCTTTTCTCTGTCACAAATGACCTCTTGTTTTTGTGTAGGCTAACATCAGTGATTAAACAGGGTATTTTTTGTAGGTATAGTATAATGCTTCAGAAGCTAAGAATCGATTAGAAAGAATTCAATCAACAAACTGAGATCTTTACACATTTTTCAACTTCAATTATAGGAAAAACAACTGTATAAAAATTGAGCTAGGATTTTTAGGGTAGATATTAATAGGGGAACTTATCAAATAATACTTAAAAAAAGAATTACCGATTGGGAACATTTCAAAAATAATTTCTGATCTATTTATCTGATCGGCCATGCCTGCATGGCTTTTCTTTTACCCTGACCCGAAAGAACCTACGCCTTCCATTTAAAGTGAGAGGCGTTGATATAGAGGCCTATGAAATCATTAGCTGTTTTTAACTATTTTACCAGGATAAACTTTAATAATGCATATCTCTCTCAATTCTCATCTATTTTTTTTATTTTTTATTTATTTTTAGTGATCCTTATAATGGTGATATCACAAAGATGTTAAGCCATTGCATGCAATTTATCGTGATTTTTGTAGTATTTTTTCGATATGATATCAAGTCATGATAATTAGAAAGAGCACTAAAAATAAATACTTTATAATAGCATGAAAAAAAATAGAAAAAACAGATCAGTTTAAATTGGGTTACTCTTTATATTAACATTGCAGTTTAAAGTTTAAACAGGGTATCTTCTATAGGCAATACCAGCTGATAAAGCCTTGAAAATGAATTGCATTAACTTATGGAATAATGTTTTATAAGTTAATTATAGTGAGATGAGCCAGCATGTATTTGACATGAAAATTAATTATGTTAGCTTGTATTTGACCAGAGTCCATGACCATGGTACATAGAGGTCTAATATGGTACATAGATGCTGAGGATCCATATAACTACGTACAATGTTAAGTTGTTTTTATTTTATAATTACCATGTTAAGTTGTTAATTTGTACCATAATCCATGACCATGGTACATAATGAGACATATAACTCAGTGCCATGTGAGGCTTCTATATACCATGCTAGGACTCTTCTCTTTTTAACTGCTGATCATCATGTTGGTGCCGAAGGATTCTGGCTAATTTTATTATGGATGATTAAATTTTCCACTGCATATATGATGCCAAGCTGGCCGTGTATTTCACAATTCACGGACAGACACGCAAGTCACCAGGGGCTACATGTGGACCTGATGAAAACCATCTCGACTTGGCGACCAATGTGTCTGTCCGTGAGTGGTAAAATACACGGCCAGCCTGTGGCATGTATGTGTACACTGAAGAACTTTTCATTATGGAGGGGGCATTAAAAGCCAACATTAATATAACCTCACAATCAGCTCTACTTGTAAGATGAAGAAGGCTACCCACTGATACAATTAACATTAGTAATTGGTTTTGTACCAGAAAACGTTTCTAATTAGTGAACCTACAATCATTTCTGATCTCTCCCTCGTCTCCCACCAAGACCTTGTAACGAGACAGCTGCAGGAATGCACTAGAGAAGCGGGCAAAGAAGAGCTGCTGATCCACAGCGAAGTTGGCGACGTGAGTGGACGTCCTTGGGTCCATGGATATGTCTGAGTCGATTTGCAGAAGGCCCCGGCCGTTAAGGACGTCGTTGAAGTACTGGTTATCAAAGGTGTAAAGAGTCGCGTCATTGTAAGCGAAGGCAACGCTGGAGGAGAGGGAAGGGAAGGGGCAAATAGCCTTCAGCTTGACGGAGAAGAGTGGAGCCATTGCTGGGTCTCTCAGCGGCCAGAGCCGGCCTTGGAAGTTCCGGCAATGGCTGACTCCTAGTGTGTGACCTCCTGTTTGCATGCCATTGTTAGTGCAGCAACTAAATGGCTAAGTAAACGAGAAGATACTAACACTACCAAGTTACGAAAAGATCATTTTAATTTTGATGTATGGTACCCATGAGTGCAACTGCCTCTTCGGTTGTGATGTTCTTTTGTCGAAAAGTGTTTATAAGTTCATCGACAGTGATGTCGGCAGGTGGAAGCTGTTCGTCAGCTTCGGACTTTCTAGAAACGATTGCATCCCTTCTGCCCGTATGAACATTAATGTAAGGCCCTCCTGACTGCAAAACCATAGAATTAAATGGCTTGCTCAACATATGTTAAATGGAGAGAGTAATTTAGCCAGTTATATAGAGCATAGTAGCTAACACAGTAATCAGTACTCAGTAGAGCAGTTTTTGTCCAACAGTAATATACTTGTATACCGTTGTCAATAATCAATGTTGGTATCATATAAGACTCTTGTATAAGTTCGATCGACATGTACGTCAAAGTGGCTAGGACTTTCAAGTTGAATCCAAAACTGAAAACTAAGAAGAAAATGGAGAGTTTGTCTACCAGGTGGATGGCCTCCCTTGCTGCCAATTGAATAATATCGGCGCAAGAAACAGTTGAAGGGCATATTTGCTCCAAAGAGCTCTTAATCTCATTGATGACATCCAGCTTTCGGATACCGAAGTTCTTCTCTGATGCTCTTTCTGCCATCAAATAGTCAGAGTCACTAAGAAGAACCGAGCCGTCACATCCCTTCAAAATACAAGAAGAAAATACTGTTAATGTCATCAAAATCTAATTGTCTTCCGTGAGTGAAATATGTAGACCGACAAAGAAGTAACAAAGTGTATTGCATACGTCGACTTGACAGTCATGGAAGGCCAATCTTAGTAATCCAGAAGCTGTGGAAGCGTCTAACATCGAGTATCTCCTCACAGCTTGTTCTACCGAAAGCTCCGCGCCAGGGCATCGCTCCTTGTAAAAGTACAGCTCCAGACCACCTTCCCTTTCCTTGTCTCCCAGCCCGTTTGCAACAGAGCAACATGACACCCACAAAAGCCATAACACTAGACGACTTCCCGAACCCATCTGCCAAAGGAATAACAGAAGCTTTCCTGCTTTCCTCTGTCTCATTTCGTTCTTGAAGTCCAAAATTTATATCTAGGATTAAAGCCATTGAAGGTGATCAGAAGCAGACAAGCGTTGCAAGAAAACTGTTAAGAAGCTGCTCTGTGGCGGCAATTTCATGCAAGATACAAGTACTTCCTTGGGATAATCTAACCTTCATTTAACGTTGCGTCAGTAGGAAGTTTTTAATCACTTATAGGCATTAATGCATATAGGCATGCAATTGACATTAGTAGGCGCCTTGAGGAATTGAACCTCCACGATGTAGTTGACTACAGTCTACACTTGCCATCTTTCTATTTTCTGATGATCTCAGTTCACTGTTGAGCTTGAAAAACTGCAGCATTATGGACATAAATTGGTGGGTCAATTAAGAAACTTCACAACTGAATGTCATAATAGATGCACAAAAGTGTTGTTGTTTTGGGTGAATATTTCCAATGAACAACATGCAAAAACCCAGATACCCTGGCTTAAAAGCTCCATATTCGATCAAACATAGTAGTCACATTCAATACAAGCATAACAACATCATATTTTCTATTGAGTAAACTTTTCTTTACGTTATTATTGTGTCTCCGGTGGGTTTTTAATTTGCATCATATTGAATATTTTTGCGGAATACTCATGCAACCTCTTATGCAAGCGTGAAAGATCAGTGATTCAAGACGATTGCAAGACATGAAGGTGGCGTAGAAGACTTGAAGATGAATAAAGAATTTTCAGCTATTTGCTTAGTTGATATTTCTGGCCATTGTATGTCATAGTTTTAATGTTTTCTTTTGATTGATAATTTATGAGAATTACTGTAATAAAGACTATGTAGGATTCATTTAATACATATACAATGTTTTATTTTGAGACTTGAAGATGAGTTCTCACATTCTTGAGTGTTCCTGGTGATGTCAATTATACATCCTTTTGAGATGATGCAATTGGCCGGTTGGTTTGATTATATGAAGTTGCATCCCAGGGTTCCTACCTCACCAAAGATGACATTTAAGAAGACTTCTGCACTCTGATCGAGGTCAGAGATTTTGGGGCATGATAGTATGGTATCGGAGCTCAAAACATCGGAACTCTAGAGTCATCAGTCTTAAAAGAACACTGTAATGTAAGAAATGATGTAGTAGAACCTGAGTGAGATTCACCTTACCCTATAAAACGATGTTTGGTTGAATGCTTGCTTTGTATTGTTTATTGTTGTGCTTTCATGTGAGGCTGTCTCTTAGGAGTCAAAAGAATGATGGATGAATTAAAAATTGAGCTATATGTAAGATTTCTAATTCAAATTCTTTATTTGACTATAGATTATCGACAATCACTACAACAAATGGGCCTTTAGCGACGGTTTTATTTCTGTCGTTAAAAGAACTGTGCATAAAACTAATTTTTTAAGACAGAAAATGATCCGTGGATAACGGTATCGCATTTGCGACAGTTCTTTACGACAGGAAACAAACAGTCGATAATAGTAACTATTCTCTACAGTTTATTATCGGTGGTTAAAAAAACCGTTGATGATACGCATATTTATCCACGGTTTTTGTATCCGTCGTTAAACTGTCCGTCAGCAAATCCTGGGCTTTGGATTAAAAAAAAATAAAAGGGAGGAGAAATGTGGAAGGGCATCGGTCTGCCCTAGCTCCCACCCGTCGCCGTACATTCCTCCGTCTCTCTCGTCCCCCTCCTCCGGCCACCGGCGATGGACTCCCCGGCGAAGCAGAGCTCCGGAGAATCCCAATCCTTCCTTCTTGGACAATAACCCCAACCCTTAAAGGTTTGTTTCTTTCTTGGATCGAAATTTGCGACTTTTTTTTGGTCAATTTTGGGGGGTGCGAGGTGTGGTCAGATGGGTACGAGGTGAAGATGGGGGAGGAGGAGCCGCCGTCGTTGCCACCACCGCCGAACTTTACGATGGTGGACGTGGGGGTGTATCGCTCCGGGTTCCCAACTGAGAAGAACTTCTCCTTCCTCGAGTCTCTCAAGCTCCACTCCATCATGTAATTTGCTTTTTAAGTTTTCTTTTTCTTTCGTTTCGTTACGTGACTGAGTTGTTGATCGCATCTGCCATTATCTAGTTTAAATTTGAGCTTCATGCATTAAAAGTTTTTATTTTTGTTTGGCATGAGATGCTTTAGATTCATTCATGGTAGGAATATGTTTTTAACATGCACTTGCAGGCGTCCCGTATACTGAGATGTTGTTTTGTTTCTGCTTATGGTGATTTGTCATGTTGAATAGGGCTGCCTGCTCATATGTGGAGATTAGGTTGATGGTTTTTTATTGTTTTGTAGAAGGCTGAGATCAGCCTCTTATGGATGATTATCTGTGACGGAGTAAAAAGTTGCGGTTTTTTACGAGGTGGTAGAGTTGTGGTTATCTCATGGGATTGAGATGTTTTTTCCTTTATTGTTGTTTATGCAAAAGTTGGATGACTGATATCAATTTCGTTGATAATGAGCAGATATTTGTGTCTGGAACCGTACCTTGATTCTAATGCTGAGTTCATCCGATCACATGGAATTCGCCTGTTCCAGTTTGGAATAGAAGGGTCGAAGGTGATCTTATAATTCTATCGATAATTTTCTTGTGTCATGGAATTCGGCTTCTTTTTCCTTCTATATGCATGCTTATTGGATGATAATTTGTGCGATTCTGCTTAGTAACGGAAGGATGATTAGTCTTTATTGTTCAATCTATGCTGCTGCCATAGATTACAGGTTTATTGATATCTTTAGATTCATTAAATAAATTTAAGCTTGTTTCCTGCCATTTCAAACATGAAAATTTAAAGAGTTGTGTTAGTACGCACCTGGCACACGCCAATGCACATAGGCCTAGTGTTCACAAGCTAACGGGTGGTGTGCGTTATGGGTTTAAATCACAGGCCCTCTTGTATAAACGCACAGCATCGAGATTATGACGGATGCTCGTTTTTTTTTCTTTTCAATGGTATGGACATGTTCATTAAATGGTCCAGTGGCTTGCTTCCTTTTCAGTGTAGATTTGAGAATATCAATACTTAAGCTGATACAAGAATTTGGTCTCTTTCTAGATTGGGAAATGGTTAAATATCTTGATCTCATATCATATTGTATATTCACTCACAGGAGGTGTTTTCATGTATACCAAAGGATCAGATCTTGGAGGCTCTCCAAGTCTTACTTGGTACTGTTTATTACCTTAGCTACTAAATTAAGCACAATAATTTCACATTTTTTAGATATTGAGTTGGTTCCACTAAATTAAGCACAATAATTAAATACACAATAATTTAAGTATTTTATACCGAATATTAAAAGTATGATATCATCCTTAAACTGCTGTCTAGCTTCTTTGGCATGTGGGTGCAGCACCGGACAGGTAGCCTAGTTGGGTGTTTAAGAAAATTGCAGAATTGGTGCTTGTCATCTGTGTTTGAGGAGTACCAACGATTTGCAGCTTGCAGAAACAAGGGTGTCTGATTTGAGGTTTATTGAGCTGTTTGACATCTCGTGTCTGGAGGACCATGTGTACAGCATCATATACCGTTACCAAGGATGCGCCTCCCGCTCCAGGCGCCTCAAAATAAAAATGGTTTCATGATACTTTTTTTCTTGTTATTTTTATCATGGTCTGCGTGCATTTCAGTTTGCCTGGGGCTGCCATTTGTTCCTGAAGGCAATTGAAATTGCTCGTATTGTAAAAGTAATGGTGCTGTTGAGCCCTTGGCTAGTGCTTCACGGCCAATTACCATAAGATTGAGACGCGTTGTTAAGGCACCAGTGGTTGATGTTGGTGGTTGTGTCATCTGCAGGTGAGCTACCAAAAGTTTTTTGATGAAGTGTTTAACTGATTTTTTTTTAATTTCTTGGATTTGCAATGATTCAAAGTTCTCTGTTGATTGATTTCCCTTCAGAGACCGTGGCTTCAGCCCATCTGCTTCCGTTGCTCACACTGTTTTGCTGTGTGATCAAGTAGGCTTTCTTCATTCTGTAGTTTATATTGTAGGTTTTGATATTTGAGTTCATTAAATTCAGAAAGCTGAAATTGTATTCACATGTTCCTTTTTTCTGTATGTTCAGTGTGAAAAGGAGTACCACATTGACTGTTTGAGTCAACATGGCCTATTCAATATGAAGGTAACAAATGTTTGCCTACTTCATGAGTCTAATATGCAAATTTTGTTGGATACTTGTTAAATTTATTGTATTCAGGAAATTCCTCGGGGCAAGTGGTTTTGTTCTTCTGACTGCAGTAGGATTCATGCTGTTCTTCTGAAATTCAGGCCATTTTTGTTGTAGTGTTATTTGTACAAGGGCTGAGAGGAGTCAAGCACCTTGGCTGAGCTACATGGATGATTCTTTTTCTTTTTTATTTATCCGAGAACACAATTCATTGGGTTAATTAATGCAATAAGGTGAAACTGGTATAACAAGTCACATTCAATGGAAAGCGACAGAAGTTTGTCTGAAAAGTTAATACTTTGAAATTGTGAAATATGTGTTAAGCTACTGACCATATTCATCTAGGTGATGCTATTATTGTATTCATTACATACTGCCATCGAATGTAGTTGTAAAGTTGAAAAATTTAATCTAGGATTTAGATCTATTATTGTCACGCAGTAGGATATTTAAAAAAAGGTTGGTCTATCACTCACCTTAATTCTCCCTGTCCAATATTACTTGTCTGCATTAGAAAACCACAAGTTCATTTGTGGTTTTCTAATGCAGACAGTTAATTTTCGACGGAGAGAATGGTATCTAAGGTATTATTAGAGATAACTTGAACAAAACACTGATAAGTGGGCCTTAGTTTGTCCGTCAGCCGGTACTATACAAAATGACGATGCAACTTTTTGTCACTTTATGTGAAGTTAATCCTTATATATCAACTGGCTGGTTAATGATAATTTCAGTTATGTTGTGGTTGACCCATTTGTCGTCCACCGGATTTTTAAACCTTGGATATCAACTTGTTTAAGTAGCCAAAATAACTCCAAATTGTAATGCAGGTCCTGGGCCAGTGCTGATAAAGGAACTTGGGCAACACAAACTGAGGCAGTACATGTTGCTAAGGATTGTTTAGAAGCAGCATTGCGAGTTTCAGACGGTTTTGCGTGTTAATAAATGCTGTAAAATATTAGTTGCTGACTAATCTGGCCTTTGCTTCTGTAGGTATAATATCATTTCATTGTTTGTTGGTGGGAGGGGGGGGAACTTATTCATATGAAAATTATTCATATGAAAATGGGGCTTTGATAGTAAAAGATATGATTTGATTTGGTCATAATTTCATTTCTTTGACATTGTTTGGAGTGTGAAATTTTATCTCCAGAATTCATAATGTTTCGGTTTTTCTTCATTATCATGCAGATGAAAACAGCTGCAGATGTTTGTGTAGTTTATGATATGAACAGGAAGGACAAACCTTGATCTCACGACCATACTTAGCTGGTATAAGGTTTGGATGATGTTCATAATGATGATATGCACTAAAAAAGTATTTTTAATGTTGTCATTTCATTGTTTGTTTGGAGAGCCCGACTTTAATGAATTGGTGAAGAGCACTGGATGGTGTACAGTTTGTATTAATTTCATAAAAATCATTAAAAACGGTTCTCCAGAATTTTATGGTATAGTGATATGGAAGTTCTTATTGATGACAGATTTCGAACATCCAACTAAAGGAAAAGAATCATGGATTGCTGAGCAGCAGCTAAGCTTTGAGCAAATATAGGTGGTAGTAAACAGATGCATGTTCATTTGTTTTTTGTACAAATTGTAAGTGCAAAAGCTGTCTTCAAGTTGTTTATCCATGATTTCATAGAACCATGGAGCTATTTTCTTTTTAATATTATTTTTGTAATGTGGGAACAATGGCTAAGAATTGCATTGAGGTGTTATCACTCAGCAAGCAACAGGCCTAAATATAGATTATATTTTGTCTACCTGTCAATGTACTTAGCCGGTTCATCTAATTTTTTCAGTACATTACTATCTTAAGAGTTCACTCCCCTGGTTACATGGTTCTGAAGATGATTCAGAGTTTTGACATTGTTGTACATGGTTAACTTTAATGCATAGATGTTTCAATCACAGACATTTTTTCATGTTGTACATGGTTAACATTACTAGAACAGACATTTTTTCTGTGAACAATGCTTTTTCAATCATGCATACTGAAGAAGTTTTGATTAAGAACATATTATGCATTAATGCATGTATGTGTCCTCATATTCTTTTTTCCATGCACTCTTAATAAATTAAACAATCTTTTGCATTTATGAATAATGCTTGTTATCCATATTTAGCACAGCAGCATAAAGCTGCTGTTTTTTTTTTAATTTTTTCGTAATCTGTACCGACAGATAAAATCTGTCACAAATGAGCTAACCGTCGCTATAGATAACTAACGGAGTCTCGAGTCCGTCTATAAGACCGTCGCTAAAACCTATATGCCGACGGATGAAAACAGTCGCTACATATATATGGTGACGGCAATATACGTCGAAAAAATATATTCCCAACGCAAATTTATCCGTCACTAAAGATCTTTTATCGACAGTAAATCTACCGCAGTAAAAATGATTTAGCGACAGTTTGAAGTCCGTCGCTATATATATAAATAATGTTAGTTAGCGACGGCTCACTGTTATCCGTCGTCCCTGAGCAATAGCGGTAATAACCACTGAAAATGCACTTTTCGCGACGGATTTTGCCGTCGCTAAAGGCCATTTTTGTTGTAGTGAATGGCGAGTTCTGGAGTCGCGCGTGGAAAGCTATCGAACATGACGACGAATCCATCACAGGAAGGAGGAAGGAGGAAGTAGCCAAGACATGGCGGACATGATGAGACAGTTGGCTACTGAGATCCGGAATGGTGGAGGAAATGAGAAAGCGCCTACTTTGGAGCGATTTAAGAGAGCTGAACCTGAGTTCTCAGGAGAGGACAACCCAGAGAAGGCTGAATGTTGGATGGTGGGAGTAGAGAAGCTGTTTAAGGGAATGAAGGTGACTATTGCTGATAGAGTTATTTTTGCGACTTTCCTTTTTGTCGGTGAAGCTGTGATAAAAATTGTATCTTATCCTTGAAAATTTACACTTTAAGCTCTGTTTCATCCACAGAGATATGTATAAAGTCAAACCACCGTAAGAAAAATAATTCTATCAAGCTCTTTGTCAATCTTAATTCCCACATTGAGATTGTCAGTTTTGTTCTTCAGCTTCTACGAGCGCAGTTTTGTAATCCATGCTAAAGCTTCTTCTATCAGAATCCATTTAGAAGGTTTTCTTACTGAACTCAGCATTCTATGAATGTTTTTACGAGTTGTCTCCCTCCATTTCCGACTGTTGGGTTTTGGGGTTTTAGGTAGTGGGCCCAAAATTCTAATAGTGAAGTTAAGCCCACTAATAGAATTCTTATTTTAGGTCCACATTGATTATTTGATTGAACTAGGATCGAAGGGAATTTTATTTTTATTTTATTTTTGTCTTTTTCTAAGTTTAGAGGGAAAATGAAAAATCTCTATGAAAGATTTCTCTAGTCCCACATAGGAAAGACACATGAGTGTCTCACGTAGGTGCACAGCTACACGTGTGGCGTAGGCGAATAGGCGCATTGTGGCACTTTAGTGGTGCACTTAACATTTTATAGTGGTGCACTTAACACTTTAGTGGTGCCTTTGATTTTTTATCAAATGGCCAATTATTTTTAGAGCTTGGGAGCCGTTGATTATGATCAAATAGTGAGACAAGTGATTGGGTAGACAATGGACTGTTAAACCCGTTTATTTCTCTTTGTGAAATAGTGTCTGTTCATCTCTTTTTGTGAAAGGCTACCCGTTCATTTCCTTTGGTGAAACGAGTTTGTTAGATTCAGGTTTATATATGGCTGCCTTAAACCAAAAATAGTACAGAGAATATCGTTCGCTTTGAAAAACTGTTTCTTCTCTAATTTTTTTCTTGAAAGGCAACAATTATTTTCTCTCTGAGTTTGGGGTCAGACTTGTTAGAATGCACCACTTGTCGACCACTGGTCTGTTATATCTTTTGGACAGATTGCTGAAGAAAGCCTGTGCACGTAGGGGGTAGCAATATCTATTTCGAAGTCAGCAATGCAAACTGTGCCACAAACGAATTCTATTGATCTATAATTTCATGTTCAATTGCAACATAATTCAACACAGTCGGGTAAAGTACAATCCCTCCCGGTTACATATTTTTCAACACCGACTTCCAACATGTTCTCAAATGTGTTGAACGGTGAATCAGAACGCACCGGAAAAGAATATCCATATTAAGGTAGATTTAGCCTGGAACTTGGGTTCATTCCAATAGCACGAAAAGCAAGGACGAGAATTAACACATTGGCCTGGAAGAAAAAACACAATACAATAGTAAATGTTAAATTTGGCAAAAACCACATTGGAAAACAAAATTCAATATATCCTAACATACTTCTTTATAAGTGTCAATTGAGGCAGCAGTAGCAAGGTAGGTGATAAATAATTTGAAAAGCCACTGATAAGTTACAAGTCTCAGGTGGTCTTTGACTGTGAGTTGCGGTGTTTCAATTGGTAAGAACAAATATAGACATCAGAAAGATGAGAACCCATTTTTATAAAAAAATAAATGAAATATATGTACACAGACACCAGAGGTGAAGAAGGAGCCTCTTATCAAGAAATGACAAAAATGGCAGAGTATTCCAAATTGATATCAGAAATAAAATGGCCAACTAGAAGATAATGATAAACTTGACAATATGATGAACTGGTGTCATACTACCTGTGCAAACTGGATAATGACTCCCAACAAACGACAGAAGAACAGATGCCAACTCAATAAATTTGCAAAGCCGATCTGTTTCCCATGAAAATATTTCGATATGACCTGCAAAATAACAATAAGAGTGTACATGTGAAGAGGTTACGGGCCTAACACATCGATTCTGGGTTTAAATACAAAAGACAGAGTAAGTTAAATATAGTTATCAACTCCCTATATCTTCCCATTTCATCTCGAAGAAAATCCCCACAATAAGTCCTGCTTGAAGTATAAGAATAAAACAAATAGACGATACATACTGGTTGGTTGAGGTTAACACTTGAACGAAAACAATAAGTACTCCTATTAAAGAGGAAGCATTCTTCCTCCGTTATAGCCTCTTACTCAGTTGGGTCTCATAGAGGTCCTGTGGGACTAGGACGAGAAGGGTGATTTCAACATGTCGGCCCGACCGTTGAACCTTGTAATTTGCATCCAAGATTCAATCTAATGAGAACAGATCAAGGCGGTCTAAGGATTACTTAGTTCAAAACTTATCTTTAACCCCCATTCAAGTTCATCAATTTCAATCTCTTTAGGCTAACCCTATGGGACCTCTCTGGTTACCACCTATGAAAATTTGTCGAAGTTTCAGGCTCCATCTAGGTGTTGCTCGCAAGAACAAATAAATATTTCTAAGGAGACCCTGACTGAGAAATTTAATTTCCTTGCATTTAATAGAATAGAGGACTAAGCTTGAATGGAAATTTTAGAATTGCTAATGGATACGATTGAAAGAGCAGTTATGCTTATCCGGTGTGCAACCATATGGCCGAACAACATATTCAAGCAGATCAAGATGCCTGCACCAAAAGATGCATAGATGAACCTGTAATCACATAGGCACAAAATCAACATCCAGTAGGTAAATCTAAAATCCAAAATTTTAAAATCATAATGCCAAAAGAAATGAAGGGACTGTTGCACTGTTTTTTGATGCAAGACGCTTTATCTTATCAATCTGAAAAAAATATAGTAGCTTAAATAAGAATTTTAGATAGTAATTACATTACTGTCTCTTTTTTCTTTTATATATATATGGTACTTGATGAATGTGTCATCCAAAGTTTTGTAATGGCTGAGTTTGTCATGTCTGGGGAGTTTGGACTTCTTTTTAAGCACTTCCTATTACCTCTTATTCACATATCCTTTCTTCCTATTACCTCTTGTTCTAGGATATGTGCTTAAAAAGAAGTCCAAACTCTCCAGACATGACAAACTCAGCCATTACAAAACTTTGGATGACACATTCATCAAGTACCCAAAAAAAGAATGACAAGCAAAACGGAAACTACACGCACAATTTCTCTGCAGATTCAGGTGGTGCATGCTGCATGCTGCAGCATGCATGTGCAAATTTGGACACGAATGTTGCTCCCTACTATAGACGAAGAAGGGAAGGCAACACTCACAGAGGCACGAGACACACAGTGCACACACGAGGCGCTGCAGGCTTCATAGTCAATCCGAGAGACTCATTCATTGGTGGTCAAGGTGTAAGGTAAGAAAAAGAGTTGGAAGCTTTGAGAGGTAGCTTTAAGCGGCACGGCAATTGGATTCAGCAATGGCAAGCTTACCCGATGGTCTCAGTCAGATAGAGCCTGCCCACACCTTCCCTACATTATGGCTGCACTTTATTCACGTCATCTTCAGTCTGTCCATTGACCCTGCAACCTTGCGGCGCAAACCCACCTACACAATATGTACACTGAACTCCTACACCCTTGCTTTTGTAACTTTGTTGGCACTGACAGAGTGGGCTCCACCTTATTAAAAAAACGAAGAAAAGTGGGTCTTCTGAGGCCCACTTGTGCTATCCAATGAAAACACGATGTATGGGTTTCGTGTACAAATCTGGTGCACATTGTCATTACCCAGCTTTCAAATGATGTATGGGTTTGGGGTGCAAATATGGTGCACAGTTGTTATTATCCGGCAATAAAGGCGAGGGGGTCCACCAGCCTACATCATTGGCTCATCTATCCCATGAGTCATGATGTAAAAGATAACAAGAGATCCCCCCGCCGTGACTTCCAAGTATGGTCGAGGACAAGGAATGTCGTAAAATATGGATCGATCAAAGAGACAAAATATAAGAGATATTGTATAAATAAATATTGATGATCTAAAACTAGTTTTTACCGTATATTTTCATAATATAATTTCTAAAATGAGATACTAATTTAGATAAGTATAAATTTTAATATATATATATATATATATAAATACGTATATAATTCAAAATATGTGTTTGTGTTTTAAACATGTATCCTTCCACTTGGCATAGGATGGGAAACAAACGGAAAAGTTGATTTTTTTTCTTTTTTTTTAAAAAGTTAATTTTTTTTAAATAGCGATATATCGGCGATATTTTAAAAATATTTCAAAATTGAGATTACACAATATCATTTTATCGGTTAAAGTCCGATTTCAATATGTCGTCGATATAACTTTCTATAGTTGAGGTGGAACGGGCGTTGTATGAGAAAAAAGGAAAGGGAAAACTCTAGATTTAGGTGGAGAAGTCTTTTTGCCTTGCCTCTAGTTGGATCATTTGCTTATATTATTTGATAGGTTCACTAAATTAGCACAATGTGCAACCAGTGGGCTCACAAATTTCACAAACTTTTGGGATCTACTTTCGAGGTTAAGGAGGTTTTTCTATATTACTTGGCTAATGAGTTTGGATTACCATATTACCTAATTTTTTTGGGCTCATGCCATATAACTTGGTTTTGGCACTTGATCTTCCTATTTTGCCCTCATAAACCCTAACCCTAAAAATTTTCTATCACATTTTCCATAATATATATGGTTTCAGGTTTTACACTTCAACACATCATACATCCTTCATTTTTACTCCATTTTTGTCTTTTTTTTCCTTATTTTTAGTGCTCTATTTTATTATGATGAGATAATATCTAAAAAAATATAGCAAAATTCACGATAAATAGCACGCAGTGTCTCAACATCTTTATGATATCATTATTATAAGAAAGAACACTAAAAATAAAGAGGAATGAAAAAAATATGTGAAGAAGATATAAATCGTTAAAACTTATCCCAAAAAATACTATCGTGTATTCGTGTGCTATCGTGTAAACACGATAGTATTTTTTTGGGACAAGCTTTAACTATTCATATCTCCTTCATTTCTTATCTATTTTTGCCTTTCAAGCGTGTAAAATCAATAGTTGCTTAGCATAAAGAGTTGTCTCAAATCGAGGAGCAGATGACCAATTCTGAGACTGACTCGACTGAAGGAGTTTCTTTTTCTTTAGAAGGCCGTAGAATAAATGGAGTAACTGTTTAAGATTTGCTTCTCTTTATGAAATGATATGTCTCAAAGAAATTTTGTATATAGGTTCTATCAATTGTGAAGCCTCCTCATCCAATTTTATTTTATCATTGTACATCATCTCCAAGATCTCAGGACTCTACCTTTCAACACGGATGTACATTCTAAGTAGGCACTTGTAAACTGGCAAGTCGGCAATTTTCAACTGATGAAGGTGGTTCACTAATTTCTCAGCATCTTCAACAATACCCATCTCCTCAAGGTACTCCGTGATAGACATTAAGGGTGGGTTAGGGGTTATGGAAAATAAAAATTTTCCATGAAAATACTTTTCCCCAAAAAAATGAACTTTCATGGAAAAATGAATTTTTCCGTAAAAAGCTGTTAGGGGTTACAGAAAGCTGTTAGGGGTTCCAGAAAATGTAAAAACAAAAATGTTCTAGAAAATATGCTACTAATCCATTAGAACTAACATGAAATAAAAAGGGTCGTTATGTTCTAAAATGACTAAAATTAAGTCCAATTTTGGCAGGACAAGATGCTAATCAAAGTAAAAAAAATCATAAAAATGGAGATGGATGGGCTATTGTTATAGCTTTGTTTCCCTGGGTAAATATGTAGTAAGGATATTGATGATAAAAGCTTGCCAGTTTTCCAAATGTCAAATAACAGACCCTACCTACAACCTTGCAGAACTCTACCATGCCACTTTCTAAGTTTCATGTCCTCATTGCCAAAATTTGTTAACAAGAAAAGCTATCGAGGTAACTTAAACCTAAAACACGATTACAGATGAAGCAAAAAAACAGGGTTCTTTCATCATTCCCAGAACCTACAGCTCATCCTCATCTTCTGCTGCAACTTCCTCTCCACCTGTCTTCTTCCCATTGACAGAAACGAGCTCAGTGTCAAAAATAAGTGTGGCTCCACCTATAACATTATCAAACAATTCATAGTGATTAAAATACAAAAAATGGTAATGATATTATTAAGAGAGCACATAATTCTCTCAATTTCCTTATTTGAAAAGTATCATATCTCACCTAATTGCTTTTAAATCTTTGCTCATATATTGTAAAAAGAAAGCATTCCAAACAACCACTCATGAGATTGTGGGCATAGGCTATGTATGATACCGATTATGGGCGGTTCAGGGTGGGGTCATAAGGTCTGCAAAAGATCAAATAGGTAACTTATTCTATTTCACCGATATAGCCATTTCTTCCTATTATGACATGGCCAGGACTGCCGATGGTCAAAATCACAGGGGCATCGACCCACCTTCAAATGCATTTCGCAAAAAGATCAACTTGTCACATTTCCAGGTCTTTATGCTCTTATAGCACAGTTTAAAAGAGGTGGATACAATTTACAGATTTTTGCATTATTCTAGGCAGCACGCTAGCAATCCATTTCTTATGAATGTACCCAAATGACACTCCACAAAAGCCAACGAATTTATCAGATTTATTTCCAAGCACGTTTCACACTTAAGTTCGCGATAGGCTCAACATACAAAAAGGTAGTATTATAGAGAAACAATCCTATTCATCCAAAAAAATACAGAGAAACGATCTTCTCTTCTAGACAAACAATACATCCGTAATACAAACATAAACACTCCAGTCCAGAATACTATATTTTGGACAGGATCCAAACCCATTCAAAGCATTTTCATGGTAGAAGCACAGAAATCTACGCATCAAACAATCTCAGAAAACCAATTTAAAAAAAGCACTATATCCAAAATAAATAAAGAGGACCATCTCTCTCTCTCTCTCTTTCTCTCTCTGATATATATCTGTATATATGTATACATATGTGCACACACAAACACATAAACATATGGCTGCGTAATAAGGGTGCTTTGGCCATATCATGAAACTGTGTTTAAGATATTTGCCTATATTATGCATTTATTCACCACTTCCAGGTCATAAGAAGCGTGATCTGCAAAAGTTTCCACCACTGGAAGCCAAGTCATATCATGTCGTGCAGAGGTGGCAACCTTTGCGGCATTGACCCAACAAATCAGAAATCTGAGCTGACTACTAAGCCACTCTTGCAGATTAACTAATGATATCACAACACAGAGCATAACATGTACTGACCCTAACAAATACAGTTTAAATTATGTTATGACCTCACGTAAAATAGGTCTATGAAACTAATACAAATATAGTACTTAGTAAAAAACTTACCCTTTGGAAAGTTCAAGGAGCTGTAGGTAGAGCTCCACATCTCTCAGTCTGATTATCTCATCAGAAGTTGTCTCCATGGCTTGAGAAGCCACAATCAGCCTAGATTGCAACTTCTCAATCTCAAAGATGAAATAGATTGCAGCCCAGAAGATATTCCACATAGATTTATATTTCAATAGTCAGTTTCAAAGAACAAAGGATGAAATATTCATATGACAACTATCAGTTGGTAAAGTAAAAATGCTAGTTATAAGGCTTCCTATAAATGTCATTTGTTTAAAAAAGACTATCAATTCAAGTAAAGCTTCCTATAGTCACATTTTCTCAAAAATACCATTGTATAGCAATATAATCTCTGCTAAATTAAATGAACTAGTCAATGTTTCAAATTTACGTCACACAAAAATTTTAAAAAGTATACACTTTCAAATTGCTAATATAAAGCATAAGCGATTCTTCAACTATGGATCCCTTCAAACTTTCTATCATCCCACATCTTCTTTACTAATTTGTCACGGAAATGACCCATCATAGTTGTACCATCAACTATAGAAGTATTACTTGGTAATATAGGTGCTATATCACCCTCATCATCATCATCATCATCATCAAAGTCATTATCCCATATGTCTTCTTTATTTTCCCTTCGCAAGAAGTTATGAAGTACACAAGTCGCCGCAACTATTTTAACCTGAGTTTTGTATGGAAACATTGGTGGTCATTTACAAATTTCAAAGCGGTTTTTCCACACAACAAAAGACCTTTCAATTGCATTCCTTAAGGATGAATGATGATGATTAAATAACTCTTGTGCAGTTTGTGGTAACCTCTCTGGAGTAGTACCAAACTCCTTCAAATGATACCGAGTTTTACGAAAAGGAGCCAAGAAACCAGGGATGTTTGCAAAGCCCGCATCCACCAACATATATTTACCTAAGAGGGTGATAAAAAAAATATAACTAAATTAATACCTATTATCAATGAATATGAAAAAAAAATAAAAAGTTGGAAGTCCATACCTTCCGGCAACAATAGCCTTTTACTCGGTGAAGTAAGTGTCGTCTTCAAAAGGCTAGCATCAGCTGTTGAGCCCTCCCATCCAGCTAATACATATGTAAACTCAAGATCAAAGTTGCATGCAATCAATAAATTTTGAGTAATATGACCTTTCCTATTCCAAAACCTCATTTGATCCTTTCCTAAAATATGAGCTGGAACATGAGTACCATCAAGTGCACCAATACAATTCTGCATCAGAATATTTTATTAACAAAACAATAAAACATACATAGTATTTTGAAAAAAAAAAATAGTCATACCTTAAAATATGGGAAGAATCTTTCATCATTAGAAATCTGAGGGTGTAAATAATTTTTAGGAGCTTTGATATAATCTTTCGCAATAGCCAAAATTGCATCTATCACTTTATTGAAATAGGTACTAACCGTCCACACAGAACGCCGAAAGCGCTCTCTAGTAATAGAATACCTTTGACCATGGGCCAAGATGATTAATGTCATGGCCACTTGCTCTTCAAGAGTAACATATCTAGTATCCTTTAGAAGACCCTTTTGCTTGAAAATCAAACACAATTTTCTAAAGGGCTCAGGATACATCCTATAAACATCCCTAAACAATTCTCGATCAAGGGACAATGCCTTTCTTATGTAATTAGTACCACCTTTCCCAAAGACGTATTTATGATGATTTTCAAGCAACCTATAATGACAAAAGTAATGACCCAAAGCTGCAAGAACCGCCACAATAGCCATTTTGATCATAAAACGTTCATCAACCACATTACAATTCATGACACCTATGACCAAAGAACATACACACATATTAAGGCAATATACATCCTAGTAATAACACTACCATGAATTTTCTTCACAAGATAATGATCATACACACACATGATATCACACCAAGTTCAAAATCAGAGTCCTTGCATTCAAACAAGTTCAAAATAACTACAAAAAAGTTCTAGAATAGCATCTGACAAGTCCAAAATTAACATTTAACCAATTCAAAGTGAAGATTTAAGAAGTCTCAAATATCTACCAAGAAGTCCAAAATCACGCCCTATTGACCTTACACCATTCTAGCCATTTTATTCTTTCCATTGGATCCATCATTAGAAAACTTTCTTTGTCCTCCATGTCTTTCAAGTACTTAGTTGCCCGAAATTTCAAGTCAAGGTCCAGGTTTGGAATTTCCCCTAATGCTTTGATAACTTGTTCTATTTTTTTATCTTTCTCAACAAAAACCTTTAAAACAGATGTCATCTCATTGAGTGCTCCTACAATTCCAGATTGAATTTCTTCTGCGGGGACATCAATGGCTTTCCTCTTTCGGCGATCGGATTTCCTACGTTGGCCTTCCTTGTATGTGATGGATTGTGCTGCATCCTCATCAAAGTGAGAGTTTTTGTCACCACCCAAATCCACATTTGGCGGTGGAGAACCTCTTGTTGAAGTTGGCTCATGAAAGCAATCACCAGTATTACTACTTCCTTCTCCATTCAAGCATAAGGCTTCATTTCCTTGGGCAATATTTTCACCAACCACGGATTGTAACAATCCATACGTTGGGCAACCATCAATTCGATATTTGCGAAACTCAGGTTTATCCTATGTAAAAAATATATATTAAAAAAATACAAGTACAAGATAAAGAAAAATGAATTGTTGTTTAAGTAGTGTACATACCGCTATTAGTTCTTTCCATTGCCAATCTTCAGCCACAACCTTTCCAGTCTCTGGATCCCAGCCAAATCCACTCTTATTCACCAATTCTGCAACTTTTTTGTAAGTTCCTCTCCATGTTCTCATCCGATTGGTGACATGATCTTTTGTCTTC
The DNA here is from genome assembly GCA_039654745.1 of Houttuynia cordata. Classification (NCBI taxonomy): domain Eukaryota; kingdom Viridiplantae; phylum Streptophyta; class Magnoliopsida; order Piperales; family Saururaceae; genus Houttuynia; species Houttuynia cordata. The sequence continues at coordinate 47,599,799 of CM077502.1, read as the reverse complement.
ACCTTTCTGGTCTTCTCTTTAAAACTTTGTAATACACCTGGCCACATAGTATTCAACCATGCACCTGCATCCTTATTTCCTTTTATCATTTCCGCATCTAATAGTTCTAGCATGACTTTATCTTCATCATCGTCCCATGTCTCATTTGTCCTCCTTTTGCTATCATCTAATATCTCTTTTCTTCTCTTCTTCGTCATCTATACAGAGTTTAAATAACTCATGTGTAGATTACAAGTAATTAAACACATCCACTAATCCAAAAAAGCAAATTCAAAGCAAAGATCAACATATACACCATCAGAAACTCAAACACAACAAAATTTTACACATAAAAACCCAAAATTTATTCACAAATCAAGCCTCCTACATAGTAACTAAAAATGAAAATAGCAAAACTTGTCCAAATTGATGCCTCCGCTTGACTCTATACAGTAGTTAAAAATCTAGAAAGAAAAAGGAAAAAAATCAACAGCAGAGGCATCCTAGCAATCCAGGCATCACAGAAAAGTATGGACTAGAAGAATTTAAGAGTAGTTTGTTGTATGAAATTAGATTAGCAATTGACAACGTGAGTGATCGTTTAAATATAAACCCTTGCAAGTGCACAAGGTAATTGTACTACGGCGAGTATTAAAGGGTTGTCAAACCTCAGGGACGGATTAATCTTTTACCAAATTCAAGAGAAGAAAAAGATGTAGTTTAATTAATTCTAAAGAAAGCAATAGACTTTATCTAATCTAACTGAGATTTAATCAATATGGAGAAGTATCAAGGCAGAGAATCCACCACTAGACATGCAATTACTACTCTCAATTATTATTAAGCATACATTGACATGATATGGTAATTCGTGTTCTTGATCGGACACACGAATTACTAATGAATTTACTAACGTTCTGGATCAGACACGAAAGTTCATCCACTATTATGTAATCAATCCTATCCTTGATCGGGCATAGAATCAATCACAACTCTATTATAATGCAATTAATCTTATCCTTGATCGGGCATAAAATCAATCACAATATCTAATTCTATTCATAATCAATCAAGTCTATGATCAAGCACTCAAAAGAATACTCATGAAATCGCATTAAGCATAAATCATAATCAACTTTATAAAATTAAACTATCAAGAGTAGCAATACACATCTAGGGCTTCATCAAGCCTTGACAAGGAATTTAGTTACACATAGAAAGAGAGAAAAGAAAAGTATGTTTATGTAGATCCATCGTCATGAATCCTTCTTCTTCTTTGCTCCAAAAGATCTCTTCTCTTGCTCCTCTCTAGCCTCCAATAAAACTCTGGTTCTCCAAGGTTGAATATGTGGTCTACTTTCTAATGCCCAAAACGTTCCTTCATAAGGCCTATTTATAAGTTTGAAGAGAAACCATGAAATCCCCTTCCAAATCTGAGTCGAAATAGGTCAAAATCGCGTTTTCCGTATACGGCGATCGATCGGCACTATTCACCGATCGATCGGTACTGTTCATGACAAATTTCCAGTAGATACGATCGATCAAACGGCGACGATCGATCGCGAAAATTTCGATTTTTTCCTCAGGCAATCGATCGCCTTATTTATCAGATCGATCGGTACTATTCATCCTGCAGCACAATTTTCCAATGGTCATAACTTTTTGTTCTGAACTCCGAATTATGCGTGGTCGGTGGCGTTGGAAAGCTGACTTCTTGAATTTAACATGAGACTTGAATCAGTCTAATCCTACATTTGTACACGAAGTTATGATGATTTAACCATTCGAGTTACTTTTCACCTCATTTCTGTGTATTACTCTTGTTTCCTACAAAAACCAAAAACTATATTAAAGTAGTAGTTATTCTAATCAAACACTAGCATAATCATAAGCTTTAGGAGATAATAAAATGCATATTTCATGTATAGATCAGTGAGATCCCACACGTCCCTCTACAAACCAATGCCAAATTCCTCAAAATCTCACCTTCAAATTCACTGCAAACGTTTTCTTGCTTCTGATTAACTTTTATACTCATCAAAATCCCTCTGCCTCCAACTTACAATGACAAGAGTTTCTAATGCAATGGAAAATTCCCCAAAATTACTAGAACAAGACCTTGATCATTCACCATATTTTAATAAGAATTAGCAAAAAATATCAAAATAATCCAAACCATAAATCTAAATCAATTGAATATCAGATCCTTGACTGGATCGGAGGGGAGAAAACACCAAAAAGCTGCATCAGAATTGACAATCATAATCCTTCAAATGTCAAAATCGAACAGACCCAATGATGAAGCTAAACAAAAGTACCAAAATCGCTTGAAATCGGATAACCTTCCGCCCATTTGAGAGCTGAAGGAAATCATCCTGGCTGAAAATCACTGAAAATGAAAAGATCAAACCAGACTATGAGATAAGGCCCAGAAAAGCATGAAATCTCCATCGGAAGTCTGTACACCCAGATAAGAAAGAAGAAGAGATTCATTGATACAAGAAGAAGAAGAAGAAGAAGAAGAAGAAGAAGACAACTGCGACAAAATCAACAAACACCTAACATCAAGCAATCCCCACCGAATCTCTTCCAGCTTCCAAAACAACTAAAAATTGCAGCTGCTATAGCAAAACCGTCAAATTTAATACCCTAAACAACTTCGGAAGAACATACCCTAAACACGCAAAAATTTTCAGTAACAGTCGAAAGACAAAATGAAAACCAAGGTTTTCAAAACCGGACCGACCATCGAACCGGATTGATGGCCGGTCCGGTTGAACCGTGGTTTGACCGTGGTCAAACCGGTTTGACCCGATTTAGGTGAAATAAGTGATAAATATATTTATTTGTTTCACATTACCATCAAAACAAAAGTAGTTCAGGTGGTTAAGTACATGAGGGTGCCCGGGAGGTCTGAGGTTCGAATCCCCCCTCACGTAAAAAAAATTTTCAAAAAAAAATATTATTATAATCCGGACCGGTCCGGTCCGGTTCACCGGTTCGAAAAAACCGGCCGGTTTGACAGAAACCGGCCGGTTTGATAAACCGGCCCGAACCAGGCGAACCGGACCGGTTTTCCGGTCCTCCGCGGTCGGACCGGCCGGTCCGGTCCGGTTTTGAAAACCATGATGAAAACAATGAATTCAACTTAATACCATCGTAAACACAGGCTTCTTGAAGATCCCTCACTGTAGCTTGCTCAACAATGTTTCTTACAACAAACCTAGAAAAAGCACAAAATCAAAAACAGACAATTGCCATATCTACTCAAGACATACACAAAGTACTCTTGTAGATACTATCAGATAGAGAATTTTAATTAAAAAAATCCAACAGAAATAGCATTTTTAGGGGTTTTCTAATTGCTTATCATTACAACTCAAACACCCCACAAACATACAAAAATTCGTGCTATATGCAACAGAGACCCTGGAGATCCAATCAGCAGAACAAGTTTATTTGGCGACAGGATTTTCAAGTTAATAAAAAACAATGACAAAAATTAGCAACTCAAATTAAGCATCCAAGAGACTCAGGTAAACATAACTGCTTGCATAGAGTGTCATTAATGGTTTTAGTTAACATATAAATAGTCAAAAAATTACCAAAGGAGGCTAGGACCAAAGAGGAATCCAGACACAAGTAAATGTGTCTATATCTATAATACCATTCAAAGTGAAAGGGGTGGAACAGACAATATAAAGTGTTTTTTTATGCAGCCTAGAGTCCAATAAATTCCACCCAATTTGTTCAATCCCTTCAAGAACAACTAATCCACAAACGACCCAGAGAAGACATCCACCCAATTTCTTCCAAAGGAAGAGATCGCCCACAAACATCAGAACCCATCAAAACTTCCTAATTAATCCAAAATCCAGAACACATATAAAGAGCAAATAACAATCATCGATGCATATCCAAATGACGACACAAGACCAAATGCTCCAAATAACCGGAGTTGCAGAGAAAACAAAAACAGAGACCCAAAATCACCCATTCAAAGAAGAACAACCAGAATGAGCGATCTCAAGCACAGAAATCAGGACCCCAAAATGACAAACCCTCCACGAAACTGTAATACAAAAACACAAGAATCCATTGCAATATGTTTTTCTGTATCAATCAATCAAACCCAAATCTGCGAACCGCCTAGTTCTTCCTCAACAGAACGGCCGGGGTGAGCTCTTGGGCCGACGCGGCCGCCACGAAGACGGTGGCAAGCACGGCTAGGAGGGCGGCGGAGATGCTAACTTGCGTAATAGAGGAGAGAGAGAGTGGTTCACCTGGAGAGAGAGAGGCGAGAGCCGAGAGAGTGGAGGAACGGCTGTAGGGAGGAGATCCAGCGATCGTCGCCGAACAGAGCCCTGGCGAGGTCGATTCGTCCTCGGAGGAGCGGCGGCTAGGGCAGGAGGGAGGTCGATTCGTCCAAGACCTGACCCTTTTTTCAGTCTGAAAAAGGGACTTTCATACCCTCGAAAGTCTGAAAAATTTGGGGCATTTTCGGGCCTTTTTCATGACCATTTTCGGGCCTCCGGAAAAGCAAAATTTCAGGACCCCAGTTTTCTTTAACCCCTAACCGGGTGAAAAAACCATTTTCATGTATATAGTTTTCCATTTCTAATTTTCATTAACCCCTAACCCATCCTAAAGGACATGTTGGGGGGCACCAACTACAATCTTGCAACATGGAAAGCCCTTTCTTCATGGCTTCAATGGCTTTAAGCATCTCCCTTTTCTTTATCTATCCCTCCATTAGTATTTCCCATGTCTTGTAATTTGGTGATAATTACCCCAAAAAAAAAAATTGGTGATCCACCTTTCTGGAGGGTCTGGAGATAATACATCTCTGCCTTTTCCATCCACCATTTTCTCATGTAAGCACCCAGGAGAACATTAGATACCCTCACGTCATATCGCCTGCAGTCATTCTCCCAAGTCTCAAACACCTTTTCAGCTTCTCTAATCTCATCAAGCTTCACCAAGCACGATAGTGTAGACATGTAATTTGCACGTGATTCTTCCTAGCACGTCTTTGCTGGCTTTCCAAAGACGGATAACTCCCATCTTTTGTTTTTTCTTATTTTAAGTATTCTTTCTTATCATGATAATATCCTAATGATCTTGAGATAATATTTTTAAAAATATAACTAAATAACACGCGATGCCACGATAGCATTTTTTTGATAAGTTTTAACGATTTATATCTCCCTTATTTCTAATGATCTTGAGATAATATCTAAAAAATATAGCAAAATTCACGATAAATAGCACGCAATGTCTCAACATCCTTATGATAACATCATTATAAGAAAGAGCAGTAAAAATATTAATCGTTAAAACTCGTCCAAAAAAATGCTATCGTCTACGATTTATATATCTCTTGTTTCTTATTTATTTTCGCTCATTTTTTCCATTCTTCCTTATTTTTATTATTCTTTCTTGTTATGATGATAGCTTAACTATGCTGGAACAATGCATGCTATTTATCATAGATTTTACTGTATTTTTTTAGATATTATCTTAAGATCCTCATGATATCATCATGAAAAAAAAGAGCAATAAAAATAGCACGAGAAGTGGATAAGGAATGGATAAAAAATTAAGAAGATATGATTAATTGAATGTTCTAATACTATCGTAATCGTGTACTAGATTACTCAACTACATATAGCATTTTTTTTGGGACAAGCTTTAACGATTTATATCTTCTTTATTTCTGATCTATTTTCATCTATTTATTTTATTCTTTATAATTTTTACTGCATTTTTTTATAATGATGATATCATAAAGATGTTGAAAATTCGCATGATATTTATCATTGATTTTACTGTAATTTTTTAAATATTATCTCAAAATCATTATGATATCTATCATGATAAGAAAAACACTAAAAGTTTGTCCCAAAAAATGTTATCATGTATTCGATTACACAATAACAGTGTTATTGCAACTGCTGTCGTGCAATCGATTGCATGATACACGAAAACATTTTTGGGGGACAAACTTTAACGATTCATATCTCATTTATTTCTGATATGTTTTCGTTTTTTTATTCTTTCTTATTTTTAGTACTCTTTCTTATAATGATAATATCATAAAGATGTTAAAACACCGTGTGCTATTTATCGTGAATTTTGTTATATATTTTTAAATATTATATCAAGATCATTATGATATCATTGTAATAAGAAAGTGCAATAAAAATAATAAAAAAATAGACAATATATTGAAGTGTAAAACCTGAAACCAGGTAGTATGGAAAAACACGATAGAAAACGTTTAGGGTTAGAGTTTAGGAGGGCAAAATTGAAAGATCAAGTGCCAAAACCAAGTTATATGGTATGATCCCAAAAAAACTAGGAAATATGACAATCCGGGCTCATTTGGCCAAGTAATATGAAAAAATCTCCCAGTTAAGCTATAAAACACGCCACAACTTGGACATCGATAGTTAACTACTTCACCCGAAATTCACTTTGCTTCTTCTCGTACAAAGGGAAACAGCGCGCTCCCTTTGGGGTACAGACTGAATAGGAATGATCCCAATCCTTACTTGAAACAAACAAGGAGACGCGTCTACGAAAAAACAGAAGGCTAGGAGTTATTATCTTACTGGACCAGTTATTAACTTATTATTTACACCAGAACTGGACTGGTACAAGTTCCCTTATCTCGGTTATACTCTGCTTAGATTTGGATTAAATTGAAATGTGACGCGTAAACCCTACTCTAAACATTGCAGGCCGGTTTTACAAGCAGCTAATCCAGACTCCCAAGTACGCCAAAGCTATAAACAACTTCCCCATTTAGCTCACGGCAGGTAAGACTACACAGAAAGAAGTGCAAAAATAAGCAATCTCATCATAGCAGATGGCGATCATAAACAAATACACCAATACCTTAGCCATTAAGCCGAGGAGATAAAAAAGAAAATATAAAAAAGGATTAAGATTGATATCCAGCGCCAAAACTAAAACCGAGCTCAAGCAAGAAGCATATAGCTCTCCAGGAAAGGCAGTAATCACACCAATTTTACTCTTTCCATCTCGCCTATGACTTCCTCAAACTGCATGCCACAGGGTGATAAGAGTAACTATTCAAGTTGCATACAAAAAACATAACAGAGCCTTAGATTTGTGGGTAGATATACCTTAAGAATCTGCCTCATGAAATAGTCACCATACCGCTTTGTAGATTTAGTTTCAACAACATGAATAGTGTCCTGCATGTATCAAAGAAAAATCAATTTATGTCAATCTGAAATGGAATGCCATGCACCACTACCAATCCTAGTACCATTCACAATTTCAAAGTTTCAAAATTAACCTGCACACGGTACAAAAATAAACATACTTCGCTAATATAGAAATCCACATCAGCATTGGATATGATCTTTCCATCATTGTCGACTGCATGAGTTTTATGCTTGTAGCTCATCAAGATTGTCCTGTAGCAAAGTCAAGAAATTCAACATGCAGATTAATTATTCTCATGAGGGAATATGTGTGTTAGTTTCCAATATTCTGTATAGAGTTGCACATCGGACCATAAAAAAACTGACCTAAGGGTAGGTTCATCCACTTCCATGTAAGTTGCAAGCTTTGCAATTGAAATGGTTGAGTACAACTTCAAAAAGCTGCTGACACCAGATAGTAACTGTTGCTGCTTCACTTCATATAAGAACATTTTCAACTGCATCCTATAAGCATCCTGAAAAAAGTTTTATAATTTTTTTTAATAATTAATCTTACATAGCGAACAAAAAAGCTGATCTCAAACTGTTGGGAAAAGGCGCTTCTCGATTATAACTTGATTATAATTTTTTTATAATGACTGAGCCAAAAAGAGAGTATTGGACACCATTCACCATGATAAAAAATTGACGAAGTAATGCCTTCTAGAAGAAATTGTAGAATTGTGCTGGCAACTCTAGAAAATCGGTTAAAACAGTATTATTAACAAAAATGACAAAGAACATAATGAACAAAATATGCTCATAAGACATTATTGAGCAACAGCCATTACTGAGTGGGATGTACAATCAGATGCATCCATATCATAGTGCAGCTACCGTTTCAAAAGATGTATTCCACTATTTACTCAAACACATCACACATTACACTGCAGTTACAAAGTCATTAGGCTTATAAGACCTCTATCACATCACTGCGCAGGCTTATATCTATGTGTTGCCAAACTTTCAACAAACTAATACGTTTTATAGATTGATACAAGTTAGCTAGAAAAGGCTGATTAAACTTCCTATTTCTCAATAAAGACTGGTTCCCATGTTAACTAAAAATGAGCATCATTTTGATTTTAGTAAAAGAAAATTTGCAACTACTTTACACCCATAGGAGGCCCCATTCTTGAAAGGTCGGTAAATGCACAAACTATTGCCCTGTTATAAGTTTGATAAGAACATGAAAATTGAATAAATTCAAAATCTAGCAATGTTCCTCCCAGGGAGCCTAAATTTCAGTAATTCAGAAAGTACAACCTTCTCAGAATATGAATTAAAGAAGCAATCTATGGCTACAAATCTGTATGGCAATCAAAACATGGTAGGATAGATTCCTGATCGTATGGCAATCAAAACATGGTAGGATAGATTCCTGATCGTACAGAACATCTGAGAGAAACGCGAATTTATATGGCATGAGGATATGAAATACCTGATTGTAATTGACCAGGGGCTCATCATAATTCGGAGCTGAAGGGGTGATGAATTTTGGGCATGCATAAGAGAAGAGCTCATCGTACAGAGTGTATGCCTCATCATCATACCTCTGCATCCTTGCCATCTTTTCACCATATTTTTCCCTCAACTGGTTACTCACATTCTCCTCAACAAGTTTAATCTGAGGGCACAAAGAAAGACAAACTGCCAGCAATGCATACATTTGTTCATTCTTCTTCAGTATTTGATCAAATTGTGGAGATATCTGATGATACTGTTTAGTCTTCCAGATGTACAGTAGAACTTTATTGAACTCACGTATGGCATCAACATACCTGAAAAAATATAATAATCATCATCACAAGTGTTCTACACTTGCCAAAATATACACAACACAGTTGCTTCGTAATGACAAGGTACCAAAGTCAAATGCATGTTCAACTAGAAAAAATACAGACAGAAGAAACCCAGTACCTCCTCAACATTAGATTAGCAAATCCATAATGGTATATTGTAGTTATGTGGCTTCCAATTACACTGGTATAAACACCAGACTGGGTGATATCAATAGGAGCCAGACACTTGAGCCCAGTATGGTAATCCCCTAAAAGACAGTGGACACGCAATAGCCCCACCATGCTAAAATATCCCAGCACTTTCAAGACGTTGCTTCCTCCATTGTAATCATATCCATCAGTAGCTGTAAACTGCTCCAAGCCTTCTTTCTCTTGCTCCAAGATCTGGATAATCGCAGACTTCTCCACTAGAGCTTGCAGATAATTTAGAACTCCATACACATTCCATGCCTGAACAAGCAGAACAGTATAGAAATAGGCAATGACTTAGATGAATAATTGGCACAAACTATTATTCTTCATTGCATGATTCTTTACAATTATAATAAGTTCATCCATTTGCACGATGCTGCAAGTCGAAAACAAACACATAAGGCGATGCAACTAAGGCCGAGTAAATATAATTAGCCATTAAAAGTATTATAAACAATCAAATTACTAACTCCATACACAATGCATTCAAACCCCAACCAATGTTAGCAAACTGCGCACATATACTCTAATAAAGCCACATCACCAAATCACCAATTACCAGATAGAATACACATATTGCCGGGCATCGTTCTATGAGTCGTTGGGAAAAACGAAAAAGCAATGAACTCAACGGACCTGATCGTACTGGCGGAGGAGAGCAATCTCCTCGGTGGTCTTGGACTTCATTTTAGCGCGGTACTGGCAGAAGGACTGGAACTGGTAGACGAACTCGTCGACCATGTCCCAAAGCCACTGGTTAGGAAGCTGCATATTTACCACGCCATGGAGGACGACCTGGAGGAGGCTGCAGTAATTATCATACGAATCGACGCGTTGACGGAGGGTGGGGGAGAGGCGGGCGTAGAGGTGGCGGAACCACATCTCGCGGTAGAGGAGGCAGAAGACGTGATCGTTGTCGACGTGGGGGGCGATGGCGTCGACAGAGGGCCAGGGGGTCTCCTTGAACATGCGCTCGCTGAGCTTCTGGAAGCTTCCCTCGTACATCTGGTGGATCTCGTACACGTTCTTCTCCCGTATGTGGCGGTAGAGGTGGACGACGAAGGTCTTGACAGAGTCCGGCAAGAAGTTTGGGTCGTAGGCCAGCTGCTCCTGTTCGCGATCCCGACCTTCGAACGGGGCGCCGTCGTCGAAATCGTAGGGTGCACCGGACGACGCCATTATGGGAATTCGATGGCTTCTGCGGCCGCTGGTCTTCTCGTCTCGGATTTGCTCTGGCCGGGGGAGGAGTTGCAGAGGCGGAGGAGACACGGGACGCTAGGGTTTAGGTTGGAATATGGGCCTGAGTGGTGGAACTGTGGGCCCAATCCTAACAATCAGCCACTGAGCCCAACCATCCCCCACAATGCCACCGCTCAAACTTTTAGGCCCATTTTCCAAACACTGTAGCTCGTAAAAAAAAGTTCAATAGGAAGATGATCATATAATAATTCAAGCAAACTCCCAAATCTGAGTGAAAATTATTAATTTCACAGTTTAAATCCATGCAAAAGTAGGTTTGCTTTCAGTCGCGCTTGCAATCAGCATGGCTATATAAGGGAGAGGCAGATTAGATTTTACGAGTTTAAAGCTAATGCTAGCAAAAAAAAATTCTTCCCGGAAATTTGCTGCTTTTCGAACTAGTTTTTGTAATCCCTTTTCGCACAACATTGCCTTGATCTTTTGGTTATTACATTGATAAGAAAAAAACTTTGCAAGGTTTTTACTAAATGCACACCTAGTTGTTGAAGTTATTTATTATTCTACACTTAAGAAAGAGTGCTCCAACTTGGTTCTTAACTCATTATACCATATGGTTATGGTTGCTAACATAATAGTCTATGATGATGCTGATTATTCTTATTGTTGTACCTTAATGTATCTTGCTGTCATGTTCAAAAAAAAAAATGCTGAAGAAAGATGATTTTTTTTTTTTTGCAGGCAAAGAAGGTCCTTTGGCTAAAGTCTCATTCGATCAGATTCTGGAGGACATGAAATCTGGTCCTTCGTCTGTACGAGTTCCAGTTCCTTATTAGCCTTATTTTCCATATACCATCCTTCGGATATTGTCCGTGTAACTTGTATCTTTAACTTTTTTGGAGTGCATCATTGCATCTCCAACGTATGTATGTGATAAAATGATTTTATATCTGTGGCCAAAGACGTTGATTCCCGTTTGTAAATCCTATTGTATTAGCAATATACATAAGGCTATATTTGCAGGTCTTTCTAAGACTTGAGAAATCCAAAAATAAAGCGCGGAGGGCATGCTAATGAAGTCGTTTAACTTCTCTACAGGATGCACATAAAAAAGAAAAAACCTTCACTACAGGATGCACATTTTGCCCAGCATTGCAAAATGCAGGGAAAACAAAAGAGAAGGGTTTACATGAGATCCTTCTCATATAAGGAGCATGAGGCCAATCTTTATAGCCATTGGATTCTAATCGGAGGATGGATATTAAATCAGTGGGTAGGTGAGTGTGTTACATCAGGGAGTGGGTGAGATCATTATGGCTATTTGTAGCCGTTAGATCAAGATCCAAAGGCTACAATTTAAAGTGGCCTCATGTAAGCTATATGAGAGAGATCTCATTTAAACTTTTTCCAAAACAAAAATACTGGAATACTAGAATACTAGAAGTACTAGTACGTGGTAGAAGAAATAAGTATCATCACAGTGAGCTGGAGTTCACTGTAAAAGGAAACCGCTATTTTTTTGTGTGGACGACAAGAGTTCCATCCAGAAGATAATACCTCCTACTCTATACGAATTCGGCCTAGTATATTCTCAGCTCACTCTCTCACCGGTCACCGGTCACGTGGAAGATAGAGGTAAAGCCTCTGGGGTCTGGGCTTGGGATGCTCTTTGGTTGGCACGACTGTTTTATATGGCGACGACGACGACGACATTGTTATTAGCTCCATCCCTTCTCTGCCATGGCCAGAGGACCCTCTTCAGCAGCCTTCCCAAATTCCCCGTTTCCACTGCTCTACCTGGTATGTTCCTTATTGCCCTTCTTCTTCTTCTTCTTCAATCAAAAGGGTATCGTTGTAGCTGTATTTGTCGCTGATTAGGTTTGCTTATAGTGTTTGTGTTACATTATTAAACTCCACCTAGTTTGACAGTTGACCGCTGCTACGGCACTTGCTCTTTAGGTTTTGAAAATTGTTGTATCTGAATGTTGCTCTAGTTCTGGTAGCTAATTTTGCAAAGGGACTGGCAAAATCATTTGGAAAATGAAGTAATGTCCACTGCAATATGCCAGTGTCCAGTTTAGCAAATTATCACTCATCAATTTTTCCGAACTGATCACAGTTGCGACTCACCTTTTTTTTATCTTTTGAAATAGAGAGTTTTTTTTGCTACATTTGAAATAGAAAGTAGTTGATTATTAGGATTTTGTGGTTTCTGCGTTTTGTGATCAATTGGGAAAGAATTATGGATATGCTATATACTGGTTTCTGTGGAGCTCTTATATACTCCATGGTGATCGTTAACTGTCTGCTACTATACGTGATAAAGGCCTTTGAGAGATTCTTCATTCTTGTTGGGCCTTCTCCGTTCCTACTACCTTCGGGTGATTTGTGTCAGTCAGAAGTATATTGATTGTTGCAAGTAACATCAGTTCAAAATTGAGGGTTTAGGATAGTCGTTTCCAGATTATGAGTGACGTTTAAAATTAAACATGTCTATTTTGACTTTTGTCACGAGAAGAACTTACACTTCGGGATTTGTATAATACACACTGGCAGTGAGCTCACTCTGTTATAATGTAGGAAGGCGAAGGCGTGTAGCTTTTGTGGTGAAGGCTGCAAGTGACAGTTCTGATTCTTCCTCTTCTCAGAGCATCGTGAAATCTGTAACAAATGCTGTAAGTTGACCGTGATCGTGCTTTTTCCTATATAATTATTCCACCTGCATTTTCAATTGTTACTTCAGTCCTTATTTTTTTACTTTTTATTCCTGCAGTTGGGAAACTCTGAAGACATTATTGGTCTAACTGGACTCAGCCTAGCTGCCATAGTAGGATTGTGGGCTGCTACCAACGTCATCACGGTAATATTTGTTTTTGATGAAGGTAATTAGGATAAGTAGATACCATTCCTATCTCATGTTCTCATAGAGGTTTCTTAGTTGTTAACTTGTTTTGGTATATGCATCTACCGACTTTGCCGTTGTGGAATTCTGGGGACATATAAAAGTTCCTAGCGGAACGTCAGGTGTGTGACACCTTGAAAACTATCCGCCAAGCATGCCACCCAGTATATTCTTCTAGGAAGTGTATCATAATATACATACTGTCATGTGTGCGCATAGCCAACAGTTAGCTCAAGTCCTAGTCTTCAATCTGGAAAAAATTTACATGCAGCCACTGGAAATTAAAATGCATTTTTTAGTCAAGAAACAAGGAAAAAGAGTCCTACACATCACAGCTGAATTTGGTGTCTTGCATAGATTTTGGTGTATGTGAGAACTGAATGATTTGTACTTGCAGGTTGTTGACAAGCTTCCAATTGTGCCAAGCATACTAGAATTCATTGGAATACTATTTTCTTGGGTATGAATACAATTAGGGTTAATCTAGACCTCATAACCTCTTGATCGCTCTTAACAACATTCTTATTTGAATGCTACAGTGGTTTGTGTATCGGTATCTCCTCTTCAAACCTGACAGGCAAGAGAACTTTTACCATTATCGGTTCAATTTTGTGACTAATTATCCAGTTTGAATGATTCTTCTGTGTTGTATGGTAAGATCTATAGTATAAATGACATTTAGTGACATAAGAGGGGTTACTCAACAGGGAGAGAATCTTATTTCAGGTAACTAACTGGCATAAAGTTAAAGACATGTGAGATTGTAAGAAATGCGTAAGATAATTGGTTTAGCTGATTTGGATGAAGAAAAGCTGCTAGTCGAATCAGCTCAACCAAACTAAACACCAAACCCATACAACTGTGAGGTGGAGTTTTGGACAGTGAAAGCGGGCCTCACATAGCCCACCATATGGGTTTGGTGTATAGATTCGGTGTAGCATCATTATTTTTCTTAGTTTAAGTATGTTGAGTGAAGCTGAAATTTTAAAATAATTTGTGAGACAGGAGTTCTTAAGCTGAGAATCATAATCATAATCAAGTAGCTCCTTTTCCCAACTATTTGGGGTTGGCGACATGGATCTTACACCTCCATTCAGGCCTGTTTTGTGCCAACTTTTGTGTAAGAGATAGTAAAGTCATATCCTTTTTTATTAACTCCATCCAAGTTCTCTTAGGTCTCCTTCTCCCTCTTTTGGCATCATTTACATGCATCCCTTCTAATCTTCTCACAGGGACACCTATTGGTCTTCTTTGCATATGTCCATACCAACGCAACCTACCTTCCTTCAGCTTCTCCCCTAAAAGAGCTACCCCTAAACTCTCACGAATATTCATTTTTAATCCTATTTCTTATAGTTATCCCACTCATCCACCTTTGTATTCTCATTTCGGCTACATTCAACTTATCTATATGATTTCTCTTTGGTGCCAACGCTTCGCTCCATAGAGTATTGCAAGCCTAATAGCGGTCCTATAAAACTTGCCTTTAAGCCTTTTTGGAACACGCCTATCACACAAAATTCCTGAGGATGTCCTCCATTTTACCTACCCCACACTTATCCTATGCACCACATCACTATCAGCATCCCCTTATTTATGGATAATGGGTCCTAAGTAGCAGAATTGATCACACCTTTCTTACTCATCTATTTCAACTAAGGTTCTACCGATAGTTCTGCCTTCCTTAAAATTAAATTCCATGTACTATGTCTTAGTCTTACTTATTTTGAAACCTTTTAATTCTAGAGCCTCCCTCCGTAATTCTAGTTTTGCATTCAAACTTACTTTATTCTCATCGATTAAAAAACATACACCAAGGTATACTATCTTGGATATATCTAGTTAGCTCATCCATAACTAAAGTGAAAAAGATAAGGACTTAAGCTGACCTTTGATGAAAACCTATCATAACTGAAAATTCCTTGGTTTCCCCCCAATTGTCCGTACACCAGTCATATCTCCCTCATACATATCCTCTATAATATCTGTGTAACCTTTAATGACTCCCTTCTTCAAAACACTCCAAATGAGCTCTCTCGGCACTCTGTTGTAGGTTTTTTTCAAATCTATGAAGGTAATATAGAGGTCTTGGTTTCTATCCCTATACCGTTGTTGACCACTCCGGCATAAAACCAAATTAATTCTATGTTACTTTTTGCAAACGTCATTTTACTAGTCTCTCCCATAACTTCTTAGTATGCCCCACAAGTTTTATACCTCTATAGTTTGTACAACTTTGGATGTCCCATTTATTTTCATACAAGGGTGAGGGTACTTCTCTACTCCTCTCGCATCTTCTTAGATTTCCAAATCTTGTTAAATAAACTAGTCAATCAAGTTAAGCTAACACCTCCTAGAGCTTCCCATACTTCAATAGGAATTCTATCGGTCCTAGAGTTTTACCTTTCTTCATCTTCTTTAACGTAGTTGCTGCCTCCTCTATGGAAAATCACCTAAAATAAGTTATCTCTTTCACGGGACTAGACTCAATATACATTCTACTACTACAGTTTTCATTAAATAAATACTCTAAATATCCATGTCATCTCTCCCTAATTTCTTGATCTTTCACTAAAACCTTTTTATCTTCACTTTTAATACATCTAACTTGCTCTAAATCCATACTTCTCTTATCTCTCAACTTAGCTATCCTATATATGTCATTCCCCCCCCCCCTCCTTCATCCCTGACCTATTATATAAGTCATCAAACGCCTTATATGTAGCTTCACTCATTATCTTTTTAGTCTCTTTCTTAACCTTAGGATATCTTTTCCAATTCTTTTGATTCTTACATTTTTGCCACTCTTTGAAGAAATAATTTTTTTCCTGGATGACTCTAAGCTGAGTATCCATCGAACTATTTTTTTCTTCTATTCATTGGAATATTGAGTTACTTTTGTGATATTGCTATGTTAGTTGCCAACTTGGCCTTCTCGAATTTTTCTTATGTCTTTTCAGGGAAGAACTATCTAAAATCATCAAGGGTTTAATTTCGCAAGTTCTGGATTAGTGAAATGGAGTGGCAGATAAAGGGAAGCCATCAAGTTGTAGTATAAGAATTGCCTAAAGCTTTGATGAATGGTAGTGGCATGCTTAAGAGTGGTTCAACATCCTGGATAGTACGATTTGTTGAATTTATTGTACTCTGTGGTGATTAGTTGAAGCTCGAAGATTGATCAAGTATCCTTCTCATTTCATCAGAGGTTTGAAACCATGCAACTCACACCCAAAGTAATGTTGCTTCTACCTTGTCTCTGTAGTATCATTTGGGATCATTCCCTGCTTGCCTCACCAAGTGTAATCCAGGCTACTCATTGTGTTAATTATCTTGAAAGTGTGATGACTGGCTGCACCATCTTTAAACTTGAAACTGGCCCGATTATCATTTGAGCAAAGTTGTGATATGGTCCAATTGCTCAAGACCGTGCAAGATCCACCATAAAATAATGGCTGTCTGATCAACATGGAGGTGCAGCTTAATTGAATGGAAACATAATCTGCATCATCCATGCTAATCGGACGAAGGTTATATGGCACCTTGAGCATTCGGAATATAATTGTATCCCCCCCCCCCCCAAAAAAAAAAAAATCAAGGCGTGACTTGACTAATATTGTTATCAAGGTTGCCGCTCTGGGTCTGCCTGATGATCGTTGTCATTTATAGTTACGACTCTGGCATCAGCCCGTCTTGTAGAATGTTAGTTTCTTTCCCATGGATGGCTAGAATGTATGTACTCAGCACAAATGATGTTGTGGCAGCTTGCATTGGCAGGGATGCAAATTTACTGTTTTTGCCAACAAGAATTAAGACCACAAACCATTTTCTTCTGACCTTTTATGTTGCTCGTTGTTGGCTCCTACAGTCTAATTTGGTGAAGTAAGCATGAAGCCACCTGCTACTCTGGTGTGCAAGATTGGATGTTTTTTATACAACTCATAAAGCTCTTTTTGGTTGGTGTAACGTTAACTGTGGTGGGGCTTCCAGGTCTGGTAAAGCGCTTAGGGGCCGTTTGGGGCGTGATTATTGCAAAATATCCAGACTGGATATTGGATATATACTGTAGCATCCATGTGGATTTTTACATCCAGCTGAAACACCTCCTGAGGTGTATCAGCTGGATATATAAAATATCCAGATGCTATAGTGTAGCAAAACATCCCATCTGGATGTTTTGCTTTTAATCACGCCCCAAACGGCCCCTTAGTTATCTCGTGAAGAATTTTCTCGAAGGTTTTCAAAACAGGACCGGTCTTCAACCCGGAAATTTAGCTGGTCCGATTCAATTTGGTTCAACCATCGGTTTGATCCGGTTTGATACATAATTTTTTTTTAAAAAAAATCCTCTCTGATATAAAAAAATTACACAAAATTATGTTTAGTGTGAATTTCTTATTTTAGTTAAGGAGCTAATTATAAGGGAGAGTTCGAATCCCCACTTAAAACATTTTTTTATAAAAATGGTTTGGCAGTGAACCGGACCGGTTTTAGTTCGGCGGTTCATTAGTTTAACTTGCCGATTTCTAATAAAACCAGCGAACGGACTAGACCATCCCGAATTGGATTGTCTGGACGGGTTTGTCAACCAGTTCTTATTCTCCGCGGTTGGTCTGGTCCGGTTTTGAAAACCATGATTTTTCCTTTGGCTTTACTTTTCATTTCTTCTTAGGGGTTGTTTGGTCGGTGAATTTAATAAATTTGAATCTCACTTGACAGAGAATTTATTAAAGTTGAATTAATGTAAAATGGTAATGTCGTTTGGTTGTTTAATTGAATATTTAAAATTAAGTCATAATTTGGTGAATCTCCTCACAAAGAGATTCACAAATTAAGCCTGAACGGGTGCAAATCCTTTAAAGTCAGCTTAAATTCATGAACCAAACGTGATTCATTTGCAGCCAAATTCATGAACCCAATGGCCCCTTAATGATGAAAGTAAATGAGAAGAGATCCTTGTAAAAAAACCTTCTTTAAAGAATCAATGAGTATTAAAAATGAGACCCTTTCTCTGCCATCCTGCCATACAAGTTAGCCGCATATTTTTTAATATGCAACTTGACGTAAATCTATTGCTTGTTAGTAATAATAATAATATCGTACACTCTATTTTTATTATCTGGGGTCGGTGTCATGATCCAAACCACATTTAATCTCTTGTCTGAATCAAGATCATAAAAAAATCATGCAAATTACGATACTCCCTCCGTCCAAAAACACATGTCCTCATTAGAAAACCAAAATGAATTAAAATCAATTCAGTTTGATTTTTTAATGAGGACACATATTTTTGGATGGAGGGAGTAGCAAAATATTTCTATTATTTGGAAACTACAACTATTTCCTTGAAATGAAATGAGGATGTTAATTCAACGGCTACAGTACTCCATCTGCCTTTAATTGTCTGGACTAAAATTTGAAATCAACTTACAGTGAATACTTATCTATAATGAGATTTCCCAATTCAAAAAATTACCGTAGCACAGTGGGTGTATAACCTTTGGCGCATGAAGCTCATATGAGGGCGAATTCTGCACACATGAGCTCCATAATTATTGTGTGGTATGATTATGTGCAGTTAATCACAATTACAGCTTACGCAGTTAATCGAGATTCCTCTTGTCATCTGAACTCGTATAATTCTGCTACTAGTCTTTGTTCAAGCATCTGGTATGAACTGCTTAGCAGTAGGAAAAGAAAAAGTGGCTAAAGAAAAAAAGGTGACTTCCCATCCACACTCGGGAGTCGAGATAAGATACTCCTCTCGTTCAACAAAGCCTGGCAGAATTTGATAAAATAACGGATCCACCATTATGTCACTGGATTTGCCCTACAGAGCCAACAGATCACCCACCGTGGGCCGGTAAGGCCTATCAATTTTAAATTATTTTTAAGTGCTGCCAGGTTTTGTTGGACGAGGGAAGCTTTATTTTACTATATTAGGCAATATGAGCCGCCACTCTGTCCTTTTCTTCCCTACCCTTTTGTCCTCACTCTCTAATTTTCCCATAATAAAGAGCCACGCCCTCTCTGCCATTAACAAACCCTCCAAATGGCGAAGCTACCCCCGATAGTCGCCGCCCAAAACGTGGTCCGCGCCTGCGCTTCAAATCTGCGCACTTTGACTGCTCACTTCCACTGACTTTCCCGGATGCTCTCCCCTCCCCGCCCCTCTATAAATCATCCTTGACAGCGCTTTCCCCGGCAACTTCACCTTCTTTTACCTCTCGCACCCTACATCCATGGCGAAGGTGCCAGTGTCGATGGAGGTCGGAAGCGATGGAGTCGCCGTCATCACACTCTACAACCCTCCCGTCAATGCTTTGTCTCCCACTGGCATGCTCTCTTATCGATCTCTGCTTTTTGTTTTTTATCGTTTTTTGTTCTTCTCATCTGCGATTATGGAGCTGTATATATATATATATAGAGCCTATGCTCCCGTTAGTCTACAGTTTTGGTGTACTCTCAGAAAGGCTATGTGCGCTAGCGGACACGTGGGAGATGTGCGATCGGGATTTTTCGATGAGAATTACACATCGACACGTTTTCGCGAGCGGGTAGCGGTCTGTGGCATCGATTTGTCGGGTGTTAAATCAGCTGGACTGGACTCTCAGCTGAAATTAGCTTGTCCAAAGAAGGAAAATTAAGGAATAAAATTGTGGCACTTTAAAAAATTTAACTATAAGATCGTCTCCTGTAAATAGAGTAGCTAGTGATTATTATGTTTATTATAGATCAAACAGGATGCTTGCAGAGTTATGACGTTTATAGGTTTAGTATGAAGACATATGACCAACCAAATGTCGTGGAGTTTTTCACTATTTCAAGAGATGGAAATACCATTTCAAGCCTTGTGTCCTACATTTTTGGACTGCGCTTCCAACTTGAATGCAAAATCCAGCCACCTAATGCTGGATCCGTAGTTTTTCAAATACAGCCAGGTTTTTTTTGGACGGAGGGAGTATCTGGCTTAATAATACTAAGAGGAATGATTATAGTTGGCCAATGTTGATCCAAGTGTGAAATAACTCCAAGATGATTGTGTCACTTGACTGTTTTTAACATATGTGAATCATGATAAAAGAATTACACATGTAATCTCATTGCTGTACGTGACAACCATTTGTAATTCATTTAATAATTCCATCTCTTACAACTGAATTTGTTGAATGCAGCTTCTATCTTATCCGTTGTTCCTTACAAAAGAATTAATTCTTGTTCTTCTGGTTGCAGTTATTTCGGGATTGAAGGAGAAGTATGAAGAGGCTATGACAAGGGATGATGTCAAAGCTGTTGTTCTAGTTGGTGAGATCTAACCTTCCCATTTTATTTGTGTGACAATGATGTTGAATAATTTAGTTGAAGTATAAAAAGTCTGCGTAATAAAAAAAATCTGCATAATATGAGTGTTTAATGTAGCAGATTGTTTAATTAACATGTCAACTCCATACCTTCCACTTTCATAGTGGTTTGATTTCTTGTGCACTTCATTTAGTCTGTTTTTGCAACAGCTGTTTATGAATTTTTCTTTTCTGAATCTTGCTATGGCTGAACCTTGTTCTGCATTTTTCAATTGAAATGAGCCTCTCTAAACAGTTGCGATATCGTAGTTATCATCAATCACTGTATGTTATATAAGAAAGGGTAAATTGCACTTGACCCCTATGTATTATGGCGGAATCGCACTTAACCGCCATTACTTATGAAAATATGCAATTAACCCCTATGACTTATGCGATAAGACAATTTTACCCCTTCTCTTTACTAATAAATCCACATTCTTCTTCCATTCGCCATCCCCCCTTTTCACCTGGCAAAGGCGGTGCACACAAACTGTCAATATATTACTCGGCAATGGCAATGCATCGGCCTTGCTTTTCCCAATGTAAGAAAAGTTAGATACTTGCCATGGTCTCCATGGCTACCATATACCCTAAAATTGAAGTAAAATTGGTAGGAGCTATCAGGGGTAAAATCGTCCGACAATTAAGTTGCATATGGGTTAAGTGCAATTTGACATTAATTCATAAGGGTCAAGTGCAATTTACCCAATAAGAAAACATGTTATCTTGCATTTATTCTGGTGGTTGTACTTGTATGTTCATCCTATCATTGATTCTCAATTATGAACTTACCTCTATGTATTTCTATTTGGATTCTAATTTGAATTTACTCATTGTTGATAACTGACCTGCTATTTGACATTTGTTGGTCATTGAAAGGTGAGGGTGGCAAATTCTCTGGTGGATTTGACATCAATGTTTTCAAGCTAGTTCACAGTACAGGTTTGACCCTGCTCATGTTGAATTGCATATAGAATTACCGGACCTGTTAGAATTCCCAGTCGGATAGTGGAAGATTCATTAGTTTACTTCTAACTTTTGCAGGCGATATATCACTTATCCCAGACGTATCTGTTGAACTCATGGTTGATACAATTGAAGGTATTCACCTGATTTTCTTTCGCATCTTTTTGTCACCTTAAAGACAGGTGTCTTCTACAGCTTTTGGCTGCACCCGCATTGAATTGCTGTTCTAAAACACTTTTTTGTCTTGGCTTACATGTAGATGCAAAAAAGCCTACTGTTGCTGCTGTTCAAGGACTTGCACTTGGTGGTGGCTTAGAATTGGCAATGGTACTGCTATATAGGCACACTGGATTTGTACTTTTTCACTTGATGGTTTCTGAGTACCTCAATCCTCAATATATGCTATTTAATTTATTTTACAGGCATGCCATGCACGAATTGCCACACCAGAAGTTCAGCTCGGGTTACCAGAATTGACACTTGGAATTATTCCCGGCTTTGGAGGTATTCCTGAAGCTGAATATTGACATAGTTATTATTGTGGTCAGTTTACAACATGAGTTCACCCAAAAATTTGATTGAATATTTGAAGGAACACAACGACTTCCACGGCTTGTCGGACTCTCAAAAGCTATTGACATGCTTCTGGTAAGTCTAAATGAGTAATTTCCAATTAGTAACGTTGTCTGTTCTCTCTATAATTGCATGTAAGGTGAATATAAAAAATTGGCTTCAGGTCTTGTGATTGTTGCTTAAGAAATTGGGATAACTCAACAATTTGTTTGGTTCACTATTTTTTAGCATATCAGAGTTGAATGGGAAAATCAAATTAATGCTGTCTAGTAATGGATTGCTAGAAGGAGCTGCATAAAATTGATGTTGATCACTTTCAAGTCATACCTGGAAGTTTCTGAAGGCTCCATTTGTGTTTTTTTTTTGTCTTCCCTTTCAAAATAAAGTAGTTGAATTTACCCCAAAAAAATATAAAGTAGTTGATTGTGTGTCTATTGCTAATACGTAGTATTGTAATGAATACCTTCTTTTGCAGTTATCTAAGCCAATGATGTCAAAAGAAGGGATGGAGGTTGGCCTGATCGATGCTGTTGTGCCTTCCAATGAGCTGCTGAAGATAGCACGTCTTTGGGCTATAGAAATTGCTGAAAGGCGCAAGCCTTGGATATCTTCACTCCGTAGAACCGACAAACTGGGTTCCCTTTCTGAAGCTCGTGAAATATTGAAAGTTGCCAGGGCAAGGGCAGCTCCAAATATGCCGCAGCATAAAGCTTGCCTTGATGCAGTTGAGGAGGGAGTTATTTCTGGAGGATATGCTGGTGTTGTGAAGGTGAACTTCTTCATTGCTTCACCTAGTATCATGGATATTCAGATTACTGTACCAAAAATTGGAACACACATGTACTTTTCTTTGTTTCTATAAATGCGGGAGTATCAGTCAATGATTATGGTTTTATTTGTTGAGTTTGTCTTGTAATTCCCATATTACTATATGCTAATTTGATTGTAAACAACATAACTGAACTAGGTTTAAGATAAAAGTACTGAAGCTTAATGAATTTTTTTGACCTCAGGAAGCAAAACTGTTTAAGGAGTTGGTTTTTTTGAGTACTTCAAGAGGGCTTGTTCATTCCTTCTTAGCTCAGAGAGCAACTGCTAAGGTACGAATGTGTTATCTGATAGGTGAGATACTTGTATGTTTGTGTGTGGGCATGTCATGCAAAAAATAAACTACCTGGATGATTGAATTTCATTATATCAAATGATGTTTGTGCTGGTTACTTTTAGCATAATTTCAGGTGATTAAACTTATCCAGGTAGCTCCCTTCCTGCATTTAATATGCATTTCATGTTTTCTTTATAGTCTGAGCATGCACTCTTCTTCTTGCCTCTTTATTTGTTCAGATTCCCAAAGTTACTGATGTTGGCTTGACGCCGAGGAACATAAAAAAAGTTGCTGTTATTGGTGGAGGGTTAATGGGCTCGGGTATTGCTACAGCACTTATCTTAGGCAACATCGCTGTCATTCTGAAGGAAGTTAGTTCGGAGTTTCTACAGAAGGGCATGAAAACGATATCAGGTGCTTAAAAACTTTGGTATCTGGCAGTTGACAATGACATTTCTTATTTTTTCTAATGATATTTTCGTTCCCATGAGTTGTGTTGTGTATAACTAGATGCAGTTTATGCATATTTTTTCTTAATCTGGCTGCAATTAGAACTGTCTGAACTTGGGTTCTTTTGGATGCATCAAAGTTCAGTCAGTACTTTAATTAAATAGAGAATAAATTGAGGAACACTTAGTTCTTGACCTCTGATTGGGCAACAAAACCATGCGTTGGGAACATGAAGTGTACTTTAAGCTTGTTTAAAACTGAAAGAGGAAACAGATAATTGCACATAAAACTGCCTGAGCTAGCTTTGCCTTTCCGTCGGTCTACTGTGTTTGAGCATCCCCGACATGGAGGTCTAGAGACATTGTATTTTTTCAAAAAAAAGGGAATTACTGATATTTCGAATTGAAGGTCTCCCTCCCTCCCTCTCTCTCTCTCTCTCTCTCTCTATCTCTATCTCTCTCTCTCTCTGAAGACAAACGTGATAGTATAAATAGCTGAAGAAAAGAAAATTTGAAATTGTAGAGGAGACTAGTTGATTCACAGTAAACTGTTTTCTTTTCCTTTCTTGGTCTCTCTGAATCTTAACAGTTGATTGTCCATACATTATTCTTGATGATGAAGCTTTCAATAGAAGGAAATAACTAACGGATAAACTTGACGCTCTAGATAAGATCTTGCAATGTATATCAGGTTTTCTCCAACTGTACTCTAAAGATAGTCTTAGTCACTGTCATACATGTGCAAGAACGATTGTCTTCGAGTACCTTTCCATACATATGCCAGCCATTTTACTATGTTGTATTAATCAGTCTCTAAGCTGGATGTGTTCCCCATGTGTGGCACGGTTGCATGTGGACCCCCAACACTATACATTTCTTAAAATACTATCACGCCCTGACGTCTTCTTTTTCTGCTTGTGATCTGGTCTTTTGTGAACATCAGCGTCTTCAGTCAGTAAAATTAGCAATTATCCACTTACTTTTCTATATGTTCCAGGAAATATTCAGGGACTGGTCACAAGGAAGAGGTTGACACAAGACAAGGCCACCAAGGCCCTCTCCCTTCTTCAAGGTGTCCTGGACTACTCCGAGTTCAAAACTGTAGATATGGTCATTGAGGTGAGTGGTTAGTTGATTATAGCTCTAATTTAGTTAAGGATTGCTTAAACTACCCATAACCATATTGTTGAATTGATCTTGCTACCAAAGTTCGTGGTTATAGATAAAAAGTTCCTTTTCAGAATGAGATGAATAAATACAGATAATTATTTACGTGTACAACTGTTTCAGTGATCATGCTTTCAAATAAGCACGTGAAGGATATTTTTCTATTTGTTTACAGTCATGATATCTTTATAAATTTGCTATCATTATCTGTTTTATGTTGCATCTTATTGCTTATCAAACATGTTTCTTTGCTCATATTGCAGGCAGTTGTTGAGAATATTCCCCTCAAACAATCAATATTCAGTGACCTGGAGAAGATGTGCCATCCCCACTGCATTTTGGCAACGAACACATCTACTATTGATTTGAATGTAATTGGAGAAAAGACTTCTTCTCAAAATCGCATTATAGGAGCTCACTTTTTCAGGTGAAGAAAATGAAAATTGGTAAATTAGAACTAAATATTAAATAGTCACCAAATTAGAAATAGTAATACAATTAATACGCTGACTGACAAAAAAAGTGAAATTGCTTGAAGAGTTTGTTACATGGACTGATGATGCACTTACTATTGATGACAAAGCATCACTGCAGTCAGATGATATTTCTGGGATAAACAGATCCTTGTAAATCCATCAGAATGTTACCTACCAAATCTACACTACTATAATAAGTCTAGAGCATTTTAGCAGTTATGGGTTTTAGGGACTTCTGATAGTAG
Organism: Houttuynia cordata; assembly: GCA_039654745.1. Classification (NCBI taxonomy): domain Eukaryota; kingdom Viridiplantae; phylum Streptophyta; class Magnoliopsida; order Piperales; family Saururaceae; genus Houttuynia; species Houttuynia cordata. Next base: position 47,574,171 of record CM077502.1, on the reverse strand, counting down.
TTTACTAAATTAAATTGTTTAAATACTACCTTATTTTAAGAAGACAGCATACACAGGGTTGATTTTTTTTCTGCTTTTTATCGTTTATATATTCTTTCTGTATATACTATCTTTTTCTCGTTTTTTTGTTTAAAATAATTTTTTAAACAGATTTTTTTTCTGTAAATGTGCGACTCTTTTGTTTATCAGGACAATCTGATACCATAATTCTGCTTCCCAGTTATTCTGGTCGAAAAAATTGGTGCTTTTGGATATTGATTACAGTGCTAGAAAACAAAATCTGTTTCTTTTGTTGATAACACAAATATCTCAAGCGTTAACCTCTGTCTTACAATGTATGTGAATTTCTTTTCACTCATAATTAATTTAAGCATATAAATGATGTTTCTTATTTGTTTACACTGAACAGTCCCGCTCATGTGATGCCACTCTTGGAAATTGTTCGGACGGAAAGGACGTCAGCACAAGTTATTCTCGATCTTATGATGGTCGGAAGAATCATTAAAAAGACTCCAGTGGTTGTCGGAAACTGTACTGGCTTTGCTGTTAATCGTACTTTTTTCCCATACACCCAAGGGGCAACGTTGCTGTTGCATCTAGGTGTGGATCTGTTTCGAATTGACAGAGTGATCAGCAGTTTCGGCTTGCCTATGGGCCCCTTCCAGTAATTTCTCCTCATGCTCCTATATTCTTAGTAGTCCTTATGTTGCAGTTTACATGGTTGTCTGCATGCATATCCTGACATGTTTGACTTGGTAGAGAGCCATGTGTGGGTTTCAAGTTGCTTGTGTGTAGTTATCCTGACAATGTTGGGCTTGTTGCACTTATAGGCTACAGGACGTATCAGGATATGGAGTAGCTCTTGCAGTGGGAAAAGAGTTTAATGATGCGTTCTCTGGTCGTACTTTTACCCATCCTCTTGTTGAACTTATGATACAGAATGGACGAAATGGTAAATAGTGTTTTCAGCATCTATAATTGTGATCAACCTTTTGTTGATTTGTCTTTCTTTTGCTTCGTCATATAACCCTTTGCCAAATGTTTTTTCTTTTTGCACAGGAAAAAGCAATGGGAAGGGATATTACTTATATGAAAAGGGGAGAAAACCAAAACCTGATACCGAGGTACAGTCTATAATTGAAGAGTCTAGACGACGCATTAATATCATGCCGGGTGGAAAGGTATCTTTTTGGGGCTTACCTTTAATTTGCTTACTCAATTTTATCGTTTCTTGATCAATGGGAACTGACATAATAATTATACTTATTGCAGCCTATAACCGTAAGTGACAAAGAAGTTCTAGAGATGGTACTCTTTCCAGTAGTGAACGAAGCATGCCGAGTGTTAGATGAAGGAGTTGTTGTCCGATCATCAGATCTCGATGTTGCATCCGTCCTTGGAATGAGCTTCCCTTCTTACAGGTATCCCTGACAAATGTTTACAAGTCATCTTCAGATGAAAATTGATTTTTCTGAAAATCTTGAGCACATTAGCTGGCTTTATATCTGGCATTGCAATTATCTAGCCTCTTTATTGGTGTTCCGAGTTTCACGCGGTTTAACTTGTTTTTCTTTGCTGCAAGTTTGAACATAGTTATCAAAATTCCCGTGTTGCTACCTCTTTTGTGCCAATTGTTGTACTTCGGTTTTATTTTGTTTGCCTTTCATTTTCCAGCTTGATTTGTTACACGAGTAACACTTTGTTGTGTTGTTTTTCTGTATAGGGGTGGCATCGTCTTTTGGGCAGACTCTGTGGGATCTCAATATATCTATTCAAGTCTCAAGAAGTGGGCAGAAGCATATGGTAACTTCTACAAACCATCACCTTTTCTGGAGGAAAGAGCATTGAAGGGTCTGCCTTTGGTAAGAGATCGAAATACTTAGGTTGCATTTAGTAATAATTCTGTTAAAGTCAGAGCTGAAGCTGAAGCCAGGAGTTACAACCAGCTTCATGTAGTCAGGTCTTGCCAGCGCAGTGCAGCTGAATCATGCAGGGTCCATGTGGGGGCCCACTGATCTGACGGCTGCCAGCCCTGTAGCGCTGGCTAGATTTTTTCTTGCCAAATATACTGGTTAAAAGGACTTCCTGGTGCATAATCGAAAAACAACTTTAGTTAGAGTCTCGTTGTCTTTCAATGTAAAAGTTGTTGAAAATCACATCTGTTATTCACTTATCTGAATTTTTCATTTTCTTTCGCTTTTTACAGAGTACACCTACTACGTCGTCTCAAACTACAAGAGCTCGCCTGTGACTTCATCAGATGAATAAATTGGTGTCCTTTGCAGACAATTGGAGATGTTTGTGTCATAAAATACCACTCTTTATATCACTATAATGAGGTTTGAAGAGGCTCGTGAGGAAGAATATGCACACGGGGACTTGATGTCAGTGTCTTTCACCAATTTTTGGCGTCAACCAGTCGCTCAACATTACTGGTCTTCCGTTTTCATTTTAACGTGGTGTCAATGTTTAAATGTGCTTATTTTATTAATGAACTATTGTTGTCCAAGTTGTTTGGAAGTTTTGAACTCTAATAGATGAAGTGATTTTGACTTCAAGGATTCTCATCAAGGAATATTTTCTGCATTGTAATTGGAGAGCACGGCCTTTTAACTCGTGGTGACAGAATTTGCCTAGAGAAACAACCCTAATCAAGTCTGTAAAAATGTATTTGATACGTTCGATTTGAGAAATGGGATTAAAACAGTGGACTGCACCTGCACTACATAGATTCCCGTGTAGATTAGTGGCAGCTGCTTTCTTTGTAGCTTGAAAAAAAATGAATTGCTTTACGCCTCCACAAATGGGTGGTGAGCTGTTTGAATTCTCGTTCGAGGCATAACAAGTGCAACCCTTACTGGAGCATGTCATTTGAGGAACAGCAGAACCCAAGTCAAGTTACGAGTGTTGCACGCTTGCAAGTGCCTGTGGCTGGCTGTCTTTTTTAGCCATTACGAATCTGATGGACTCCTCCCTAATTTGTACTACTAATTAGTGTTAACACCTGCTGTAAAAGAAAAAGACACTTGTTAAAACCTGTGGTGACTCAGCAGCCCCTGTTCTGGATTTAAATTAAAAGTGAGAAAGGGAGAAGATGAACAATAAAAAATAAGGAAAATGATATTTCTACATCAATTTTCCTACAACACTGCCACGTAGCTTGCAGTGAATGGAAAACTAATCGAAGAATATCAGCATTTGCATTGACTTCATTCACTGTAAGCCATGTAACTGTGTATGTCAGTGTTATAGGAAACTTGATGTAGAAATATTATTTTCATAAAAACAAAGGGGTCGATGATGGACGAGTCATTGTTGGCGATCCATGTAGCTGCGACGAAGGTGACGGCGATGGTCATGCCATTCCGTTTGCTTTAGAGATGCACCGGTAGGGAGGGGAAGTCCGACGACCTCCAGCAAATGGCGGATCAACACCAAAGCCGTCTCGATAGTTTTTATTGTTTTTGGTGTGTTTTGAGTGTATTTTCGCCAATGGAGGCGATGACAACCGGTGCCAACGGGGGGGGGTTGCTACTAGCCGAACTATGGCGCCTGCGACTGGCAATGCCATAGCGGGGGCAAGGAAAGAACTCCGGGGGAGGGGGGGCAGAGAAAGGGCGGAGCCATCGACAGGTCCCAACTGCCCTCACCAGAAGCTAGTCGTCTCGTTGAGGGAGACGACAGGCCCGGTTTAGGAATAGGCTAGACGGGACTGGTCCACTACCAAACTGAACCGGTCTAATAAATAGACCTGGTTCATAAATCAAGATTAGAACAGTCGGTTGATATCCACCGACTGTTCTTATTGTTTTCAACTGACGATAGCTCATAACCGTCTGTGTATGGGTAAATACAGAGTTAGCATGGTGCATAGGCTCAATTTTATTATTTTGGACTTTTTTACAAATGATTTCAAACTAAAATTTGTGTATTATCCTTATGTGTTTTATATTATTGTATTTATGGGCATTTGTCTCTAATTTTATGCTGCTTTGACTGATAGCTGAGGACCTTGAGGATAAAAGAAAATCCGACTAATAAACCTAGATGGTTTAGAGACTTAATCTTTTTATACATATAATAAAATGATGATATTTAAAACTAAGCATGAGGGATGAGAATAATTAATCAATCAAGATAAAGACTAAAATGTCTTTAGGATTGTGAGTCAGGCCTTGAGTAGAAATGACTCAGAAATTATGACTATGAGTTCCATAATCGGAGCACATTGGATCTAAAGGCAAAGAAGGGTAAGCTACCATGCTTTGGCGTGAGTATGAAAGTGGGTAGCCCCGTGAGTATATTCCCACAGCCATAGAGGGCCTTTTTCTACGTGGCAGGAAGGGGTAGTAGTTATCCTTTGTGCAGTTGGAACCACTTAGCTCGAGGATTGGAAACCATGTGACATGGTTATGATGATCGTATTTAGATCAACTATTACAATGCGGAGATATTAATGAGATTTGATTGGTATTATCTATATGGGACAAAGACTTAATTATTGAACATTAACTTAGAAAACAATAAAAAAAATTATTTGAAAGATTAATTAAAAGAATCAAGTGAAACTCTATAATAGGCTGCATAAAATGTTAATGCAACTATTAACTTTTGAAATGCTAATGTTTGTGTTACAATATCCCACCAAATATTTTTATACTCAGCATCCACTCGTGATACAGGTTTTTTTTTTAGTAAAAGATTCACATAGCACCTGGTAGTAAACGATCATGTGTGGGGATGACTTGACACCTTCAAAGTAAGCATCAGTCTCTTTTATTTTCAAGTGTATTTTGAGATGGTTGACAAACTTGCACACAAAGTACTTACGTTGGTTTAATGCATCTGTAATATTATATTTATATATAATTTTGTATCCATATTTGTAAACCGCAATTATCACAACCTAGAGTTTAATCGATGGATTTCAACTAATGATTGATTGCATAGAGGAATAATCCTCTGATTATTACTCTAATTTAATAAAAGTTTTAAAAATACGGGCCGTGACAATTAGTGCATGATGATTTGTGTCAAAACCCTAATATTTTCTCCACTCCTCTCTAAGATGCCTTCTTACGTAAGGTTGTTTGCCTACACATGGATAAAAGCATGAGATTTATCACAAATTTCAGATATTATAAGCAGGTAAGAGAGTACTTCGTAAATGGTGCCGATCCAGGTAGCAGCGGCGAGATGAATGAACAAAGACATCATGATAAGTCACATGTGCTCAATCACAAATAAATAACGGGAGGCTGCAAGTCTTCAACCAGTTAAAGAAGAAATTGCGAGACATCTGTAGCGATGCCATTTATGCAGGGAAGCAGCTAATCTGAGCCATCGTCGTCCCTTATTTGAGGAATTTGTCAAACCAGTTGCTTGCTTCTTTCACCATTTTTGATGTCATTTGATGTCCAATTCCGTGTTCTGCTATCAACTGAGCAAAAGGCAAAAAAAAATGATAACAGGTGCATGTTTAACAAAACAGAAACGAATCATTCCCTAAGAAAAAAAGAGGAGTTGCATGAGGAAACACTCAGGGCCAATTTTAGTACTCCCTCCATCCAAGGAATGTCGCCTGGATTTGAAAAACTACCAGTCCAACATGAAATGGCTGGAGTTCAGCAAAACAAAATACATGGCTGGATTTGCTCTCTCAAGACCAAAGACACTGGAAGAGGGAAAAAACTCTATTTGTTTTTTGTACAGGCCCTAGAGTCCAATAGAAGCTTTGCTTAATTACATTTGTGCTTGGTTGTGTAATAGATACGTCTTGCTAGGAGAGCCAACATATAAATGATGATCTTTTGATACCAAGAATAATATTCGCAAATCCATGTTACAATGTACCTTAAAATTTTCAGGACAATTATCCATCTTATAGGCCTCAACTGATCTTGACACTGGCATGTCCAGACCCATAAGTGGGCAGCGAGGATCTTCTGCCCCTGCATTTTACATAACAAAAACACTAACAAAGATCAGCTGAAATAACACAAACAACAGGCAACATACAACCTGGAACAAGAAAATCATACCATTAATGATTATAAGAGGACGTGGTGCAATTGCTGGTATCGTATAAGGCGAATCAAAGTTGGAAGCCAGCCCAGGAGCAAGCCTATCCCAAACCTAGACAGAGTTAACTAGGACTAAATATCAAAATCATAACTATTCACTGTCAAAGTACTTTATACAGCCAAACAAGAATCGCAGTTCATATATAAGTAGAAAATCATAATTCTGACCCTTCACAAAATAGATTATGGAAACGTAACTCGCAAATTAGACCGCATCAAATATTGCAAGCTATAAAAATGTAACCAAGTTCAGACCTTTTCCACCACATCTTTGTCAATGACACTCTTGCCTAAGTCAATCCGTGCTTCTGCACCAGCATAGAAAGATACCTATCAATGTACGTTTCCCACTTATACAAAAACAGGTAGGGCTGGGAATCGGGTCGGGTCGGGTAAAATAGGGTCGGGTCGCCCTTTACCCTACCTAAATAGGGTCGGGTAATTACCCGACCCTATTCATGAGTAGGGTCGAGAATGGCGGACCCTAACCCTACTTTGATCGGGTCGGGTCGGGTAATGAAAAAATAAAATAAAAATAAGTAATTTTATTTGCTAATCTAGCATTTAAAAAGTCAAAATTGACCTTTATTTGACTAAATTTTAATATAAATATGGTTAATATAAAGTTTTTGGTGATTTAAAACTAAAATTATATTTAAAAATTAGATTATTCAATATTAAATATATATTATAATATTTTATAATATGTACATCGGGTAAAATAGGGTTGTGCGGGTAATACGGGTAATTACCCCTACCCGACCCTATTTTAAATAGGGTAAAATTTTCAAACCCGCACCCGACCCTATTTTGCAATAGGGTCGGGTCGGGTCGGGTCGGGTAATTTTAGGGTCGGGTCGGGTCGGGTAATAGGGTCGGGTAGGATTTTCCCACCCCTAAAAACAGGGATCCAGACAAGTTTCAAAGAACGCTTCAGAAGTTGAGCAGGAATTGTCAAATCACCTTCAAACACCGGTCTAATACTGTCAGCCCGAGCCTGCCATCTATCGTTCTCTATAGCCCACCGGAATCCCTACATGCATCAGATTGTATGCTTCAAACATCTTAGCCAAAGAAACTCCACATTTCAAACTTATCTTCACCAACTAAAAATAAAGATAACTAATAGCTCCAGAAATACCATAGAATTTCTTACCTGCACACCAATTATGGGAGCAACCACCGAATATCGAGTATCAGCAAAAGCAGCAAGCCATGCATGCATACCTGCACCAAAAAATTTAAGTAAAACTGCAACCCCAACTACTGCAAGAATGCTGTATAGGAAGCACGTATCTAACCTCCAAGTGATTCGCCAGTAATTCCAATTTTTGAATGGTCAATATCATCCCTCTGGATGAGATAGTCTGCCAGTTTAATTAGGTCCCAAACCTATAGATACATTGTTTGGATAATTTGGCTGTAAAGAGGAATAAAGGTGGAAAGAGGTTAGTTAAAAAAAAGGAACATACTGGATTACCGTGTCAAAAAGAAATGGCATAGTATCTCCATTTTTCCAAGCTGATACAAGCGCCTGCATTCGGATGTACAACACTTTAGAAAATTGTGAAAGACATAACTGAACTAAAATTATACGTTTCTATCTATACACAAGTGTAGAAGTCGGAATAGTCGCAGATGATTGAATACATCTTTGTAAGTAGTTGCGGAGCTAGCCCGTTCACCATGGTAACGTGAATCAATGGCGACACATACATATCCACGTGAAGCATATGCCTGTCAGATAGACAATTTACTGGTTAAACAATTTAAAAATTTCTTGTTCGGCAAATTTCTGTCCACATTTAATGTTGTCTAAATAACATAACAATAAACAGTAACCAAATTAGCAATTAAAGGATACCTCAAGTAATGGTCTCAACCACTCCTTCGCCTTGTAAGAACTGTGCAAAAACACAATAGCTGGCCTTCTCTGATGCCCTTCATCCTTCATACTCAAAATCAGCACAGGCAGCCGGCCTTGCTCACTTTTCTACAAATGAAAGAAGAAGATAGTGAAAAAACCAGTTGCACAACAATAGATTACATCAGCTACTTCTTGTCCATATATACTCAATGTTAGAATATGTAATAAATGAATAAAGATTTCCGTTTCCTAACAGCTCGAGCTTTTGGGAAACTTGGTTATCTTACATGGTATCGGACCTTCAGGTTGTGAAAGGTCCTGGGTTCTAGTCTCGACGGAGGCATTTATACCCCAATTATGTTCCACGAGCCGTGCTTGGTGGATACTTACACGTGAGGGGGGATGTTAGAATATGTAATAAATGAATAAAGATTTCCGTTTCCTAACCGCCTGAGTTTTGGGAAACTTGGTTATCTTACACTCAATAACAGAATTTACTTAATCATGTAACTCATAGTGCTTACTATGCTGGAGATTTCTACTCACTAGCTCTATTAAATTTTTTAATCCCTAATTAAAACATCAAAGTTCTATGTCGTAGACGGACGTCTCTATCATAATGACTCCATCAAATTGAGAACCACGACAGGCGCATTTTCAGTGCAGTTGCATTCTACTCCCTCTGGGCACTTCTAATAGATACAGTTGATTTTCAAATGAATGTATCGATTAAAAGTGCCCGGAGGGAGTATCAAATAATCGAACAACCAGTATCAATGAGGACTACTAACCTCGGTAATCAAGTAGAGGTTTTCTTCCCTGAGCTTCTTCTCAAAATCCTCGATTTCTTCCTTCGGACAGGATTCCATCGCCTACTCCAGCAAAAAAAACAGAAACCCAAAATCAATTAAAACAAACCAAACAAAGCAAAACTAAAACTTCCCTAAATAGTCAAAGTAAGCTCAAACACCTCACGCGTGGGCGGGCCGCCCTGATACATCGGACTAGCGACAGGCCTCGCCGGCTCCACAGCCAGTTGAACTGCAAAATTTAAAATTTCAGTATAAATGTTGCAAAAGGAAGAAGCTTTGATGACATTTTCGCCATCGCGATGTAATTGGAGATCAAAGCCGAAAGGAAATGGGAAACTAACCTTCATCGGACCTGCGACTGCGAAGAACGCGGATGAACTCCGATCGGAGCTCGCCGACGGAGGTGGTCGCCATTGCCGGGCCGGCGAGATGCTGGTATCCGGTGATCTGGAGCTTGGACTTGTAGCTGGAGCTGGAGGGACGAGTCGGAGAGGGAAGGGGAGACCGCACGTGCACGCTTCGCACGAGCCAAATCGAGCGCCAAGGAGGAGGAGGCAGTAGCAGCATCTTCTGCGCCACAGCGTACAAAGGCGGACGAACAACCTTTTGACTCGACACGTTTTGATTGTAGAGTTCCGCTGGTATGCGCTACGATGTACACCATCGCATCACGAGCTATCAATTGAAATCTGACAGTGTGTACCAATAGAAGGGGTAAGAGGGTGAGTCAAACCAACTTGCCCATTGTGTTAATGTGCTACTGGATCAAAATCCGATGGCCTTCAATGCCTTAGTGCACGCCAACACCGCTGAGCTGCGGCCATTAAGGGGACTCCAGCAAAATACTCTCTTCGTACCAAAAAAAAAAAAAAAAAAAAAGGCGTCGAGGAGGTTTAGGGGCCGTTTGGGGCGTGATTTAAAGCAAAACATCTACAGTTTGCTGTAACATCCATGTTGAAAGTGGATTCGAAAAATCCACTCTGAATATTTGTTTATAATCATGCCCCGAACAACTTTCATATATGGAAAATTTACTGTGGATATTTGCTTATAATCACGCCCCAAACGGCCCTTTAATATATTTTTTTACTTATTTTAGTCGGACAAACTTCAATCAAGTACATCTCGCTTTTTTTTAATATTATTTATATTATAATAAAATTTTATTAAATAAAATATAAAAAAAGTTACCAATCTGATTAATTCCCGAGAGCAGGTATCTGACCCGAAAGAACTGACGCTTTGAACTTAAGAAGGTCTTTTCATTCTTCAAGTTTTTTGAAAGCTAATTTAGAAACCCAGCGGGCAGCCCATTATACCAACAGTCATGCAGGCCATTTCATCCTCTCCCATCAGGCATTGCTTCGAGCAGCCCCGCCACCGCCCCGCTCCACGCCGCTGCCTCATCCAATGCAATTTCCGCCCGGAAACCTCCACTGCTGTGGCTGCTTCCTTTGTCGGCGGCATCGGCTCCAACCGAGCCGACTGGCTGTCCTGCCTTGCTTCCAAGGTTGTCACCTCCCAGCAGCAGGAGGAGGACAAGGAGCCGCGGAAGAGTAGTAGCGACCACCTCACCTCCATCAACAGCCACCCCCTCCAGCAGCCGCCGCCGCCGCCGCAGCAACAGGAGGATAACGAGGGAACCGGCGGCGGAAGCAGCGCCAGCGTCCTGGACCTGGTGCCTGTCAAGGAGAACGCCCGGCCAAATGCTCTCACAATCACCGACCTTTTCCAGGCGCCGATGCACGGGTCCCAGCTGCCCCTGAGCGAGCTGACCCTGACGAAGATGGGCCGGAACGTGGCCCGGGTGGCGGTCGACGACACGGCCGGGGCGGCGGAGTTCTTGGCGGAGCACAACCTGAGGGATACGGCGGCGATCGCGAGCTCGCGGGCGGCGGAGCTGTACGGGATGCAGGTGCTGGCGGACGGGATCCAGGACGACAGCAGTTACGTGACCCGGACCGACCAGCCGTTTAAGACGAGTGAAGAGAGATTAGAATTTTCAATGATGTAAAGACCTGTGTTGTGTACAGTATTTATAGGGAAGACCCATGGAGACAAATCCGGGGTGAATCCCTGTAGATCATGGGAGAATATTACAGAGGATCCCAGATTGGGAGTAGATCACGGGAGAATATTACAGAGGATCCCAGATTAGGAGTAGATCATGAGAGAATATTACAGAGGATCCCAGATTGGGAGTAGATCATAGGAGAATATTACAGAGAATCTTAGATTGGGATATAGTTCCCTTAATACACCCCTGCAAACTCAGGGCGGGTGAGTAGCCATGAGTTTGGTAGTGAGAGACTGAAATTGAGCGACGGGCAGCGGCTTGGTAAGTATGTCTGCAAGTTGATCTTTAGATGAGACATGGCGAACCTCCATGTGGCCAGCGAGAACTTGTTCCCGAATATAGTGATGATCAATCTCAATGTGTTTGGTGCGAGCGTGGAAGACTGGGTTGGCGGTGAGGGCAATGGCGGACTGATTGTCACACAATAGTGTTGGCGTGCGAGGAGGCAAGATACCTAGAAAGTTGAGAACCATAGAGGCCCAGACAATTTCGGTGGCTGTGGAGGAGAGCGCACGATATTCTGCTTCAGTGGAGGAGCGGGAGACTGTGGCTTGCTTTTTAGATTTCCAAATGATAAGGTTGGGGCCCATGAAGACGCAGTATCCGGTGACGGACCTTCGATCAAGGGGGTCGCCGGCCCAGTCAGAGTCGGAGTAGGCAGTAAGAGTAGAGGCTCCGGGTTGGAAGAGAAGACCACGGGACAGAGTGCCTTGAAGATACCTGAGGATCCGCTTAACAGCCATGTAGTGTGTAATGGTGGGGTTATGCATATGTTGGCAGACATAGTTCACGGCATAGGCAATGTCGGGGCGGGTGTTTGTAAGGTATTGGAGGGCACCGACGATGCTTTTGTAGTGGGATGGGTCAGGAAATAGGGGGTCAGTGGGGGAGGTGGGGGGTCGTTTGTGGCCAGTAGGGGTGGGTGTTGGTTTGCAGTGATCCATTTGGGCACGGTGGAGAATATCGCGAGCATAGTGTGCTTGAGAGAGGAAGAGGCCATTTGGGGTGGTGGTGAATTCAATACCGAGAAAGTGGTGAAGGGGACCCAGGTCTTTGACGGCAAAGGCACGACCAAGAAGGGAGATAATGTGGTCCAGGAAGGGAGCATGAGAGCCAGTTATTAGAATATCATCGACATAAACGACAAGGATAGTGACTTGGGAGCCTTGTTGGTGAAGGAAGAGGGATGTGTCGGCGTGGCATGACCGAAAGCCAAGATGGGTTAAGTAGGAGGAAAGTTTGGCGTACCATTGGCGAGGGGCTTGTTTGAGACCATAGAGGGCTTTGTGAAGGTGACAGACGTGGTGAGGGTGGGAGGGGTCAATGAAGTCGGGGGGTTGGGCCATGTAGAGTTCCTCAGAAATTGTGCCATGAAGAAAAGCATTAGAGACATCGAGTTGTTTGATGGCCCAAGCATGGGAAAGAGCAAGGCTGAGGACAATGCGGATGGTATAAGGTTTGACCACTGGGCTAAAAGTCTCATGATAGTCATGGCCTTCTTCCTGAGTAAAGCCTTTGGCAACCAGGCGAGCCTTGTATCTGGAAATGGTACCATCAGGGCCACGCTTGATCTTATAGGTCCATCGACATCCAATGATGTTGGAGTTGGGTGGGGGTGGGACGAGGCTCCAGGTGCCTTGATTGATGAGGGCATTATACTCAGAGCGCATGGCAATACGCCATTCTGGGAACTGAGCGGCAAGGCGGTAGGAGGTAGGTTCTGTTGCAGGGGGGTTTGGGTGGTGAGAGAAAGAGGGATGCGAGGACAGAAGATGTCGGCTTTGCTGCGAGTAATCATTTGGTGAGTAGGGACAGGGGAAGGATTGATGGGGGTAGGGGAGACAGGGGGTAGAGGTGAGGAGTCAAGGGGAGGGGGAGGGGGAGGGGATGGGATGGGATGTGATGGGAGGATGAGGAAGGTGATGAGGGGTGAGAGGGAGGTACCGGTGGTAGAGGATGAGGGGAAAGAAGGGGGGAGGAGGGGGGTGGTGGTAGGGAGTGAGAGCGGAAGGAGAAGTCATGTTCAATGAAGCGGACATGACGAGAGATGTAAACGTGGTGAGTAGACGGGTCGAGGCACCTATAGCCTTTGGTAGTGGGACAGTAGCCGATGAAGACACAAGGGACGGACCGGACTTCTAATTTGTGTTTGGAGTAGGGGCGAGTCCATGGGTAGCATCGACAGCCAAAGACACGGAGGTGAGAGTAGTCGGGAGGGGTATTATGAAGTAGTTGGTAGGGGGAGGCATGATGGAGGATGGGGGAGGGAAGCATATTAATGAGGTAGGTGGCGGTACAGACGGCATCGACCCAATAGGTGGGAGGCAAGTGGGCGGAAGTGAGTAGGGTAAGGGTGGTTTCAATAATGTGGCGATGTTTGCGTTCAGCGACCCCATTTTGTTCAGGTGTATGAGGGCAAGAGAATTGATGAGTAATCCCGTGGGTGTGGAAGTGAGAGGTGAAATGGGAATTGACAAATTCACGGCCGTTGTCAGAACGGAAGGTGGTGATACGATGGTGGAATGCATTTTCAGCCATGGATTGGAAGGTAAGGAAGGTGGCGAAGGCGTCAGACTTGAGTTTGAGGGGGTAAAGCCAGGTATAGCGTGTGAAGTCATCTATAAAGATGATGTAGTATCGATAGCCAAGAAAAGAGGTGACGGGAGATGGTCCCCAGAGATCGGAGTGGATGAGTTGGAGAGGGCGAGTGGTGGAGCGATGAGACTTTGAAAAGGGCAATTTATGTGATTTGCTAACATGACAACTATTACACTCTAAGTGTTTTATTTTAGAAACATGGAAGGGGAATGAGGAAACAATGGTCTGAAAAGTGGTGGAGGCTGGGTGTCCGAGTCGTTGATGCCAGATGGTGGAGGAGGAGGTAGTAGCAGTGAAGGCACTTGGGATTGTAATAGAGAGGGGGTAGACGCCATTCTGACTTGGACCGCGATAGAGGAGGTGACCAGTCTTGTTATCCTGGATAGACACATCAGAGGCAGAGAAGGTTAGAGAGCAATCATTGTCACGTGCAAGTTTGTGGACAGAGAGAAGGTTGTGGGCAATGGAGGGAGTGTGGAGGACGGTAGAAAGGTGGAGTTTAGAGTGGGGGAGAGTTAGGGAGGAGCTTCCGGTAGAGGAGACAGGGAGGGATTTACCGTTACCTATGTTGACATAAGGAGGGCCAGGGTAGGGAGAGGGGGAAGTGAGTTGGGTCGCATCCGGGGTAATGTGTTCGCTTGCACCGGAATCGAGTAGCCAGTTTGAGGGGCATTGAGCCCCACCATTTGTTTGCGCGGTCATGGCAACGGCACGGTTCCCGTTTGGACCCATGTAGAAAGCGTTGTAGCGGGCACCACATTTTGGGGCACTATGGTCAAAGGACCCACATATTTGGCAGGAGTGGCGAGGGGGACGGAATCCACCACGTCCACGACCGTGTCGCGGGTAACCCCCACCCCCGCGGCGAAGAGTGGGGCGGGGAGGGCGAGAGGGTGGTACAGGGGGAGTGGGGAGGAGTCCCTGAGCTGCATAGGCAGTAGCCGGTGAGGGGGCCGTGGTGGCCAGAGGGGCACCCGAGTGAGGGCCAAGGAGGAGTTGACTTAGGGCCGCTGTGAGAGGACCCAGGAGGGCATGTGGGCTGGGGACGGAAGTGGAGTTGACAGTGGCGACGTGAAGTGCCGTAGGATGTGCGAGCGGCGGTTCGGCAGGGGCAGTTTGTTGGAGTTTGAGAGCGGCTTCCTCGGCGAGGAGGAGGTTCCATAGTTCGGCAACGGGGACGAGGGTGCCACGGGCACGAATTCCGGCGGCAAAGGCGGCGTAGTCTGGAGGAAGGCCGGCGAGCGTCTGGTGGAGCAAGTCAGCATCGTTGAGCGAAACTCCAACGGCAGCCAGTTGGTCGACCAACTGCCGGAGCTGGTCAAGATAGGCCGCCATCCCGGTGGAGCCAAAGCGACACTGGCGGAGCTCACCCATGAGATGGATGACCGCTGCCGGAGAAGCTGACAGGTACCGAGTAGCGACGGCGTTCTACAGTTCAGCGGCGGTTTTGTGAGTGAGGAAGTGACGAACGAGCTGCGGCTCGATGGTGGCGCGGAGAAAGACCAGAAGGTGATGATCTGTGGCGAGCCATTCTGAGTAAGAGGGGCGAGCAGATGAGTCGGCCGACGAGGGGCATGGCAGAGAGCCGTCGACATAGAGGAGGAGATGGTAGGCGGCCAAGACGGAGGCGGTGGTCGTGCGCCAGACCAGGAAGTTGGAGCCGTCAAGGCGGACGGTGATCAGACTGGACAGGTTGGAGACGATGAATTTTATCGAGGTGGGGACTGATTGGAGAAAATCGGCCGCGGTGGGAGGGTGATCCATGGAGAGGAGGAGAACGAGCCGGCGAGGCGACTGGAGGAAGAAAGGTGGTTTTTTTTTTTGTTTTTTTGTTGTGTGTGAATGTGGCCGGAGGAAGTGACGGGTCGGGGAGGGTGATCGGAAAGAAGTGAGGCGGAGAGGGAGGAGGCGACTGGGCGACAGGGTGACGGAGCAGGGGGGAAGAGACGAAGCAGGGCGAGGGGAGAAGGGGCTGTGGGCGACGGCGAGCGGACTGGGGAAGTAGCCGGCGACGAGGCTAGCAATAGCCGGAGGAGGGTAGCCGGCGGTGAGGAATAGTGGAAACACAGTAGTGAGGGAGATGAGGGAGAGGAATGGGAAGGGGCGGTTGGTCTCGAGGAAGGTGATGGGCTCGAGGCTCGTGGCAAGGGGATGGGCTCGAGGACCGAGGGTGATGGGACAGAGAGTGAGGGGAGAAAGGGGAAAAAGAAAGACGAATGGCGCACGTTGTGTTAGGCGTTAGCCTGGTCTGGCTCCTGATACCATGAAGAGAAAGAGAATTTTCAATGATGTAAAGACCTGTGTTGTGTACAGTATTTATAGGGAAGACCCATGGAGACAAATCCGGGGTGAATCCCTGTAGATCATGGGAGAATATTACAGAGGATCCCAGATTGGGAGTAGATCATGGGAGAATATTACAGAGGATCCCAGATTGGGAGTAGATCATGAGAGAATATTACAGAGGATCCCAGATTGGGAGTAGATCATAGGAGAATATTACAGAGAATCTTAGATTGGGATATAGTTCCCTTAATAACGAGCATCGTCTTCGCCTATGACAAGGGCACAGCCGTTCAAGGTGCTCTCGGCCTTCGCCTTCGGGAACATCAGCCTGACCAAGATCGAGAGCAGGCCGCACCGGAACCGGCCAATCCGTCTGGTGGACGACGCCAACGTCGGCACGGCAAAGCACTTCGAGTACATGTTTTACGTCGACTTCGAGGCATCCATGGCGAAAGTCCGTGCCCAGAACGCGTTGGCGGAGGTGCACGAGTTCACCTCCTTCCTCATATTATATATATTAAAAAATAAGGAATTTAAATAATATATATTGGTTATCTCGGTTCTTAGGTATTATAATGCCAATTCGACCCAAAATAGAACAAGGTTTTTAAATCTTAAAACTGACCCTATCCAAGATAGGACCCCACCTGCCGGTTCCATCCGGGTTGGGTCTGGTCCATGTTTTTGGTGCAGCCCTACCCTTGGTCCCCTTCCTCCCGCGACCACCGGTCCTGATCCTTGCCTTTCCTTGTTTTTTTTATTCATACATTGGACACTAAAGGCGTAGGTTAATCTGACGCCTTTCAGGTCAATTTTTTTTTAAAAAAAAACTATGTCGCCTGCGTAATTCGTCAGATACCCTCTTCGAGAATTAATTTGAACAGTGCATCAGATCGGATTTTTTTGTATTTTATTTAATAAATTCCATTCTTATAATGATGATATCACAAAGATGTTGAGCACCGCATACTATTTATCGCAGTTTTTATGGTATTTTTACAATAAGATATCAAGATAATTATGATATCATGATGATTAAAAAGAACACTAAAAATAAAGAAGAACAAAAAAATTTGATAAAAATGGATTAAAAATAAGAGAATATTAATCGTTAAAGTTTATCCTACTAAAATAACTAAAAACAGCATAACAAATAATTATGATATTATAATAATTTTGATATCCAATAAAAAAATATCATAAAAACTACGATAAATAGCATGCAATGACTCAACATCTTTGTGATATTATCATTATAAGAAAGTGCACTAAAAATAAGGAAGACTGAAAAAAAAGGGCGAAAACGGATTAGAAATGAGAGAGATATGCATCGTTCAAGTTTGTCCTACTGAAATAGTAAAAAAACAGCTTAATACTTGTTAAAGCCGTTGGTCTCAAACGAGTCCGGTTCAACCGATGCCTTTCGGGTCAGTTTTTTTTAAAAAAACCATGCAGGCACCAACGTCTTGTCAAATATCTAGGTCGGGAAATATTTTGAATAGTGTTCTCGATCAGTAATTTTTTTTCAAGTATTATTTAAAAAATTCCCTTTTAAAAATTACAATCCGATCCATCCCCCTTGACACATGAAAATTTATGAGTATTTACATTTTGGCAATAGTTAACACGAGGTAACGAATCAGCAATTTCGTTTGATGCACAAGCAGCCACCAACCGTCGGAGGCTTCTGTCAACTTTTGCTTGCTATGTATTAGGTGTTACCTATATGTCAACCCACACCAAATTAATATGAAGTTATCTAACAATATAATCAATTATAAGGGCGTTTACTTCCATTATCTGTATTTAATTTTGGTATGATTGTAGCTTAAATTTTTTAACGGTATCTAGAGTTTACCACTATGTACATATTTACTTTTTATTATTAACATTGATACTATTTCTTTTACCTCAGATAATTTCTTTTGAAAAAAAAGAAGATAAAATCACTGGTACAGTTCCAAAGTCGAATGTAGAAATTAATTGGCACGCATTCAAAACTCGAAGGTAGTACAATTTATAGAAAAAGATCAAATAGTAAGGGTAGACCCTTGAAAAGATTTAATTAAAATGCCGTTTAGTGCCCATCAATGTACAAGTTTGAATTCCAGCAAGTGTTGTGGTCACAGTACTACATGGCGACCAGCAAATAATTCCCTCCTGAAAACATTACGCATTACAAACATCTCTCACCACTTCAGAATGTTAAAACTTCCTCAGGCGTCAATTTTCTGTCCTCAGCCTTGTCATCCACCCCAAACCATTACAATTAGAAGCAGCGGGAGCTACATTTATAGATGAAGAAGATACACTGGGCGTTGATGCAGACAGCTGCGCTGACCTTATGCCGCCGTTGCTAAACGGTTCTGGATGACTTGGTGGTACAGGCGTAGAGGCCAATGAGGAGTACGCCATTTCTGCTTCAGAAAGGGAAACACGTGAAGAGTAAGAAACAGGTTTACCCATAGACAACATACATGATAACCAGTTAATCTTATAGAAAATTCAGCCACTAGTGATGAATGCCCAAATAATGAAGTATCTCCTGAATAACACTTTAGACACATCCATGGCAAGACAACATTCTTTTTTTCTGGGATACATAACATTATTAATACGGCATATGTTAAATGCCCAATTGCATCCTTGCAGTCGCTGTGATAGCATAACAAACAAGACCTGACGCCTCAATATTCATCAAGTGAGAACTTGGATGTTGATGATCTAATGTCACATCTTCGCATATTCATATTGTCAATTTAAAAGTGGCAAATAGCGATTACGTTGAACACCTGGCAAAAATTGTTAATATTGATTATAGATAATGCAGAGTTGCGCTTTAAGTGTTGATTCCTGCATCTTGTGTTCAGTCGTCGAAAAAAGAAAAACTCAATGTCCATTGCAAGAACCCAAGCAAGCTAAAAGATATCCTACCTTTGATCTTCCCGCACGTAACAACCTTTTCAAGAAAGTCCCTAAATGATGTCAAAACCATCTTCTCCTGTTCTGCATATAGATCTGCCATGTCCTCACCATATGGAACGCAGGAAGGAAGGCTATGGCCATGTCTTGATGCTGTCGATGGGGATGCTTGGGCCATAAGAATTGTGTCCTGTTCATCACACATGAGGGCAAGGGTCCCAGGCGACATTGGCCTTTGATCCTGTACATCAGCACTGCCCGAGACCGATTCAAGCGCATCGGCAAATTCAGACTCGCAAGCACGCGAGGGGCCATCGACATCTGCTTTCAATACAACTGATTGTTGTTCTTCCAAGCAGTTAACTCCATCTTGATTTGACATTACAGACATGTTCTTCCGGCCATCACTATATGCTTCTTTCTTTACAAGACCCTTCTTCTCTGGATATTCCAAATATATCAAACTGTTAGAAATGATATCTCCTGCCTCGAGTAGAGCATCATAAATATAGTCAGTCCACAATCTCAAAAGTTAAATGATAGGGCCATGCGTTTAGTAACTAAACACCACCTTCAACCCTCAGACCTACTAATACTGAAATCAAATCCATGGAATGTCCTTTTCAGCATGTGACAAACTAATCCAATAACCACATGGGAAAGCACTCACTTTGATTCCAGTACATACTACATAGCACGCTTGTGGCAGGATACCATAAGTTCATAGAGGAAACATAAAGATTTTTTAAAATTACAAAGAAGTTGCTAAGAATATTTTGCTGGTATACCTTTTACTGCTTTGGCAGCATCTTGTGCTGCTGCCACCAAAATCTTGCATAGGTCATTTACATCTTGAGGTTTCACAACATCTGCTAATAGCGATCTTCAAAACGTAATAAGAAACATTCATTTTAGTCGAGCAATAAAAAAAAATACCTAGTACGAACAAACAGAAAATCGAAGTCCTCAAAAAAATACCTGTAGACCACTTTCGAAGATCCCAACATAGATGGATTAACGCAAGCTGAGGAAGCTGAAGGCAAAGATGAAGAGGATGCAGCCACCTTCGGATAATCACCCTATTAACATTAGAAAAGTTAGTGTTCCTGGATAAACAAGTAAAGAAGTTATTAACATTACACATGCTAGAAACGTTCACTTTTAAGTTCATTTTTTAGAAGAGGAAAGCAAACACTTTAAAGATGCATAAGCCAAATGTAAGGTTTCTCATGCATACACTTTTTTCGGCAAACATGCTCATGTTATTACATCAAAATCTTTACTCCTTTTGCTATAAAAATTTTATGGTTATTCTCTAAAAAGAACATGGAAAAAACCTAAACTATTTTTATCATAAAGCAAGAAGAAAATCAGTAGTAATTATAGGGCAGATTATACTTACACTATCTGGGATTTTTTGACATTTAAAAAAGAAATTATTGGGCCATTAACTAGAAAAATGCAATCACTCAGTTATATCATCATCTAACTGAACGATGTAATTGATCAATTAGGAATAAAAAATACCTGTGGCAATTGAGAAAGCCTGTGTGTATGCAAATCCTTACTGGTGGAGCCAAACAAGAACTCTTGGTTCTTCTTCCTTTTGCTAGGAGAAGAAGCAAAACCAGATGTACCAATGGCCCCATTAATGGCAGCATTACAAGCTTGATGAACATATATGGAATTACCATGGTCATAATGGATAAGTGCCCGTCTCTCTTTGCTACCTTCAAAATTCTTGCAGTCCACACACCGACAGTTTTCGGAACACAGAATATTTGCCTGAAAGCACTCACAGTACTTTTTGAGACACCCTGATTTCTTGCAGTGGCAACCCTTGTTGTGCTTCACCAACAGAGGGACCTCCCCTGCTTCTTCCTAAAGTAGTTGCCAACAATTTATATGCATGTCAAGAACAATGAAAGGACAAACTTGTAATATTCACATAAACTATGAATAAACCAGATTGACTAGAACTCTTTTAACAGATGACATGCTCCTTTGTTGTGGATAAAAAACATTTAGAAAAGAACTCAAGATCCAGATTGTGGTCTGAAAGCTCATTGAAAATTGGTAAAACAATGTAAAGGCACTATCAGGACAAAATACAAAATTTTACCAACGCACAAATAATATGCATCAAACGGGAAAGGAAATATTGTCCTGATAGTGCCTTTTACACTGTTTAGTTGAATTGTCATTAATGCAAGCCCTTACAAGCCCAGACCTGCTTATCTGATTGCTTATGTGATTGCTTATGTAGTAATTACTGACATGCTTATCTGATTGCTTATGTAGTAATTAGACAGAGAAACGCAAAGCAACTACATATAGATATACCACGCCTTTGGAAGTAAATAAAAAAAATGACCACTATGACATGTGAGAACTAAGTATCACTTCCGGCCATGTCAATCAAAAACCACCCCAAAAGTACAAAGCTAGAATTATGATGTCAGACTCATTTTCCCAGAACAACAACAACAATGTTCTTAAAATCGAGTATCACAAGCAAACCATAGTTACAAAAACTTGTTACTGGATGCAACCTTGACGAGTCAACTTGCAAGCACAGCAACAGAAGAAGATATTCTGACTAACATAATGCATCGCTTCTAATAGTTTTGATAGAATTCCAACACACACTAACCCGACTATCCCGTGATGCATGAGGGCTACTAGCTATCTTTGGTCGGAAAGCGTTTGGGTTGCGTTCCAAAGTGGCGCCAATTGCTTCTTGCCTAGGCTTCTCATTCTCAATATTATTCTGACAATTCGTGCAGTTGCATCCATCACAATAAACTCCAGAAGCAAAGCACTCACAATACCTAAACAGAGCATTGCCAATTAAAATTGTCATATTAATAGATGTACAAATTAAAAAAATAAACTGCAAAATGAGAAGATAAAAATCTTTAAGCAGCAATGCACTTACAATTTCAAACAACGTGAATGCTTACAATTACATTGCTTTTGTTTCTTGGGAGTACCATCCTTAACATCAATAGTCAAAGGCGGTCGTGACACTTGCGGTGACTCTGGCATACTGGAAATAAACAGATTAGCACCATGTAAAACCTCACCCAAGAAGGCCCTATCCGAGCATGAATTTTTCTACCAAAAGACACAGAACTAGCTTCAAATGGTGGATGCTGCAGACCTGCCTTCTAAAGAACCGTGTTTTACAGGCAATTACAACATCCAATACCCATTCAAACAACACATAGCATCATAAAAACCAAATACCCACAAATTCAAAAACATCGAACACTGGGCTACCATTACCACATCCCCACTTCATCTATCCGAAATAGTAGCATCAATTATCTGATGGACCAAAACAGAGATTCAAATGACAAAACTTTTGAACAAAAAAACCAACATACTGATTCACAAACAGAAAATCCACTTTCCCAACAAAAAAGAAGCAATTGACAACAAAACAAACAGACAGAAACAATTGAGAAAAAAACAGCGAGAAGCTTACAGCATTGGGCCAGATAGCTGCGACGATCCGCGGGTTGAGATTCGCACTTGGAAGGGTGGCGGCGCTCGGGCCGCTCACGGCGACCAGCGCGGCGGCTTATGGAGCCGAATTTCGCGCTCGCCGGAGGAGAGGAAATCTCAAAAACACTGAGAAATCGCTCTTGCTGGTGAACCGATTTCGTGGTTTTTGAATTTTAGCCGAGGAAGGAAAATCTGAAAGAGGGAGCTGCGCTGCGCACCTTGTGGTGCTGGGATTTGCGAATGACCGGGAATTTGAAATCCTGGAATGGGGGGCGGCGGGTGCGCATCTCTTATAATTATGATGATGACGGAGGGGAGGGAGTCATTTGAGTTCATCCAAAATTACTTATTAGTGAAATCCTATTTGTTTTCAAATTTTGTAACACACGAGTGAAAAGGGGCCAACCGCCATTTTTATCAAGAATTAGTGGACAAAATTAGTGGGACATTTTGCAAGAATGACAGCCGTTTGATTGGGATTGGACGGCTGCCATTTTGCTTGTCCTGGTAAAATATTAAAAGTGCAGGCATAACTACGAACCTCATTATGCGAAGAAATTATGAAAAAAGAAATAAAGTGGAAATTTTAAATGATTAATGATTTGTGCATAATTGAACAAATGAGCGCGAAGAAGAGTCCAGGTATTGGAGAGTCCAAACTTGAGAGGGTTTGTGTCACTTTTGAGTTATTTTTCTCAGATATCTTCAATTACCAACATATTAACTACTCCCTCCATGCAATAAAGCTTGTCTGGATTTGAAAATGAGTTAATTTTGTTAAGACTCTAAGGCTGGTACAAGAAACAGAATTGTCTAACGAGGGAGAAGTTAGCCATGTAATGATGGACACATATTTTCCCCAAATGTTGGCTTCATTGGCGTATATATATCCTTTAACGAAAAATATTGACTATATATAAGAATACTAATAATTATTAGAAAAAAAAACTAATTATCTACTTCACCTCGCCAATATAGTCCGTCTGCTTTTGAAAATTAGCCAAATTTAATGTCCATTATAGTCCGTCTCCCTTGGTTTTGGTTATGGCGCGTGAGGGCTCTACAAGCGCGGGGAGAGGGGTGACTTTGAGAGGAGAAGGAAGCGAGCCCTCAGATGCACCCCTCCTAGCTTGTGCAGTTGCCTCTATTTATTAAGGACATTCAAAATCTTCTTTGACTATCAAGTTTACGGCGCTCCAAGTTAATTTTTAGAAAGAGATTGGTTTATTTGAGATCGTTCTTGGCATGAGAACAATCTTTTTGGTCATTAGATTCCGATCCGACGATGAGTATAAAATCAATGGGTGAGTGAGTGTCAACCCTCACTCACCCTTATAGCCGTCAAATTAAGATCTAACAGCTACGCCTTGAGCTGGCCTCATATAAATTAAATGAGAGCGGCCTCATTTAACCTTTTTCCTTTTAGAAAATAGCTCGGTATAAGTTTTTTTATATAGCATAAGTTTATTCCCTTAGAAAAAATAAAACATCAACTTTCCTTTTCTTTGTTACTGTTGCCTAATGGCTGTTGTCACATAAGGTCGACTGGCGAAGGGTGGCGGCCGGTGTGGATGGCAGTCTGGGTTGTCCAAATGTGCTGTATAGTTGTGAAAATATGATGCGTACTTTTCTTGGAAGAATCCTACATATATCAAATTTTGTGTGCAATAGATGGATTTGAACCCCTGCTCCGTTGGTCACCCACCTGAGATTAATCGGATTTACGAGATGAGGTGCGTATGCAGGATACAATGCTATGTATATAAGAAGGCGGTCGGCGGTCGCCGTGCCCATTCTATTAGGGTCATTAGGCCTTGGACACCCCTCGTTCCTTATGAAAATAAAAAAGTTGATTTGTGATCGATAATCCCTGTGGTTGGAATTATCATTAACATTTGGTTTTCAAGGAATTAATTTTAATTTATTTTAAAAAACCAAATGTTAATAAATTCTTGACAGAGGGAGTTTTATATATTTATTTATTTATTATGAAAGTGAGTATTATTGACTGATGAACAATAAGTCTCATCTATATCTATTGGTACTCTTCCTATACGCTTCAACGTAAGAAAATTGTGATGATTACTCGTGTGTCAATAGACAAACTTATATAAAGTTGTGTACTGGAGAAGAGAGGATAAGATATCAGGCTTAAATAATCATTCAATTAGTCCAAACTTGGGCCCAAACAATTTCTTTTTAATACACACATGATACTGACTCATTTAAACAACTCCTAATCTTAACTCTCATCCAATCAATAAGCAGCTCCTTGGTAAAACATTTAACAATGCTAACCATTGATCTAACCGACCAGATATCAAATAATCAACGGAGGTTTCCTCCATTCATTAATGTAGGTGCCCCTAAGTGAAATATAAGATTGGTTGAGGGTATGCACATAGTATATAAGGCCTAGTTTCAAGGGCCCCCAATTTTATTGGGGAGAGACATTTGCACAAAGTGACCTATGACCTAAACACACACGCACGCCATCGCCTAGGTTAGGTTTTTAATTACTTTGAACCCAGCTTGGTTAACTGAATTGGACAGGCGCGTCCGTTTAGAAGGGGTGCATGCTGTACAGGGGCGGAGCCAAGAATTTTGACTAGGGGGCAAAAAATTACCTCTAAAATTTTGCTAACATTCTTCTTCACCTCAACCTTTTTTTTGTAAAACCCCTAATTCTTTCATTTTTGAAAATATAATTTTCTTATTTCATATCAAAACACAGTTCAATAGTGAAAATTAGCATTATAGAATAATCAAAATATTATTTGACAGATGGGGAGACTACAGGCAACAACAATAAGAAACCCCCCCCCCCCCCCCTTCTTTTAGTAGTCTGCATTAGAAAGTCAAAATGCATAAAATAAACTTGATTTTTTAGTAGTCTGCATTAGAAAGTCAAAATGTATAAAATAAACTTGATTTTGGTTTTCTAATGCAAACAAGTAATATAGGACAGAGAAGTAAAAGTAGCCTAGCCATCCAAAGCCAAGATTCCTACTAGTATGTTTTCACCGGGAAAAGGGCAATCCTTCTGGGGCCATCTAAGAAAAACCTAAATATGAAACTTTGAGGTGCATAGTTATATAGGACAGTTACATAGTTGCCTAATAAAAACCCAGTTCTTCCATAATGTGACCAAGGTCAGCTGGGGCATTTGCCCCAGCTTGTCCCCCCTGTCTCCGTCAGTGCTGCTCTAACATGATTTTTTGAATGGTGCCTTTCCAGCCTTCTATACAATTATTTTTTTGTTCTCTACTTCTAAACGGATTTTCCATGTGTCTTTGAGAGTGTGAAATCACTATTGTGGTTCATTGTGCAGGCAGATTGGAGTGCTACTTTTATCCATAGAGATCGAGGAATCTTGGGAGACAGACATTCGACAAATCCTAAGCACATATGAGAGAATATAATTCTATCTTAAGGATAGAGTGTTAAATGGTCGACTTGATCTAGATTTGATTTAGATTTTTGGTTTCTATTCTGCTTTACTTTTCACACTTGCAAGAGGTGAGGATTAGTATCGCTAAGTGTTTTACTCTTGATATTAGTTTACATGATATTGTTCTCCTATGAAGGGTATGAGTACGGTTTTTTGGGTCATTGGATTCCGATCAAATGGTGGGTATCAAATGAGTGATTATGTGTGATACCATTGTAGCCGTCAAATCATATTCAACTACTACAACTTAGGCCACGTAGTTCTCTTTACTATTATCCCAATCTTAGTTGTCACATAGGAAGAGGTAATGTCGGATTCAACTCCACTTATTTCAGTCAAATATTCCGAGCATAACAGCCTCGAAATATAGAGGAAACAACACTCTCTTAAGCAACAACGTAAATCATGCCTTCATATCTTTATGTCTTATTATTATGGTTAATTAAAGTTTGGTCGAAAATGGCGCCTAAGCCTGGCGTGAGTGGCGGAGGTCGTCGGCGTGGTCGACCTGGGGACGGCCGCGCGCGGCCAGCTTGCGGGAGAGAGCAAGGTGCACGCCGGGGCTGTTGTGAGCGCACGACGCGTTGAAGAGAATGGAGTTGTTCACGGCCTGCACGTTGCTGTTCACTAAACAACTCCGAGCCGCCCCAGCCATTCCACCGCGGCCGGCCTTGTCATTGCTACTCTTGTTCTTCTTCGCCTCCTCCCCTTGCCCAGTACGCTCGCCCTTGCCCTTCCAGGGCGACGCAGACGAAGAAGACGACGAAAGCAGCTCCATGTAGGCCCCCCTGTTATCCCCTGCAATGGTGACCGTCCTCAAGCCGGTCGACGACTCCTCCGAGCCGCCCCAGCTTCTGTTATGGGTTCTTGCATTGTGTCGGGTCAGCTCCTGCTTATGCAGATTGGTCTCCACGGCCCTGTCTTTCTCCTGCACTTGTGGGAGTAGGATTGCTTTCTGTTGCGGCGACGGGGGTGGCTCCCGGCGAGAGACAGGCAGCTCGGGTTCTGGGTCGGCTTTGAGATGGGAGGGAGGGAGCTGGACAGGGGAAGGAGGGGTGGCGGGCTTGATGGTCTTGGGAGACCCCAGATTCTTGTTTGGGGTCCGAGGAGGAGAGGAGGAGGACTGTTTGATCGTCTTGGGCGACTTCATCGGGCTGGGCGCCGTGATCACGCGAGGGGACTGCGGGACGGACGACGTCCCGACGCTGTTGCCCATCTTTGCACGCGGAGGCGACGTTGAAATGTCGGTTGATGGCTTGGCTGGCGACTGCGGGGCTGTCTTTGCACGTGGAGGCGACTGCGGCAGCGACGCAGCAGAGCCGCCGACGGGTAGCTTGGCTGGAGACTGTGGGACTGATGAGGCCCCGTCGGTCGTCTTTGCACGCGGAGGCGACTGCAACAGTGACGAGACCGAGCCGCCGGCTTGTGGCTTCGCTGGCGACTGGGGCATGGAGGAGGTACCAACCGTTGGCGGTGGCCTCGCCGGGGACTGTGGCACCGAGGAGGAGAAGGGAGCGGCAGTCACCGGCCTGTCAGCTCGTGGGGAGGCAGGGACGGAGGACACTCCGGTGGCTGCTGGTCTGGTAGCTTGCGGGGACTGTGAGACCGAAAAAGTGCCACCAAGGGTGGGTAGTCTGGTTGGTTGAGGTTCAGGCGGAGGAGGTGCAGGCTGGGTCGGCGGTGGCTGTGGCGGTCGGATGAGAGGCCTTCCAACTGGAAACTGGGGCTGAGGTGGAGGAGGAGCTGGAGCCGGGGCTGGTTGTTCCATGCGAGCAATGGAGCCCAGACGGAACCAGGTGCGGCCGGTGGTGATAGGCGGAGGTGGAGGATTGTCCATTCTAGGTGATGGTGATGGGGGAGTGACTAGTACTGATTTGTCATCCTTTTCCTCTGCGTTTTCCCATATATGTAGTGAACGAGGAATCAAGATGAACGGATAGCTTTGAGCCTGGGTTAGAGGAACAAAAGGGCACGCAGCAATGAGGAAAAGGGAAAGGGAAAGGCATCTGATTCAATGGGGGAGCAGAGTGAGAGAGACATGTTTTGCTTGAAGCAGGGAGCTGGTTTTACGTACCTTGCCTGATCAAAGCAATGGCTTTGCCTTGTGTCTGACTTTGCTTGTGGGGGTGTTCTTGTATGAGATGCTCTTGCTAGTACTGCCAGGCCCCCCCATTGACGGGCGCCATAGAATCCGAACGTCTTAGCTTTGCTTTTACCATTGCGAGCCAGCTTAGTGCTGATTTAAATATGCTGTCATTCTGTGAAGATCTTCTTCCCTTTTACTGATATTTCACATGGTGATCGAACTGCTTTTTGTTTCCACTTGCATCAGCGCCGAGATTCTTCGTGCAGTGCATGGAGGACGGGGGGCCATGCATTGCATGGAGGATGGCGCGATATGACGTGAACTGATCGACTTTCTGAGTTAGAAGGCAGATAAAGGTTCTCGCCATCAAGCTACAACTACAAGAGGAGGCAACAGTAGTTGTCGCTCTCTATTGAAATGCTTAAAGTCGTCTGACAGTCTCAAATCTTCCCCCATTAAAAATTTGGGGTGCAATCGGGTCCGGCTATTGGGTGCAAGCGGGTAGAGCTATTACGGGACCCGAGGTTGGATTTGCTCGAGCCCTGACCATGGAATTCCGTATTGGATATCGGTATCGCATCGGTCGGCTTAGGAGACAAAATATCGGAGATATATCGGAGATATTTGTAAAAAAAATATCGGTAGTCAAAAACTAGTTTTTACCATATAATTTCATAATTTAGCTTCTAAAATGAGTTATATCAATTTAGACAAAGCATAGATTTTAAAATATGCATATTAGGATGGGAAACAAGTGGGAAAGTTAATTTTTCCCCTTTTTTTTAAAAAAAAAATTTTTTTTTCGAATTTTTTTTTCCGAAAATATTATTTTATTATTAAATAGCGAAACCGATATATCGGCGATATTTGAAAAAAAACAAAAAACGATATTTGCTCGTCTCGTTTTATCGGGTGGGGCCCGATATCGATATATCGGCGATATATCGCCGATATGGAATTCCATGGCCCTGACAACTAGGACCTCGGCTCTAGCTCGACCTTATCACTGGGCTCTAGCTCGACCTTATCACTGAGCCCAAGGAATTTATTGATTTCGGGCCCACCCAAGAAAACAATACTGCGTAATATCGATTTTCAAATTTTTTTACAATATCGCCAATATTTCGGTTTCAGACCAATATATCATCATTTTAAAAAAAAAATTAGGAATTTTTTTTTTAAAAAAGGAAAAAATAACTTTCCTGTTTGTTTCCCATCCTAATATGTATTTTTATGCATATTTTGAAATCTATGCATTGTCTAAATTAATATAACTTATTTTAGAAGTTAAAATGTAAAAATATATAGTAAAAACTAGTTTTCGACCACTAATATTTTTTTATAAATATATCCGATATTTTATCTCTTAGGCCGACCGATATTTTACCGATATCCGATACGGTATTCCTTACCTAAGCCAACTCCAAAAATTCGGCCTGCCTCTATCCCAAAGCGGGCTTATGGTCGGGCTGCGGGCTTTTGGGCTTTTCAATTGGCATAGTATTTTTGTGACGAAATTTTCATGTTGTGATCATATTACAACATAAATCTACTATACATTATTGTGATCCTATTACATTATGTCATTCAAATAAATTAACTTATTTGTTCAAGTCAGAAGTCAGAAAAAAAAGTTGAATCCTTTATTTTTTGGGTAGTAAATTCAACGAAACAACAATGAACATTAGATCCAAACACCCATACAAATCAAAATTGTAAGAATTAAAGTTGCCTAAGTAATCAGTCCAATAGACTACTACTTCAATCTTCAAAAGAATCATTTCTTTACGCATTATAATCATGTTGTCACTGAATTCAATGTATATAAACGACTCACTCTTTTATTATGATAAAAGTACTAGTCTTACATATTTCCTGTTGCCACATAATCCAATCCAATCTATGCTTTTACAAGCTTTCCTATTATCATTATGGACACGGAATTTAATAGAATCTCATATTAAAGTCAGACATATAGACAGATAGGTCACATAAGACCTACAAAGTAAAGAATGGATGCAATAGTCACACTTGCTTTCAGTCAATCTCGGTCAGAATGTACTGCAATATGAGAGGGGAAAACAAAACATTAATAACCAATTCAACCATCCATAGTGTTATTTCTTACTGGGCTTGTGGGCTTAAACAATTTTTTTTACCCGACCCTAAGTTTAGCTGGCTTCAAATTTTGCGACCCGGCCCGACCCTATGCCTTAAAATTCTGCCCCATACCCACAATTTTACAGGCCAAGTAGGGTCAGGCTTGCAGTCTGGCCCGCAAAAATTGTACCCCTACTAAAAATTACACTCCCTCTGTCCTATTTTAGATGCTTCATTTGAAGAGACATTGATTTTTATAAGATGGTGGAAAATCCCAACTAATGGGGAAGAAGCAGTTCATAATCCACTTAAATCGACCATATGGAGCATTTCAAACCGAACTGCCCTTTTTTTTCCAAATGGAGCATCTAAAACAGGATTAGAGGGAATAAATCAGAATAATCTATTTCTCAAAAGTTGTCATATTACAAAGAAACTATCTATTCAATATTTTCATCTCATTATTACATTAATCTTTTACTTGTGGGAAACTAATCTTTATATTTATCATGTGAGTACATTTTTTTTCCATCACATCATAGGTAAGTGCATGGACTGCTCAAAGCACATTCGTAATCTTTCTTCTAATAATACAAAACACATACACAATTGATCGATGGCTGGTGAAGCTTCATAAGATGATTATGCCTTAGGCTAGCTTATTGATACTTTATAGAGTAAATGTTGAAAACACCGTTTCGGTTAATATAAGACTACTAAAGTGGACTTATGTTCGTCTATACTTTAGCCGTCCGACTACAACATGTTTGTGATCATCGAAAACCTTTACCTCCGTAGCCTGGCCAACTTTGGTTTCTTCTGCTTGGGAGTAACCGATCAGTCACTTCTCTGCCGGCATTGTATCCGTTTCATTGACTATAAAAGTTCTAGATATACACCTTTGCATTGCATGTATCCGACATCTAAGTTCAATATATACACCTATAGAAATATAAACGTTTCATTATTGAAAGAGAGAGAATCATAAAGAGATAGCAATAATCTATCATCCTTCTTCCTTGGTGAATCCTGATGAGATGGGCAGAGTGCAAGGAGTGAAGACACAGCAGCCAACCTCTGTGTTTGACAGCAGCTCTTCTGATGACAGCCATGACGGCCACTCTACGGCTCCTTCTCGGCCATCCGCCCTTTCACAGCATTTGGAGTCTGAGGATTCAGATCGGTATGAGACCTCACATCAGCCACCAGTTGGAAGTCCTCCTCTGATGGCCTTTCCACCAACTGCCATTCCACAGAAAGCAAGCTCCCTGAGAAACAATGAAGTCCCACACCTCCTACCCGACGATAGCCCGGTGAACTTCCCTCCGAAAGGACATCAGGTGGATTTGGGCTCAGGCCAGAGGGCTTCTCCAGCTTTGTTTGTTGGGCACTCGTGGACAACAGGGCTATTTGATTGCCATGAACATCCTACCAATGGTACCTATCTAATTACGTTTCAAAATCTTAAATGTTTGGGTTGTCATTTGACTTTATGATCTAACCGATGAGTGCAATCTATTTTCATGTAGCCTTTTTGACGGCATTTCTGCCTTGTGTCACATTTGGTCAAATTGTTGAAATCTTGGAGGGTGGAGCCACTAGTAAGATCTAAATCCTGTTCATTTTTTTTCTTGTGACAAATAAACTTGAATCATTAAGAAGGTTTTTCATGGGTTTATTTCTATTTTGTTCTGAACTTCTTTCTAATGAACCTTATATACTTAACTAGTTGAAAACGGGGACTGAATTGAACTAGGAAATGCTAATCTTTTTTATCCATCGATTAGTCTAGACTTGCCAAGTGTTAGTCGACATTTTTTAGTTTAAGTAAGAGATATGGTTGTAACAGGTTGCGCTTTGGGCAGCCTCATGTATGTTCTCATGGCGCCTGCACTGTGTTCTCAGTGGATAATGGGTACTACGTACAGAGCAAAGCTAAGAAAAAGGTATAATCTGGTTCAAGCTCCAACTGAGGATTGGATTGCTCATCTTTGCTGCCCTTTTTGTGCTCTTTGTCAAGAATTCAGAGAACTCAGAAATAGAGGAATCGACCCTTCTCTAGGTAAATATGCTCCTTTGTTGCTTCATTTTCTTTCTTAAGTATGCGAAGAGCTTTTTGTGGGGGGCATGTGCATATGTTGTTTTTTTTTTCTCTTTTTCTCACAACACTATCTGATAGGTTGGAAGGGTAAC
The DNA here is from genome assembly GCA_039654745.1 of Houttuynia cordata. Taxonomy (NCBI): domain Eukaryota; kingdom Viridiplantae; phylum Streptophyta; class Magnoliopsida; order Piperales; family Saururaceae; genus Houttuynia; species Houttuynia cordata. Next base: position 47,542,186 of record CM077502.1, on the reverse strand, counting down.
CTTGCTCTACAGCATGGGATCCAGCAACAATCCAGGACAGTTCCTCCCCTAAATCAGTCCATGACAAGGTGAGAGAACATAAGGCGCTTTCATGGCTTTTTTCAGTTACCAAGACATTGCTGCGTTTTGGAGCAGGCTTTGGAAGCATATTTCTTCGCATTTTGTATCTATTTATTAAGATATATGCCAATAACTGTTTGATGTCGCTGCTAGTTTAAAGTTATTTATTGCTCAAATGTGAAGGGCAAGTTGATTAATAAAAACTTGTAGATCATAAAAAAGGCGGAAGATTACTCCCCCAGACTCTCTACATGTAACTTAATTCGTTTTATTTGAAACTTTTGCTGCATGGAATAAAAAAAAACATTGATAATTATAACAGGGTGGTTGTTACACCATTTTGCTCTGTTATCTCTGGTTTACTTTTGCTGCTAATATTTTCTTGGCCACAACTGAACAACCATACTTCTAATTATATCACATCTCAAACATATATAGCTTATTCTATAGGTGAGACATAGAATTAACAGAAATCCAGGACTACTGATATTTTCAGCAATTACAGAAAAGCAGACAAAGAGGGAACGAAAATTCCCTCCACTTACAAAGCCAAAGTATCTTGCACTCGCGTGATAAAATAACAGAGAAGATATTCATGTGATCTTTGGAATTTTCGGGCGAAATAAAATCATCTAGTACCTGTTAGCTAGTCTAACATGCGTGCGGTGGCCACAGAAACGCTGTTAATAGCAGCTTATTAAATTCCATGTCAAGAGGCAACACAGGTGCTCCCACACATAATACTCCTGCATGGAATTGATACAAAGACTTAGTGCTGCAATTTTTATATGAACAAGTTCTTGGTTAACTTTATAAAAGACCGAAAATTAGGTTGCCAAATAAATAGACGCACATAAAAGAATTTGAACATAAATGATAATCAGTTTCAGCTTTCAAGGCACTTACATCACTGAAAAGCTGGACCTTCGCTGGCTTTTCTTGTTTGCCATCTCTCTTCTCTTCTGAGGTTGAAGCACAACTTTGATTGCTGTATCGAAAACAGCTTTTACATTCTGCCAATCCACATGTAGACCCCCATTAAGCACACATGAGTAAATCTTATACATAATTTGACAGGAAATAATCTGATGCCATTACTGGACCTGCTGAGTCTTGGAGCTACATTCTATGTAAGCTGCAGCCCCAATTTGCTTCCTGAGTTCCTCACCCTGGTTATATATAGACAGGCATTTAGGCATGGCAATCACTCATTGCAGGGGCCACATAACTGTCGGACAAGTAATAATAAATAATCCATTATCTTACCTGGGTGGAAGCAATTGCCCCATTAGCCATATGGTCTGCAGCATATACTTCATTGTCCCGAAGATCTAATATAAGACAGCATAAGGAACTCTTACTAATGGACATAACAACATCAAGCACACAAGACAGCGAAGTTTAAGATTGTGTACTCACCTGACTTAGTTCCAACAAGAACTATGGGAACATTGGGGGCAAATCGACGAAGTTCTGGCATCCACTGAATGGCATAATAAAAATTTTATGAGTTGTAATAATTAAACTCGATGACATTCAAAAAATGACTTCAGTTTATAGTTCTAACTGTTTTGATGATTTGTTTAGAAGAACAAAATAGATAAAAACTCAATGACCCTAAGGTGAAAACCAAATACTATGAGCTTTTAATTGAAAACCAAATACTATGAGCTTTTAATTTATTTATGCTATAAATGAAAATGTGAAAACTGAATGACACCTACCTTCTTATAAACATTTTCATAACTCGCCCTACTGAGCAGAGAGAAAGCCAATACAAACACATCTGCCCCTCTATAGCTCAGTGGCCTCAATCTGCTGTAGTCTTCCTGGCCTGTGGACACAGTAACACATCAAAGTTCAATAAAGCAGGGATGTAAATGTCGAACATATTAAGTGGTAAGGTTTTGGATCATCATGTGGTAATCTAGTTCAGTGGAGCCTCAAACACCTGCCGTATCCCATAGTCCTAAGCTGACAATGAGGCCATCCACAATAACACTGGCACTGAAATTGTCGAAAACAGTGGGTACGTAATCCTGCACGGCAAAATGATGTTTGCATTTCAGTAACAAGGACCAAGAGTTGGTCCACCAGAGAGAACACTATAAATATGATCAACAAATTCCTCAAATATAGTGCTAACTGTAAACAGTGGGTATGAAATCATGCAGGGCAAAATGATAACTTAAAGTTGGTTGACCCCCAACAGAATACTATAAACATGACCTACAAATTCGTCAACTATAGTGCTAGCAAAGGAAAACAGCACAAATTTTATTAGTGACAACACAAAAGAAGAATGCAAATATGCCCTTAACAGACTAACAGAGGGAACTAAACAAACCAGTACATTGCTTGAGCTGGTCATGGAACGATCAATTCGTAAATAGATGCTTTTGAGATGCATGTTCTAGAATTGTGGAAACAATTTGTCTTTATGTTACAAGAGGAGCATAAATCCATATCACTTAGGTATGTATAAACTTATCAAGGATCTAAGCCGAAAGACTAGTAAAAGACTTAGTTCTAAAAGTTATAGAAATAAGCTCAAGCTAGAATTACAGAAGCAAGCAAAAGAGATTAGAAAAGAAGAGCACTTGGGAGTTAAAGAAACTTTACGGTGGGGAACTTGTTGCTGGTATAGCAAATGAGCATGCAGGTTTTCCCAACAGCCCCATCTCCTACAGTCACACACTTGATGAATTTAGAAGCACTCATCTTTCACAGCTCAGTGGAAAACACGGAAGGAGAGCTTTGCAGAGGAACAAGAGAGATGAACTGCAGAACAGAGAGAAACAGAAAAGCAAGAGTGATTGTTCTCTTCAGTGGCTGAAGAGTGAAGATGGACACCAAGAAGAAAACAATACTTCGAACAGTCGAGAGAAAGAGAGCCTGACGAGGTCAAAACTCGAATGGGTATCTGTGCAAAAGTGCGAGTGGAGATAAAGCAGGTTGCATTTGGCAAAATTCAAACAAGACAGACAGAAAGGGCAAAAGTGTTTCTCGTTGTTTTAAAATCAGTGAGCGGAAGGCAGGTGGAGCAGGCCCACATCTGCAAACGGCTCAATCTTTCTGCACAAATTAAGATTTTCAACATGTTCAGGTAACTTGTGACATCATTTTAATTTACCCAAAAAAGACTTGTGACATCATTTTGCTCCCTTTCGCCAGTCATGAAAATTTACCAAATCATTTTCGAAATTTTTTACCAAATCTGCATTCATAACGGATCAGAATAGCTTGTGAGTGTGCCACTGTCCATGGGGCGTAAAAATAAAGAAAGAATAGCTTCTGAAGGAGCGCTTTCAAGAGAAAGTAGCTTTTGCCAAATTTCTGCACGAGGGCTGAGGGACGGAAAATTATTGGCTACGCGCCGCGCAGGGGGAATAGTGTGCTCATCACCAATGGGTGATAGGCACCTCTCCCCTGCTTGTAATGATTGCCCCAAAGGGACCCATGAGCAGGGAGACGTGCTCATCACCCATTGGTGATGAGCACACTGTTACCATGCGCGGCGCGCAGGTAATAACTTCTCCTGAGGGACAGGTGGGAGAAATTATTGGGTGTCCCTGGAGGCTGGAACACTACTCCAGGGCCGTCAATCTGCACGCACACTTATGTGGTGTCAACCACGGATAAAGAATGTGCACCGTCCATACTGGAGATCGACGGCTCCCTGGCATAAAAGTGATGTGGTCAGGCCACACGTGGTAAATGTACATAAAGAACCTGCGACAAACTCAAGTTGAAAGGAGCTAGCCTGCTGTTCCCACTTCCGAGGGGCTTTTCACATGGCGCCAACTATATGGTTTTGTCATATTATCTGATTTTTCTCGTAAAATCTCATATGACCTAGAATTGGCACCTAGAGTACCGAAAATGCCTTTCTTTTATGTTTTTTTATGCATTTTGTATCCAAAATGCTTCATTCTTCCTAAAATTAGCGATTTACAAGATCGTCAAGTTGGAGAAGAAGATATTTCGGCAAAGATCCATCCATATTCAAACCATCGTCGGCGTCGTCCAACTCGAAAAAAAAAAAATTCATGCCAAAAAACTGTAAAAACAGCAGGAAAGATGAAAAAAATCTATGATGAAAGGATTTTGATGTAAGAGCAATGGGAAAGCCCTCCTAACTACAAAAATTAAGATCTATATGTAAAGAAACACATATAAAGTTCACCCATTGGTGTTCGACCGCTCTTGGACATGAAATAAAAGGATAAAAATGGGCAAAAACGTGAAATACTCGTCGGCGAGCGACAAGTTCAATGTATATATCTTTCTGTGATCCTAATGAAGTAGAAGAGGAGGAAAAATAAGGAAGAACGCAAAAAATAAGCAAAAATGGATAAAAAATGAACAAGTTATGACATTTTAAAAATTGCCATTTATCGTGTTGTCGATGACACGACTTGATTCAAGTCATGTATTATGTGACACGACTTGAATCCAAGTCGTGTTATATGCAGCAGGACTTAATCCAAGTCGTATTGACACGACTTGAATTCAAGTCGTGTCACATAGTACACGACTTGAATCAAGTCGTGTTGTCGACAACACGATAAATGGGCAATTTTAAAAATGTCATAATTTGCTCATTTTTTATCCGTTTTTGCCTTTTTTTTTGTTCTTCCTTATTTTTTCTTCTCTTCCACCTCAATAAGATATAAGATAGAAAAATAAGAAAAAATAAGAAGAAAGAAGAAAGTGAAATGATAAAAATGGGCAAAAGCATAAAATACTTGTCGGCGAGCGACAAGTGTTAGGGCAAAATTTGGGAGTGTGATTTTGTCTCTTAATGTATGTCAATTTAATGTACAAAAATATATGGGGTATGTGAGAGGGAAAATGGGGTATATGTACAAATTGGGGTACATATACAAATTGGGCTATATGAAGAGGTTGAGAGGAGACAATCTCAAGAAGAAGCCAACACAAGTGGATCTTGAAGAGAAAGCTATCATGTTGAGCAAGACACTCCAAGGTAAAGCTAAAGGAAAATGAAGATCACAAAAGTCCAAGACAATGTGGAGCACACCACAAAGCCCATGGCCAAGACACCACTTAAAAGCAACCTATTGAAGGCTCATCATGAAGACATACAAGAGGAGTGCATATTTTCTAGAGGATCAACTCACAACCATTAGATCATCCATAGTTGTCCTCTAGGCCCATAGCTTTTGGATCAAATTTGTTAGGTTCAAGAAAAACCCACTAACCAAAGTGATCCAAAGCTTCTTTCAAAGCCCATCTAAGGTCCTTAGGAAAAGACATTTAGAAAAAGCCCATTTGTGAAATGGGTTCTTGGGCTAAAGGAACCACCCATTAATAGGACTCAACCCACATAAGAGAACCACAAATGGGTGGGTGGATATGAGGTGGATCCACCCAAGGATGGGTTGATACACACCTCCCTCTCCATCTATAAATACCCACCTCTTGGAAAGAAATGGGCAAGCCATCTCCCCAAAGCCTCTTGGCCTTATTCTTTGCATATCATCTAGAGTCTTGAGGGTTCTTGATTATTCTTCCTCTCCTTTCTTTGAAAGGGGTTTAAGATCTTGTTATGAGATCTTAGGAAGAGATTCAAGTCCTCTAGAGCCTTGATGCTCTTGATTATTCTTCCTCTCCTTTCTTTGAAAGGGGTTTAAGATCTTGCTATAAGATCTTAGGAAGAGATTCAAGTCATCTTGGATCATGGTTTCTTGGAGCATATAGAATCATCCTTTAGAAACCAAAGCCCCCCACTTGACCTTTGAACCAAATACTTCCAAATTCTCTCAAAGGTCTTGAATACTTTGATCTACTCTCCGGTCCCTCATTAATGATTAGATGGGTTCATACCATTGACCCTTGAGAGTAGTTCAAAGTATCTTTGGCCATGGTTTTCACTTAATCCCATAGGAAAATTCTTAGAGAAACCAATCCCTTGTCCAAAAAGCCTCTACAATTTCGGAGCATCATTAGTTGAATCCAAGGATGGACAATGGACGGCCATAAGCTCAAAACTAGGTTGAGCAAAACGGGTAGGATATCTCACATCCTCCCTTCAAGGGTATGTACTATAGTCACTCCTACTTCCTAGAGTAAGTACTATTAAAAATCTTCTTTACATGTGTTAGATTGTGGTATAGACCATAGGGTCAAACCACTCTTTTGAGAGAGAGTTGGGTCGGTGTGACCCATAGTGAGTGTGGATTCACTTTTGTATGGTTCCCGGTGATCCAAGCAAAACCGGTGAGTGTATGATGTTGTGGGTGAGCTAAAAACCCTCACTTAGTGAATGTCGGAGGTTCCTTGGATTAGGTGCTCCGAGAGTGGATGTACCCGTTAAAGCGAGTTGCTTGGCGGCGAACCACTATAAATCTTGTGTGATTGCTTGTGATTGCTCGTCTTGCATAATGTTACACACACACACTCCACACCTCTTAAGTCTCTCTCACTCATGCGCTTCAAATTACTTGTTAATAAGATAATGTTGCATTGAATGATTATTTAAATTAACATTATCTCTTATTAAAATAGAGTGTGAGTTTTTAAGTGGTTGTCCTATTCACCCCCCCCCTCTAGGACCTAAAGAGCACTTTCAACAAGTTCAGTTTATATATCTTTCTGTGATACTAATGAGGTGGAAAAGGAGGAAAAATAAGGAAGAACGAAAAAAAATAGGCAAAAACGGATGAAAAATAAGCAAGTTATGACATTTTTAAAATTGTCATTTTATCGTGTTATATGCAACACGATAAATGCTAAGTCATGTTGTCGACAACAATATAAATGGGCAATTTTAAAAATGTCATAACTTGCTCGTTTTTTATTCATTTTTGCCTATTTTTTTCGTTCTTAATTATTTTTCCTCCTCTTCCACCTCATTAGGAAAAATATTTTTATCACCAAATATCATCACCAAACTCCGTCACCCCCCGCCATGTAGGCGTGGAGCCCACCAATTCAGGGCAAAATTATAATTTTGCCCTGAATTTGGTGGGTTCCACGCCCACATGGCGGGGGGTGATGGAGTTTGGTGATGATTTTTGGTGATGCTAGACGTACTCACCTCATTAGTATCACAGAAAGATATATAAATTGAACTTGTCGCTCGCCGACGAGTATTTTATACTTTTGCTCATTTTTATCATTTCACTTTCTTCTTTCTTATTATTTTTTCTTCTTTTTCCATCCTATATATCTTATTGAGGTGGAAGAGGAGGAAAAATAAGGAAGAATGAAAAAAAATGGGTAAAAATAGATAAAAAACGAGCAAGTTATGACATTTTTAAAATTGCCCATTTATAGTGTTGTCGACCATACGACTTAAGCATTTATCGTGTTGCATATAACACGATAAAATTATAATTTTAAAAATGTTATAACTTGCTCGTATTTCATCCGTTTTTGCCTATTTTTTTTCGTTCTTCCTTATTTTTCCTCATCTTCCACCTCATTAGTATCACAGAAAGATATATAAATTGAACTTGTCGCTCGCCGACGAGTATTTTACACTTTTACCCATTTTATCATTTCACTTTCTTCTTTCTTCTTTTTTTTCTTTTTTTTTCCATCCTATATCTTATTGAGGTGGAAGAGAAGGAAAAATAAGAAAGAACAAAAAAAGGGGCAAAACGGATAAAAAATGAGCAAGTTATGATATTTTAAAAATTGCCCATTTATCGTGTTGTTGACAACACTTGATTCAAGTCGTGTACTATGTGACACGACTTGAATCCAAGTGTTGTCGACAACACGATAAATGGGCAATTTTTAAAATATCATAACTTGCTCATTTTTATCCATTTTTACCCTTTTTTTGCGTTTGTCCTTATTTTTCATCATCTTCTACTTCATTAGGATCATAAAAAGATATATACATTAAACTTGTCACTCGATGACGAGTATTTCACGTTTTTGTCTCTTTTTATCTTTTTATTTCATGTCCAAGAGCGATCGAACACTAATGGGTGATCTTTATATATGTTTCTTTACATATAGATCTTAATTTTTGTAGTTAGGAGGGCTTTCCCACTGCTCTTATATCAAAATCCCTTCATCATATATTTTTTTTTGTCTTTCCCGCTGTTTTTACAGTTTTTTGGCATGAAATTTTTTTTTGGGTTGGACGGCGCCAACGATAGTTTGAACCGCGATTATGGATGGATCTTTACCGGAATATCTTCTTCCCCAACTTGATGATCCTGTAAATTGCTAATTTTGGGAAGAATGAAGCATTTCGGATACAAAATGCATAAAAAACGTAAAAGAAGGGCATTTTCGGTACTCTAGGTGCTGATTCCAGGTCATATGAGATTTCACGAGAAAAATCAGGTAATATAATAAAACCATAGTTGGCGCCAGGTAATATGTAAAAAGCCCCACTTTCGAGAGAGCAAATCCTCCAAAACTGTGATTTTTTTCTCTCAGCTCAAACATGTTTAATGGCTGTTTTAGTACACTTAACCTGGTCCCCCATAAGAGCATTGTTGTGCTAACGGACTAATTCCAATGAGATGGTTGTTTTGTTGACTGCAAATGATCGGGTCAGCTTCAATGCACTCAATTTCCGACTCTGAAATAAACGAATTTTCATGGCGTTTTTTCCCCTTTGTTGCAATATTTACTTCCTCATGAGGTTCTTATTCGTACATTTATGGCGGGAGTGTTTTGTACATAATGTGAAATCGAAGCTATTGAAACGTTGAATACTGTGTTGCCATGTTCGTTGCTTGTCTGATATAACATGTGACTCATTGTGTACGTTGTTTAGCAAGAAACAAACAAGTGACAATGGCAATGCGACGACAACTTGTCCACTAGGACGCCACGACGAAGACAATTGTGACTGCAAGTAGGAGGATAGTGATATTCCTACACCGAATCTGTACTCCAAAACCCTCTCTTTTTTATTGCAGAAAAAAAATTCTTGGAAAGTTTCAACTAGGAATCAATTTTCTGCTTTTAGTGAAAATTGCAACTAGGAATCAAGTTACACACACAAGATATTACCCTTTGACTCATATATATTACAATGGAATTGCGACGTCAGCTTGTGCCCCATCCATCAAGGCAAGGCAAACGATTAGTCGAGCATTACCCGATTTGCATATACTACTTAAACAGGGATTTTAACTATTACAGCAACACCATTCGAGTTTGCCAACATATAACAATATTCCTCCAAGTAAAAGGATAAAAACCAGAATTTTCTTCAGACCCGTCACCTGTTTGCTATCCGACCATTTAGGGTGTTTTAAGAGTTCAACCATTGCAATAATGTGATCTAATAATCTACTGGAGAACCACACATCTCTATGCCTACAAACACTTCTCAATAAACCTGCATGATTATGAATTATGATTAGAGCAAACTATCCTAGTGAGCATTTGTTCATGATACTGTTTGCTACAGTATTTGAGAGTTGTAGTTGAGGTCTAGGTCAAGGATATGGGACAGCACCACTCCTGCAATGTTGGGGTAGCAACACCATGTTCTTCACAAAAAAACATATTGAGCTGCAAAACGGAAACAAAGTTTTCGGAGTTTCAATCCTCCATGATTCCATCCGTTATTATCCTACTTGGTTTCAACTGAAATTAGCTCATTTTGAAAAAACAAATTTTAGTTGTCTGAAAAAACAAATAGGACACTTTTTATGGGCAAGGGACATTAAATTTGACATGTAGTAATATTATTATCTAAGGAATTAAATTTGATCATACTCGCAAGACAGAAAATACTAAGATTGTGTAATCACCTACCTTCGTCGATGAAGTTTTGACAACTACTGAATGACATAATAAAACATTACATGATGATTCTCAATTAGAATTTATAAAAAAAAGTCAAGGGAAAAGGTACTTCACTTCAGTTTGAAGTTTTCACTTCTTCAATATATTGCTAGAACTAAAAAAGATAAGATAAAATCCAATAGTTCTCAAGCTTAGAGGGTATCCTAAGGTTCTTTGCAATTTTCACTATCTTTAAACGCTTACGTGGAATTGTCATATTTTCACAATCTTTAAACACATTTGATTGTCCACTCGAAGATAGGTTTTCAAAAGGGAAATGATATTTGTACAGCAGATTCCTATACATTTTTCATACACAGCTGATGTGTATAGAAATGTGTAGGAATCTGCTGTAGAGTTATCACTGCCCTTTTCAAAAAGGTAAGCATTTAACATAGACAAAATGATAAGATTCTTCAACGATTATAGCATTCGAAGTGATTTACTTTACAACTTGATTGTTCAATGACCCAGCTCAAACTATTTAAAATTTTTGTTTGTTTCTCTGTTTAGTTTTTTCCGGCCATACCCTCGTAGAATGTTTGACTTTTACTTCCCTACTTTATTTAGCTTTGTTGTGTCATTGTTTCCGAAAAGAATACAATAGAACGAGGCCACTGAGCTTTAGAGGGTGGGATGCGTCTGTATGGCTTTCTCTGTGCTCTGCAGACGAAATGCAAAAATGTTCCTAACAAGGTACGATAATATTAGATTTTCGTATTGAAATACGAAAAAAAAATGCCAACCTAAAAATAATCAAGGTGATTTTTTTATTAGTAAAAACCCATATTTTCAGTATTTTCTCGTCAACTTGATTCCTAACATTTTTCTCGTCACATCAGCATTTTCACCCCTTTCAGGAGTGATTTGCTGATTTTTATCAATTATCACTGTCATGAGTGAAAATCACCTCTTTCAGTTTCCAAATGCACTCGACTTTCGTAGTTGAAAATTTTTACATTTCTTTGTCAATGGTTCCTATAAGCTCAATCGGTATCCAAATAATTTTTAGTATTTTCACTCCCTATCAACCCGAAAATTTTCTTATTTTCAATATCCAAACGCACCTAAGTCGGGTTTTTTTAATTTTTTTGGTGGGGATTTTTTTGAATCGAGTTAGTCATTTTTGGGATAAAAACTCCGAAGTGGCAGGAAAAAGTCCACGCCTTCACACGGTCGATGGTTGTCCATCGTCGATGTATTTTCATATGTATAGGTGGGGTGGTGAACTGCTCATCTAAAGACAAATTTGAGAGAAGTCATTTTCACTTAAACTTGGTTTATTTTTTACGGAACGTATCTGTTAATACACGCCATGGTTCCTAAATCCTACCGTTCTTTTTTTGGGAAAAATGTATGGCTAATAATTAACATAGACCGGTTTATATGAAATCGTTCTCATATAAGGGGCATCAAAATAGTCTTTTGAATCATTGGATTCTGATGGTATCAAACCAGTGGATAAGTGAGTGTGAACTATTACCCTTGTAACCGTTAGATCAAGATTCAAAGGCTACAACTTAAATTAACCTCATATAAGCCAAATGAAAGCGATCTCATTTAAATTTTTTCCTAATTAAAAGTTGTTATAATTTCGCACAATTTAAGTAGCTGGGTACTTCAAAAAAATATGTCACAGGCTGAAAATGAACTGTGAGAATTTTGTGTTATCCCTTTTCCAAGATTTTATCGTTCTCTTAGCTATAGGTCCTACCATTCCATAAAAATCAAATGATGTTCGCCTGGATTTAAAAGAAGACGCTCCTACACGGCTGACTTTGCTTCCCCAAGTCCAAAAATACAGAAAAGGGAGAGAAAGGGTCCAAACATCCCTTTTCCTTTCTACCAGAAAGAAAACCCCTTTCTAGTAGTTTTCAAAAGAAATTAATTTTATTTATTATAAAGAAAAATGATGTGCCAAACATTCTCCCTTAATAGGTGTTGGAAGTTGACACCCCAGTAAGGTGCGAATTAATACAAGTTTCTATACAAGTCTCCCTTAATAGGGAGTTTGGTAAATTTAAGTATCATTTACTACCCAGTAAATCAGTAAAATGCTTTATTGTCGACAAGAGGGAACATGTATCCTGCTAGGAACCATATTACACCTTTTTCTTTTCTTCTTATTGTCGACAATTTCAATTCGCAAAACCAAGGAAAGAACAAGAATACAGCAGAGACATAACCCCATCTGCATATTACAATTCCACTTCCCAAACTTACAACTAATACTAATATGGTTGGGTTTTATAGCAAAGACATTCGAGATCGCTATTCAAACATTCAGATTGTTAAAAGAGGACTTCTGAACCATTATGATCTAATACACTGGAGGACACACATACCTCTATGTCTTATTCTGTATAGAGTCTATAAAAACACATGATTATAGGTTTCCAGAGCAAGTAATCCTGCTTCTGCATCTAATCATGATCCTTGTTTGCTGATGTTTTGAGAGTTGCAGTTGAGGACTAGACCAAGGATTTGGGACTGCACCACTCCTGCAATGTCGGAATAGCTACTCCAACATTCTTCATATCAAAAATATTAGCTAGCCAAAAGAAACAAATTATTAAGAATTGCACAAGAAATTTTCTTTATTGATGACGAAAAAACTCTTATCTAATTGCAGTTCCCAATAGATGTCCAGTTCATTGACAATGAGAATAGATTCATCATTTGCATGCTGCTTTGTCATGTCGGGGATACGATTAAAGGACTAAAGGGATAATGAAAACTCATTTGTTCTACTATCAACTTCTCAGTTATTTGGACAAGAGAAGCCCCAGAGATACCAAAAACAAGTGACGCCACAAGGTAATGTTAAGATGCAAGAAATATATAGTACATGTAAATGGACATTTCAGTGTGCACCAAGTTAGCCTTCCTACTCATCCTTCAAGATTACTTTTCTCATAAAATAGTTATATTAATTTTTACAGAATGATAGTCCTTTGTACACTAGCTGAAAAAATACATTTAAAACCAGAAGTTGGTGTAACATACTCCCTCTGGTCACCTTTAATTGAGACCGTCACATAGATGGCCAATTTTATTGAGATGTGGAATCCACAGTAAAAGCTTAGGCTTTTCGAGCTAGCTAAGTCACCTTTCATTGTGGAGGCCTCTCGACCTCAACCTCGACATAGGGTCGCTGCTGGCCGGTCGGCCGTTGTTGCTATCTCCAGCCGCTCGGCAGGAGAATAATTACGTAACAGTATCATCCAATTTTGGTACGCATATTTTTTTTTAATTGTCTCAATTAGAAGTGGCCTGAGGAAGTACTAGGATTTCACTTCAATACCACATAAAAAGGAGATAAGATAGGCTTACCAAGATGGACTTCTGGTGTGGCAGCAGCTGTTGCATCGACAATCACTGTTACGGACTGATAATCTAAAGCAACCGCATCAAATACAGTCTGCCTAATGCAATTTGGAGTTTGAACTCCTGACAGAAATAAAAATCACTCAATCAGCAACATCATTGAATTATAGTCACCAATTTAGCATACCAAGCTACAATATCACATTTTACGTTTGACTGCATTCTAAAGGAATCTACGATTCTGTCATGAACTCAAAGCAGAAGGTCCCCTAATAAAGCCTAGAAGCCTCAAAATCTACAAGTGAACCTAAGCCTATTTCAAGCTTACCAACGACGACTATATTTCTGATGTCATTGCCTCCAAGAAGCGAATGAAGGTGCGTTGCAAAGAAAGCACTGAAGCGGGTCTTCACCAACTTATAATCTCCCTCTTCAATCACAAGCCCATCTACCAGCTCTGCTCCCTTTGAACCTTTTGAAGTAGGATTTGGTTTTCCATCACCATAATGGTGCCGGCGAAAAAGCTCAACATCCCTTCCCTGTGGGTCATGTTCACGTACAACCTACTCACAATTTCTTGAATCATTACCCAATAGCTCCAACACAAGATTATAGTGTTAATATAAGGTGTACTAATATAAGGAATCGGCTCTATCTGATGCAATCAATCACCAACAGCTAATCAATGTTTTAGGTGTAAATTCTAAGGCTTACCCAGATAACAAAGATGCCACGCTGTCTGGCAACTTGCACAGCTTTGATGACAGAAGGCACAATAGCCCGGCCACCGGCGACATGCATCGGACCTCCCGGCAGGATAAAATCGTTCTGGAGGAAAAACCCTTTAAGATTTTCGAAAGAAAAACGAAAGTGAAGCTCAAATTAGCTTCCTTTCTTTCATAACTAGCACATACACACCACAGCCAGTGATGTGGCTGGGCTTTTGTAAGTAAAAATATGCAGATGGAGAGGGAAGGAGAGGAGGAAGAGATGAGGGAGTGGATAATGACCTGCATGTCGATGACGAGAAGAGCCGTTTGGTTCCAGTCCTCTTCCATGGCCAATCCAAGGCAGCTAAAACCGGCGAGCGGGTGCCAAAGGATGGAGATGGCAAAGCAACGGAGCTCTGGTTGAGTTCAGAGTCACTACAATCTACATGAAGTCTAGACTATGTGGAACGTCAGAATCTTCACACGTGGGGTCCCAACACATACTTCGCTTTTTAAGTTTAATAATATATTTTTATTATAGTAATAGGAAAAAATTAATATGAGCACGGCTGTGTAAGTCGTGACAATCTTAGCCATTGGATTGATCCAAACTTGTCTGCTTCCTGCATTGGCGCCTGCCGCAGGATTGAAATCCAACTGCCTAAAATTTCTCGGCTCACGGGAAGGGCAAACCCGGGCTCATATAAACAGGATTCTTAGAATAGATGATTTCAATATTTCAGCCAAACTCTCTTGTGCCAAAAAAAAAATTCCAACATCGGAAAATAATATTTCAGTCAAAATTCTCACTCTGACGAAGAGCATTTCTAGGAGGATATGATTCTTGCTGAGTAGTAATATTTACATTGACCTTTGTGTAGCAATGAATTAGACAGAATGTCTTGGACAAACAAATAAAAAAAATAGAATTGGACAATAGGTCACAAAAAATGAACTCTACTTTCATTTGAGGTACAGAGATTTGGTCAGTTCTTAACAGGAGTATTTCTAAGAATTGAATTGGCAATAAATTTTTTGACAAGGAGACAATTTGATTACAACATCAACAGCATTCTGAGCAGCATGAGCAGGAAGATGGCTGCTTCATTGGACTGAGAAAATCGACCACCGGCCAGATCGGATGAGGCACCAGGGCCGCAGTGACAACAATTTTTCCTGACAATGGCTGTCACATTGAACTTGGAACTGAGAAATTGCACGCGTGCTGCATTGTCAACAAACACATTTGCACTGCTTCCCTTCCTCACTCTCACCACTTTTGTCTCCCTAGGATGACACTGCAGAATTTGTACATCGAGCTTCATTCCCTGGCACAAACATAGTATCAGCAGAATAATTTCCATCAACTTCAATAAGATCCATATGATCTAACCATTGGCTCCCAATAGCTTAAGCTGTTAGGAAATCTGTTGTCATTATAGTTACTTCAGAGTTCAATATTTTAGAAGGGAATTAACTTCCTTTTTTTGTGTGTCCATTAGGCATTAAAAGACTCAAATTTACCTCCAGTTTTCTTTCTTAAGCAAAATAATGCTAGGCAACAGGGACCCAAGAGGCAAATTGCCTAACGTCTGGAAATCCAAATACAGGAAATACATCCTCTGCTTGGTATTTAGAGGGTTGTTGATAGGCTTCCTCCTTTGAGTCACATTGTTATTTTCCAAAACTTGAGGTACCCAATTTCCCTGGTCTAGACTCCATTGGATTCTAAGGATAATGAGGACCCATCCTCATACCTCCATTCAAAGCACAATAAGGAAGCAAACAAATGACATTAATCTGACTATTTAAACTTTAATTAAATTTGTAAGAGCCCTGATACAATGTGCCATGGCTCACGCGCATTGGTGAGTGCCTGGGGCAGCAGCGGTCAGATTTCAACCTGAAGGTGCAGAAATGCAAGGGGCAGGTGGGTTTCGATCACCCACCTGCTCCCTGGATTAATGTGTGCCATTTGATCAGATGCCCACGGTGCCTCCTTGCATGCCGATGTGCGTAAGCCTGGGCTTATATTAACGTTTTCAAATTCGTAAATATAGATTGATTGATAGTTTCAGTCACCTGTTCCGTAGGCCTGTATGAGTCCAGTATTGAGGAATGGTGACATCACCTATTTGAAGATTCAGGGTTGCAATTCCTGCTATTCCAAGTGCAAAACTGTTCCGTAGGCCTGTATGAGTCCAGTATCGAGGAATGGTGACATCACCTATTTGAAGATTCAGGGTTGCGATTCCTGCTATTCCAAAGTGCATAACTCCTTTTGTGTGGAAAAATGTCAAAAGCATTTGTGTGGTGAGACCTGCATTGAAGCAAAGAAAGCAGTTAAGTTGTAAAGGGGGTCTTCACCAATTTATAATCTCCCTTTTCAATCACAAGCCTATCAACCAGCTCTGCTCCCTTAGGTTCTGGTTTTCCATCACTTTTTGAAGATATGACTAACAAATGCTTCAAATAGAGTGGTTGGAAGGGGGAACCAATTCAAACTTAACAAATAAAAAGGAAAAGAAAAGGCAATATCTCGACCAATAGGTAAATCCCTTTCAGATTTTTGTACTACAACTGTGAAAGAATCTTGTCTTTTTGTTAAGAACAGAAATCCATATCAAATTAAATGCTTACCTATGTGAGCACCTATTGTTTAGCAGACAATCAAATGACATTTTGCGTACTTCATCTGCAACAATTTCCTTGTTGCGTATATGAGAATGCTAAAATATTGGCCAGTTCATATGTTTTAAAGTTGACATATATTAGTTTTAAGAGCAACTTTCATTTACACATTTTCAAAACTACTACAAAACTCAAAAGAACAAATGGCAAAACAAGTACAAGAAAAGAAGACTAACGATTAATAAGTAAAGAGAAATAATAACCAAAATATTGTATACCTTGGCAAGTTTACATGTTTTGCCAACGTTGGATGATCTTCTCATTGTCGATGCTGTTAAAGATCTCATTCTCAATATAAGTGATCAAACAATCAGGCATCCAATCATCTTCCATATGATTATCAAGTCTATTCTCCACAACATCCATTGCTGAAAATGCTCTCTCAACAATTGCAGTGGCAACTGGAAGAGTTAATGCCAGCTTTATGAGCAAATAAACTAAAGGAAACAATAAGTTTTTTTTCTTCTCTAACATTTTCTAAACAAGATCAGAAATTGCATTTAAGTTTGCAAACTCATTGTCAGACCGCATATCGATGATATAAACATCAAGTTGATCATCAAGGGCTAAGATATTCCTTGAAGAGAATTCGTGGGGATAGAACTTAGCACGGCAAAGCAATTTTTTTATCATATGCTGAGAAAGAATCTCTTGGATCCAGACATGCCATGCAAAGAAGCAAGCTCTTCCAATTGCATATCAATCACACCAAAAAACAAACTACTAAGATAATAATCTAGATGCATAATTTCTTCTCCACGTTGTGTTCTTCCTGGTGCTACATACTTATCTCCTATATACAGGACACTGATATCATGCTTGCTACAAAAAGAAGAAACTGCATTCATGATAGGATCCCATCCACTGTTTCTTAGTTCTTGTAATGTTCGCTTCGAAGCTTCAACCAATATCATTGCATTCACAACATCTTGTTCATTTCGTTGCAATGCTTTTGAGAGATCATCTGTAATCCCGAAAATCTTTTTCAGCATATGCAAGATGAATACAAATTCAAACGATTGCATTAAATCTAATAAATAGTTTGCCTTGGCTCTTTGATCATGGTTGGTGCCATCTTCATCAATGATCTCAAGTACTTGAATTGCATTAGAGTACATGACAATGAAGCCTCATAATGTATCATGATGTGAGCGCCAACGTGTATCACATGGCCTTTTCAAAACAGTTTCTTGATTTGGGCCATACCCAGCTTCAAATATATCCTCAAGCAGTTTTTGTCTAAGAAAATCTCTCCCCTTACACGATGCTTAAAAAATATCCATTATTGTAGAGAGAAAATGAAAAAACATACTTATTGGCTTGTGATTTTTTGCAATAGCAACAAGTATTGATAGAAGTGGATGAGCAAAACAATGAATACAATATGCATATTCTGCTTCACTCACAATAATCGCTTTCAACCCATTAAACTCACCTTCCATGGTACTAGTGCCAGCATAACCTTGACCTCGAAATCTTTTCATGCTTAGTCCATGCTTGGAAAATAGTTGTTCAATTGCCTCTTTAATTGCAAAACCCTGTCATCTCTTCAACATGTATGAAACCTATTATGTGCACAATCACACAACCTAGTTTGTCCACATAACGTATATAATCAACCATCTGTCCCTTCAAGGATATAGCACAGATTCATCAATCAAGATAGAAAAGAAAGCATCCCCGAGATCATCGACAATAGCGGATACAGTATCCATTGCACATGTACGTACAGTATTCTTTAGAATTATTGTGTTGTAAATTTGAGATTTTCAGGAGCAAACAACTCAACCCGCCTAACATCTTCATTCTTAAGTGAGAAATTTCAGAAATTCAAAGTAAGTTTTCTTGTCTATACAAATTTGCTGATTCATCATTCCCAGAGAAAGATAATCCTTGATTTAAAAGAAATCGAACACACTTGATTAATGCCTTCAAGTGAGCTCTACATTTGATTACTTGTTTCTCTTGCTTTAATAAATCTTGAGCCATACTATAAGCTTTAATGTGTGAAGGCCCTCTTCCATGAGCATCATTTTTTTCATATTTCTTCCAGTTTTTAAAAATCTTTAACTACAAAACCATCATTACCCCTTGATTCTTCAAAAAGATAACAACATAAGCAAAATGCAGCATCTTTATCTATGCTATACTCTAACCAAGTTGAATACTTATCAAACCACTGAGGATTAAATCGTTGCTGCGAACCTGAAAAAGCATGTTTGGGGAAAGTGTGATGGCAAGGTTGAAAAGGGCCCTTTTGCAAATAATGTCTTCTAACCATATCTCGGTCATTTGGATGAAAATTTGAAATTTGAGTGCGTAACCCAGGATCGGCTTCAAGCTCGTGCACACTGGCCCTTGATATGTGTCTTTGCTCCTTTATAATTTGATCTTTATCGCAATTAGAAGTTGATGAAGTAGAATGAAGACAATCAGACTTCCTTTTGAGAAACTTATCCATTACTGATTCAACAAAAAATGACATCACATTAGGATTGCATTCGAAAAAACAAACTTCATGCGATCAATTGAACCATGCAATTTAAGCTACGTCTGATGTAGAGCATGCATGATTTGCAATGAGACAACTTAGAATGGATAGTAAAGCATGGACAAGGCAATGAGCTCTATCAAGTGCATTCAGTTACCTAGATAAGTCCGTTTGATTTTACACTAACATGACCCAAAATCCGGTTGGATATCGTTCTGCGGTAAAGATTGTCGAAGGTAATCAACGACATTCTTTGGTTGGGCATGTACAATCCATTTAGCACTATGAAGCCTCGAAATGAAGTCATTTTGATGCAACAGTAATGTTTTTCACCCTGGTATTTGCCTAGGATAAAGCTTTAAGAGGCAAGTTGCTAATACTTTCAAATGATCAGAAAAGAAAAAAAACATATGTGCCTTGAGTTTAAATATGGTTTTGCAATTGAAGATGTCTCTTAGTTGTGATCAATGCAGATAAATATCTAGCCAAGTCTCTCAACCCTTTACCCCCATTTACAACATTTTGCTAGAAAGAAACATAATTTCGTTTGTCATGCATAAACAACTTTAATTACCAAAAAAGAAAAAAAAAACTTTAGCAGAATTAGTATTGCCAAAAAAATAGCAGAATCGGCTACTTGTCACTTGTCAGGAGTGCATCATGAGCTCAAGTGGATTCTTCGTGTTCATAAATAAGATTCCTCAAGTGAAAATATCAATTAACAATTCCATAGATACGGTGGAAGGAATATAAAGAACCAAAACATGAAACATTTGGTGGAAACAACAATTGCTGATGAGCTTCTCCCATTCTCAGGAGAAACCCATCAGCTCAAATCCATCAAAGTAAAAAACTTTCAAAGAAAAAAGAAGCAGAAGATGACCTGTTGCGAGAATTTACAAGCACGCAAAGCAAGCAGACTTTGTAAGCATGCAAAACACCAGAGACCAAAAGCAGACTGTGTAGCGGCAACGGCCGACGAAGACCTGAAAAAGGCACCGTCTTTGGGTCGTGGGGCTAACGGCCCCGGAGGAGTGAGACGGTGCAGGACTTTATGGGGACTAGAGCGGCCAGAGGGAGCTCGGGGGAGAGCCAGCCCATTACATGTTCGGTGGGTATCCACCGTTTCTCTTTTTTAAAGCCCTTATGGCAATGAAGGGGATAGATAATCTGCTGATGGCACAGCAAGGCCACTGCAGTTCCATGTCAATGACTGTCACATTGAATTTGGAATGGAGAAATTGCCTGTATGCTGCATTATCAACAAACACATTTGCACTACTTCCCTTCCTCACTCTCATCACTTTTGGCTGTCTTGGCAGACAGTGTGTAGTATTGACACATCTAGTAAGCTTCATCCCTTGGCACATCAAACATATTGTTAGCAAAACGATTCCTATTAACTTCGTTAACATTCATATTATTAATATCAGTGTATTACAACAAAAATGATGAATTATTCGACCATGGTCATGCTAGATAACCATTGTTTCTCAATAGCTTGAGCTGTTAGAAGCCGATTATCCTCCAGACGAGGAGCTATTGGCATCATGTTAGATAGCTGCTGTTTCCCAATAGCTAAAGCCGTTAGCGGATTACCAATACCTTTATATCATATTTCAATATTATATGGAAAAACTAAATTTTAGAAAATTTTAGTTGTGTTAATTAGCAGACTCTAATTTACCTCCAGTTTTCTTGCGTTTGCGAAATAATGCTTGGCAACAGGGATCCAAAAGGCAGGGTGTTTAACTTCAGGAACTCCAGATACTGGAAATATCTTCTCTGCTTGGTACCACACGTTGTTTAGAAGGTTGTTGATAGTCTTCCTACTTGGAGTCACATTGTTATACTTAGAAAACTTTAGGTACCCAAGTTCCCTGGTGTAGTCTCCATTGGATTCTAAAGATAACGCGTCTTCTGGCCCATTGCACAATTAGAAGGCAGAAATAACATAAACCTGAGTATTTAAACTTTAATAAACTGGTAGTATAGATTGATGGATAGTTTGTCACCTCCCAATTCCATAGGCCTGTCCGAGCCCAGTCTTGAGGAATGGTGACATCTCCTCTTTGAATATTGGGATTTGCATTTCCTGCTATTCCAAAGTGCAGAATTCCTTTTGTGCGGAACAAACTCAAAAGCATTTCCCTGGCCAGACCTGCATTAAGCTGCCAAGGCAGTTAAACAAGCATTTGTTTAATTGCAGAAGAGATCAAATCTGAATTGTAGACTTGTTTCCTGAGGTAAGAAAGTAAGTTCTTGTTGTCAAAGTACCATTCCTAAGCCTGTCATGACGAGTACAACTTTTTCATTTACCAATTTTCCAATACGAAATCTTCTTCCTGTAAAAATGAGCTTGCAATTAGTGTCAGACGATGTATTTTGATAGGACCTGCGCACATTCTTTCGTCCATAAGTTATCTCCATATTTTTTGGTGCAAGCCTTATGTTGTTCCTTTTTCAATTAAGATGGTTATAAGCATGATCGTAAAGCAATTATTCATTCATTGGTCATCTTCCCAATTTTCCATCAAATTACCTATGCAACCAAACAATCCATAATCTTTGGCTTGATGTTTGTAGGAGCCAACATATACTATGACTTTGTCGCATCGTATCTTCCCACTGCATGCTAGCATGGTACAGCCTCCAAATTTATGGGAGGTAATGACATTGGAAGCAGAGGTCTAAATGGTTAATAGCTAGCTATCAGCATACCGCTATGTTCATGATCACCGGTTTCTACTTTATTACGTCCAATCTAATCTAATCTAATGTAACTACTTTAAAGAGCACTAGCTTTCTTTTGATTTTTTTACCAGAATTTCCAGCAATAGACTATCTAATTTTGTTTAAGACTATGGTTAGGGGCCGTTTGGGGCATGAAAAAACCAAAACATCCAGAGTGGATTTTAGATGTCCACTGTAGCATTCATGTTTTTTCCATATCCAATGTGAAACACGACCTGAGGTGTTTCAGCTAGATATGAAAAAAACATGAATGCTACAGTGTAGCAAAACATCCAATGTGGATGTTTTACTTTTAATCACGCCCTAAACGGCCCCAAAGTGTTAACTGCGATTATATTAATTTATATGTTAGGGGACAAATATGGTATTTCATAGAAGACGAGACATTTTGTCACCCATGCCCTTGTTACTTTCAGTGTGCAAATTAGATGTAACAAATATCAGTTTATAGTGTTAAATTTGGCAAATAAATAATTATAACACTAATTAGGGATAATCAGTAGAGTTAACTTCCTAATATTTCCATAAACCCACCTCGTATTTAGCGCACTAGAATAAATTAGAAGTTGCTCACTTCAATACATGTAATAATTTAAGCAATTAAAAATTATAATAATGATAATAAAAATGCTAAAATAACATGGGGTTTTGCATTAGGCATAATTGTCTCTGCACTGAACTTTATGATACTCCGCAAAATAAAGATTTTATTAATAAAATAGTATGGAAAAAGACAAAGAAATAAAAATAAGGTGATACCTGAAATCAAAATCCTTGGTCTACTGTGTGTAAGGCATTTTTAATGCTGATCACCCCACACTTATAAGTCTTGTGAAGTTATTATTTTACCTTCATAGATATAAATGTAACCTTATACTTTATGCAAACAAAACCCAAGTATATAAACAAATCTAGCATGCAAGTGACTTTATAAAAAAATAAAAAAATTGTTGGGAGAATTCTGTTCCACATAATCATTGGAGGTTAATCCCAAAGCCACTCTTTAGAATATCCTCCCAAGGAGATTTGTCAAAAAAATGGCTTTATTGTGTAAGAAAAAGTGGGGACCGAGGTGGAATGACTCCACTTGCCCCTCTCTCATTAAATGGACGATTGAGGTTCATTCCGTTATTAGCTTTTCAAAAAGCTGTTTTAGGGTTGGTCATTACTATACATGTCACACTTTTGCTTTGCTTAACACACCCTCAAGACTGTTGATTTTTTATTACTTCCATCATCTACTCCTTTTATATTAATTATTATTTTATGCTCCTTTGATTTACTTACTTATAGGGCTCGCTGCTGGTCTTGTTGATTGACTTGAAACGGCTTTCACATGTGTTGAGAAGAGTAAATTCTTTATTTCAATGACCCATGATTTAGATCAAACAGATTTTTATCATTGAATTATTTTAGTGTTATGTGTAACCTTTTGGTGGGCTACTTCAAAGGTTATACTCCCCTCATCCAAAAAAACCTGCCTGCATTTGAAAACGAGTTAAAAGTTATTGTCATAGGGGAGCCACAAGATTTCAATCCTTCGCTTACTCCAACACATGCACGCTCATGAGGATCTATTGGCATGTAGGGCAAATCTAGCCATCTAAAGGTAGATCTGTAATTTTTCAAATGCCGGTGAAATGAGGGTAAAAAAAAAAGCAACCTCATGTGGATGCCGATGAGGGTCTTAGCCAATCTTCACCAATGCTAAGGGATAGTGGGATTAATGAAACAAAGCTGAAGAAGCATGAGAGCCTAAACACCTGTCCAAATTCCAATAAGTAAAACGTTAAAACCTTGATTACTTTGAAATTGGTTGGATGACTAATCAGATCAAAATGTAAAAAGTTAATGTGCCCCAGCTCTCTCGCGTTGCTATGTCCCATGGCACTGTGAGCTATTGGATCACGCTAACAAGGGGGGTCAGGTGGGGTGATTCAAAGTTTCAAACATGCTTGCTCCCTTTATTTGTGTCACTGAATCGAAATCCGGCGGCCCACACGCTGAGGGCGCATGCTGGCACATATAAACAGGACTCGTCCTAAATATATCTATCTTAACGACGCTAATTTATGGCCTCATTCAAAACAAACCTAAGAAACTGACTATCACTAACAACTTTAGAGTGCTGAAAAGTGAAAAATCTCAACCTTTTACAAATCAATCCTTTTATTGTCTTGGTTCGGAAAAAAAATCTATCTTACATTAATTATCATATTTTTCACTCTCTTACCAATCAAAGAGCTTCTAAAATGATTCTTTGTAAGAGTCCAGTTTACATCTCGAGCCGTCACATTTTGACGGGATGGCTAGTGTCAAATCACTAAACAAGTGAGTATGAATCACCGTCCACCTCTAATACGAGGGGCTTAAGATTAGTCTGGCTCATGTAAGCCAAGTGAGACCACCGAATGCCATATCCAATATCGGTAAAATATCATTCGACCAAAGATACAAAAATTTCATAAATATACAAAATTTTATAGATATATCGGAGATATTATGTAAAAAATATCGGTGGTCGAAAACTAAATTTTACTATGTATTTTCATAATATAACTTCTAAAATGAGTGATACTAATTTAAGCAAAGCATAGATTTTAAAATATGCATAAAAATACATATATAATTCAAAATAGGATGGAAACAAACGGTAAAGTTATTCCAATTTTTTTTTCAAAAAATATTTTTTTAAAAAATAGCGATATATCGGCCTGAAACTGATATATCGACGATATTTTAAAAAAATTTAAAAATAGATATTACTCAATATCGTTTTATCGGGTAGAATCCGATATCGATATATCGACGATATATCATGGGTGAGACCAATCTCATTTAAACTATTCCCTTCTTTCTAATAATAAGAGGAAAAGAGATTTAAAGAAAAAAGAGGATGATAAAAGTGAATTATAATTTGTCTGCACTCTGCCATGAAAAAGTGCGCAAGTTTGTTATAATTTTATCTTTCGTGGTCTAAGGTGCTTCTCACCTTCCTCCATAAATTTACACTTTTTTCAAGTAGGAAGATTAATATGGGAAAGAGGGAGTATAAGATGGAACAGAGATCAGACAAGTATAGCTTGCCAAAGCAGCAGCCTCTGCACTGCGTACGCTGTTGCCTACTAAGGTAAAATCAACATGGAGTATTCTTGAGAATCTATATAAGGTTACACTGAAGATTCTAAATGACGCTGGAATTGTTGCGCAACATGGAGTGTCTGCCATGAAACACTAAAAATCTTTCATGCAAAACTACCCTACTGTTTAGAGTCCTGGTGGTTTGAAGAATGGGGCTAGGGTGAAAAACCCCTCTATATCTACAGGAACTCTAAGAGCTTGGGCAAGAAATTCAGGGGACACGCTCGAGCCCTTCCATTTGTTAAACCATGGTCCACCACCAACTTCTACTGCTGCCATATCACTAGTAACATCAAGAATCATCTGCAAAATATTGAAAAAAAATACACAAGGTTTTAGAAAGAACTTTTGGATTTTCAAAATTTGAAAGATATCAATTCTTCCAATCAAATATAATTTACTATGCAAGTGACAAAAAACGCATAGGTACCTGAGCTTTGCTGCCATCACTTCTCTTTTCCCATAGTTGTAACTTAAGATCACCGAAACATGAATCTTTGCATGCTGGAGCAAGCCCAGATTCCATTGTAGGAGCACGTAATGGGCAGCCTGGTTCTGTCGTAGTTGTTTCTAACTCCACCTGGTAGAAAACGAATCTTGTTTAAGTTGGTGATGAGTTCAGGTCCTTAAAAAAATTGAAATAAGATAGAGGGAACAACTCTTCCCCTAATTACAGAAGTGGATATCTGCTGCAACTTTCCGACAAAAGTAATTATGAGACATGAGATATCTCTTAATGCATAACAAACAACACGAGCGTGTATATTCCTATAAAATGCCTTAAAAATATATTCAGATATAAATATTTAAATGTCAATTAGTCTGATGGATATGAAGCTATTGCTACTTTTGAAAAAAAAACTATCTAGATACCACATGTGTTCTATTCTCCGCCGCTATACGCCAGTAGCCCCATAAATCAATCTCCCACTTTACAACACCATTCCATGGTACGAATTCATAGAATTTTCCATCATAATGAACCCCAACCTACATAGAATTTTCATAATGATAGTTAACCAACATAAACAGTCAAAATATTAGGTACAACATTGCAGAAAGAATATCTAATGTTACTTTAGCAGATACGAGAACAAGGATGCGATTTTCAGAATTTACCTAGCATTCAGAAGACAAGCAAAAGTTTTCATGCAACAAAAATTGAGAATGAAATATTCAAAGTTCAAAAAGGTTTTGCACTCTACAAAAACATAAGTACCTAACTGTTTCAGGACATGAGATCTAAATGCTACTACACATTATTACAATTACAAATATAAGAAACCAAATTATATCAGAAAAATTGAAACTAAAATTTTCTGTAGATTATATACCATAGCAACTTCCTCATAATTCTCGGTCAGCCCATATAATTTCCTCAATCCACCGCCAGCAGTTAAAGCAACTTCACCAGCAGCTCCTTGGAAGACATTACACTGAACCTGTGAAAAGGGTCAATCGTACCTCATATATCACAACTTTTGAGGGTCACATCATATGAGAATCAGGCAAAAGATAATAAAGAAAAGTAGAGAAGTTAACTATTATTATATATATAATAACTTCGCTAAAATCATGCAAACGCTATACCAATAGTGTACAAACAGAACTTACCCAAAACCATTTTCTTGGGAAGCCTCCACCCCAATTCTTTTCGGAATAAGATGGAGCATTTTCAAAGTCAAAGCGCTCTCCATCCCATTCTATCCATCCTGTATAAACAATGAAGTAACCTAAAAACGAGGCCCATAAAATAATTGTCTAGAGGACTTTTTCATTCAGGAAAACTTAAATTTCCCCCAAGACATGTAGTCCTGGTCTTAAACCAATTATGTTCATGCCTTTTCTCTCAAATTCCTACCATTTAAGATACAAGGTTTCAATTGCTAATACGGCTCATGATCAGCTGGCAGGTGGAATAGGAAACATGCTATGAACCACAACTACATAGAATATTGCAACGATGATGCAGTTTTTAAGACGATCTGGATTTGGAGTCCTCACTCCTCACTACGATGATGCTGACAACAATGATTTATACTCCTGGTTTACCACACATAACAGTGATGTTGAAAACAACCGTATATATTTGGTTTAATAGTTCTCAATAAGGGAGCGGATATAAAACAATAGCTCCATCATTGTTCCTACATAAAATTCATCAACTAAAGCTTCATCAGGATTAACCTACTCATTAAACCAAAAAGGTTTACACTAACAATCAGCCTTCCAGCTTATATTAATAATGAGTATGCTAGCTATTCCTTTTTTTAACAGCATGAAGACTATAAGAGCTTGTCCCCACACGCAACCCCCACCAAAGGGTGGCATCTGGGATACTTTGTAGTTAACATGTCACATGCAGGTAAGAGAAAATTCTGAAGGATGCCAGTAAGGCTAGCCACATTATGCAAGGCTGCGTTTTGAGCAACAAACAAGAGCCAGATGAACAAGATAAATGTACCAAAGACGGTGACAGAATGAATAGAAGACTGAAAAGATCAAATTATCAATTGATGAATCACCAGAAATTTTGGGCCCCCATTCATGATAAAGTCAATGGTTGAGGAAACAGAAAACAGCAGACATTTGCAAGAACTAGTGAGGAGATACAACTAGCAATTAGCAGAGACAAAAATAAGAAATGGAAGAAAGAGAGACATACTTATTGCTGAATACATGAGAAACAACCTCCAACTAAGCTGAGGGTAAAAGTTGTCAAACCCACATAATTGGATAGGGTGACGCCAAAGATAATGACAGGACAATGATGTTAATGTAGGTGACAATGATTATAGTAGAAAGCATGAAAACCTCTTATCACTTGAAATGTTTGAAGTGAAATGAAAATGTAGAAGCTGATAAATTGTAAGAGCACTCAACAACCATTACACAAGATTTGACAACAATAAAATCACTTTGTTCCAGGGTAAAATCCTTTGCTAAATCTTCCATCATTGAAACATATACCTCCTGTGTGAAAAAAGGACAGCCAAGATCACGAACCTGAAGAAGGATCTGCCTCTTTCTTCTGCTTTTTCTTTTCTTTAATTTCACCTTGATACAAAAAGCTTTGTATTTTCTTCCTACTTTTCTATGTAAAATTTTCTTTTATAAATGGATCTCCCATTGACAATATGGTACTTTGGAGACGAGAGATTCACTTAAACATTGTCATAACATTATGCACAATCATGACTTTCAGTTTCTGTTAGAACCTCGTATCGAAACAAGGAGTCTCCTCCATACCTGTTGATAGTCCACCTGCCATACATATTTGCCAGTGTGGTTCGAAAACAGGAAAAGCAGCAGGCCACCCAGCGGTAGATTTTTGCTTGTCCCCAACATTGCCCCACCCATAGACAGGGCGAGTACTGTATTCCCACCTAGCTGTCTTCACAGTTGGCACATATGCTGACCTGGGAATCATAAAGCACAACGGCATCAAACTTGAGAGACAAACTAGTGGAAACAGGAAAGTGGCGACTATTTTCTTCTTCACATCAAGAGACAAGTACGTAATCGTACAACAAATGTATGAAAGGTCAAAAGAAAAACCATTTACCGCTCCATGCCAACCGCTGTTTTGATGAAATTATCTGAATGGTTTCCAGAAATTAGCTAAACGAAACTCAATCTAAAATTAAGTAAACCGGTGAGATTACCTAACTATACCATATGGACAACATTATCAGCAATCAGGCATAAGAACAAGGACAGATCATCATGAAAATTAGTCTCACTACAAAAAGGGGAATGCAAAGAGAAAAAAAAAAGTGATGCTGTAATATAAGCTCATAACAACCCGATGAGAAAAAGCTGACTGCAGAATTATATTTAGATGAAGTTTATGATGATGATTAACAAAAGGAGAACAGTCAAACAAAACCAAATAATTGATAAACGATCATGTATCATATGCATTTACATTTTACTGCAGAATTTAAAATTTAAATCATGATCTACCTTCCATCATCGCGTATGAATCCTTGATGCCATATTGGGGTGACTTGAAAACCTTCAGATACACGACGATTAAACTCCTGCAGTTATGATATAAAAACGGCATAGTTAACGACAAGAACTAGAAAAACTGAGTCAAGAGATTCATAAGAAGACTGCAAGCTGCAGTGAATTCAAACTGGTCGTAATAGCATATTTAAGAAAAACTTTCATCTGACTCTTGATCTAATGGAATTTGGTTGTGTGATGGTATGTGTTTGTTAGTACCTTGCTTGATGTGCTGCATCCATAAACTGACACAACAGTCATGACATTACGCTTAGACAGGACATCATACTGGTGACCATTTTCAATAGCTGATGTATGTTTATACAAGAACGTCAGATGTTTTCTGTTAGAGGACTATTTTATTGTATTTTGTTTAGGTATACAAGTATTGTATCATTATATTCATAGAGAAAAGTTTAGACATAGCTTTGTAATCTTTTTGTCAGCACTCTCTTAAGTGAAAAGGCATATTAGGCTTTTTCTTTCTCAAAAATAATAGTTTGCCTTATTCTATTATTACCTACAACCACAACTGATGGATCAGGCTGCCCAGTCAGTTCAGGCGAATATCATGCAACATGCAAACGTGTTGCAAAGAATGATGTGAAGACAAGGCACAAGAAATAATTGCCGCAAGGATGATAAACAATAGATAAGGTGAATACAAAACGTTTCTTATTTAATAATAAAAAGTTACTTAATCCTGAAATCCTAATAAGGTGGCTACCAAAGTAGGTATAAAATAAGCAGGAAACGAAGTAACCTTGTAAATTAGTTAGAACTGGAGAAGAATGTAACCTGAGGAGGAACCTCTCCTTGTGGAGGGGAATATCCTTTCCCTGTTATGAAGGTGTTCCCCAACATCAACTCATTCCTACCTAGGTGCCAACAGATTATTCATTTAATAAAAGCAGGCAATAAAGTTGGATCACGCTAATATCGGGAAGCCAACAACGACAGTTAAATACGATAAGAAGTACTTGTCCATACATGATTGAAATCCTATATCAAAAGAAACTACATGGGGTAAGAAATACCCACCAACCCATATCCACAATTGATGGCATTTGGAACCCATAACTTAGGCCATTAACTGTATTTTTTATACGAGTATTTAACAATTAACTGTATACTAAAGTTCATTTCTGATTTCCAATCCAGGTAATCAATGTGGGACAGAGGAAGTAAGTTATAATAGCTTAGATCACTTGCACTACAGCCATTTTGGCTGTAGGCTAAAACATACTTCTTATTTCCTTAAAAAAAGATTTTAGGGAGTTTTTTTTTAATGTTTACAGCATTGTTTCAGTTGCAACACTAGATAGAAGGTAAAAATGGAGGGAGAAACTTACTTCCCCAGAAATTCTTAGACTCTTCAGAGTATTGACATATATACTTATCATCAGCACCAAGAATCTGAGCTCCAACGCCCGTGAATCGGTGCCCATAAAGTGCCTCATCTAGTGGTCCTAACTTATCAGTAAATGCAGGATTCTCCACTGAATACATGAAGCAGAAACTCTGCCTCTGTTTCGGAATTGAAACTTTGAAATACCAACCCTCAAAGAATCTCCGTGTGGTTCCATCAAAATGGTAACTGCAGAATCATTCCAAATTATCCCAAAATCAGATTTTTTTCAAAACGTATAACACATTAAACTTTGTTTCAGCAGATTGACCATTAAGTAATGATGAAGTAAAGTAAGCTCCATTACCCGCTGTGAGGAGTTCGAAGAACACGATCGGGAGGCGTGGGCTTATAAACAGGATTGATGGCGACCACTCCCTCTGCCTCCAAAGGGCTGTAGCTTTCCCCTAGCGAAGAAGCAGTGGCGGCAAAAACACGAAACCCATTACCAAACTTAGATTCAAAAGAGGACAAGCCACCAAGTCGAGGACCAGGAATCGACCCAAGAGGAAAAGAATGGGCTTTTCCACAGAAGGAAAGGTTGCAGAGAGGCGAGCCGCTGATTTCCATGGGGAGAAGATGAGAGCAAGCAGCTCCTGCCACCCCTTTATGGGGGATTTCCTAGACGTAGAGACTCTCCATTAGAAAGATGGGATGGGACTGTACTTGTTGCGTACTCGCTGTCCTTGCATTCGGGCAGAGGAGAGATTGAGAGTGAGAGAAGATTTGAGGTTACAGGTGGACGAGAAATGGAGCTGCCTGCTCACAGCGATTTGGCGGGTAATGTATGAGAGATCATCCCCCGCCTTGCTGTGTTACTGAGCCGGGCCCCTGTGCGAGAGATCCGAATGAGAAAACAGGTGGAGGATCTTAAAAATCGACGATTCTTATAAAAGTGGCATAAAAGGTGACCAATTGTACCTAATAATTTCTCGACCAAATTGAAGATTAAGGGGCTGTTTGGGAGGTCATTTCCCACTTCATTTCCCATCATTTCCCACCATTTCCCATTAAAAAGTGTTTGGGAGGCACATTTCATTTTCATTTACCTTTAGTAGGTGAATGATCATAATGGTCATTTTCATTCATGGTGTGAATGTCCTCATGAGGACATTCACTTGTCAAATGGGTTTTTAAATGGGAATCTTGTGACGAATGACCATATTTACCCTTCCATCATTCATTTTCCCTTTTGAATCCTTAAAACCCATACTTCAATCATCAAATGAAAAGGAAAATTTTTTCCTTTCCTACGATCGTTGTATGGCCTCCCAAACAGCCCCTAAGCACTCAAGCAGTAGTAGTACAACTTTTGTAAACCCTTGTAAATGCTACTACTCTGTTCAAAAAAACCTGGCTGCATTAAGATCACAGGTCCAAAGTTAAATGACTCAAAGCCAATAAATAATTATGAACGTGCAAGTGCATGGGTACACTGAGGCTTGAAATGGTGTAGTAAATTGAAATCATTTTCAAATGCTGCTAGGATTTTTTGGACGGAGAGAGTATTTTGATGTCCATCTTTATGTTTTTGTGATTTGAACTTAATTAATGTAACCACTTATGGCTGCCACTCTAGCAATATGCAAGAAATCTTCTATGAAGAAAGAAGAAGAATCATCTTCAAAAAGAAAAAATTGAAAAGGGGAGGAAAGAGAAGCTCCCCCCTCTCTCTTCTTTTCCTTTATAGCAAACCCCCACCCCTTTCACTCATGATCCCCTATTTTTTCCCTTCTGATCTTACGTCCTTACCCCAGATAGCCACTACGGCTCTCGGCTGGTGGGTAGATGATGGCGCCGATTTGCTGAAGTTTACAAAATTGGAAATGAATTCGCAGAAAAATAGAGGAATTTAGAGCAGAGCATCGTACAAGAGCTGAAGAGAGAGTGAAATGACATAGGAGGATATGGTTGTTATAGTTAGTTAACGTAGTAGTCAGGGGCATTTGAGTAAAGTGAAGAAGGAAATGTCTAAGTAAGACATGGCAGTTAGAGTTGGTTAGTTTTAAAGGCAGGGGCATTCAGGTAAAGTTGACATTTCACTGTACTATAAAAGGCCTGCGAGCCGATGAAAATAGTAGTTTTAGATCCGGTTTTCAAAATTCAAATTAGCTAAAGCTCAGGAGTGGATTCTCATTACATTTCTCTTTTATTTTCGTTTCTGTAAAACATCTGTTGTTGATTCAATTTCCAGTAATACAATCTGTTATTCGAAAGTATTATACATCTATTGTGAAATTGTTTCTTGGAGATTTGTTTCTATTGTATCAATTTTTGCTGCATCAATTTGGTATCAGAGCAAGACTACTAGCTATCGATCATGGCTGCTAGAGGTCCTGGTGGCGAATTGGATGTTCAACAACAAACTTTAGCTACGATGCAGCTAGTCGTGCAAAAGTTAGAGCAGTTGACTGTTGGGATGATACCTTCTCAAATCGCTGCCACAGATCCGAGAAATACGGATGTAAACCAAGGTATTACATCTGGATCTTCTCGAAGAAATGCAAGGGAAGAACAGTCTAGTGGGGAGGAGTCAGAAGAAGAGAGGGAATATCCTGCACCACAGCTGAGGTTTCAATATGCTCGATGAAATGGAACTGTTAGGGAAGGAAATCAGCCATTTCATGTTAAGAGAGGTGAAGGTGTTGGAGGTATGATACAGAACCCCCATCAACAATTTTGACCTAAATTGGAATTGCCTGACTTTGATGGGACCATGCATCTCGAGGACTTTTTGGATTGGTTGGTACTGGTTGAAAGATATTTCAAAGGAATGGAAGTACTTGCGGAGAAACAAATAAAAGTAGTTGCATATAAGTTGAAAGGAGGAGCATCTGCCTGGTGGGAACAAATATAATTGATGAGAAGGCAGATGGGAAAGCGACCAGTTCAGAATTGGTCCAAAATGAAACAGTTATTGGGAGCACAATACCTCCCTTTGGATTTTGAACAAGTACTGTTCCAGAAATTTCAAAACTGTAGACAGGGAAATAGAACTGCACAGGAGTTTCAAAAGCTAATCGTCCGAAACCATGTCAAGGAGTCTGAACAACAACTGATTGATAGATTTAATAATGGTCTTCATTGGAAAATACAGGAAAAAATTGGTTTACAACATGTGTTTACATTGTCTGCAACTATACAGTTAGCTTTGAAGGTTCAACAACAGTTTGAAAACCAGAAAACCTTTGTTCAGCATGTTAACAGGCAAGGATCAAACTCTTATTCACAAGCTAAATCCAGAACTCCTATGGTGGAAATTGGGGATTCTCGAGTTATGCGAAAATCTGTCACCGAGGTTAAAAAAAATGATGGAAAACAGGAAAATCAATATGCAAAACCTAAACCACAAACCTAAAATAATTGCTTACAGCCTGGACATATCTCTAGTGAGTGTCGACAGAGGTCAAGAACTGCAAATATGGCGTGCCAACAAGAATCTCAGGATTATGTAGAAAATTCACCTTGTGAGGAAACAGATTTGCCTGTTACTATGGTTGAAGCCGATGAAGGGGAAGAATATGACACTATAGTTGTCACGCCCCGGGCACCGCCCGATCCAAACCGAATCCGGTCCAAGAGTTGAACCAGCGCACGGGGGCAACGTTGAAAGAGATATAGCGGAAGACTTATGCCCCACAATGGGCGGTCACAATAACAGAGTTACGCATCACTTTGAGCAAGAGTAAATAAGAGAGTATAAAGAGTAATAATTGTCCACAATTCTTAAACCCACAACTTAAATCCTGAGCCTACACAAAGGCTCTAAACAAAGGGTCTAAAATAGATCTAAACATAAGTCTGAAATAAGTGTTAACAAGCACCATGGTCCATACTAAAACAAAATACATCTGAAAGATAGTCACATCTAAAGGCCTCCACGCCTAATCCCAAGCTCTCTCCGATCACTCCTCATACATAGGATCCTGTCCATCTGCGTATCACACCACGCAGCCCCAAAACAAAACAAGGAAAAAGGGGTCAGTATAAAACTCAATAATGGTTTTTATACGATTGACAATAATCAAAAGTCATTCTGCATCACAACATAGCAATATAGATCCATAATCGGCATGATTATACCATTTTCTAGTCATGCATTCATAATACATATTCCTGCATAACACTATCTTATTCACATACTTTCTACTCATGCATTCATAACACATAATCCTGCATAATAATATCTCATTCGCATACTTTCCACTCATACATTCATAACACATAATCCAGCATAACAATATCTCAATCACATATTTTCCACTCATGCATTCATAACACATAATCCTGCATAATAATGTCTCGCTCACATACTTTCCACTCATGCATTCATAACACATAATCTTGCATAATAATGTCTTATTCACATACTTTCCACTCATGCATTAACACATAATCCTGCATAACAATATCTCAATCACATATAATGAATGCCTCCATCAAGGAGTAAACACAATCATCGCCACGAAGGCGGCATCGCCACACAAGCGGAATCCAGTCAAGGCCACGAAGGCGTATCATAGTCCGGTTTCCATATAGGAAACATAAGGTCGGGGTTGTCGGCCCCTAAGTCTGCTCGCCCTGGACGATCCTGGCCAAGGATGTCTGATTCCCACACAGAGAACCTAGAGCAGGTGTGTTCGCCCTGGGACATCTCCTGCGGTGGGAGAGAACCCGAATCCCCACACAAGGAACCCTAGAACACGTGGTAGCTGGTGCACGAAGCGTACCACTTTGGATGCTTAAGTCCAGATGACAATCTCAATAATCTCATCCGCAAGGCAAGTACACAACTCGCCCCCCATGTATCTCAATGTAACATCATTTCAGCTCAACTCAACCCGCGGAGTATACCTGTCCCACGAAGGGACGAAATCGAAAACATGTCCTTTCGTACCAACTAAGTTTCGATTAATCCACCGATCGATTAATCTGGTAGCAATCTCAAGCATTGCATACAATCGATCAATACCGGTTAAACAGTGGTAAAATTTCATCCATGAAGTCCGATACATGATGCATGCTATCATGGTACATTCGTGAGCAAGACCTACGTGTGTTCCAACACATGGAACGTGCTCCCAATCCATCCCCTTATGCATCATAATCAAAGCATAATTAACTAAAATCTCATAATAGATTCCCATGTGTGTGTATACTCATGCATATTCTAATCACATGATTCATGCTTCGACATAAACTCATTGAGCAATATTTGTATGTTTAAATACTTTCCAAAATAACGATTCTAAACTGAAATCAAAGCAATTTTTATCATCAAGCTTAAATCCATCAATGTAGAGTTGAAGGCTTACTCTTACAAGCATGCTTTTTTACCATACAATAAACCATAACATGATCACCTCAATTACTCATAAGCCATATGATCTATATATAAATTATGCATTTCATAAGCCCTTTAACCTATGTTTATGTTGGTGTTTGATTAGAATTAGTGGTACTTCAATATAATTTTTGGTTTTTGTAGGAAAATAAGAGTAAGACACATAAATGAGGTGAAAAGTGACTCCAATGTTTGAATCTTCACAACTTCGTGAAAAGATATCTGATTTGATTGATTCAAACTTTATGTTAAATTTCAAGAAGTCAGCTTTCTAACGCCATCGACCACGCGCAATTCGGAGTTCGGAGTAAAAAGTTATAACCATTAGAAAATTGGGCTGCAAAGCAAAACCGAGAAGATGATCGCAGGTCATCTCTTTTATTTTCAAATATTTAAAAACCGAGACTCCATTAACACATCTTGAAAGCTTAATACATGCCTCAAACAATGACAAAAAGTCATCAAACGTTCCAGAATATATCCACATATCATTCTAAGATGAAACCCCAAGAAATCATAGTAAAAGATTATCATTTATTAAACCCATCATTAGAGCCCTAATAAGCATCACTCATTCAAAAAGAATCATGAAAACAAACCATTATCTACCCAAGGCTGAGATTGAAGAACCCATTACCTTGACTTGATTAGAATGAATCTTCAATCACCTCCAACACCTTCCAAAAAGACGATTTTAAGTTAATAAACTACTAATCTCGATTTAGCCTTGAATACCAAAAGAAAACCTTAGATCTAGGGCTTTGGAAATATAAAAATAAGATTTTGAAGATTAGGGCTTGGAGAAGAGATATAAAACAATAGTTTTTATGCTTTCAAAATGGGTTAAAACAATGGAGAAATCAAGATTAAGGAATGATTAAGAAAACCTTAAAGAAAATAAAGGAGGATTTAACTAAATACCTCTAATCCTTTCCTCTTCAAGCCTAATGGGGAAGAGGCTTCTAATCTGCCAGCCAAGCCTATTCCCAACTTGGGAAAGGGCACAACACTTTCATTTTATAGAAAAAATTGGGGTAGATCTAAGTAAAATGTGGGGTAGAAATAGGATTTTTATTAGAAAATTTGGCTATTTTAATCCGAAATTAAGTCCAAAAAATTCTGAAAATTTTTATAATGACCTTCTTTAATGTCTGGGGCATTTTGGTTAGAAAAACCTAATTTTTGACCGCGGGGCCCGCAGGGGTCTCATCAAACCCGAATTTTTGGGAAATTAGTGAAAAATCCAAAAAAATCTCAAAAATTCAGGTTTGATCCAAAATCACTTGAAACTCATGATTGTGAATTGGTTTTGATTAGAACCTTTATAAACCCCATTTATTTTGAAAACTACGGAATTTAAGTCGAAAAAACACTTAAGCCACTCGATAACCGATACACACACTAAAATAAACCGGTTCGAGAAGAGGGATCTTACAATAGTCAATTCTCTGTTGGTACAAAAGCTGTTTTGCTACCAAAGCATGAAGATTAGTCTCAGAGAAATCAAATTTTCATCACAAAGGGGACTATTCAAAAATATGTTTGCGATGTCATAATTGACAGTGGAAGTTGTGAAAATCTGGTCTCTCAGCAGCTAGTAAAGAAATTGAATTTGAAAACAGAACCTCATCCTAACCCTTATACATTGGGATGGATTAAGCAAGTGGGAGCTGTTAAAGTTTCTGAGAGAAGTAAAGTTCCTTTTTCTATTGGAAATGACTATCAAGTTAAATTAATTTGTGATGTGGTAGACATGAATGCTTGTCAGATTTTGTTGGGTAGACCTTGGCAATATGAGGTCAATTCTCAACACAATGGTCAACTAAATACTTACATCTTTGTTCATCAAGGTAAGAGGTTGGTGCTGCTGCCAAAGAAGTGGCTTCCAAAGCCATCAAACTATTCTGCTGCTTGTGGACAGTTACTGTTAGTAAACAATTTGCATCAAGAATTGAAAAGAGGAGAAGCTATGTATGTCTTGGTAGCTAAAGAAGTCAATACACTACCAGTTATTCCTTCTCAGTTATAAGTTCTCTTTAAAAAATATGAAGCAATAATGCCTGATGAACTGCCTAACTGTTTGCCACCCATGCGTAACATTCAACATCACATTGACTTTATTCCTGGAGCCAGCCTACCCAATTTACCTCATTACAGAATGAGCCCTCAAGAAAACAGGATTTTGCAGGATCAGGTGGAAGAATTGCTTCATTAGTCTTTGTGGGGGTACCAGCTTTATTAGTTCCAAAAAAAGATGGTACATGAAGGATGTGTATTGATTGCCAAGCTATCAATAAAATTACTGTTAAGCATAGGTTTCCTATACCCCGATTGGAGGATATGCTAGATATGTTGGAAGGATCAAATGTTTTTTCTAAATTGGATTTGAGAAGTGGATATCATCAAATTCGAAGAAGGGAAGGAGATGAGTGGGAAACTGCTTTTAAAACAAGAGAAGGTCTTTATAAATGGCTTGTGATGCCTTTTGGACTTACAAATGCTCCAAGTACCTTCATGAGGTTAATGAATCAGGTTCTAAACCCTTTCTTCCATAAATGTGTTGTTGTTTATAGTAGAAGTGAAGAAGAACATTTGTCTCATTTGAATGACATCTTTCAAGTGCTGCAAAACAACTCCATGTTCCTTAATATCAAGAAGTGTAGTTTTCTACAGTCTGAGCTGAAATTTTTGGGATTTGTTGTGGGAGTAAATGGTATCAGTGTTGATCAGTCCCAAATAGACACCATTGTGGAATGGCCAGCTCCAAAATTTGTGAAAGAATTATGCAGTTTTCATGGTTTAGCCACCTTTACAGAAGATTTATCCGTGGTTTCAGCACTATAGCTGCTCCTCTCACTGAATGCTTAAAGAAAAATAATTTCGAATGGACAGATGCAGCTTAAAGCAGTTTTGAACAGTTAAAATCCAAACTGTATTCTACTCTAGTTTTAGTTCTTCCATGTTTTGATAAGATATTTGAAGTGGAATGTGATGCTTCTGGAGTTGGAATAGGAGCTGTGCTATCACAAGAAGGGAAACCAATAGCCTTTTAAAGTTCCAAGTTAAGTGAGACTAGACAAAAATGGCCTGCTTATAAATTGGAATTCTTTGCATTAATCCAAGCTCTTAGACAGTGGAGGCATTATTTGATTCAGAGAGAGAGTTCATTCTTCATAATGATCATCAGCCTCTCAAGTTCATTCAGTCCTCTAGTAAATCTGACAGAATGTATGCAAGCTGGATTGCTGAATTACAGGAGTTTGTCTTTGTGATTAAACATAAATCAGGGAAATCTAATACAGTAGCAGATGCTCTCAGTAGACGGTATAATCTATTGTCTATTATGCAAATAGAAGTATTTGGCTTTGATGAAATAAATAGTTATATCCAAAAGACGCTGAATTTGGACAGATTTGGTTGAACTGTTCTAACCAGATTCTACATTCTACGTACACTCTACAAGATGGATTCTTGTTTAGAAATAACAGATTGTGTATCCCAGATTGTTCTTTACGGCAGCAAATTATTAAAGAAGCCCATGCTTGGGTGGACATTTTGGAAGAGAAAAAACAACTCAGTTGCTGTTTTCTCAATTTTACTGGAGAAAATTGAAAAGGGATATCAGAAGATTTGTGCAACAGTGTTATGTTTGTCAGCAAAATAAAGGACAAATTCAAAATACTGGATTATATACCCCTTTGCCTATTCCTACCCATCCCTGGACAGACATTACCATGGATTTTTTGCTGGGACTTCCTCGAACTGTCAAAGGTTATGATTCTATTTTTGTAGTGGTTGATAGATTTTCCAAAATGACACATTTTCTGCATTGTAAAAAAACAACTGATGCTACCAATGTTGCATCACTGTTTTTTCGAGAAGTGGTTCGTTTACATGGTTTACCCCAAACCATAACCTCTGACAGAGACAGCAAATTTCTCAGTCAGTTTTGGAAAATGCTATGGAAGAGAGTAGGGAGTACTTTACAATTCAGTTCTACTTGCCATCCACAAACTGATGGCCAAACAGAGGTAATAAACAGGGTGTTAGGCAATCTTCTCATATGTCTCTCTGGAACTAAACCAAAGCAGTGGGATTTTTTTGTCTCCCAAGCCGAATTCACCTACAACTGTTCTGTCAATAAGTCTACAAAATATTCACCTTTTCAAATACTACAGGGTTCTAATCCCAGGAATCCTTCTGATATCCTTCATCAGTTCAGCTCTCTTAAAGTTCCCAAGACTGTCACAGAAACTATTGAATCTATCGCTTCTATTCATGCTATTGTCAAACAAAATCTATTGCAGGCTGCTGATGCTTATAAAACTACTGTTAACAAACATCGGAGGCAACAAATTTTTCAGGTTGGGGATCAGGTCATGGTATATCTCAAAAAGGAAAGAATACCAGCTGGTTATTACTCCAAGCTAGCTCATAAGAAGATTGGTCCTTATCCAATATTGCAAAGAATTAATGATAATGCTTACATTGTGGATCTCCCTAACCATTATGGCATCTCCAAGACATTTAATGTCTCAGATCTGTCTCCTTTTTACCCAGTTCTTCTTCTTTCCTTTTTTGTTCAGTGAAGCATGCAACAATGCGTTCGCAGCAAATGATGGTGCCTGTCGCTTGAGGACAAGCTTGTGATTTAGGGGAGGAGAAAATGATGGTGCCGATTTGCTAAAGTTTACAAAATTGGAAATGAATTCACAGAAAAATAGAGGAATTTAGAGCAGAGCATCGTACAAGAGCTGAAGAAAGAGTGAAATGACATAGGAGGATATGGTTGTTACAGTTAGTTAACGTAGTAGTCAAGGGCATTTGAGTAAAGTGAAAAAGGAAATGTCTAAGTAAGACATGGCAGTTAGAGTTGGTTAGTTCTAAAGGCAGGGGCATTCAGGTAAAGTTGACATTTCACTGTACTATAAAAGGCCTGCGAGCCGATGAAAATAGTAGTTTTAGATGTGGTTTTCAAAATTCAAACTAGCTAAAGCTCAGGAGTGGATTCTCCAATTTGTGAGTGGATTCTCACTACATTTCTCTTTTATTTTCGTTTCTGTAAAACATCTGTTGTTGTTGATTCAATTTCCAGTAATACAATCTGTTCTTCGAAAGTATTGTACATCTGTTGTGAAATTGTTTCCTGGAGATTTGTTTCTACTATATCGATTTATGCTGCATCAGTACGACAGGTGGGGGGTAGAGAACCATTGGTGGGGTGACGAACTTCTAAGTCACCTACCTCCCTAGTTACTCTTGTCTCGACCTCCCCCTTTCCTTGCCGGTGATAGGCTCGCAATCCGGCCCTGCTGGTGTATGTCCGGAGGTCACGCCCCTGCATTGGCGGTAAATCTCTCCGCAATTTTTTGGGTTTTGTTAGGCAGGATGTTAGTAAGAGAGAAGTTATGCTTCTCCTCCTCTCCTCTTGCTCCAAAGATCCTCTTCCCCTGGTTTTCATTAGGATGCGTTGTCGGGTTCAATGGTTGTTTCTATGTACAAAGGTGAGTCCTTTGGAGGGTGTCCTCTTTAAGCGATTGTTCCCGTCGGTGCTCTTGCCTTCGGATCATAAAATCATAAAACAACATTTCATGAGACTGCATTCCTATGGGACATGGTCCACACTCTATGCGACAAGGCCTGGCTCTACACTTTAAATACAGGAACACAAGCAAGCGCAGACGGCAGAACTCACTGAAACACCAGCCACCACTATATGTTCCCCTAACTTGTTTGGCACCATGTCCAAGCCTCTCAGTCTCATTTCCACCAAAAACCGCCAAGGCCTCCTCACGCTCATGTTCCTTCACAAAACCAGTGAAGTGATGATCGAAATCCAAGAAACCAAGTCTCGGTCACCCATTTTCTCAAACACATCTCTGGTGCAAATTGCAATTCACCCGACTGCAAGCAGCATCACAATCAGCGTAGAGCTTCCAAACCAAATTTCACGATGTGGCCATGCAAAGCAGAAGAAGAATAGGCCCAGGACGTACATCGACTGTGTACCTGTCGAGCCATTCTTGGGTTGGGCCTTTGGTCGTGGGCAGCTAGATTTTTTTTCTTGTTTTTCTATTGTTTGGCTATGAGTGGGAGTGAATGAGGATGCTTGTGACGGAGACAGTTGGTTAATCTGAGGAAACTCCTGTATTCGTAATCACTGTGAAATGTATATTCTAACTGAACTAATAAATATTGTGTAAAATGTTCGGATTCCACAATTACTACTAAGGTTGGATATCTGAGATCCTCCACTCACTGGAGTACAGTTATATCTTTCTCTAGTTATGAGCCGCCCTGAACAAAAACGTGAACACATCCAATC
The DNA here is from genome assembly GCA_039654745.1 of Houttuynia cordata. NCBI lineage: Eukaryota > Viridiplantae > Streptophyta > Magnoliopsida > Piperales > Saururaceae > Houttuynia > Houttuynia cordata. The sequence continues at coordinate 47,500,135 of CM077502.1, read as the reverse complement.
AATGTACTCATTCTTTTTTGGTAATTAATAGATGGAATCACTAGTCATGTTGTCAATGCAGGTTCTTCAATTAGAATCCAACTTTTCCATTGGAGAATTACAGCTTTGGTACTGGTTAAGCGGATAATATCCTTTCCAACTTTGGTTCATGAAGCAAAGGAAGAAAGAAACGGGAAAAAGACATCACTTTTTACTTCCTAAGTAGTAGAATTTTAGCATGGTACCCTCCTCACTACAAAGGCATCATATACAACAAAAAAACATTTATCTTATAGTCCAAATTTACGTCAAATCCTGGAATATCTTAGTGCAATCTTGTCCAATCCAAAGTGCATAGTATCATGAGAAATCAGCCTTGGATCTTAGCAGAGTGACTGCTCATGATATTATCTCACTGCATGGACAATACTTCAGCTTGCTGTAGGACGTGTCATTAAATCAGCCTATCGGAATCCACCTCCGAGAGCCGGGGCCCAATAATCAGCTCCATTATCACTTCCCACCTGCAAAGTGCAGGCCACAGGAACTAGGCACAACCCTCTACTCCTCAAGTCTTTCTTTGGCTCTCCTTCAGCAACCTAAAATAAGTGCACATTATAAATAATATGAGAGTTAGGGGCCGTTTGGGGCGTGATTATTGCAAAACATCCAGACTGGATTCTGGATATCTACTGTATCATCCAGGTGGATTTTTACATCCAGCTGAAACACGTCCTGAGGTGTTTCAGCTGGATATATAAAATATCCAGTAGCTACAGTGTAGCAAAACATCCCATCTGGATGTTTTGCTTTTAATCACGCCCCAAACGGCCTAGAGTTACTAATTTGGCTGGATCTTAAGTATATATAGTGAGCTACTAGCTACTTGGAGGGATTTAGGTTCATTACCTTCTCTGGGCTTCCTCTCCTTTTGATGCAAGCATCGTCGAACAGCTAATCAAGAAACAATAATTAAAGAATCAGCATCATGTGCATGGACTATTCAAGTGTTTAAATAAAAACAAGTTTTTAAATCACGACTAAAGCAGTGTTTAGTAAAGCTATTTTCTTTTTTCCTTTGAAATTTCTTGTACTGGAAAGAGAAAACACAAAAGCATCGACTTTTCCATAACAAGTAACCAGACACAATAATTGCTACAAAGCTGGACATGGACCAATAAAACATACCTGGCCTGGGTCCTCTGGAAATACACAAGCTCGTTCCCCTTGAGCCTGAAAGAAAAAAATATGAATGAGCTTCAAAAGAACTCCATGGGAGCCTACATAGTGAACAACTCGGCAATCTCAGCCTCTTCTAGTTACACAAATTATGGGCAAAGCAGAGGAAGAGATAGAGAGAGAAAGTGGGACAGCACCCTGCAGCACAGTAAACCCTTGTATGACACGAGTACTATATTCAAATTTACTGAGAGGCGGCTTTCATTAGCTACATTGTGAGCCTGTAGATAGTACAGATTGGTGTCCATATAGAGGTACAAGGTTAAGAGATACCTTGTGTCTTCTAGTGCAATATATGAGAGAGAGGAGTAAACATAACTAGGGAAATGGACGTATCTTTGTTGGTTGGAGGTTAAAGAGAGACTTACAGGCTGCCGCATGGTCCCAGAAAATGAAGCAGAGCCCAGGTACGGTGAGCTGAGAGCCTGCATCAAAGGCGGGGAATGTTTTTAAACCATTGACTGTGCTAACTTCAAGAACTAAAGCAGTTGTGAAAAAATAAAAGAAAGAAAACGTCTCGCAGACAACATGCAGCCACTTTATCTGCGTGCGCTCTATCATTTTCCTTGGTTGTTTGCAAACAAAGGAGAAGAAGCATCACCTCAATTTGATTCTGAAGGAATCTGATGTATCCAATAGCTTCTAACAAGACCGAGGCAGTGTCAGTCTGCAAAAGCAAACCCCCATGTTCAAACCCCCTGCTTTTTTCTTTTCTTTTTAATACTCGTGCTAAGCATAATAAAGTACACTATATTTCTGGAATGAAATGAATAGATTCTTCAAACGTTGAAAGGGAAATGACTAATGAGCCTAAGTTATTCTGTACCTTCCCAAATGGAGAAACAAGCTGGTGGAGAGCAGTTATTCTGTCACCTAGTTTTTCCTTCCTCACCTGTGATTTTATCGAAAAAACCATGAAATCAAAGATTTGGTTTACTTTCTGTTCAAAGCTTTGTTAGCTTTCTTAGTTATCTTAGAACCATGAATGGCTCATGAAAAAGACGCATCACTTTATCAGGTGAGAAGAAAGCACAAGATTGGTAAAAAATAAAAACCTTGAAAGTAGACTGAGATGGAGAGGGCTGAACCCGCGCCTTCTTATATGCTGAGCCACTGGGTGTGCTGTTACACTTCATACGAAAATAGCAGTATTATATGCACACACATGTAAGAACACAAATGAAAAGAACTTCAAAGAAAGTAGAATTTATTCCTCGAAAAACAAGTCATATTTTTTGTAAAATAATAAAAATGCATTCTGAGGATCAGCCATCAAAAGAAAGTTTTCATCTGAAACTTAATATTTCCTTCTGTAAGTATTTATGATTAACATAAGATCGTTCTGATTTCTGATTTCTGATTAATATCAAATATGACCAAGATCATAGAATAATTTCAAGTCATTTGTAAAGTCTTTAGTACCTCTAGTGTATGATCCGACTGTTGATGCCTCCCTTGATCTGTCTTGCTGTTAGAGAAGTCCAGCATGTTGCTACTAAGACTTGTCACACAAGATCTAGGTGAACAAGCAGGTAGAACCTGACCCCAAGGAGATCTAAGACCCTGAAGTTCATCACTCTCATGCCCCCTTAAATATCCACCTTCGGAGCTTTCTTGCTTCACGTCAACCATCGAAGCACTTGACGAATACAACACTTGATCTGCCCAGTTCTCCATCTTCCTAGGCTGGAACTGATTGAAGCTGTATCTATCCTCCTCACTCACTAATCCTCCCCTGAAAAGCATCCATCGTATAAAAAGTACGTCGTGTTAAGGTTAATATACAACAGATAATTCAGGTCCTAGATCACTTACATGAGTAGCTGGCTCCAGGACTCGGGAAGATCTTGTGTGTCCTGCCAACAGTTGATAGGTATGGAGTTTGGGGGGAGATATGGAGGAAGCATAGAGGAAGGTGATGGAGAAGATGATGAAGAAGAGGAGGAAGAGGAAGGAGCAGAGGGAAGAAGATGAGAGACGGGCTGAGGAGGTGGGCGCATGTTGTTGATGTTCCACCAGTTGGGGTTTCCAGTCATCATCTGTTGCACCGGCGAGCTCTGCAAAACATGACCTCGATTCATGGCTGGAGGTTTTCTCCTTTTGCTTCTATTCGTTCAGCACCCAAGTGGGAATTCTTGGCAGCTTGAGAGTTTTCGGTTTGCTTTCTCTCAAGGGTTGGGAAAGAGGTTGGTTCTAGTTTGAGGAATTCGGCAAATCAAGACATGGAAATCTTGTTTTATGTTCTTTCTCTCTTCTTTTGTTTACTATTCCTTTATTCCTTTATTTCTCCTTCTTTCTTCTTTTGCTTTATCACAAAAGGGGGGGCAGAAAAGGGAGTGGCAGCGTTTTCAGAGCAAAAGGAGTGGCCTTAGAGCTTAGACCTTTGATCCGTGCTAACCCTAGCTTATAGGCAGTACTAATGTATTAGTGTTCTATAAAGGGATGTAAGAATTTGGTTCCGAGGCCACCTGTGAGTAGTAAATTACTTTAATCAAGATCAATGTTTGGAACTGGAAATACCATCATTTTCCAAAGTACATATATCTCAAATAATTAAATTCCTTTTGGGTTTGCACATTACATTTCCAACAATTTGGTAGTCTTCAGCAAAACGTTAATCTATGCCTGGGATCAGAGAAACGTTTTACTGAAAGTGAAAGAGCTGCATGTCCATACATGAAATAGCCCCCCTCTCCCTCCAAGTACTACTACAACACATAAATCTTCTCATATAAACCAAGTTGCTTGGAGACAAGTTTATAACTTCAAGTTCACTCTAGAATATTCTCACCATTGACCATGGTGAACATGAGTATTTGCAAGTTGTTCTGTTGTCCATCTAAAATGACAGGAAGTAGTTAGGAAAAAGTTGTGTTCCTTATTTTGCTTTCTCCTCTCCTTGGAATTCAAATGCAGTGGCTAATGGTAGTTAATACTTGCCCGGAGAGTGTTAAAATACGAATTATCATTCTTGCGTAATAACTTTGAAAAATTTTAATGGCTTTTTGCAGCAACATGCTTACCTTCTTAGTTCGAGCTTTCAAACAATTGAGTACCCAACAGAATTTTTTTTTCATAACTGCAATACTGACTTCAGCGCATAAAAAATAAATAGAGTTCACGTTGTCAGCAAGTAAAAAATATGGTAGTACCATTATTTGATGAGATGAGTTTACATGAGATCCTTCTCATATAAGGAGTATGAGGCCAATTTTTATTACCGTTAGATTCCGATCGGAGGGTGGATATCAAATCAGTGGGTAGGTGAGTGTGTCACATCAAAGAGTGGGTGAGATATTATAGATATTTGTAGCCATCAGATCAAGATCTAACGGCTATGATTCAAAGTGGCCTCATATAAGCAATATGAGAACGATCTCATATAAGCTTTTCCCTTATTTCATACATAGATACAATGTAAGTAATTAACCAAGTTGTGGCAAGAGGGTTTCACAAGGAGCTAGGAGCATCATGGGACGATAGTTATACACTAACATCCATACGATAAGGACATCTAGTAGTTAGGACCATTCCGACGCGTGAGAGAATATAGATGATGACCGACAGGTCTCGCTTTTCAAGAAGTCAATATCCTGAGTTAAGTTCCTAACCCTAGCTAGTTGTATTTTTGTTAAGAACATTACAGGAGGATTGTACCAAAAAAATAAACAAAACAGGAGGATTCTCTATTCCTGCCAGTACTTATTATAGATAATAGTGTCATATTCCTTGTGTTTTTTTTAATCGCTGCAACAGGATTGGAGCTTATACAAATGCTGTGACATATTCCCTACTTTTATTTATCATTTCTTACATTCCTTAGGGACATAAACAAAACCCTAATTTGTAGGTCCGTACCCTGCTAAAATCTTTGTCGGAGGCGCCATGTCTTTTCCTCCGGACCCCTTTTCCTTTTCTCCTCTCTTTATTCTGCCTTTCTTCCCTACCATTATTCACCTCCTTCCCGGAACAAATCAGTCTATCTCCTCTCTTTCTGCCTTTCATGTCCCTCCTCAAGTGTAAGAAGCACATGCGAGTCCTCTTCTGCATGACATCACCATTACGACTTGGGTGCGTTGCATGAGTTAGAACTCGACAAATGATGCTAAACTGATTTGTTCATCGTACATTGAGACACTTAGCTGGATAGTTCACGTGAGCTACAAATCATAATGCTTTTGCACTTAGCTGAATTTTTCTTTATTATCAACTGAGTACAAAATCATTGATAATAATCCAAAAAATCCATCTAAACAGATGGTTAAGGTTATGAGCCCTTAAGATAAGAGCAACAAAAAATTGCTTATTTTAAGTTGTGGATTAGTACAAGTGACCCACGAAACTATAAGGTACTGTCGTGTGATGAGATGTGACCAGCCGGGGTCCCCATGCTTGTTCCTGTACCCTTTTCTACTTTCCGGGTTTTTCTCCTATGTCTGCTTTTGGATTGCCTAGAAGATCTAAGCCCTTACCTTTATTTTTAGCTTTTGGATTTCTTTTATCCTTTTGCTTGTTTCCGATTATATCATTATACTGCTTTTAGACGAGTGGTTGGATGTGTGGCTCTTCTATTTCGGAAGCTCTTTTGTTCTTTGTACACGAAGCTAAATAAGCACGGTGAAAGGGAAGTTTGTGGTTAATCATCGGAGCAGCCACCTCTAGACCTTTGTTGTCCTCAAAGGAGAGAGAGAGTATTTCCGAAAATTTTAGTTTTATATATATATATATATATATATATATATATATATATATATATATATATATCCGAGTCCACAAATAATGATTTTTCCTTTTTTGTTTTAGACTTGGGTATGTCAGGTCGATTGCTAATTTCCCACATGTTCAACAGTATTTCCTATTGAACCACATTGAGGCTTTATTACGGGGAGTGATAACCCTACAGCGGATCTCTACACATTTTCCATACACATCTGATGTGTATGGAAAATGTGTAGAGATCCGCTGTACAAATATTATTTCCCCTTTATTATGTCACTTTTTTGGGGAGATTAGCAAATACCTCACAAGTTGTGGGCATGTGATTAAGTCCTAGATGCTTAGCCCAAAAAAAAAAGATTAAGACCTAGATCACCGACCAATGTAAGTGCCCAGAAGACAATATTGGGAATTTACCATGAAATTAGAGTACTAGTTTTCTATATCTTGATTACACATGGTCTTAAGTCTCTATACCTAGACAACATATTTAAATTAGAAACGCATGCAAGTTCAGCAACTCTGAACCACCCTTTTGGTTCATGTTCTATTCTTTATGGTTCCCAATTTATTCTCCGTCCTTGTTTTACGATCCCAAGATAGCCATTGCCCATTTGCTTAATCATTTATCAGTTTGTGCATCCCTAACCCTAAAAGTTTCTAAGCATTCATGGCTCCTCATTTCTAAACATGAAACCCGGAAGCCTAGCATTGCAATTTCTTTCTTGATCAAAGAGTTCGTTGTAAGTTGAATTTGTATCAGTATTACAAATGTTTCTTTCCCAAGTATCCTTTACGTCGAAACATTTTCTTTATCTCTTAGATTATGTGTTCTCATGGCAAAGTACTGTTGATCTTTTTACAACTTGATCACTCTTTTCTCAAACCCTAATCATGTGTATTCACATGCAAATCTGACTACACAAGTCTATTATGACCTAATGCTCAATGAAGTATCTGTTTGTTACCGCTACATCTTTCTCGTTGCCAAAGTGATTGATTAAGCGGCTAACTTAGCTTTTATAAGGTGCATATGTTTTTTTGGATGAATATTTTATAAGATGCATATGTACCTTTGCTTTTGTAAGATGTCCTATATGCAGTCGTTTTGGTAAGAACATCACATTGCTTGCCACTTGCCTGTAAAGAAACAATAGTGATCAAATGGTATAATTTATCGATCAGGCGCTACTTTTATGTCAGAATTCATCAAGAAGAGGCCACAAGCTTTTCCATAGCCGTTGATCTGCCGAGCCCGCAAAACATGGTGGAGATGCATTCAAAACACAGCCCGAGTGCTAAAACTAGCATTTTTTTCGAACATAAAAGCTCAAATACGTACCTTAACTCCACAGACCAATGGAAAGGAGATTAATTAGCTAGCTTAAATTGTGCTGAAGATTGAAGATACAAATGAAAAGGGAGTTAAAATGGTTTTAAGACATAGGCTCAGGAATTTATGGGCATCAATTTGATGGTGTCTAGGAACACGCAAGGCCAGTGAGATGAGATCAACTACTTATCAGTGTTCTGATCTCCTCATGCAGTTCCACCTAAATGGCTAAATTGCATCTGTTGAAAGAAGGGAACTTGTCTCTTTTTCCTCTTTTTTAAGAATTCAGGAGGGACTACAGTTTTCAATTTCTTGACGAGTAGATAGCATGAAATTGGCTTGTTTAGTATTGTTGCGTGCACTCCATTCAAAATGTTTGGCATCTGATTATGAGGGTAAATTGACTCTATCCTAATCGTTTACAATATTATAGCTGGAAGATTTGGCTAACAATACGACATATTGTTTTTCCCTTAATCTTTCTTCCTTCAGCTGTCACTATTGGCACATTCTTTGATCATATATCTGCACAAAAGTAGGCTGTTTTACTTGCCTTGTACAGTATTCTGTTAGAGAACTTATTGAAGTTTGTAACTATAAACCTCACCAAATGGCATAGTATAAACTTGTGTTAGATAGAGGGTCACTAGTCTTTGTCTTATAGAGCACTAAGAATAAATTACACTAGTTGGAAAAAAAATCCTAACATGAAGCAAATAGATTGTTGGCATGTAAGAACTCCATCCATCACTTTCAATCCAAATCATTAATAAGACAAAAATTCATTCCGCTCATACTAATAAACCAACTAATTAAATGATCCCAATGCTCTCATACCCCTTGCCTTTCTTTTCTCTTTTCCCCTATGGCTATGAAAGGAACTCTCAAGCTCCCACCACTATACACCCAAAAAAACAAGGTTTTCTCAAGCTACGCCCATTATTATATATCTACTATCACTTTCCCTTTGAACTAGCTGCCGTAAATTGCTCCAGTTCCTTTGTTTATGAAAAGCAAAAGCTTGTTGCTGGGCATTTGGCCTATATTCCCTACCTGAAGAGTATATTTCCGTGCATCTTCTCACAATATTCTTAATTATTGACATGAACAGGCCAATATAAGCGCTTTTTCTTCTTCATTGCTCAGTCTTGCCATTGCTAGCTCTAGCTTGTCGAAGGTTATTATTGCACATATGATATATGAAAGATTTTTTTATAAGGAGGAATGTTAGAGTCCTTAGAACCCAACTAGAAGTGGTAGGGCAATTAACCTCTTAGAGCACCATATTCCACCGGCAATCCCCTCAGGTATTTACGCCGCCTACACTATGACGCATTCGATAAGTCGGATATAATTCATGTGTGTAGCCAACGATGTTGGCATTCGAAGTTAAGAAACAATGTGCTAATAAGGCAGATGAAGATTAGGTTGTCCAATTGGCCACTGCTAGAACTTGACTTTTGGGACATGTGCAGTGAAATGTTTGCTTATGCATGTGGGAGTTGGGTCTACTCTTCAATTCGTACCAAGTCAGCGAGCACATACACATGTTTGCATAGTCTTGTAAAGAGAAGCAGTACCAAGAGAAATTATTAGGTACGCGGCGCGTAGGGGAACAGTCATGCTCTTGTTCATGTTCATCACCCATTGGTGATGAGCAGCTTGTTTGTGTTCATCACCCATTGGTGATGAGCATGACTGTTCCCCTATGCACCGCGTACCTAATAATTTCTCGGAGTACCAAGAGGAAGCAGGATAATGGAAAAGGATTTTTTTTTATGAAAGTGAAAAAAAAAATGAGAAAAGGAAGGAACAAAGGGACAAGATTGGCTCTGTTAGAGCGGAATGATGGGCCCCCAAATGTCCCGGAGCCCGGGTAGAAAGAGAAGTGCCCTTTTCTATAAAGAGGCCAGGATAGCTGGGGTCGGCTTCTTTTGGGGCCCACCGATGCTGAGCGACGACCCATTAGGCTCCCTTGAAGCTTCAAGGCCCAAGAGTACAACACCGTCCTCTCTACAGATGTTGCCTTATTTTCTCTTTTCTTCTTTTTTTTACATCATGCCAAGGTCATTCATGAGTCATCTATCACCCACACCGATCAGAATTCAGAAATCAGAATCTAGTCTCTGGATTTCCGTTCTTATAATTTGATGAGAGATGGGGATGTTTCGGAAGAATTCAGGAATTTGCTTTATCCTTTGTGGTGCCCTATCACTTCACTGAATTCGATTTCTTGTAGATGAACAATGATGATTATATATAGTAATTACATTGGTATGTTTCATTATTGTAATTAGTGTTGATGATTCTATGTTGCTCATATATTCCCTTAGATTCTCTTGGGACCACCTACTTGCAAAAGCATTGGTGTGTAATTTATACGGCAATCATACAAAGAGCATCCAATTTCTAGATTGTTGATCCACTGCTTGCAGTTGAAATCCATTAGGTATTCCTAGCTCACAACACACAAGTCTTTAGTCGTTATTGCCACGGGCCTCTCTCTCTAGCAGATTTACAATAAATCAATATTGTTCTTTCAGTTTACCCTTCTAGTCAATTCTTAAGGACTCGGATACCCATCGTTATAAGAACAATCATTCTTCTTTAATTACATTAGCATCATCACCGACCATGCATTATAGGACAGCTAGAAACTGCAATTCTGCTTTAATATTGAGTTTTGTTTTGGTTAATGAGAGTGGTGTCCACTACTCTTAGAACTAGACTAAAAAGGGCAGAGCAACCAACCTCATAGCACTACTTGGGGCCAATCCTCTCGGGCATGTACTAGGCCCACATGTTACATGCACCGGGTAAGTCGGGATGTAATCCTGTATAGGTAGCAGATGGAGTAGGAGTCCGAACTCAGGACCTCCACTTATTAGGCGTGTAATCTTACCAACACCTAGTTTGACTTGTAGTAACACCAACAACCATATGTTATCTTACTATATATATAAAGAAGAAAACGTATGTTATCTTTCATCACTCCATCTTAGTTTATCGTTAGACAGTCTCGTCGCACCCTTTTCTTTTTACCAACCATAATTGAGCTCTAAACTAGTTTATACTTTAATCAACCTGTCTCATCGGCTTTATCCAATGTTTTGGTAGGTGGTGAAACAATTGGGCTGCGTGGAAAAGACAAATTCAATTATTCTACTTGAGTGCCATCGCAAGTAATTAATTCCTACACTTCTTTACCCTAATTCAAACTTTTGATGGAGACAGGCATCAATGCACATAGTATGAAAAGAGGCCCAACGACCCTCTTTAGGTTAAGGATTCAGGAGTCTTCTTCGTCAAGGTCCCACTGAAGTGCAGGAAATCAATTGAATAATGTTGACTTCTTTAGACTCAATTCATTTCTTTTCTTTTATGATGCGAACCCTGAACGGTATAGATGTGACAGTATATCACCGAAAGTGGTCTAATTCCTCACCTAAGTCAGACTACATCATGGACGTACGTTGATGGTTTCTCTCTTCGATGTCACTGACTGACTGCAATATACTAACAATTACTAAATGAGAAACAACCACAATAAATGTAGAATAAATGAATTGAGTCTGAGCACTGAATTGTCCAGGACTTTAGCTATGAGTTGGTACTGATTGTCAGGTCCAAGACCTGCAGGTTGTTTGTAACCTATGCTTGCCTTGACAGTGCTCATGATGTACTCACCCATGGACTGCTGAATGAGCACTTCAAATAAAACTTCATATTAGTCCTTCACGAAGTTCATCTTAATCATAATCAAATAGCGTCTTTTGCCAACTATTTGGAGTCGAAGACACGGATCTTACTCCTCTATTCAAGTTTATTTTGGACTACCTCTTTTATAAGAGATAGTAAAGTCAAATCATTTTTTATTAAGTTCATCTAAATTATCTTAGATCTCCCTCTCCCTCTCCCTCTTTTAGCATTGTTTATATATATCCCTTCTAATCTTCTCATAGGAACATCTAATGGTCTTCTTTGCACATGCCCATACCAACGCAACCTACATTCCCACAGCTTCTCGCCTAAAGGAGCTACTTCTAAACTCTCCCGAATATATTTATTTCTAATCTTATCTCTCTTAGTTATCCCACTCATCCACTTTAACATTCTCATTTCGGCTACATTCAATTTATCTATATGACTCCTCTTTGGTTCCCAACACTCTACTCCATAGAGTATTATAGACCTAATAATTGTCCTATAGAACTTGTCTTTAAGCCTTTTCGGAACACGTCTATCACACAACACTCCTGAGGCTGCCATCCATTTTATCCACCCCGCATTTATCCTATGCACCATATCACTATCAATATCTCATTCTTTATATATAATGGATTCTAAGTAACGGAATTTATCACACATTAGCACTTCATGCCCATCTATTTCAACTAAGCCTCTATCTATAGTTCTACCTTCCTTAAAAATAAATTTCATGCATTCTATCTTATTCCTACTTATTTTAAAACCTTTTAATTATAGAGCTTCCCTCCACAATTCCAGTTTCTCATTCAAACCTACTTTACTCTCATCAATTAAAACTACATCATCTGTAAAAAACATACATCAAGGTACATTATCTTGTAAATGACTAGTCAGCTCATCCATAGCTAAAGCGAAAAGATAAGGACTTCAGGATGACCCTTGATGAAGACCTACCTTAACCGAAAACTCCTTAGTCCTCCCCCCCCCCCCCCCCCAATAGTCAGCACACTAGTCACAACCCTCTCATACATATCCTTTATGATATCTATGTAACCGCTTATTACACCATTTCTCTTTAAAACACTCCAAATAAGCACTTTCGGCATTTTATCGTAGGTTTTTTCCAAATCTATGAAGATCATATAGAGGTTTTATTTTCTATCCTTGTACCTCTCTACTAACTGCCGTAATAAAAAAATAGCTTCCGTTGTTGACCTCTCTGGCATGAAACCAAATTGATTCTTTGATACTTTAGTTACTTTTCGCAAACGTCCTTCTAATACTCTCTCTCTCATAATTTCATAGTATGCCCCATAAATTTTATACCTCTATAGTTTGTACAACTTTGGATATCCCCTTTATTTTTATACAAGGGTATGAGGGTACCTCCACTCCTCTGATATCCTCTTAGACTTCCAAATCTTGTTAAATAAACTAGTCATCCAAGTTAAGCCAACACCTCCTAGTGCCTTCTACACTTCAATAGAAATTCCATCAGGCCCTAGAGCTTTGCCTTTCTTTATCTTCTTTAACGCAACTCCTACTTCCTCTATGGAGAATCTCCTAAAATAAGTTCTCTCTTCAATAGGACTAGACTCAAAATCTATCCCACTACTATATTTTTCATTCAATAGACACTCAAAATACTCACACTATCTCTCCCTAATTTCCTCGTCTTTCACTAAAACCCTTTGATCTTCACTTTTAATAAACTTAACTAGTCCTTCGTGAAGTTAATTCTTTTAAAACTTAAGACTCTTACAGTCATACTAGTCTCAAATTAATGTTATTCAAATTGAGAACAAACTTTTTCTTGGATTCAACAAAATGAAAATGGTATATGTCACGCCCCAAATTTTTAAACCCAAAATACGCGGAAGCGATAATCCAATAAAAGTTGTTGGGTATAAAATCTGGGACGGACCGAATACTCGAATCATCACATACCCATTTCCATACATGGGTTTTGCAGGATCGTTGACTTAAATAACATTCATTGTACTCGAATTATAAATAACAAAGCTGTAACACTAATAGTTTAAGTTATTACAGAAAATAAATGATCTTCAATCAATACAATAATAAAAAGCCAGGCACACAGGCCACAAGTAACAAAGTTCAACAACTAAAACACTAAAATAAAAATCTTCATTTCCAAATCTGCAGTCATCCTCCACTTCCTCATGCTCAGCATCATTCTTTCTTAATTCCTGCATCGAGGGATGCATGAGTATTTCGTATGAAATACCCAGTAGGATACCAAAAACCCCACTGATAAAGGATTAACAAATTCCAAAGAAAAAGAAGATCGAATACCAAAAGTATTATGGATATAAGGAATCAATAATCAGGTTTTAGAAAAATCAGCAAACCAAGCTGTCACCAAACACCGAAAAACTCATATGTACCGGTAGAATCAACAACTGAGTTAGACTCCAACATACTGTGTGTAGAGAGTCAACAACTTCTGCTCGCTGGTCAGTCCACTTCCCCTATGGACATCTATGCCAGAACATCCTAGAGGTTCTTCAGAGGAACCCGACCATGCGTCTAGGGATGCTGGCCCCATCGGTGCTTACGGGCACAATGGGCGGAGACTGCAGACCTTCCATAATGTCATACAGTCTAAGCGCACGCGTTGCCGTCATCGACTAAACTACAGAGGTTCGTAAAATCTGAGATCACAGAGGATCTTGCAATGGTTCTGGAGCATACTAGGATTTCCACTCGAAGAGTTCTATCATGACTCTTGTGGAAGAAACAGTTTTCATAGGTTTAAAGCTAACTGTACAACAACAGGGGTTGTATGGAAAATAATCGAAGATTTCATCTTGAGAATAAACTCTTATAGGAATGCCAACGAGATGACAATATCTCGAGGCAACCAAGCAATAGGGACTCAAGTGTCCAAACTTGTCATCAACACATGACTCATTAAAGGAGTAGTTGTAGTGCTCGTCTCCCCAAGCTCCTCTCAAGTTGTTAGGGTTAAAATGGTAACTTTACTCATCTAAGATCTTCGATATGCAAGGCCCTAGTTATGAATCCCAAATACAGAATGTAAACTCGAGAGTTTATGAAGAAAAAGATTAACTAGGGTTTAGAGTAAAACCCTAATTAAGGATTTCTATACCGACCACTACGGTGAGCCGCAAACTAAAAGGGAAAGACACTAAGGTTAGGACTCGAACTCCTGGTCTCTCTCTTATAAGAAAATTGTACTATTATAATAGTCCTAGTTCTGGTTATTTCGAATTTATTTGTATTTAAATTAAATTTATAAATCAATTAATCCCGTGATATTAATACTAGTGAATTACCCTTAACTCATTGCACTGCCTTGTGTATAGCAGCATATTTTCAGCACTAGCTACGACTTTTACTGATTGAATCTGAATCTGTAATTTTTACTGTAGGTTCCCTGATGAGTCTATTTTACATCCCAACAGAGAACGTATTTTTCCGAATTTTATAGAATTAGTTATGCATTTTCTAGTACTGACTGTCTGTGCAGAAAATTCCAGACCGAGGCTTAATTAAGTCTTCGGTTTGCCCTTTATTATGTTCATTAATCACATCTATTAATCACTTATGATATTACTAATCATCTCTCTGTCCCAACTAGGCATGATATTTGTAATAATTTAACAGCAAGTAATTTTCAATATAATACTATGTCTTTATCACTTCTACAAACTATTTTTATGCCTAATCATGATTATCATCTATTCAAAAATTAAGACCCTTAATTTGGGACGAAGAGGGACATAAATAACACCAAAAAGCAAAGGCCTTTACCTCTGGTAAGAAGGGTATCGACTTGTATTTTACAATATTTTAGACATTTAATCCTTCGTCTTCTTAATTCTCATGAATCATTACCCGATCTAATGATTAATATAATTTAAACAACAAGAAATGACCGGAAAGTAAGACTATAATCTCTGGACAGCACGAAGTCAGATCCATAGGGAAATGAACGAGTCAATTACATGCTGACTAAGGAGAGAGGAATTCATATCTAAGACTTTGCATATCGAAATATGCATTCAAGTACTCAAATGGATCATGCATATACCGGACATAAATAAAGATATGACCTTTTTCAATTCACAAGCATCATCCTCATACACTAATGAACAAAAAGACATAAACATGCATGAAATATCATCAAGACATGCTATTCAAGCCAAGGAAATTGGGTAAAAATGCATCCTACCTGATTTGAAGAGAATCGATACGTTATGCGCGTAAATCGGTTCTCCGGGTAGACTACGCTTCCCTTCTCCACGAAATCACTCCACAAACTACCGGAGAGCTCCTTGAACTTGGTGTGCAAGGCTGCCCACTACTGCTCCTCTGTTGGCACGTCTCCCAAAAATTGCAAAGGAGAATGTCGACCCCTCTAATAGCATGTATATATAGGACATACACAAGTCCTAGTTGATTCTCCACCGTCCATCTCACCACGATCCAAAGGCTACCAAAAGGTCCAGCCACTCCGCAACAGCCAAGACGCCCTTCCCCTTAATTTGCTTCAGTTACAAATCCCTTGATTAAGGGAAATTAACTCAATCCCTTTAATTACCTAATTAAGACCTTATGCAGTTTCCAATTAGCAAAAATCTGACCATCTTGATAAAGGGCGCCAAGCTTGAATGGAATATGCCCTCAACATCTTCCATAACTCACCTTGAATGCCAAACATAACCTCCCTAATTAATCCCAATTCAAATCCCAATTTAATTAAATTGCCAATTAGCTATCAATTAGGGTTTTCAAATTCAAATTGTCTCACAAATTTAAATCCCTTGATTAGGGCTAACTAGGTAAGACATATCCTCCAAAGATCCCCTAAAATCAGCCCAAGAGGTTCTCCAACGGATTTGCCTCGAAAATCACGAAATTAACGACGATCGATCGGTCCGTATACGCGATCGATCGTTCGGCGATCGATACGCTACAACCGCGATCGATCGTCTCCCAATCGATCTGCCAAAAACGCGATCGATCGGTCTGACGGAAAAAAAATTAAATTTTAAATTTATTTTTAATGAGTTTTTCTAGAACTCAAAATTACTCCCTTTGAGCAATAAAATTCCACTTTTATTATTATAAAATTTACGGTCGCTACAGTATATGTTAAAGTCTAAGTATATCATACTAAGGGGCTGTTTGGATCGTGAAAAATCCCAAACATATACTCCCAAAAATCCATCAAGGAGCTCTTATTTTATAGGTGTTAGGATATAGTGTTTTTTGCCTTCAATTAAGAGTGAGATAAAAATGTTTTTAATATATTTACAGTTACATGATATTACAATGGAAATAAAGGAAACAAAGTAATAAATTGATGAGTCTTCAGAATTAAAAAAGAGGAACCAATAAAATCAATTGGCGGAGTCATGTTAACTTTAAGTCACCATGAATTTTCCTGAAAGATCAAGGAATCGAGACTCTGAAAGTTGGAGTTGCTCTTACATCTCACCAGAATAAGATCTAATTCACAGTAATCGATCTACTCGGTTCTCTTCATTGTCAGCTTCATCAACAGCAGCTCTTGAAGCAAAAAAGAACATGTCATTGTTACTTGTTGTCGCAACTGTGGAATAGCCAGCTGATTCCATGCACACTGAACCATTTTTATGCACTACTACTCTTTTCGTTCAGATTGAAGACCTTCAGTTCCTGGTGTTGGTGCAGTTTATACTTTTTCTATTACTTAGAAATGGTGGCGCAACTATGTGGAACCAGTTTCAGACATGAAATATAATCAATCAATTATTAGTTAACATTGTCACGCTTGAACGGCTGTTGTCTATCATTTTCTCACAATTTAGAGTAGACAGTTTATGTCAGTCACTTCAACATCTATATTTTCTTCATCTTTTTTGTACATCTGCAACAGTTACAAAACACGTGAAGCTAATCCTGGTTGAATACGATGTATATAAAATATTGTGATGCATGGAATAAAAGACCATGTTCTTTTTGTTGTTTCTCTACGTCGAATTGTTGGTGGATGAGCTATGGGGATTCCCCTGGATCAAAAAGACATACGAGACGTAAAGACTTCCGTCATATACTTGCTGTACTCTTCTTCTTGTAGTTGGCATCAGACACATACTGGTCCAACTCAAAGCGAAAAGACAAATTATCGTCCTCAATATGACAAGAGAGACGAGATTTTCTTTATTGATTTTTGTTTTCTCTTTTACTATCTCAGTTGCTAGAATGATGCCGTGATAGACGTCAATGAGGTGCCAAACTCCGAACAACGGTAAAATGTCAAACGATGAAGTAAACATGACTAAGTTAACAATCAAAGAAATGGCAGTGATTGAAACTTTTCTCTCTGGACCACAGAGAGAAGACAACACGTCGAGAGCATATGAATTCAAATGAGTCGGGTTTATGGGCCTATTCCAACTGGTTAGGTCGTCATGGGTTTGTTGAGGAGGACCTTGAACAGTCCCTCCAAGTACCCTATTCTTTCCTGTGCATGGTGATCCATCGTGAAGACAGTGCCTACCGTTCAGGGTAGTCAGCAAGGGAAAAAAAAGTTAGGAGAGCAGTGCCTACGATTCCGTGTGGCAAAGCATATGCACTAGCAAAATAGAATAAGGGTATTTAAGTAGCACAAATTGTGGTTGCAAAAAATGAACTAGTTCTGTAACAAATGTGGTCCATACGTCCCATTTGTTACAGAACTTACACCTTCAATGTCAGTGCAGTCCTGGGTTATACGGACATGGATTAATTTAATTAAGACAAAAGTCATGTGTACTTCATTGGTGACTATTGTTGATGATGTATAAATCCCTTTAGAGATCTCTGCTCATTTTGTACGTTTAATCACAAGACAGATCAGCACCACGTATTGCAGCATGAGTGTCTTAGTCATTCCCACAACGACTGCACTAATTCTCTGCAGTCTGAAGGAGATCTACCTTCGAGTGCGCACCAAGCTAAGACGACGAGACGATGTTTTTTTGCCTACAAGTCAAAGAGAGGGAGAGAGGCCCCACTTTCGCCCCTGGCCGGCACCTAGAAAGACAGACTGGTCTTTTCTGTAAAGAAGGATTGGTGGGGAGTGGGGACTCCTGCTTTCGTCCTTTTTTAGAGGGTTCAAACTATCAATCAATGGTACTTCCTCCGTCCAATGAAGCCTATCTATATTTGAAACTGAGTTAAATTTGAAGGCCCATATAGAAAAACAGGGTTTTTCCTCCCACTTCTGTGTTTTTGGTCGTGAGAGCCAGCCATGTCATGATGGACCCATGTTTGTTTTTTCAAGGCTTCATTGGACTGAGGGAGTACGATGTTGGCTGGAGAACCTCTCTCAGCTTGTAATCCTCTTGACTCTTCATTTTTTCTTCAGTATTTTTCCTGTTATTTTTTAAATCACTTGATCCTAGCATGCAACTCTTCTCCTTTTCCTCCCCTTGTTTTGTTAAGATAGGTTTTTTATAACATTATTAAGGGGCCGTTTGGATCGTGAAAAATTCCAAAAATCTACTCCAAAAAATTCACCAACCAGGGATTTTTGGGATTATCCACTAATCAGCTTGAAACACTGTATTTCAGCCTCTCTCAACCTGGTTGGTGGATTTTCGGGAGTGAATGTTTTTTATTTTTCATGCCCCAAACGGCCCTTTAATAATGGCCCATAAGATAGGCTTAATTTAGTTTGGTGTAACTAGCCCACCGGCTGAAAATACACTGACGACAGCCACCTACCGGTTGGTTAAGAGGTAGGTTGGCAAAATGTGGGGTAGTAAACTACTCATCCTTAAATAAAACTACGGCATTTAGTGCTTCTCTCTCTCTCTATCAAAAGCGTGGCTTCCCCTCGTTCAATGGCTTGCAACAAAGAGATGTTCCAGTGAGCAACAATGAAATGAGCATTTCATGAGTAAATGGAACAGATCCAACACTTTTGACAGCCAAAGATTGCACTCATAAGTAACCACCGTCCGGAATGGATCGTAATAAAGGATAAAAGCCGAAAACCTTTTTAAAGGATAACTTCGAAATGCTCATAATTGGACTCTTTTCAGAGAAGGAAAATAAATCACTATGATAACATGAAGTATAATTTGAACATCTTTTTACCTTGAACAAATGAGTTCACTGGTCAGAGATTCATTATTTTTTAATCTAAAGGGACGTCGAAGCAGAGCACCCACCCACCAGGCAAGGGCAGCAGATCCTAACTGATTGAGATATAAATATTGAGACCAGTATTAAACGCAAAATTGTTGATAGTTTTATAGATACCGAAGGCTACTTCAGCCCAGCAAACTTAAAGGACCAATGTCTCAGTTCTATACATCCTCCGAAAAATAGGGTGAACTACACTGAGGAAGTAGCTCAACAACGAATCTCATCTGTCATTCTGTAATTCCTGTTGTGCCATTCAAATCTACTTCACCCATCCCAGTATCCTCCTCTTCTTCGGAGCCTTCATCCCCACTAACTTCCTCATTCGCGGACCTCAGTTTAGCCATGTGCTCAGCAAGTAACTTATCATCGCGTTCACTCACCTATTCCAGCATAAAATTTTTGTGATTAAGGTACTATCTATGAGCAGGAAATGCTATAACATAAATTTCTCACATAATAAAAATAATTAAATCCATTAACACATTTTATGTACTTGAAACAAAAAAAGACAAAAATTACTACTCCCTCCGTCCAGATTTTAGTTCATTTTGAAAACCCTTATGTTAATAATAATAAATCGGATGGAGGGAGTATTAAGGATAAATGAAAAAAATAAACTTACCGCCCTAGGTGCCTCTTTCACTACAAGCTTGCCCTTGTGCCGGTCAATTTCTTCTGTGCATGCTTTGATGGCTTTGCTCAGAATTGAAATGCCTTGTTCCTGGTTTAAAAAGACTTTTAATAGTAGCATGATGGAAAAAAGTCAATGTAACTAAGATGTAGACAGATATCCAACCACACTAAGAAAGAGAGCCCTTATACTAACAGACAAGGGAAGAATTATAACTAAAGATGCAACAACTTTTGAACATAGAAATAATAACAGCCACAATTTTCAATCCTAATGAAGCATGGAGAGAGTTGTTTTTCTTGGACAACGAGGGGGGTCGAGTCCTTAAGACATGACTAGAAGGGGCAGGGCAACCAGCCTCTTAGAGCACCATCCTGGCACCATTCCCCTCGGGCAAGTACAAGGCCCACCATCACATCATCATCCGCCTTCTCCCAGCTAGTTGGGGTTGGCGGCATGGATTATATACCGCGTTTGACTCTTATCGGAATCAAAATGGTACAATATCCATACAAAGAAACATAGTAGCATGTTTTTACCACCCATCATAGGCACCAGGTAAATCAGGATATAACGGAGTGGGGGTTCAAACACAGGATCTCTGCTTCAGGAAGCTGACCATCCCACCAACGCCCGTTAGTCATCACTACCATGACCCAACTAAGGCAAATGAGAATTATCTTATACACATGCGCACACCCACATACTCACACACACAAGGAAAAAATATTCCCTCCATCCCACATTACTAGTCCGATTTGGTTATTCAAAACATACTGAAGTTAATTCAATACGAAAAATTTAATCGGACAATTACGTGGGATGGGGTAAAACTTTAGGGAAACACATATTAAGTTGTTCAGATAGTGTGGTTGTGAGTTTAAAACCAACCTCCCTTTAGGAGCATAGTTCAAGTTTTCGAATAGAGTGGATGTGCCTTGGCTTGTAAACCAAACTCCGTTTCAAAAATTAGTGGTCATACCGATCCACGAAAAAAAAAAGTTACAAGGTCATAATTCAAAACCATGAGCCAATCATTGGAAAACCAGCCTCCTTTTCAAAAGGTCATACCAACAAATGATCTAGGAAAGATCGCGATATAATCCAATAAACAGTCTGTTGTAATCAGTTGTAATCAGTCTAGGAAGATGAAGAGTCAGTCTCGGAAGATGAAGAGTCAGTCTAGGAATATGAAAGGTCAGGAATGTTGTAATCAGTCTAGGAAGATGAAGAGTCAATCTAGGAATATGAAAAGTCACATCTTGTAATCAGTCTTGGAAGACGCGCCTCTCCTTCCTTATAAGGAGGACGTCTTCCTCCTTTTGGGTATGCAATATTGAATCTAGTTTTCTTTATTCTCTTTTCTTCTTCTTCTTTTCTCCCTTTTTCACCATGGCGTTTGATTTTGTTCGTGTTCCATACGGGAACACAACATTGGTATCAGAGCAGTTCCGATCGACCGTTATGCGGGACGATGTGTTGGACATGTATGGCGCCATCCAACGGCAGATTGACCAACTCACCGTCTTCCAAATGGCCGCCGCCACTGCCTCCATCGTTCAGCCACCGGCCATGTCGTCGACGGCTTTGCCACCACCGACACCACCCCAGCCGCCGTGGGACCCACCCCTGCATTATCCAACGCCGTACAATCCACCTTACGGTCACTTTTCCGCGCCGCCGACTGCTAGCCATTCTCCGTCCCCGTTTTGGACCACGCAAGCCAAAGCGTCCCGCCATGGCTACTCCACGGATCTGGCTTCCCCCACATCTCGCGCTAGAGGAAGGGCTGTGCAGTGGTCGGACTTCGCCACCGCAGCCTCGCCGGCCAAAGCATGGTCCCCCACCAGCCGACCGTCGCTCTCAGCCTCCAGTTTTACCACCCCGACGGCCAAATCCACCATTTGGAATCATCTCTCTCCATGCTCGAGTGCCTCGGCCGCGACCGCCACAACTGGGTTTTCGGCATTGACGACTTCCAATGGAGCGACCAACCTCGTCGGGGCGACGGAAGGAGGAGGCCACGCCACCCATTCATGGGACCCGACTCTGTTTCCTGAGACCGCGGGTTGGGGATCGGCAGCAAGAACGACGACGCTACAATCCGCGGCCCTAGCAGTCAACCCTTCAGCGAGGAGGTCTGATCCCTCCCAGCCAATACCGACGCCGATTCAGCAGCAGCCAAGGGCGACCAGATCTGCAACAAGCAGTCCACCTTCCTCTTCAGATGACCGCCAATTGTTCGATGAAATGCCCAAGTGGCAAAAGGATGGCCTTTCTCCGTTTCCTGTGGATCCACTCACTTCCTCCACTTCCGTCTATACTCAAGAGGTTTGCAATGCCTTTGTTGATCAATATTATCAAACTCTTTACACCACTCCTGAGGAAGTTTTTAGGTTTTACCATGATTCAAGCAGGCTCAGCCGACCTGAGCCAAATGGTGCTATGAAATCTGTCACGACGTTGCACGGGATATATGAGAAAATTCTGTCCTTCCACCATGAAAGCATGAGCACAGAGATCAAGATTGCCGATGCTCAGGAGTCCCATGGGGGTGGAATTATTCTTAATGTGACGGGCTATCTCACTCGCTATGACTATTCGACAAGGAACTTTGCTCAATCCTTTTTTCTCGCCCCACAAGTGGGTGGTTACTTCATTTTGAGTGATGTGTTTAGCTATGTAGATGAGCATGATCTAAGGGAAGCAACGTCAGTGCCGGCCAATCCTTCCATTGCAGCTGACCCGGACACGGAGGATGATTTACCGAATAGTGAAGAGATAGTTGAAGGGCCGCTCGACGTAAGTTCAACTCTCATAGGCACTACAACACCTCTTACTGTGGGTGAAAACGAGGGTGCCCTGGTTTTAGAGATGACTGTTGCCCAGAAGGACATTCCACAAATGTCACATGTATTAATGCTCAAGCTCTTCTCCAAGAACGTGATCAGAGACGCCGCCACCGTCGTCGTCGCCGCCGCCACAGTCCTCGTCGGCGGCCGCCGCAACTTGCTTCCGTCCTGCTTCCGGGCACTCTCCGTCACCCCCGTCGGAAAGCCCGACAAGGATGACATCCGCCTCGCCATTCCCAGCAACGGCCGCCATCACCTCCATCACCGACATTTCCCCGCCTCTGCCTCCGACGACCGTTTCGCCGCCTCCGCGGCCACGCTCTGGTACTTTTTCCACAGATCCGTCCTCATCAGTTTGGCCTTCGTCGGCCCCTATGACGGTCGTTTCCTCGGCCTAATCTACGCTGCCGTCTTCCCCCGCCTCAGTGTCGCCCACCTCGGCTTCCGCCGCAGCCTTTGCCACCACACTCACGACCCATCCAGGTCCTTCCTCGCCGCCGGTTGCCACATGGCCCCTGCCGCCGCCAAGGGTTCTTTCTCCTCTTTCGCCGTTAGCTCCTCCGCTGCCAGCCATGAACGCTCCTCCACGGCCACCATGATCCTCGCCAACGCGGAGGTCAACCAGGCGGAGGACTCGGTGGACATCCATGTCCTTCCCGTCATGCAGATTGGCTGCGAGGGGGTCCTCCACAAAAGCTACGTGACTTCCATGCGCAATCCAACGGCCCAGATCATCTATGGCGGGACCGCCATTGGGAGACACTGGGGTCTGGGCATTGCTCTGTTCTCCTCTCGTGGACCGAGTGTGAACAACCCGTCCATCCTGAAGCCCGACGTGATCGGCCTCGGCGTAAGCATCCTGGCGGTCTGGCCCAGCAACCTTGGGCCCTGTGGGCTTGTAGAAGATACTAGGAGGGTTGGTTTTACTGTGCTGTCTGGGACATCGAGATGCTCCCCGCACGTGAGCAGCATCTCGGTCCTAATATGCGAGGCCCATTCGACGTGGCACCCAAGGTTTGACAACAATTGCATGCTGCCTCCAGTCCCTCAACAATCGCACGACATCCTCGAGACGAGCCGATCCAAGTGCTACCACCCCATCGGTGTCGACCATCTCAGCTTCCACCGTGCCTGCCACGACTACCGCCTCCGACACACCACCGCTGCCCAGAACACTACCTTCCATGCCACTGTTGGAATATTGGATTCTGTCAAGTTCATTTTCTCCGACAGCGCCACTGCCCTCCAAGAGCGCCGCATCCCACCTCCCACCGAGAGCCCGACCGGTGGCGTCTCGTCCAAGGGATTCCTCCTCTTCTGCATGCTTGCGTATGCCATCGCTGTGGCTGCGTCTATCGAGATGATCGCCGACGGTTCCCACATCCTTTCTTGGTCGCCTTGAGGACAAGGCTGCAGCGGAGCGTGGTGGAATGTTGTAATCAGTTGTAATCAGTCTAGGAAGATGAAGAGTCAGTCTCGGAAGATGAAGAGTCAGTCTAGGAATATGAAAGGTCAGGAATGTTGTAATCAGTCTAGGAAGATGAAGAGTCAGTCTAGGAATATGAAAAGTCACATCTTGTAATCAGTCTTGGAAGACGCGCCTCTCCTTCCTTATAAGGAGGACGTCTTCCTCCTTTTGGGTATGCAATATTGAATCTAGTTTTCTTTATTCTCTTTTCTTCTTCTTCTTCTTTTCTCCCTTTTTCACCATGGCGTTTGATTTTGTTCGTGTTCCATACGGGAACACAACATTGGTATCAGAGCAGTTCCGATCGACCGTTATGCGGGACGATGGCTCTTGAACTAACAGAATCTTTAACCACAGTCATTATGTCTTACATACCATTCTTTGAAAATTCTATGTTGTTGTTTTAGTACAAAATAAATTCTACAGCATACATCCAATTTTGTCGCATATGCAGTAAAATTGTTAACAATATGATACTAGAATCTTTTTATAACCCCTGATATCAGTAAAACGTTTGAAAATAACAGTGATAACAATGAAGAAAGATGATGATAATGCTAATTATTTACTATACAATATCATCGCTTCTCAAGTTTATGATACTTGCTTTAAAATGTTCAAATCTTGACATAAAACTGTCATGCATCAACCTGAATCATATAGAATAGACCACACAATGTTTCAATTGAATCACAATATTGACTCATGACTGGCCCCGGCACCCCATTTCCAAACCATGAGAACAACAAATCATTCACTAAAATGGTGCAAAGTAATCAGATGTTAGCAACCAACCTTATCAAGAGTTTGTGTTGTAAGAACATATAAAGGAGGAGCAACTAATTTGATTTTCACAGGACAATCGTCATTGCCAGCTGCTTCTGCTTTCTTCATTGCCTCCTGCAAACAAAATATGGTATAGAGAAGTACACAAATTATAATGATGGTCAAATTATATGCATAAAGCAACAGCCTATGTTTGGGCCATAATGCATACTCATTTGGGGGGAAAAAACAAAAAACACCTTGATGTGAAGAACCCCATCAAACTGGAAACATTTCATCTCTACATCTGCACGTATTTTAAGTGGTTGTGGGGTCATTCGCCTCCTAATGTTTTTCACCAATGCATCTTTGACCTCCTCTGTCATGGCAGGCACCACCTTTGTAACCTATTAGGCATGTGCACGACAAAATGATAAACAAATCACAAGTGATAGATATAACAAACCGCATAAATCCTGAGCAAACAGCCATTACCTCCTGTCCATCAGGACCAACCTCCTTAACCTCGCGAGTTAGTGAGTCCAGGACGGAATCCGGATCTGTTACTATCACTTTAAATGCCTGTGCAAGCAATTAACTATTAGCTCCTAATTCGAAATTTAGTAAAAGGTTGTATCTTAACTAGGAACCAAGACAGCACCTCAAAAGCATGTCCATATTTTCGGTACAAAGGCCATCCAACATGGATATAAAAATCCTGCCAAGAATAAAATGAGAAAATTAATCATCAACATATGGTTATACCAAAATTTCATATACCACCAGTGGCAAATAAAGGTTCTCAGCATGGCCCATCACAATTAACAACGTCTAATCTCCATGTCAGTTGATAGTTTTATGATAGTTACTCTTCAAAAAGAAAATCTTAAAATGTCGCATCTCTAGCTGAGATCAGTCAGTTGATTATATCAAATTGCACGAATTAACAAATAAACTGATTCCTTATAGTTTGAATTCTATATGGTAAAATGGCCAACATAATATATTACAACATCAAGCAACTTTGATAAAAGATCCAATAAAGAATACCTAAACATAGATAATCAGGCTAACCACGGTTTGTAAACATCACCCACCACCCACCTTTTCTAGAAGGAATTTTATATAAAAAAAAGATCACATTAGAAAATAACGATAACAAAATCACATCTACTTAGGAAGTAGAACCAGCCAGAACCTATGAATCCAGCAGATTCTAAGTTTCATTATTGGGCAAATAAACGAAGAATACACAGGCATACACCTCGAGATAAAATTCGAAATTTGTTCATTAAAATGTTCCAATCAAATAGCAACATATGAATTACATAATGCTAGGAAGTTTAGCAACGAGGATCTCAGTTGTCAACATAATATACCCGGTAGAACTCAAACCAACTATAGGTATAGAATTGCCTGCTCATGGCAGTTACTCAAATCAAAATTGCAAAACATGTGTAAACAAATACTGTAATTTTACTAATCCGATAACCCGGCTATAACGAAAGGGAAAGTAGTAGAAGGAAGAGAAGGGTTGATAGTACCTCCAAATCAAACTGCAAGGTCTCGGCGACATGGCGCATGATGGAGTGGACGAGCTTGCTCTTGTTGTATCGCTCCTCGCAAGTCTGGATGTCCTCCTCAGAAACCCGGCGCTTGCTGAGATCGATGTAACCCTTCTCCTTGTCGACACGGAGGACCATGACGGGCTCCTGGCGGCCGACCTTGATGAGACTGCTGACGCTACGGATGCGGCGGCGGGAGAGCTCGGAGAAGAGGATCATGCCCTCGATATTGTTGTACTCGAGGAGGGAGACGTAGGCGCCCATGTCGGCGATGTGCTTCACCTGGATCATCACCGCCATGTCCACCTCCGGGTACCGAGCCTCGTACATCCTGCATTCCAAGTTTGGCGGACTCGAACTCATTGCTTGGCGTCGAAGATGCTCAACGGAGGGAACTGCGGCGCCGGAGATAGCTGGAAGAAGCCCTAATTCAGCCAAGATTGGGGTTTTACGAAGATGCGGAGCTAGCGGAAGACCTAATTCGCAGAACCGGGTTTTATCCTGACACGGTCATTTCTTGTGGGTTTGGTTTGGTTTAAGCCATGAGACTTCCTTAGGACGTTATATGTTTCCGAGTTTAGTACTTTTTTTTCTTTTGCCCAATTATTAGTTTAATTTCAAGTCACATAAAAGTCATCTTCT
Organism: Houttuynia cordata; assembly: GCA_039654745.1. NCBI lineage: Eukaryota > Viridiplantae > Streptophyta > Magnoliopsida > Piperales > Saururaceae > Houttuynia > Houttuynia cordata. Next base: position 47,473,071 of record CM077502.1, on the reverse strand, counting down.
ATTACGAGTCTTTTCGTTCCAAAATATTATGTACATTTAAGAAAATTCTCATTTTTATTGGACCATAAAGCCTAGCTTGTCCAACTCGTATGCTCGTTCATGAACTCAAAAAGTTCAAGTCAATCCTTCCAAGCCTAGTTTAATTTTGGAAAGAGAAAGTCACGTAATTTGGCAAAATGTATACAATATTTTAAAATAATGAATATTTCCATATATATATATATAGTATTTTGGAATGGATAGAGTATTTAGTTTTAGGGCTTGATTCTATGAACATTGTTATACAACGTGTTTGCATATTAACCAGCCCAAGACGTGGACAGGCCCTAAATCATCGTATCAACCAAGGGGCCACATGATCTGACGGTTACGAACTTGTACACATTCTGGACATGTTTTAAAAAACACGTTATTTCAGTTTTTTTTTTATTTAAAGAATGGCCTAAAGTCTATTGATAGGGTTTGAAGAAGTTGTAGAAGATTGGAAATTGATTATTGTGTACTGTGTTGGAAATTATCTATCTACCACATAGATATAACTTCTATCTCTTCCATAGATAAGGAGCTATGAAAGTAATAATATGCATCTGATAGAATGTTACCATCTACCAAGAGAATGGAACCACATATCACTTCTCGTATATATAAGATCCAATCGGTCTTGTATTAAGATCAAGTACAACATCTTCAATCTTCAAATCTTAGCCTAATTAAACACGCTGATCTAAGGCGCCTTTTGAAAGACTAAGTTGAACTAATATTCATCGCCTAGTGCAAGGCTTCATAGGCAATCCATCCAAAGATACAACAGACCTCCTTTAAGTTTTTGGTGCACTCCAAAGAACCTGATGAAAACTCGAGAAGAGGAAAGTAGCCTCACACATGAAGGAACAAGAAAACACGAGCAAAGACCCGAGATCTCAATACAAAATCCATGGAATGAGGAGAAACATTAAAGCTTTTGTAGAGAACAAGGCTTCATAGGCGATCCGTCCAAATATACAACGGACCTCTTTTAGGTTTTTAATGCACTCCAAATAACCTAATGAAAACTCGAGAAGAGGAAAGTAGCCCCACACATGAAAGATCAAGAAAACACGAGTAAATACCTGAGATCTCAATACAAAATTCATGGAATGAGGAGAAACATCAAAGCTTTTGTAGAGAACAAGGCTTCATAGGCGATCCGTCCAAATATACAACAGACCTCTTTTAGGTTTTTAGTGCACTCCAAAGAACCAAATGAAAACTCGAGAAGAGGAAAGTAGCCCCACACATGAAGGATCAAGAAAACACGAGTAAATACCTGAGAGCTCAATACAAAATTCATGGAATGAGGAGAAACATCAAGCTTTTGTAGAGAACAAAGCTTCATAGGCGATCCGTCCAAAGATACAACCGACATCTTTTAGGTTTTTGGTGCACTCCAAAGAACCCAATGAAAACTCGAGAAGAGGAAAGTAGCCCCACACACGAAGGATCAAGAAAACACGAGTAAAGACTGAAGATCTTAATAAAATCCATAGAATGAGGAGAAACATTAAAGCGTTTGTAGAGAATGGATTCACATCCAGTGGGAAAGGGTTAGGGCTTCATCTTGTGCACAGGATCCATTAAACCCAAGTCCAAGGGAGGTTAATCCACTTAAAACGTCTCAAAATGGTTAGTTTAAGTATTTTTGGACCTGACCCAACGAAGACCAATTGATTGTCCCCGTACATAGATCGATTGCTCACAAAAACACACAAGAAAATAGAGATCCCCACAATCGATTGCTGAAGCCAGGCGATCGATCGAGACACTCTCAGCCAAATGCTGCCAAAAAGATCTCATGAAGATCGATCGCCTTCCTTTTTCCTAATAAATTACACTATCCAACATACTGAAGTAGAATAATTTAGTTTACTTTTTATCTCACCAATTTCTCTCCCAATTTCTTACTTTGAATCGATTGTAGCCTAATGGGACTACATCAGTGATGATCAATGATCATGTTTGTTCAGTTTAGCAAAAAAAATTGTTTTGTGGAGGACTTTTGGTAGAAGCCCATTTCTACTAGAATTGATGCCTGCCCAAGCCCAATAGCCTGCCTTGCAATGAGGGGTGTCAACGGCTAAAAACACTTCTTTTTCTACTTCCAACTTATCAAATCCCTCAGTTGTTTCAATTAGTTTAATGCTGATTGCAGACTATGATTTACACATTTTGAAGTGCCACATGTTTCGAAAAAGATGAAATTGGATCAGTCTCCTAAGTGGGAGATTGTTGTATATGGAAGACTACTCAAAAGGATTTGAAGAGTGGGTAGAAGACCCCCCTAGTTGGGCGCCTCATCTTAGTGGTCTACCAAACCTAGGTTTATTACCTCTAGAGTTTACAGATGCTTCCTGTGGTAGACCGAACGACATTAGCGGTAGACCGGATGCTACGATAGAGTGGAAAATGCACCATCAATCTACCGGAGTATAAGAGCGGTAGACCGGTACAATATGACCAAAGGACAGAAAGGTTAGTACTAGATTGCATGCACTTAACAGTCTACCAATAGGGGCGTTGAGATGAAGTGGCATTGCATTTAGGCGTCCTATTTGAGGGCTTTTTTCTCTTCTATGTATTGTAGACCTAATTTGAGAAACTCTAGGGCACAAAAGGAAAAGCCTTTAATCCTAAGAGAGATCTCCATTGAAGAGTAACTTGTAAGAGTTTCAGCTTGTTGATAGAGTTGAAAGTATCTTGTATTCTCCCCTGTAATCCCTCTAAAAGTATAGTAAATTTGTGTAGTCTATGTATGTAGGCACATCGCCGAACCATGTAAATTCTTGTGTCTTCTATCTTGATCTTGTGTTCTCCCGCTAATCTCTTAGGCGATCCTTCTGCATGCGCAGGGAGATCAACATCGTGATTTGCCAACACTGCAGGGTGTCATGAAGGTTTGACACAGATATAGGAAAGCATTGAGCTTATAATTTCACCTTCCGATAGAAGGTACATAAAACTGGTGGGAGATGTAGTCCAGTAAAGTTGTTTTTAGAAGGAATTATAGACTGTAAAATTGCAAAATTATGGATCAACGAAGAATGCAGATGAAAAGCTACAATGTGGCAAAAAAACAATGATGATAATCGGTGATTGTAGTTTATAACTTTATGCCACTTCCTTTTAGTAAGTTAACAAATGTTATTTTGATGGCATTGATTCCTTTTAAACTTGCTAATCGAGATGAATTAAGTTGGGAGTTTTAACTAATTTCTGTCGAGCTTCGACAGGTAGATCTTGTTTTTCAAGATATATCAAGCACGAATTTCTTAAAAGTATTAGGAAAAGAAGTCAAGAAAGCAAAGAAAGTCAGATCTTATCTGAGAAGGCCAATTTTGAGTATTAACCATGAGCTAGAGTCCTTAATTCCATCTCAGGGTCACATCAAAATAGTTCCCATCCAATAAGCTGTTGTCCAGTTAGTAGTTTTTAGTGCGGATACTGCCACTTTCTTTCGTGTATGTAATAATGAATATTAGAAATTTAAGACCCGGAAGATAAAGAAGTGGATCTTTCAAAGTCCAGCCAGAAATCCTTAGTCAAAATTTCATCATAAACAAACTCCAAGTTCTAGCCGCGTGCACTTGGTACCTGATGATAAAAGCACAATATTTCTTTCAAGGAAACTAGATGCATTAAATCCTTATATTTTCAGCTCTAGGTGGTTCTGTAGCAAAAAAAGCTCTGGATAGTTCCTCAAGCTTGGCGCCTTTGTCATGACTACAGCTTCTTCAGTCACTTTCTAGACATCTTTCAGGATCTTGACATGTCTATGAACACAAATCTGGGCAAGTTCATAGCTCTTTAACCTCCATTCGTTAGACTTTCTGGAGAAAGGGAAAGAACCGGAGATGCCTCATATCTTCTAGGTACTGAGAGTTTTTTGTTGGCTCGTGAGTCAGCTTATTTTCAATGAGTATAAAATCCTCATATCAATGACTTGTCGGCAACTTTGTTCAATAACTACAAGAAACGAAGTTAGAGACAAGCAAGGAGAAGGTAATAATGGGACAAAAATGTTGCCACCTTCATGTATAATGTCACAAGAATGAGGAAGCAATTGGTACATAGAATCAATGAAAGATGAGAATCCATGACATAGGCTCCACCGAAAGAAGCTCTTCCTTTCTTATATAAGCATGATTCATCCAGCATACAGACCATTTCAGTCTTCTCCCACTTCTGCCTAATTGGCCTATCCTTGTTCTTAGTGGCCAATGTCTCCTTCCTAATTAATGTACAACATTTACCATTTAAGGGACGTGATTGTGCTTCCACCTCCATGATCATGGACACCCAACCCCTCAAGTCCAACCCACAGCTTCAACCATAACCATAAGTGGCACTCCACTTACCTGCTGGAATGAATTTAAACAACATCATTAGGCTTAGTGGCCTTCTATATTGTCTATTGCTCTTTGCATTTATCTGTACAGATCAGGAAATAAATTGTATGCCAATTACCTTAGAAGAAGAAACTCCTATGTGGGGCTAGTGCCAAAAGAACCATGAATTATAGTTGAGAGTCTTGAGACCCAACGGGATTTTAGCTCTTGCAAATGAATCATGATCGTGGGGCTGACGCTATAATGTGTGAGCTCTTTGGGTGCACGTATGTCCAGCACGGGCTGTCAGACTCACAAAGACGTCGGCCGTCTTACGGCCGTCAGCGCCCCCCAACCGAGCAGCGCCAGGCCGCCGTGTCCCCCGACTACTGTACACTGACATGGCCACATCTCAACCGTCCACCATCCTCTGAAGCTCTGAACCGCCCGTTCCCTCCATGATTGTTCCCCACATTCCCGCTTCAATTATTGCGGCTGAGACAGGCGTGACTCCGTCTTAATTAAAAAGCAGGCCTTTAACATAAAAAATTACATAAAATAAGCTTTCTTACAACCTATAGTCAAAGGCGCAGTACAGAGTGTAAAAAGAGTGTCACGAGTTATACAGAGTTGATCATGACTCTGATTAACCGACTACCGAATCACTTCAAATTAGCTGCAAATAATCAAGCACAAAAGCTACAATGAAATTTGTCAAATTATTAGCTGATTGGTATCAATGGTGATTTTTTTTTTATAACAAGGGAGGTCCACGGGTTTGAGTCCCCCCTCGGGCACGTACAAGGCCCACCCATCGTAACCATCTAAGGTGTGTTGATTTAAATAATGTAGCGGAAGGAAACCAGCATAATCTCAACACTTGAGAGAGGGAGTTGATTTCCCGCGTGATTTGAAATCTGGAGATCCTAATATAGCTTAATAAAATGTCAGAAAGATGGATTACTGTTTCAAATCCGGATTTTGATTCCTTTGAGTAGCTCGACAGATCCATTTCTTCTGTGCTGCTGCTGCTGCGATTGAGTATTCTGCAATTGCAGCCCGTAATCTGACACTATCTCTATGATTAATATCTTTGCCCTGTTTCTCCTTTGACAGATCGTTGAGACCTGATGATGTGTTCTGCTTGGCTACAATTGGTTCTTTTATTTTAGTTTTGTTCTTAAAATTTGTGATTTTGTTCAACAAGATTCGATCCATTCTCGCCCGAATCCTCAACAGTAAACCTAAAATCCCACAGCCAACCTTGCAAATCTCCAATTTTGTCTCCTGGTAAAAAAAATCCGAAAGAAAGATCTGCAATCTCATCGTCTCCGTACGACCCTGTAGCTCCGTTCCACGAGCTGCTCACGTTAGCAGCTCAGGTTAGCCCTCCCCGCTTTCCCGATCCTCCTCTCTTTCTATCTCTCCGTGGTTTAAAAGCAATACAGTGTCTGAAACGGTGCAGGAATGCGTTCTGTAAGCTTGTCGGCTCACAAAGATTAGATTTTTAGCAAAAAGGATTAAGATTTATAAAGATTTAAAGAAAAGTAGAACTGTTTTGGGGATCTCCTCTGTCATATATTCATCCGGTCCTTGCTCCTTTTATTGCTCTCTCTAGCCCAGCTCAGTTTTTTCAGCTCACAGTTTTGTCCCTCATTCGCTCCTTCTCACTCCTGCTTGCAGAAGAGGCGGAGCAAGCAACCTCCTTGGAAAAAGAAAGTGGGCACTGAGCCGTTAAAAAGGCCGGCGAAGCTTCTTCTGTTGGACTCAGCTTCCGTTTGCTGAGTTTTCCCATTTCATGCTTGCTACTGCAGTTGCTTGGGTCTGTGTGTTTCGATGACTACTCCTTTTGAACATGAATACAGAGGATTGTCGGAGGTTTCTTCGATAGAAAAGGTGGAGAGCTTAGCTGGGTGTGAGGTTGTTGGGGTGAGATATAGGGAGACTGAGCTGAGGCTGGGACTGCCAGGCTCGCAGTCCCCTGAGAGGAAGGAAGATGAGGGGGTTTACGGAAGTGGGTTGTTGAAGAATTTCATGTTGGGGGCAAAGAGGGGCTTTTCTGATGCCATTGATGGGCGGGGGAAATGGGTTTCGGCCGGGGCAGGGGGTTCATCTGAGGTTGAGCAGGGGAAAGGAATTGGTTCTCTGTTCTCTCCGAGAGGTGCCAATTTGGGGAAGACTTCAACTGGGTTTGACGGCTTGTTGGCGCCGGTAGCAGCTGGGAAGGAGGTTGGTGCATCTACAGGGTCTGTCCAAGAGAAGAAACCCCAGGTTTCTTCGGCAAATGATCCCGGGCTTGCACCTGCTGCCAAGTAAGTGTTGTGGTTTGCTATTTTTTGTTATTGGTGTTATCCAAAAAGAGTTCTATGTTTTTTGTATTTTTCACATCACAGTAGAAGGTGGAGAAAATCGTCTGTTAGGAATTGATCATAGAGTAAACCTTCAATTCTTTGCGTTCATAAGCTTTGTTAAGATGTCACTTGTTTTCCTTCTAATTTGAAAGGAATAGGTTGTTCTAGTAAACCTTCAATTCTTTGTGTTTCTAAGTTTTGTTAAGATGTTACTTGTGTTCCTTCTTACTTGAAAGGAATAGGTCGTTCAATTGTATTTCTGACAGATGATCACATAAACAAGGAGGTAATTGTGCCTTTATTGCAATACCCTTTCTGATGGAGGAAAGAATGCAAACCGTGCTGCACCTGCAACTGGAAGTTGATTACGAATTTACCTGTTTTTTTGGGCAATGTTTTGCACATATAGCCATTCCGCTCTTCTTTTACCTTTTCCCTTCTATCTTTTGCAACCCTCACACTCTTTTTCATCTCTCGTAATTATATTGTTTAGCATCTTGCAAATATCATCACTTCATGTTATATGCAAATATAAATTCTGGTGTTCTATAAGCATGTTTCGGAACTTTCATGTTTTCTACCGTTGCTAATTCAAACCTTGTAGGTTGCTATGTTTTCATGGTCTTTTAGGGACAAGTCCTGTCATTTTAACGGTTGTTTGCTAAATTGCAATTACTTTATATCTCCCTTTTGCAATATTTTTTTTTCTTCTGTGATGGAAATCTGATATGGTTTATAAAACAGGGCCCGAGTTGTAGGTTGGCCTCCCATTCGATCTTTTCGAAAGAATACTATGGCTGCAAATCCAGTAAAAACTAGTGAAGATGCTGATGAAAAGGCAGGACTTGACTGTCTGTATGTGAAAGTTAGTATGGACGGTGCTCCTTACCTGAGAAAAGTCGATCTTAGAACTTACAGCAACTATACAGATCTGTCATCAGTATTGGAGAAAATGTTCAGATGCTTTACACTGGGTGAGCTCTCTTTCATAGTCTACCTTTTTAAACCTATATGTCTTTTCTGCAGCAATATCTTTAGGCATTTATGCAAACAATTTGGCTTGTCTATATTTATGACGCTCATGAGTTATGATACTTCACGTTTATATATGTCATAATAACTCAAGCTTCTTCTGATATACTATCTACTCTATTGCTTCTTCTTTTTCTTGGCTTGATAGAATTTTATACTATCTAAATTGTTAAAGTCTCAGAATTTTTTCTCCCCCTCTTCCTGTTTGATTATTTTCAATCCTAAATTTGTTGCTGTAGTACTTCTATGATATCAGAAGTTGCAAATGTTTCTCAACGGCGGACTGCTGACTCTCTAATGTTTCATAAGTCGGACAAACGATAGTTCAATGCATATGATGTGATCATCTATAGAAAGTTAAATTTATAAATTGAATTATATTTTTTTACTATACAGGCCAAAGCTGGCTGCCTTTGTTATTATTTTGCTCAAATGTGTTGCAGAATTTTTCTTTTCAGCTTTTTTATTTTCTTATTTGTTTCTATTAAATATGTTTGTAAGGTTTTGCAATTACAATCGCAATTGAAACAATTTTCTAAGCACCCGGTAACCTTTTGTTTATATCTCAACTGAAGCATTGAGTTTAGTAGGGACGTTAATAGCTTTGTGCTCCAGGAAAATATGCTTCTCATGGGGCACCGAGACGTGATGCAATGAGTGAGCGCCTACTATTGGATCTTCTCCATGGTTCAGAATATGTACTAACATATGAAGACAGAGATGGGGACTGGATGCTTGTGGGTGATGTTCCTTGGGAGTAAGTAAAATCATTTCGCTTTTTCTCTGTCTGATCCCTGGAGGAATCTTTTACTTCATTTATGTTATCATGACCCACCTCTGGAAGTCATGAGAGAGGGGGAAGTCCACATAAAGTACTCATATTGTCTACCGTAGTGCAGAATATTAGTTATAATTCAGTTGTGCAAATTATCTGCTAGGACAAGGCAATAGTCACGAATTAATGTCAGCTTCACTTCAAATGATTTATCTTAGTCATAAGGTACAGCATAAACTAGAAACGAACAGTGAATAAATTTGCGAAATGTAAACTGACAGTTTGTTTAACTTAAATGTGCACATTTATCTATTGAAAAAGGATACCAAGAATCAGTTGAGCTGTAATCTGATATGGAAATGTCATATTCTGTAGTGCTCTTCTTTGGTGGATAGAATTGTTGAGATCTATATACTAAATTTGTACTCTTGTTCTACCTATTATTATTAGACTTCTTTGCTCTAGGTTGTTTATAGGATCTTATCTAGTACTGTAGAAAACTATGTCAACCACAGTGAATGGAATAGTCTGTCTGACGGCTACACGTGAAAAGCTTTCCTGTGAAACAAGGGAAGCACACCCTACAAACACTGAGAGTTTTGTTAATGTTAATGCTGCTATTCGTTATTAGTCGTTGCTCATTTCCAAGTTTGTGAATGTTGACTGAACACATGAATTTTTTTTAGCTCTTGCAAAACCTAGTTATTTACATGCTAATCGTAAGCTATGTTGATCCAAACGGCAGGATGTTCACTAGCTCATGTAGGCGTCTAAGGATTATGAAGGGGGCCGAGGCAATTGGCCTAGGTATGCTTGAATCATCCTGTAGTGGAGATTTTATGATATATATCTGCTTTAAAACCAATTAAAATTTCTGTCAACACAATCGACACTAGCAAAGCTATGAGGTCTGCAGTTGTCTCAAATGGACGCAATACATGTGGCCAACCCCCCGAACTTGACATCCAGAAATTTATTCATTCCTAAGGAACGTAATGACCTTGAGTCCAAGTGATACGCTCGCATGTGTCACTGTCAACCCATGTGACCTTTCCCACAAGTGTAAGGCCAGTAACAATGGCAAGGCACTACTATCCTACTAGTGAGCTCACCAAAAAGTCCTCGCTTCTAAGTGACATTGCTCAACTTAATGCTTCTCACATATATAGTGTGGCAGTGACATTCGGAGGGTTGTCTCAAATGCCATGTATGCTGATTTTGGGATATATGGGAACATTTAGACGCATAACAGAATTTTTGAAAGTTGAGTTTGACTTTGATCACTATAACAAAACTAAGGTGTACTAATTGTTGGTTTCTACTTATTATGTATAACTTCACTGTGATCTGCATCGTGGTAGCTCCAAGGGCTATGGAAAAGAGCAAGACACGCAGCTAGAATCACCGATCCATGGAGCAAAGGAATCTGAAGCTATCTGAGAGTGCAGAAGTGAAGAAGGAAACGCTCTCTTCGGTTTTAACAGAATCAGAATGCTTGAATCTTCTTTTTTGTTTAAATGGTGTGCCAAAGAATAGGTTTCAGTGTTTGGTTTTTTGCGACAATAATATTTGTAGCGGATGGCATTGGAAGATGGCAAATTTCAGTACCTATGTACTATTGGTTTGTGTATGCGTTTGAAGTGATGTTTGCCGATGATTATGCTCCTTCTGTTCTAAAATACTAAAATACTGTGTATATTTGAAAAAAAATATTATTTTTACTAGACCATGGGCCCCACTAAAAAATCACGTGACCCTTCCCCCTTCCCCGATACCCCCTCCCCACTCATCCATCGCCTTCCTCTTCTCATAACTACCCCCTGCCCTTAAGAATTTAGTTTTTTTGGCTGGAGTAAAAAAACCCCACCACTCATGGAGATGGATGTCTCTCAATGCCACGATGGAGCCGCCGCCGACGCCCGTCGTTGTCTCGATTCAAATGGTGTGTATGGTGGGGTCTAGTGTGCTGGTGGCATTGCAGCCCGGGTACTCGACTATGCCGATACAGCAGTTGGTTTGCCTGAAAGTTGAGCCGGTTGTGGACAATAGGAGGATTGAGCTGGTGGCGGTACGGCAACAGCTGGGATATGAAGGTAGAGGGGCACAGTCGGAGGATTTATATGCCTATAATAAAATGAGATACGAAGGTGTTTTTTTGTAAAGTGGTGGGAGTGAAAGAGAAGGAAGAGGGAAATTGGAAATTACGTGATTAGCCAAAATATTCACAGTATTTTGGAACAATGAAAAATTTTAAATATACACAATATTTTGGAATGGATGGAGTATTAATTTTAGTTAATAGAAGTTCGTTCCGTGCATTTGGGACAAAAAAAAGGTTTTTTTTGCTAAAAGAATTAGAAGAAGGCTTATGTTTGAGAAGTTTATCTTTTTTATTTTTTGTTTTATTTTTTTGTTAAAAAAATTTAAATATCTCATACAAAAATATTTATATTGCCCCCACATATTTCATCTCCATTTCTACCGTCTCCTATGAAAATCCTCAAAGTTTTGGCCTTTCTCCGATGACATCCCTTCTTTTTGCCATGTCAATGACGCTACTCTCCGATGCAGTGCCCCAACTCCCTCCAGTGTCGTCGCCTCAGCCTCCCTCCCATGCTTCCTGGCCATGTTGCCCATTGTGTCGTGGCCATGACCACAGCCTTAGCCACCTGCGTTACCGCACCGGCAACAGCTTCGTCATGGCATCGCTGTTGCTTGCTGCTATTTTTTTCCTTTATGAGGGAGATGAGTAGTGAGGGATAAGATCCTTTAAATTTTTTTCGTACCGTTCCATGGAATGTCGTATCGGATATCAGTAAAATATCGGTCGGCCAAAGAGACAAAATATCGGAGATATTGTGTAAAAAAATATCGGTAGTCAAAAACTAGTTTTTATCGTATTTTTTCACAATCTAACTTCTAAAATGAGTTATACTAATTTAAACAAAGTTTAAATTTTAAAATATGCATATTAGGATAGAAAATAAACATGAAAGGTTTTTTTTTCAAAAAAAAAAAAAATTTGAAAAAAATACCGATATATCGGTCCGAAACCGATATATCGCCGATATTTGGAATTTTTTTTAAAATCGATATTAATTGGTATCGATGTATCGGTTTATGGCCGATACCGATATATCAGCGAGACGATTTTCCATGTACCGTTCAGATAGAGTTAAATGACCCTTTTTATTAGAAATCTCCCCGTAGAAAAGTAAAAGACTCTTTAAAGGAAAAAAGACCATTTCTACCACCTTTATGCCCAAAAAAATTATAAGAAAAAAAATACAAACAAATATACTTTTGGCAAAAATGATCTTTCTACCCTTTTAAAGTCTTTCTAAGTGCATCCAAATAGCCCTTTATATCCCTTTCCCACAAAGAAGAAATTAAAAATTATCGCAACTACTATTTCTAGTACTTTCGCTAATGAAAACGCCAATAGTGGCACCATTTTTTTTTCTTTTTTGGGGAACATCTTAAAGAATTTGGACATAGGGATTGTTTTTCTATGACAACAAGGTTTATGATAAACTTTGCATTGCAACCAAAGAAGAAAAATTGAAACATCATAGAAGATGGAAGCAAGCACATTCAAACGACGGCATGTTTAGAAAGGGGTATTTGCACATATAATGCACATAGTTAGGGAGTGTTAATGCATATAAGGTCAACTAGGAAGTGAAAGTTGGGTCACACCTCGGCTGGGCCGTTGTAGCAAAAAAAGAAGAAGCAAAAAAGACATTATAATAAACAAAAACAAACAGCGGCTTAAAGAACTTTCTCCAATCCTAATCTCAACTTAGAACATAGTACTACTTCGTGGGAGTTCTGTTCTGTCATGTGCTTTGAACTGGCTCTCCATCTCTGACTCTTCATCCAGCCCTGCCCCTTCCTAAGATTAATCAGTCATTGCAGTGCCAGCAAACATATCTCAGTTTCTGTTTCTCTGCATGATTAAAAGTAGAATCACCGATCGGCCTGCCTGATATCTGAGAGCCTCTTCATCTTTTCTTTCAACAAGGCAAATGAGGAGCCAGCCCAAGCTCAAGAACCCGCCTCGGCCGCTCTTCTCCTACGGCATTTTTAGCCACTGCACCCAGTCCGTGGTGCTCAGTCCCACCAACCCACACCCCCCTCAGCTCCCTCCGACTTCCCACCCTGTTCCTCCTCCCTCTGGACCACCGCCGGAATCCGGCTGCCGCCACCTTTCGTCTTCCTCCTCCTCTTCCTCCACCTCCCAGAGCTTCACCTAGTGGTGTAAGTAATTCCCTAATTACCCTTAAGTGGTCCCACATGATAACTAATGAAATTACAAGACTAATTATCCTAATTCTAATTGGTTAAGGGTATGAAAGTAATAACCACTTGATGGACGTGGTTACTTAAGTATAAATAGAGGAGTTGGTCCTCTCTCCGCCCATGATGAATAACCAGACGATAGAAATTCCATCTAAAGAAGGAGATCGTCAGAAAGATTAGAGCAAGGGAGAGAAACCTCTCCTCATCGTTTTGCTATGGATTCATGTATGCTCTATTACTAATGATGATGTTGTATGTTAATAAAGATTACTTACAATTGTGACACATTTCTTTGTGTGTTTGGTTTGTTTGCCTTTAATACAATCCACACACACATTGAGATCAGTAAAATCAAGATTACGAAGAATCCCATCTTTTACTAATCTCTCAATTCTTTCTCGGGAAATGTGTCCCAACCTTCTATGCCAGAAGTTTGAGGAATTTTCATTAATAAGGCTACGTTTAGCACCAACACAAGTATGTAGTGAAAGTAGTGAAGCAGCAAAGTAATAATCAAGATTAAGTCTATATAAGCCATCACATAAAATACCAGAACCAACACAAGAAGCATTCTTAAATAGGCTAAAATGCTCATTCCCAAACTTAAATGTGTATCCATCAACATCAAGTTTCGACAAAGAAACTAGATTTTTAGAAACTGCAGGAACATAAAGAGTTTCAAATAAATCTAAATGATGTCCACTATCGAGGAACAGCCAATAACTGCCTATGGCTTCAATTAGAACTTTATCCCGATTTCCCATGAACAGGAATTTCTCCTTTAGGTTTGTGGCTCGGGTTGTAAGAAATCCCTACAAAGTGTTGGAAACATGAGTGGTAACTCCAGAATCTACCCATCAAGTATTAGAAGGAACTTCAGTAAGGTTAGATTCAAAAACATAAGTTGAATCAATACCTTTCTTTTGGAACCAGTCTTTCCTTTTCTGGCAATCTTTCTGAAGGTGACCAAACTTTCTACAGAAGTAGCACTTTATGCCCCTTTCCTTCTGATGATGGTTGTCTTTCTGGGTAGCATTATTCTTTTTAGGAGCCTTCCCTTTAGAGTTTTTAAACTTTCGCTGCTTACCTTTAACCTCTTGAGAAACCATGTGGATTGAGTTCTGTTCCAGTGCCTTAAGCCTTGACTCCTCTTGCACAAGCATATTGGCCAATTCATTTACATTCCATTTGTCTTTCATGGTATTGTAATTAATTTAAAATGGCCCATACTGAGGAGGTAAGGAATTTAAAATGAACTGGACAAGAAAGAACTCATCCACTAACATCCCCAATGATTTAAGCTGTGCTGCCAAATTTGTCATCTCAAGAACGTGCTCATGCATACCACGAGAACCATCATACTTCATCGTGGTTAGCTTAGCCATAAGAGTGCCTGCGAGTGACTTATCTGCATACTTAAAACGTTCTTCAACTTTAGTGAGAAATTCTTTGGCACTTTCAGTTGGAGGGAGTGTGGTCTTAATATTGTTTGCAATTGTCATTCGCATAAACATAAGGCTCCACCTGTTTGACCTTTCCCATGCATTAAATAATGCCTTATCTTCAGTGCTGCTAGTTGCAGTAATTGCAGCAGGTTTTTCAGTTCTAAGAGCGACATCAAGGTCCAAAATACCAAGGTTGAATTGGACTTGCTCTTTCCAGTCTGAAAAATTAAGGCCATGGAGCATGGGAATGGAGGAAGCATGTGAATGCAAGGAAATAGGAATTGATGCTGCAATTAAATAATCATGCTCAATACATTAGGCTATGAATTAGACATAATCAAGCACATGGATAATACATACATAAGGAACAACATAACTTTGATCTACCTTTGGGAATAATCTAATGTTATGTTATTCAACGATTATGGTGTTCCCTACCACCTGTAAGAATTATTAGTCAGGTGCACACATTAAGTCGGTTCGCTACCTTTGGGTATGCGTCACCTACCACTGTACACGCCCTAATAATCCTGTTCAATTCAATGATCACTAGAAGATTGTTGCACCTTTAGGCCAGCCATAATATCTAGGAATCAATGAATTGCCATTTATAAAAGTTATTCTCATCATTAACACTAGGGAATGTGTTAGGATAAAATAATTGACTCATTTCTATTGACATTCCAGTTAGGCCACTTTGGTGACAAACAAACTGTAACTTAATATAGAAATAAAGTCATGAGAAAAACCTTTGCTTACGCATGTATATAATACAAGAACATTCATTCATCATCATCAAAATACATAAGATTATTCATAAATAATACATAAAAATGCATAGCGGAAGCATTATAATCACCCGACATAAACCACTTAAGGCCCCTTTCAATTTTCATTTTTTTTTTAAAAAAAATTAGAATAGTGAACCAGAATTAAACATTAAGATAGGGTCGATTCGGTTCATAACTTAAATATAAAGGGTTCGGTTGATAATCTAAACTGGGCTTTAAGTGAACCAGTCCGGTTCACTTCATGAGGTGGTCCGGTTTAGTGGGTCATCCTCTTCGATGAGGATGCCCTAATCACTTTAGGGCAGCGAGCGGTGGCATGGCGTGGCCGCCGCCACCGCCTTCTTCCTTCGGCGGCCAAATGGCCTCTTCGACCTTCAATCCCCTTCCTCATCGCCGGCTGCGACGGTGAGAGGGATCCGCGGGAGCAGCATGGGCGGCGATGTGGCCAAAGGTGACTCAAAGGGTACTATAGAACGATATAAAGTTAGACTTGTGGCCAAAGGATTTACTCAAAAAGAAGGCTTTGATTATAAAGAGACCTTCTCTCCTGTATCTAAAAAGGACTCACTCAGAATTATTTTAGCATTGGTTGGTCATCATGATTTAGAGCTCCAGCAAATGGATGTGAAAACAGCTTTCTTGAATGGAAGTTTAGATGAGGAAGTTTATATGGACCAACCTGAAAGATTCTCCATTGAAGGAAAAGAGCATTTAGCTTGCAAACTTAAGAAATCAATTTATGGACTTAAGCAAGCTTCCCGACAATGGTACCTTAAGTTTAATGATACCATTACTTTCTTTGGATTTAAAGAAAACATTGTTGATCGGTATATTTATCTAAAGGTCAGTGGGAGTAAATTCATATTCTTGATTTTGTATGTTGATGATATATTAATTGCAAGCAATAACCTTGGATTAATGTATAAAACCAAGGACTTTCTCTCTAAAAATTTCGAAATGAAAGATATGGGTGAGTCAAAATACGTGATTGGAATAGAAGTATTCCGGGATCGTTCACGTGGAATGTTGGGTTTGTCTCAAAAAGCCCATATAGAAAAGATTTTAGAGAGATTTGGAATGGAAAAGTGCTCATCAAGCCCAGTTCCCATTCAGAAAGGGGAAAAATTAAGCCTTATGCAATGTCCAAAGAATGAATGGGAACGGAAAGAGATGGAGGGAATTCCATATTTGTCTGCAGTTGGAAGTTTAATGTATGCACAAACCTGTACAAGGCCTGATATCAGTTTTGCTACTGGTATGCTAGGAAGATATCAAAAGGATCCTGGATTGGATCACTGGAAAGCTGCAAAGAAAGTAATGAGGTACTTGCTGTTAGGGCAAAATTTTGGAGTGTGATTTTGTCTCTTAATGTATGTCAATTTAATGTACAAAAATATATGGGGTATGTGAGAGGGAAAATGGGGTATATGTACAAATTGGGGTACATATACAAATTGGGCTATATGAAGAGGTTGAGAGGAGACAATCTCAAGAAGAAGCCAACACAAGTGGATCTTGAAGAGAAAGCTATCATGTTGAGCAAGACACTCAGGTGAAGCTAAAGGAAAATGAAGATCACAAAAGTCCAAGACAATGTGGGAGCACACCACAAAGCCCATGGCCAAGACACCACTTAAAAGCAACCTATTGAAGGCCCATCATGAAGACATACAAGAGGAGTGCATATTTTCTAGAGGATCAACTCACAACCATTAGATCATCCATAGTTGTCCTCTAGGCCCATAGCTTTTGGATCAAATTTGTTAGGTTCAAAATATTCCAAGAAAAACCCACTAACCAAATTGATCCAAAGCTTCTTTCAAAGCCCACCTAAGGTCCTTAGGAAAAGACATTTAGAAAAAGCCCATTTGTGAAATGGGTTCTTGGGCTAAAGGAACCACCCATTAATAGGACTCAACCCACATAAGAGAACCACTAATGGGTGGGTAGATATGAAGTGGATCCACCCATGGGTGGGTGGATATGAGGTGGATCCACCCAAGGATGGGTTGATACACACCTCCCTCTCCATCTATAAATACCCACCTCTTGGAAAGAAATGGGCAAGCCATCTCCCCAAAGCCTCTTGGCCTTATTCTTTGCATATCATCTAGAGCCTTGAGGGTTCTTGATTATTCTTCCTCTCCTTTCTTTGAAAGGGGTTTAAGATCTTGTTATGAGATCTTAGGAAGAGATTCAAGTCCTCTAGAGCCTTGATGCTCTTGATTATTCTTCCTCTCCTTTCTTTGAAAGGGGTTCAAGATCTTGCTATAAGATCTTAGGAAGAGATTCAAGTCATCTTGGATCATGGTTTCTTGGAGCATATAGAATCATCCTTTAGAAACCAAAGCCCCCACTTGACCTTTGAACCAAATACTTCCAAATTCTCTCAAAGGTCTTGGTTACTTTGATCTACTCTCCGGTCCCTCATTAATGATTAGATGGGTTCATACCATTGACCCTTGAGAGTAGTTCAAAGTATCTTTGGCCATGGTTTTCACTTAATCCCATAGGAAAATTCTTAGAGAAACCAATCCCTTGTCCAAAAAGCCTCTACAATTTCGGAGCATCATTAGTTGAATCCAAGGATGGACAATGGACGGCCATAAGCTCAAAACTAGGTTGAGCAAAACGGGTAGGATATCTCACATCCTCCCTTCAAGGGTATGTACTCTAGTCACTCCTACTTCCTAGAGTAAGTACTCTTAAATATCTTCTTTACATGTGTTAGATTGTGGTATAGACCATAGGGTCAAACCACTCTTTTGAGAGAGAGTTGGGTCGGTGTGACCCATAGTGAGTGTGGATTCACTCTTGTATGGTTCCCGGTGATCCAAGCAAAACCGGGGAGTGTATGATGTTGTGGGTGAGCTAAAAACCCTCACTTAGTGAATGTCGGAGGTTCCTTGGATTAGGTGCTCCGAGAGTGGATGTACCCGTTGAAGCGAGTTGCTTGGCGGCGAACCACTATAAATCTTGTGTGATTGCTCGTCTTGCATAATGTTACACACACACACTCCACACCTCTTAAGTCTCTCTCACTCATGCGCTTCCAATTACTTGTTAATAAGATAATGTTGCATTGAATGATTATTTAAATTAACATTATCTCTTATTAAAATAGAGTGAGAGTTTTTAAGTGGTTGTCCTATTCACCCCCCCCCCCCCCCCCTCTAGGACATAAAGAGCACTTTCACTTGCAAGGAACAAAAGATCACATGCTCATATATAGGAGGTCTGAGAATCTTGAGGTTATTGGCTACTCAGATTCTGATTTTGCTGGATGTGTTGATGATCAAAAGTCCACATTTGGCTACTTATTTATGCTTGCTGGAGGAGCCATATCATGGAAAAGTGGAAAAGAATCTTTCATTGCTTCATCCACTATGGAGGCTGAATTTGTGGCATGCTATGAAGCCACACTTTAAGCTTTATAGTTGCGGAATTTTATTTCAGGGCTTGGTATTGTTGACACTATTGATCGGCCACTGAAAATTTATTGTGATAACTCCGCAGCAGTTATCTTCTCAAAAAACGACAAGTACTCTAAAGGAGCAAAGCACATGGAATTAAAGTTTTTTGTTGTTAAAGAAGAAGTGCAGAAACAAAGAGTGTTTATAGAGCAAATTAGTACTAACCTTATGATTGCCGATCCATTAACGAAAGGATTACCTCCAAAGACCGTTATCGAACATGCCAATTGAATGGGTCTTGAGACTAATCCATAATGGTATGAATCGTGCTTTACTTATGATGATGTTTCTGCTCTATTACACTTTGATATCAATAAACGTGTTTCTATTTTTCCTGTCCATATTATGCATCGATGTGAATGAATAAATATTCATGACAGGACTAGTCTCAATTTTTAGAGACATTAAGTGGACTCTTATGATTTCCTCTTTTAAATACTATATTGAACATATTATTTAATATTGTGGTACATGGATGGAACCGTGTCGTCTAAAGACATAGAACCGCCATGACTCATATTAGTAGTTTGTCTAATTATAGTCTTATGTGACCAATCTAAATGGATAATCTTGTGCACATTATGTTGTCTTGTTATTATTATGATAATTATCATTCGGACCAAGTGGGAGAATGTAAGTAATTCCCTAATTACTCTTAAGTGGTCCCACATGATAACTAATGAAATTACAAGACTAATTATCCTAATTCTAATTGGTTAAGGGTATGAAAGCAACAACTACTTGATGGACTTGGTTACTTAAGTATAAATAGAGGAGTTGGTCCTCTCTCCGCCCATGATGAATAACCAGATGATAGAAATTCCATCTAAAGAAGGAGATTATAAGAAAGATTAGGGCAAGGGAGAGAAACCTCTCCTCATCGTTTTGCTATGGATTCAGGTATGCTATATTACTAATGATGATGTTGTATGTTAATAAAGATTACTTACAAGTGGAAGTTCCCTGTTAAGCATGAAAAATACACATTTTTATATGCCTTTTTACCTATTTGTTAGTCATGTTTTCTAATTAAAATGAGGAATAAAGTGAATTTTAGTCATTTGTTTAGTAATTAGGAATTAAACAAATAAGGCTCTCTAAATTGCTCAATTTAACACTGTTCCGTAATTTTATAAATATTTAGTACGTCTAATTTGGGACATATTTTATTTTGTATAGTTTCGCATGCTCGTACTGCAGAACAGCCAAAAGTGAAGCCATTAGACGTGTTTTAAAGTGCCGAAGTGACCCAGGAGCGGAGATTAAACGTGCAGAGAAGATCTAAGCCGTTGATGTTCACTGATGAAGAAGACGGGCGTGGAATCAATGTACATGGGTTCAGATTTGATCAAGCGGATGAGAATTCTACGACGGGTTACAACTCAATTAAAAAAAAAAGAAATAAAGGGCCGAACCAAACTGGTTCGGCCGGTTCACTGAAAAAAAAGAAAAAAAGAAAAACAAAACCCGAGCCAAAGGCTCGGGTGTTTAGTCGGGACTAACAGAGGAACAGAGCTCGAGCTCTGCTCGAGAGGCCGACGAAGGATCGAGGCGGCTGGGTTCCGGTGGAGCTCGACGGCGGCCTGAGCAGAAGGGCGACGGCCAAGGCGAGGCGGCGAACTAGCAGAAAGGTGAAGAAGCAGTTCGACGGCGATGATTGCTCATGGCGGCCATGGGTAGAGCTCGAAGGAGGAGGAAACACGGCGGGGCAATCGACGATCGACGACTGGAGGAGCTGAGGAAGAACTCGACGGCGAGGCTGATGGGTCGAATCGAGAAAGAGGATTCCGGCGACTGCGAGGACGAGCAAAACAGAAAAAGGAAAGGTCCGATTTTGGAAAGATTGTGCGAGAAATCGAATCGAGAAAGATGAATTGCTGCTATGATTTCAGAATGGTAAGATACCAACCCCCAACTCGATTGAAGTCGGATTTTTTTTGTCAAATTGAGAAAGCTTCAGTTTTGGGTGCTCTGCCCTGTTTCGAAAAAGATAAAGTTGGTGTTTTTACTCCCCAATTGGACGGGATTTGATGAACACAGAGGGGTAAAGTGCTCGGTTTAGGATGAATTGATGGCAGAAAAAGGAAATTTCTGATTTTGGGATGGAGAAGAACTGGAGGCAGTTCTATATAAACAGAGCAAACGGGCCGACAGAGAAGACAACCAGACAGTAGCTTCTTGCGATTTTTTTACAGTTTCAATCTTCATTTCAATTTTGTCTTCTTTCATTCGTTTTCATCTTAGCTGCTGTATTAGATTGAAGAGTGTATCAATTTGCTTGATGTTACTCGAGACAGATGTCCGAGAACAGTTGTTTTTATTTTTACAGTTCTAAATTTTAATTCCAGTTCTCTTTTCAATTTTGGTCTTCATCTACTATTCTGCTGTTGTTTGGGGTTGTATCGGACCTGTTGCTGTTGGGAACAATCGACCGAAAGTAGGGAGAACAGTTCTACTATTTTCATTCAATATCAAATTTCGTGTAAGTCAATTTTATTCTTCAATTTAGATGAGTTCAATAATGAATTATGCATGTGTTTTTGTTAGTATGATTGCCTAGATTTGTTGCTAAGGCTAGGATGAGGCTGTAGTAGTTGTAGAGAATGCCTGTTATGTGAAAGTTGATATTTTTCTCCTAGGATTATGCTATAATGTTTATGCCTTCCTGTTGTTAATTGCGTAGTTATTTTCGGATATAGCATTAATCATGTTTTTGCTATGACTTGGAATTACTATTGTCAATGCATGCTTGTTTAAATCGGTTAAATAACAAATTGGATACTAGTTGTGATTTACTTGTAAGTGGATACATCTAGTGATTTGAGTTGTTAATTTAAATAGCATGAAGGACGTGATTTTTGTATGAGTAATTGTGCATTAAAGTAAAATCTTCCGTAACAACGTGAATAGGATTCTAGATTGTTACGAGTATTTGGAGAATGATAAATGATTGAAGGGTTAGGGTTCTCTATAATTTACTGCATGCCGATTCCAAAGCCTTAGTATTTTATTAATTTGATAAAGTTCAGATTTTTATTCTGTTAATTGATTTTAATTAGTTGTTAGTTAGTTAATCAATTTCTACAAGTTTCATAGTTTAGTCAAGGGTTTAGTTAGGATTCAATTAGATTTCCACTACACAAGTCCCTGTGGGTTCGACCTCGTAAGAATTGTGCGACTATACTCCAAACACGATTCGTACACTTGCGAATAAAATTAAGAGATTAATTAAAACAACAAGAAGTTTTTGGCGCCGCTGCCGGGGACTTGTAGGAAATCAAATTCTAAGACTAATTTTAACCTTGCAGTTAATTTTAGGTCACAAAAAAAATCAATTTTTTTTTAAAAAATTAAAAAAATTTAAACACGTGGGAGTTGATTGACGGTGAATGACCACGTGGACACGTGATCACACACTGCGTCTGGTTAGCAATAATTCTAATCCTTTAGAGAAAAGTGAAACTAAAATTAATCTTTCATTCAAAATGGAAGATCAACCTGAGAAATCTCTGAGGGAGTTATTTTCTCCGATTACAATCAACCCTCCATCTTGCATAGTATTGCGTGCAACCTCTGCAAAGCATTTTGAATTAAAACATCAGATAATTCAACTTTTGCCTAATTATCATGGTCTTAACCATGGTTTTCAAAACCGGACCGGACCGGCCGGTCCGACCGCGGAGAACCGGAACCGGGCTGGAAACCGGTTCGGTTCACCCGGTTTACCCCGGTCTGGTAAACCGGCCGGTTAAACCGGCCGGTTTGTCTTAAACCGGACCGGTCACGGATTTTTTTTTTTTTTTTTTTTGAAAAAAGTTGTTGTTTGAGGGGGGATTCGAACCCCCCCCCCTCCTTCCAAACCAACAGCCTTAACCACCTGGGCTACCTGGGCTCTTGTGTTAATATGATACAAATTAACTATTTAATATATATTTACCATTTATACTTCAAAACCGGGTCATTCCGGTTTGACCCCGGTTTGACCGTGGTCAAACCGCGGTCCAACCGGACCGGCCATCGATCCGGGTCGATGGCCGGTCCGGTTTTGAAAACCTTGGTCTTAACAGAGAGGATCCTTACATGCATGTAAAGGATTTTCTAGAAATTTGTGCAACTTTTAGGTTCACAGACTTCTCAGATGAGTCTGTTCGTCTGCGCCTTTTCCCCTTCTCTTTGAAGAACAAGGCCAAGGCATGGTTAAATTCTCTTCCCACTGATTCTATCACAACGTGGGATATGTTGGTGAGCAAATTCTTGTCCAAATTCTTCCCAATGGCCAAAACTAATGAATTAAAGAGAGAAATCACTGACTTCATGGAAGATGAAAATGAAAAATTTTATGAGAGTTGGGAAAGATTTAAAGACCTTTTACTAAAATGTCCACATCATAGGTTTGAAACATAGAGGTTAATACAACACTTTTACAATGGTTTAACTCAAACACATCGCAACATGATTGAATCAATGAATGGCGGTGCTTTCTTAGACTTGGGAGGTGAAGCAGCTTACAACTTCTTAGAGCGATTAGCTGAAAGGTCCCAACAGTGGGATTTTGCAGGTCATAGGGAGAGACAACATCAAGCTCCAAAGAAGGGAGGTCTCTACGAGATTAAAGAGGACGTAGATGTTAAGGTCAAACTCGATGCGTTAACCAAGAAAATAGATGCCCTAAGTTTGAACCGAAGCATCAATGCCCTCAACATGAATGAAGCATGCTCTGTGTGTGGTAGCCCGATGCATACATCTCTGAACTGCCCTTCCATGAATACTTGTCCAGAGTGTTATGCAGAACAAGTCAATGTCCTAAACAATTATGGGAAGCCGACAGGCAATCCTTTCTCTGAAACCTACAATTCAGGTTGGAGAAATTATCCAAATTTCTCCTGGAGACAAAGTCAACTACCTATGAATGTAGGTGGGCAGCCTATGCAACCCATGCATAATCAGTTTAGGCAGAACAACCCACCTTATCCAGCTGTGTCTCAACCTCCTACCCAATACCAACAACCAGCCAATCAATCTCTATCCCTTACACAAAAATAATCCTCGTTAGAGGACACTCTCAAATCTTTCATCCAATCCACAAGCCAAGTTATTCAGTCAACTAACCAAGCTATGTTTGAAATGAAAAACTCTACACACATGAATACTCAAGCAATTGCTTAGTTAGAGACTCAAGTTGGTCAATTGGCTACTCAATTAGCAGAAAGAGAGGGAGGGAGATTCCCTAGTCAACCTGTGCCTAACCAGAAGGGCCAATTTTCCATTGGTAGTAGCTCTAATTCTTCACAGAATGAGGAACATGTTCAATCAGTTATTACCCTTAGGTCTGGAAAGCAAATTGATAATAAAATTGAAATGTCTGAAGAAGAAAGTGAGAACACTAAGACTGAAATAAAGACTAAAGAAATTAATTCTTCTCCAACTGTTGCCAGTGATTCTCCACCTAGGAATTTTGTACCTAGGGCACCATATCCGCAAAGACTAGTCAACCCTAAAAAAAGTGCACAATATGGAGATATTCTAGAAGTGTTTAAACAAGTGCAAATAAACATTCCTTTTCTAGATGCAATCCAACAAGTGCCTTCATATGGAAAATTTTTGAAAGATCTAGTCTCTGTCAAAAAGAAAAATAATGTTCCTAAAAAGGCATTTCTAGCAGAACAAGTCAGCTCTGTCATTCAATGTAAATTTCCTATCAAATATAAGGACCCTGGTTGTCCCATAATTTCATGCATGATAGGAAAACATCAAATTGAGCGGGCCTTGTTAGATCTGGGGGCAAGTGTGAATTTATTGCCCTACTCTGTGTATGTGCAATTAGGTCTGGGAGAGCTAAAACCCACGACAATGACACTTCAATTAGCTGACCGTTCGGTTAAAATTCCTCGAGGTGTTGTTGAGGATGTTCTGATTAAGGTTGATACATTTTATTTCCCTGTGGACTTTGTTGTCCTTGATACTCAACCTGTTCCGAACATAAGTGGGCAAATACCTGTCATTTTGGGTCGTCCATTTCTAGCTACATCTAATGCTATCATTAATTGCAGAAATGGAGTGATGCAAATTTCTTTTGAGAATATGAAGGTGGAATTGAACATTTTTGACATCAGTAAACAACCACCTGACATGGATGATGTGAATGAAATAAGCCTGGTTGAAACACTTGTCCATGAAACATTTCTTCAAACACATTCCCAAGATCCTTTAGAGGCATGCTTAACACATTTTGGTTGTGAATTTGATATTGATCAGTCAATTGAACAAGTGAACTCATTGCTTGAGTCTGTACCTCTGATGAGTACTGAACGGTGGCAACCAAAAGTGGAGCCTCTTGCTTTATCATCATCACCAGTAGTTCTATCTAGTGTTGAGCCACCTAAATTAGACCTGAAACCATTACCTGATACTCTGAAATATGCTTATTTAGGTCCCGCTGATTCTTTGCCTGTCATTATTGCATTTGACCTAGATGTGGCTCAAGAGCGTAAATTACTTGATGTTCTTGTAAAGCACAAAGAAGCCATAGGGTGGACCATTGCAGATATAAAAAACATCAGTCCCTCTATTGTTATGCATAGAATTCATTTGGAGGATGATGCCAAGCCTTCTCGTGAATCCCAAAGGCGTCTTAACCCTGTAATGCAAGAAGTTGTTCGAGCTGAAATCCTTAAGCTTTTAGATGTAGGAGTTATCTACCCAATCTCTGATAGTAAATGGGTAAGTCCTGTTCAAGTTGTGCCGAAAAAGTCTGGCATAACTGTAGTGAAAAATGATGCTGATGAATTAGTACCAACTCGAGTTCAAACGGGTTGGCGTGTCTGTATTGATTATAGGAAGTTGAATGCTTTGACAAGAAAAGATCATTTTCCCCTTCCTTTCATTGACCAAATGCTGGAAAGGTTAGCGGGACATGAATATTATTGCTTCCTTGATGGTTATTCTGGTTATAACCAAATTCCCATAGCCCCTGAAGACCAAGAAAAGACCACTTTTACGTGTCCTTTTGGTACCTTTGCCTACCGTCGCATGCCATTTGGGCTATGCAATGCACCTGCTACCTTTCAAAGGTGTATGTTGAGTATTTTCTCTGATATGGTAGAGCGATTTTTAGAGGTATTCATGGACGATTTTTCTGTCTTTGGGTCTAATTTTGATGAATGTCTGCACCACCTATCTTTAGTGTTAGTGAGGTGTAAAAAGAAGAATCTGGTACTTAACTGGGAGAAATGTCATTTTATGGTTCAAAAAGGAATTGTTATTGGGCATATTATATCTAATAAAGGCATTGAAGTTGATAAAGCTAAAATTGATTTGATTTCACATCTTCCACCACCACGAACTGTGAAAGAAATCAGATCATTTTTAGGCCATGCTGGATTCTACAGAAGATTCATTAAAGACTTTAGTAAAATTTCAAGACCTTTGTGTAATCTTCTTGCAAAAGATACACTATTTGTCTTTGATGATGCCTGCAATAATGCCTTTCAGAAACTCAAATCAGAGTTAACATCTGCACCTATTATTCGGCCACCTGATTGGAGCCTACCTTTTGAGATAATGTGCGATGCCTCTGATTATGCTATTGGTGCTGTGTTGGGGCAGCGAATTAATAAACTTCCCCATGTGATTTACTATGCCAGTAAAACATTGAAGGATGCTCAACTTAATTATTCTACAACTGAAAAAGAGTTGCTGGCAGTAGTCTTTGCTCTAGATAAATTTCGGTCTTACTTATTGGGATCGAAGGTCTATATCTATTCGGATCATGCTGCATTGAAATATCTTTTATCTAAAAAAGATGCTAAACCTCGTCTTCTCCGATGGATATTGTTGCTACAGGAATTTGATATTGAAATTCGGGATAAGAAAGGTTTCAAAAATGTTGTAGCCGACCACTTATTGATAAGCATAAAATATACACATTTATATGCCTTATTTACCTATATGCTAGTGTAGTTTTGTGATAAAATATGAATAAATCGGGTTGTTTGTGATTAGGGTAGTAATTAGGGGATTAATAATTAAATTACTCTAATTAACTATTTTAGATGCATTAAAGAATTTAATGAATTATATTTTTATTATGCGTCTAATTTTAGTTTGGTTTTGTTATTGTAGGTTTAAAATGCGAATTGCAGATCACTAGCAGGCGTGCGCATTAGACGTGTTTTGAAATGCTAAAGTGACCCATGAGTTGATATGACGCGTATTGAAGAATCTAAACCGTTGATAAGCTACTTTAGAGAAGACAGGCGTGAAATTTAAAATACAGCCGTTCGGATTTGAATTGGCGGTTGAGATTGTTACGACGGGTTTTATTAAAGAAAAGGAATGAAAACCGGATGGGCTGATTTGGGCCGGTTTAGAAAATAAAAAAAGAAAGAAACAACCCGAGCCATCGGCTCGGGTGTTCCAGACGATCGGGGTAGCGAAGCTCGAAACAGAAGGCGGGCTGGCAAGGTGAGGTTCACGCCGGCGATGGGCGAGCTCCGGCAAGATGAACGGCAAGGTGATAGATTGACGGCGAATGAGCACGACGGCGATGCTGATAGCGGTTGCGGCAGCCCTGGTTTTCCGGTAGTAATGGATCAGACGGCGGAGCTGGAGCAGAACAGAGGAGCAGCAAGACGGTTGATGATCGGAGCTGATGACGGCGGCCATTGAGCAATTGAGCTTCACGGCGACGACCAGAGCTGGGGCTCGATCGCGATGATTTCGGCGGCAAACAAAAGGAATGGTCGTTATATGGAAAGATCGGATTTTTCTTTACAAATTTGAGCGAAATTTATATGGAAAGCTGCTGGGTTTAGGAGGGAGTGCTGGCATCAATTGGGGCTCTCGAATTGCTATAAAAACAGGAGGAAGGCTGACGGCTTTTGGGGACTGTTGAAGCGCTGGCGATTTTGGGACAGATTTTTGAGACGAGAGGGGCGATTTTGAGAGGATTTTCAGGACTGTTTTGGACTGGTGTTGTGGACTCTGTTTTTGACGAAACAGAGGACGAACTGGGGTGTCGAGCAGAACTTTGCAGAGCCTTTTCCAGCGGGTTTTGGGTCGTGATTTCGTCGGGACTTGGCCGGAATCGAAGAGGAATCGAGAGGAAAAGATAGGGAGAAGGAGAAGAGAAGAAAAAGTCGGATTTTTTTGCTTCGGTGAACAGTAACACACGATCTGCTACAGTACTGTCGGGCATCTGAAGGAGACGATGAACAGTGATTGCTACAGTAACCCGTGAATAGTGTTTTGCAATAGTGTTATCAATGCGAATCTTTTCCAAATCTGATTTTTCTTTTCTCATGAATATGAATAGCTAAATTTTTTTTCAAAGCTAAAGGTGACGTTATTTGATTGATATTTCTATGTCTATGAAAAAGTGTTTATTGCTTATTTGATTGAATACGATGTTTTGATAAAGTCATAATCTATATAATTATTTGATTTGTCGTTAACGTAAGGTACGGCGAATGCTTATAATTCCCTATGATTAGTAGACTGAGCTTGTTAATGATAAATATTCGATTGATATCTTTATGTTAATGGATATGATGAACGTGAATGAAATATCTTCCGATTAGGTCAAATCATTATTTGATTCTAATTGAGTAATTGAATAGACGTGGGATATTAATTAAATAATTGATCCTTGAAGCTTTGATATCTCTCATCAATTATCTTTGCCTGTCTTTAGTTAAGTTTTAATTGAATCTTTAATCATCATTTTAGTAGTTAATTGAGTTACAACTTCTCTACAAACTTTCCAGATAAGAATCTTAATTTGCTAAGCTAAGTAGTGTTTAAATTAGTTAGAATAGAATAATCCTACATCATTCCCTGTGGTTCGACCTCGGACTTACCGAGTATATATTACAATTTGTCAACCTTCTCTTGGGTTTGATCAAATTTTGGCGCTGGGTCCGGGGAGTGAAGTTTAGGATTAATCTTCCAATTAGTTTATTTCTCTCTAGTATAGTTTAGTTAATTTCAATTATTCCTAGTTTAATTTAGCTTGTTTATTTTGCAGGAATTTGGAGTCCTATCTAAGAAAAAAAAAGAGCTTTTAATTGGATTTTTCATCAAATTTGGTAAACTCGTTCCATCTCTCTTTGAAATTTCTGTTTCTTGTGCATGCACTCGTGGACTAGAGATACCAGTGGACGATTGGTTAGAAGTAATTCTGCTAATTTGATTGAGAATCCCTCGTTTGAATTTTCTGTTCCGTCACACGCACCTAATCAAATGGCTGATCAAGGTAGTAACCATGATCTTAATGAAAATGAGAGTGAACATGATGCACCAATGCGGCCCTTGCGTGATTATCTGCAACCTGCACGCACTAGCACACCTTCCTGTATTATATTGCCTCTACAGGCTCATCAATTTACTTTTAAGCCTGGAATGATAAACTTGCTACCCAAATTCCATGGTCTTAATTCTGAAAATCCTTATTTGCATTTAAAGGAATTTGAGGAAGTATGTGCAACTTTTGAGCAAGCTTGTAGTGAAGACATTATCAGGCTAAAATTATTTCCTTTCTCAAGGACAAAGCCAAGACTTGGCTAAATTCCCTTAAGCCTAGATCTGTAGGAACTTGGAAAGAACTACAAACTGAATTCCTTAAAAAGTTTTTTCCAGTCCATAGGACAAATGCTCTGAAAAGGCAAATAACAAATTTTGCCCAAAAACAAAATGAATCATTTTATCAATGTTGGGTGCGTTATAAAGATTTGTTAAATTCTTGTCCACATCATGGGTATGAGAAGTGGCGCACCATCAGTTTCTTCTATGATGGGATGACGCCTTCAATGAAACAATTTGTTCAAACCATGTGTAACGGGGAATTCTTTGATGAAGACCCTAATGAAGCCCTTGATTTTCTAGATCAAATAGCTGAAGACTCAGATTCGTGGGATCCCACCGATCCCTCTGATGTTTCTAATAAGTCGAAGTCTTCAACTACTAGTGGGGGTCTGCATTATCTTAGGGAGGAGGATAATTTGAGTGCTAGGCTAGCCTCTTTGGCTAGGAAGGTGGAGGCTATGGAAGTAGGGAAAATTAATGTTGTTAAGTCTGTTGCTACAGAAGAGGCCTGTGGAATTTGTGATGTCATGGGACACCCTACTAATGAGTGCCCTACCATTCCTGCTTTTAAGGAGGTGTTACATGACCAAGCAAATTCCATGACCCCTTTCAAGAGGCAATCTCCTTATGGAGACACCTACAATCCAGGATGGAGGAATCACCCCAACTTTAGTTGGAGGAATGATAGTGCTGCACAAACACCACCTCCTCAAGCATCTTCCAATTATACTCCATATGTTCCACCTCACAGGAAGACACTTGAGAAGACACTACAAACTTTCATGCAAGGGCAAGCTACTATTAATCAACAAACCTCACAAGCCATTAATGATATAAAAAGCTCTCTCACTAAATTGACATCTTCTCTAGCTGTTCAAGAGAAAGGTAGGTTTCCTGCTCAACCCCAACCCAACCCACAGGGGCAAGTTCACACAATGGACACACAACCTTCTGATTCACAATTAGAACATGCTAAGTCAATTACCACTCTTCGTAGTGGAAAAGAAATTGACAAAACAATTCCACCTAAGGCCCAGAAATCTTCTGAGAATGATGAATCAAAACATGATAATGAGGAAATTGATAAGTCTGGGTCGAGTGAAGATGTGAGATGTCCTATTCCAGCCCCTTTTCCACAGAGGTTGAAACCACCTCAAAAGCTGAACCAAAATGCTGAAATTTTTGAACTTTTTAAGCAGGTGAAAATTAACATTCCCTTGTTAAATGCAATCAAACAGGTACCTTCTTATGCTAAGTTCTTGAAAGATTTGTGTACTATTAAGCGTAAGTTGAATGTGCAGAAAAAAGCATTTTTGACTGAACAGGTAAGTTCTATAATTCAGCACAAAAGCCCGCCCAAATATAAAGATCCCGGATGTCCAACTATTTCATGTGTGATCGGGAACTTTAGGGTAGACCAAGCCTTGCTTGATCTTGGGGCTAGTGTTAATCTTTTGCCTTATTCAGTATACACTCAGTTAGGTCTTGGGGAACTTAAACCCACCACCATTACTCTTCAACTTGCTGATCGTTCTATTAAAATTCCAAGGGGAGTGGTGGAAGATGTGCTTGTTCAAGTAGATAAATTTTACTTTCCTGTTGATTTTATTGTTTTGGACACACATCCTGTTATAAATGCAAGTGCAAATATTCCTGTCATACTAGGTCGACCATTTCTTGCTACTTCAAATGCTTTGATTAATTGTAGGAATGGTGTGATGAAACTTTCATTTGGCAATATGACTTTGGAATTGAATATATTTAATGTATGCAAACAACCAGGGGATGACACTGATGTTCAAGAAATGAATTGGGTTGATACCATTGTTAGAGATCAATTTCATGCATCTCTTTCTGATCCATTAGAATCTTGCTTAGTTAATTCTTTATACGATGAATCTAAAGTGAATTGTGAAGAGGCTGAGATTTGTTCTTTGCTGAATTCTCTACAGGTATTGCAAGTGAATGAATGGAAACCCAAGTTCGAGGAGCTACCATTGCGTGAAAAATTGCCTACACCATCAAGCATTCAAGCACCCAAATTGGAGTTGAAAAAGTTACCAATTGAGCTCAAATATGCATTTTTGGGTGATGGTGAAACTCTTCCGGTGGTAATATCGTCTAATCTTAATCTTATCGAAGAGGGTAAGTTGCTTGATATTTTGAGAAAACATAAAGGTGCATTAGGATGGACAATTGCTGATTTAAAAGGAATAAGCCCTTTAATATGCACTCATCGGATTTATTTGGAGGACAATGCCAAACCGTCTAGGGAGATGCAACGTAGGTTAAATCCAAACATGAAAGAGACAGTTAGAGCTGAAGTTCTTAAGCTCTTGGATGCGGAGATCATCTACCCCATTTCTGATAGCAAGTGGGTGAGTCCTACCCAGGTAGTGCCTAAGAAATCTGGTGTAACAGTTGTCAAGAATGATAAGAATGAATTAATACCCACTAGAGTTACATCTGGATGGAGAATGTGCATTGATTACAGGAAGCTGAACTCAGTCACTAGAAAAGACCATTTCCCATTGCCATTTCTAGATCAGGTTCTGGAGAGAGTAGCTGGCCACACATATTACTGTTTCTTAGATGGCTACTCCGGTTACAATCAAATTGACATTGCATTAGAAGACCAGGAGAAAACTACATTCACATGTCCTTTTGGCACATTTGCTTACAGAAGAATGCCCTTTGGTTTATGCAACGCACCTGCAACATTTCAAAGATGCATGCTGAGT
Source organism: Houttuynia cordata (assembly GCA_039654745.1). Taxonomy (NCBI): domain Eukaryota; kingdom Viridiplantae; phylum Streptophyta; class Magnoliopsida; order Piperales; family Saururaceae; genus Houttuynia; species Houttuynia cordata. The sequence continues at coordinate 47,441,219 of CM077502.1, read as the reverse complement.
ATTTTTAGTGATATGGTTGAACGCTATCTTGAAGTGTTTATGGATGACTTTTCTGTATTTGGTGATTCATTTGATGACTGTTTGTCTAATTTGCAGAAAGTTTTGAGCAGGTGTGAAGAGAAGAACCTTGTGCTTAATTGGGAAAAATGTCATTTTATGGTCTCTAAAGGAATTGTTTTAGGTCATATTGTTTCCTCTAAGGGAATTGAAGTTGATAAATCAAAAATTGATTTAATTACTCATTTGCCTACGCCCAAGACAGTTAAAGATATTAGATCATTTTTGGGTCATGCAGGGTTCTACAGGAGATTCATCAAGGATTTTAGTTCTATTTCTAGACCATTATGCAATCTCCTATCTAAAGATACTGTTTTTGAATGGAATGCTGATTGTGAAAAAGCTTTTACCAAACTGAAGGGAATGCTTACTTCAGCCCCTATTATGCAACCCCCAGATTGGACTTTACCATTTGAGATAATGTGTGATGCTAATGACTTTGCTGTGGGGGCTGTTTTGGGGCAAAGGAAGGACAAGAAGCCTTATGTTATTTACTATGCCAGTAAGACCTTAGACAATGCTCAGATGAATTATTCAACAACAAAAAAGGAATTACTTGCTATAGTATTTGCTTTGGATAAATTTAGGGCTTACTTGACCGGATATCCTATTGTTATCTTTATTGATCATGCTGCCTTGAAATATCTTCTATCAAAGAAAGATGCAAAACCTAGGTTGATTCGCTGGATACTCCTACTGCAAGAATTTGATATTACAATTAAAGATAAGAAAGGAGTAGAAAATGTGGTGGCCGATCATTTATCTAGGTTGACTGTGGATGATTCCAATGAGGCTGCTCCAATTAAAGACACCTTCCTAGATGAGCAACTTTTTGTTCTTTCTGATTTACCATGGTTTGCTGACATTGTTAATTTTCTTGTCACAGGTCAAACTCCTTCTCATTGGACAACACAAGACAAGAAGAAATTCATGGTGGAGGTAAGAAATTTCTTTTGGGATGATCCATATCTTTTTAAATATTGTCCGGATCAAATTATTAGGAGATGTGTGTCTAATGATGAAATTCATAGTGTTATTTCCTTCTGCCATTCAGAAGCTTGTGGCGGTCATTTTTCTGCTAGAAAAACTGCTGCTAAAATTTTACAATGTGGATTTTATTGGCCTACCCTATTTAAAGATACTCATGATTATTGTCGTACTTGTGGACGTTGTCAACAGCTTGGTGGAATAACCCGTAGGAATATGATGCCTTTAAACCCCATTTTAGTGATTGAAATATTTGATTGTTGGGGTATTGATTTCATGGGCCCATTTCCACCTTCTTTTGGCTATTTGTACATCTTAGTGGCTGTTGACTATGTTTCCAAGTGGGTAGAGGCCATCCCTTATAGAAATAATGACCATAAAACTGTTATACGCTTTTTGAAGGAAAATGTTCTGTCACGGTTTGGTATACCCCGTGCAATCATAAGTGATGGGGGTTCTCATTTCTGCAATAAACCTTTTGAGGCATTAATGAAGAAATATGGAATTACTCATAAGGTGGCTACCCCTTATCACCCACAAACAAGTGGGCCAGCTGAACTTGCCAACAGAGAGATTAAACACATTTTAGAGAAAACGGTTAACCCAAATCGCAAAGATTGGTCTCTGCGGTTTACAGATGCACTTTGGGCATACCGTACAGCTTTTAAATCTCCTATTGGTATGTCCCCTTATAGACTTGTTTATGGAAAAGCTTGCCACTTGCCTGTGGAGTTGGAGCATAAGGCGTATTGGGCTATAAAAATGTTTAATTTCAGTTTGGATGACGCCAGTTCTGTGCGTAAGCTCCAAATCAATGAATTAGAAGAAATTAGGAATGATGCATATATGAATTCAAAAATTTACAAAGAACGAATGAAGGTTTTGCATGATCAACACATTCATCGAAAAACTTTTGAACCTTCACAAAAAGTTCTTTTGTATAACTCTAGGTTGCATTCATTTCCTGGTAAGCTCCGTTCGAGATGGACTGGTCCATTTATTGTTAAAACTGTTTATCCTCATGGAGCTGTAGAAATTGAAAATCCATTGAATGGCAATGTGTTTAAAGTAAATGGTCAAAGACTTAAGCCATTCCTGGAATTGATTCCATCCGAAGTGGAGAGTATTCCTCTGTCTGATCCCACTTATCCTGATTGAATACTCTTACACTCAGTCTGGCTGAAGACAGGAAACTTAGCGCTCCTGGGAGGCAGCCCAGTTTTTTTTAATTTGTTTTTTTTTAGGATACTTATTAGTTAGATGATGTTTTCTTGTTGGATATTGTGATTGCTCTCATCTTTTTATTTGTTGATGCTTTTCACTTGCATGGGATTTTAGCAATTTGCAGTTCTCCAGGTACATCTATCCTTGATTTTATTTATTTATTTATTTTATCCTTCATTTCTTTCTTAACATTGAGGACAATGTTTAGTTTAGGTTTGGGGGTATATAGGAATAATATTGTTTATTTTCAAAAAAAATAAAAAAATAGAAAAGAGAAAAACAAATAAAAATTTGATTAGTTTTTAGGTTGTTTGTTAGTATTTTTTATAGGTTTTGATAGTTTATCCCTTCTTGATGCATACTTCAATTTTTAAGAGATTAATTTTCATTGGAATTGTGAGTAAGTATACTGGAGGATAGAAACACTTAACTGAGCATATCTTTCTGTTACAGTCCTCTTGGATCATGTGCTTGAGCTAATAAAACTCACTCACACACACTAGTACATAAAGTAATACCCTCTAGAAATTTGTTGAATATTAATCTTCAGTGGGATGTCTTTAGTCAAAGTCATTGGATGATATGTGGTTGTCTGTTGAGCTTAAAAGATCATGATAGACCATTTACTTGGCTATGGCAAGGGCTTGGAACCGGAAATAGGTTGAAAGTATAATACAGCCTGGACACAATAAAGATGTGCTGAAAATATGAATGATGAAAATGAAAATGTGAAAAAATGAAAACAAAATGAAAGAAAAGGGGCTGCTTGACTTTATAGGATTAACTTAGGCTGATGCTCGGGCCCGAAGCGGTCTCTTAAAACCTAATGCCCTAAGCCAACTGTGCTGGGAGTCATTGGCCTGAGTCATTGCTAAACCTAAGCATCTTGAAGTTAGGCCTTACACAGTCCTGCTAAAAATAGAAAAAAAAAAGTCTATGGTGTATTATCCTCTCAAATCTAGAATGTTGGACCCGAAGGAGGCGCGCAGATTTGTGCTATCATGAACCTAAAGATTACGATGACTATGTAGATTCTGATGTTCTTTGGTTAATGGGTAACACTGGATATGTGTAAAACAGAAATTTATTTCATATCTTTTTACATTGAGGACAATGTTTCATGCAGGTTTGGGGGTATAGGAAGATATTTGTTTAGGATATCTTAGTTATTTTCTTGCTTGTTTTGAATTTTTTTTTTTAAAAAAGAATTTATTAAAAAATTTAAAATTAAAAACAAATTTTTTAAAAAAAAAAAATTTAGATTTTAGGCTGTTTGTTAGTATTTTTTATAGGTTTTGGTAGTTTATCCCTTCGTGATGCATACTTCAATTTTTAAGAGATTAATTTACATTGGAAGTGTGAGTAAGTATACTGGAGGATAGAGACACTTAACTGAGAAATAGCATTCAGTCCTCTTGGATCAAGTGCTTGAGCTAATAAAATTCACTCACACACACACCAGGTACATAAAGTAATACCTTCTAGAGATTGTTGAATACTAATCTTCAGTGGGATGTCTTTAGTCAGAGTCATTAGTTGATATGTGGTTGTCTGTTGAGCTTAAAAGATCATGATAGACCATTTACTTGGCTATGGCAAGGGCTTGGAACCGGAAATAGGTTGAGAGTATAATACAGCCTGGACAGAATAAGATGCTTGAAAATATATATGCTGAAAATGAAAAAAAAATGGAAACGAAAATAAAGAAAAGGGCTGCTTGACTATTATAGGATTGACCAATCTGAATGGATAATCTTGTGCACATTATGTTGTCTTGTTATTATTATGATAATTATCATTTGAACCAAGTGGGAGAATGTAAGTAATTCCCTAATTACTCTTAAGTGGTCCCACATGATAACTAATGAAATTACAAGACTAATTATCCTAATTCTAATTGGTTAAGGGTATGAAAGTAACAACTACTTGATGGACGTGGTTACTTAAGTATAAATAGAGGAGTTGGTCCTCTCTCCACCCACGATGAATAACCAGACGATAGAAATTCCATCTAAAGAAGGAGATCATAAGAAAGATTAGGGCAAGGGAGAGAAACCTCTCCTCATCGTTTTGCTATGGATTCAGGTATGCTCTATTACTAATGATGATGTTGTATGTTAATAAAGATTACGTACAAGTGGAAGTTCCCTGTTAAGCATGAAAAATACACATTTTTATATGCCTTTTTACCTATTTGTTAGTCATGTTTTTTAATTAAAATGAGGAATAAAGTGAATTTTAGTCATTTGTTTAGTAATTAGGAATTAAACAAATAAGGCTCTCTAAATTGCTCAATTTAACACTGTTCTATAATTTTATAAATATTTGGTACGTCTAATTTGGGACATGTTTTATTTTGTATAGGTTCGCATGCTCGTACTGCAGAACAGCCAAAAGTGAAGCCATTAGACGTGTTTTAAAGTGCCGAAGTGACCCAGGAGCGGAGATTAAACGTGCAGAGAAGATCTAAGCCGTTGATGTTCACTGATGAAGAAGACGGGCGTGGAATCAATGTACAGGGGTTCAGATTTGATCAAGCGGATGAGAATTCTATGACGGGTTACAGCTCAATTAAAAAAAAAGAAAGGGCAGAACCAAACTGGTTCGGCCGGTTCACTGAAAAAAAAAAGAAAAAAAGAAAAACAAAACCCGAGCCAAAGGCTCGGGTGTTCAGTCAGGACTAACAGAGGAACAGAGCTCAAGCTCTGCTCGAGAGGCCGACGAAGGATCGAGGCGGCTGGGTTCCGGTGGAGCTCGACGGCGGCCTGAGCAGAAGGGCGACGGCCAAGGCGAGGCGGCAAACTAGCAGAAAGGTGAAGAAGCAGTTCGACGGCGATGATTGCTCATGGCGGCCATGGGTAGAGCTCGAAGGAGGAGGAAACACGGCGGGGCAATCGACGATCGACGACTGGAGGAGCTGAGGAAGAACTCGATGGCGATCGACGGCGAGGCTGATGGGTCGAATCGAGAAAGAGGATTCCGGCGACTGCGAGGACGAACAAAACAGAAAAAGGAAAGGTCCGATTTTGGAAAGATTGTGCGAGAAATCGAATCGAGAAAGATGAATTGCTGCTATGATTTCAGAATGGTAAGATACCAACCCCCAACTCGATTGAAGTCGGATTTTTTTGTCAAATTGAGAAAGCTTCAGTTTTGGGTGCTCTGCCCTGTTTCGAAAAAGATAAAGTTGGTGTTTTTACTCCCCAATTGGACGGGATTTGATGAACACAGAGGGGTAAAGTGCTCGGTTTAGGATGAATTGATGGCAGAAAAAGGAAATTTCTGATTTTGGGATGGAGAAGAACTGGAGGCAGTTCTATATAAACATAGCAAACGGGCCGACAGAGAAGACAACCAGACAGTAGCTTCTTGCGATTTTTTTACAGTTTCAATCTTCATTTCAATTTTGTCTCCTTTCATTCGTTTTCATCTTAGCTGCTGTATTAGATTGAAGAGTGTATCAATTTGCTTGATGTTACTCGAGACAGATGACCGAGAACAGTTGTTTTTATTTTTTACAGTTGTAAATTTTAATTCCAGTTCTCTTTTCAATTTTGGTCTTCATCTACTATTCTGCTGTTGCTTGGGGTTGTATCAGACCTGTTGCTGTTGGGAACAGTCGACCGAAAGTAGGGAGAACAGTTCTACTATTTTCATTCAATATCAAATTTCGTGTAAGTCAATTTTATTCTTCAATTTAGATGAGTTCAATAATGAATTATGCATGTGTTTTTGTTAGTATGATTGACTAGATTTGTTGCTAAGGCTAGGATGAGGCTGTAGTAGTTGTAGAGAATGCCTGTTATGTGAAAGTTGATATTTTTCTCCTAGGATTATGCTATAATGTTTATGCGTTCCTGTTGTTAATTGCGTAGTTATTTTCGGATATTGCATTAATCATGTTTTTGCTATGACTTGGAATTACTATTGTCAATGCATGCTTGTTTAAATCGGTTAAATAACAAATTGGATACTAGTTGTGATTTACTTGTAAGTGGATACATCTAGTGATTTGAGTTGTTAATTTAAATAGCATGAAGGACATGATTTTTGTATGAGTAATTGTGCATTAAAGTAAAATCTTCCGTAACAACGTGAATAGGATTCTAGATTGTTACGAGTATTTGGAGAATGATAAATGATTGAAGGGTTAGGGTTCTCTATAATTTACTGCATGCCGATTCCAAAGCCTTAGTATTTTATTAATTTGATAAAGTTCAGATTTTTATTCTGTTAATTGATTTTAATTAGTTGTTAGTTAGTTAATCAATTTCTACAAGTTTCATAGTTTAGTCAAGGGTTTAGTTAGGATTCAATTAGATTTCCACTACACAAGTCCCTGTGGGTTCGACCTCGCAAGAATTGTGCGACTATACTCCAAACACGATTCGTACACTTGCGAGTAAAATTAAGAGATTAATTAAAACAACAACATTCCCCCTCCCCCACCACCCTCCTCATGACCCCGACCCACCACCAGCAGCCTCGGACTTGGAAGAAGACCGGTCGCCGAGGGTGTTGACGTCCAGTCTGGCAGAGGTGCCCCACGCGGCGGAGCTTCAGCTCAGCTCCAGGTCCGAGCAGTCCCGGCTCGCCGGTCTCCACCTCCTCGAGCACTCCCTCGTGCCGGACCCACTCCCAGACGGGTCCGGTGGAACCCACTGCCCTGCCTTGGTGATGGAGGGCGTCGTCGGGTTCCTGAAGCAGGCGTCGGCTGCGTGGGTGGCGACGAAGGTGCTTCTGGCGCTGTGCCTGGCGGAGGCGAACCGGCGAGCGGCAGTGGAGGCCGGGGCGGTGGTGGCTGTGTTGGATTTTGGTTACGGAGGATGGGCCTAAACGGCTAAGATGGGTTTTGATTTGGGTAGTTGGGCCCAAATTAATTTAGTTGATTGAATTCCATCTTAGGATCATCCTATGCCCATATTTTATTGATTGATTGAAATATGATTAATTATAATTTAGTATAAATATCGTGTTAAGTTAATTAAGAATTTTATTTAATCCCACATAGGAAGCACAAATGAGTGTGATAGGGTATATATGAGAAAAAAAATCTTTCACTTGTACTTATGGAGACTCTTCTCAATTGATGATGTACACATTTGTTGGTGTACCTAATAGTACACACACTCGCGCGCGTACGTGCATGCGTGGAGTGGGCGAATAAACGCATTGTGGCACACTCGCATCTAGAGCATTTGATTTTGATCAAATAGTTAATTATTTTATGAAAATTAGGAGCCGATCGATCGTATAGATGATCGCAATTGATCGGCTAAAAAGCAATCGATCGTATCTACTGTGATTTTTGTAAAACTGAGATCGATCGATCGTATCTACTGTGAATTTCCCATAACGCTAAATATACACGAGGCGATCGATCGCCTATTCAGTTACATGCGGGTTTTTACCGTTTTTTCTTCAAAAAATCGCGTTCTTTCTTTACAGAATGACCTCAACTGAGTCTTTCTATAAAGTATGAATAGAAAAAACACAAAAAAACATATAGAACATAATTTGTTCTTGGCTTTCTCACCTCTTCTTCATCAGTAATTCTTCTTCCAAAAAACCAACAATATATATTCTCTGAGTTCAAGTTTGTTGAGTAAAAGTGCATGTCAACTGGTCCGTTGTCTTAGGAATAGATTACAGGAGAAAGCTCATGCACGAGAGGGTGGCAATATCTATTTCGAAGTCAGCAATGTATAATCGCTATGCTTCGGACGATTAGATTTCAATCTGCTATTTCATGTTCTATTTGAGTACAATTCAACACGGACGGGTAAAGTACAATCCCTCTTGAGTACTACTATAACTTTCCAATAGGTTGTCGTGGAGACAATGTCGGGTATGGATGTAGCGGCCGCAGAGAGGGTACTGTCGGCGCTGGTGCTTTTGTGTACGGTACCGGAGGGGGCGGCGGAGCTACGGGCTCACGTGCTTGCGGTGCCAGCCCTGGTGGAGGCGCTGGGGAGGATGAGCGGCCGGGGAAAGGAGCACGCCATTAGCATGTTGGCGGCGATGTTCGGTGGGGGAGGCGGCAGAGAGGGGCCACCGGCAGCAGTGGCGCAGGCGGTGATGCTGGCGCTGCAGGGGGGTGCAGCGCGCAAGGGCGGAGGAAAGGGGCCCAGCTATTGAGGGCGGTTATGAAGAATGGACAGCTGGACATGACATAGTCGTTGGTCCAACGACCTACGGGTGAGCAATTTAGTGTAAGATGTATCGTATACATGTATTACTTACAGCCACATGGCATTGAGTTTCGTTAATCAAGTGTATTAGCCATAAAATAAAATACCCACTTGTGCGGGCTTTGGTTATTTCATTTTAGAATTTATCAACTCACATAGTTGTAAAAAGAAAAATGACTCACAGTGTTGATGAAGCAAAGGGTCAAAGGGGGACATGTTATGAATGGCAATGTGCATTGACAGACTAGCTCAATACTGCGGCATTAAATGTAGAATGTCTTTAAGTTCACACCCCCAACTCCGTTGCCACCCACTCGGAGTGGGCCTTCTATGTGCTCAAGGAGAATGGCGGTATGATACACTGCTCTAGGAGGCTGGTTACCCTGTCCTGTTGTCTCACTTTTGCATTGACAATGAACTTGTTTGGCCTACAAGCTTGTCGCCGTTGGTCCCGTCCTTTCTTAGAGGGTTGAATGCACAGGACACCCATACGCAAAACTCTAACCTCATCATTATTAATTAACATCATATAGGACCAATAACTCTATTTAAATGGACTTGTATGCCCTTCCCTTCTTGTCTCTCTCACTGTTCCCACTCTTCTTCCTGCTCTACAACCTCGTTGCCCCTGTTGCCAAGGGAAATATGCCGTTCGAGAGAACACTCGCATGCGCCGCCCTGTCTCAACATTGCAATCGACCTCAGACACGTGGCAATCTTTAGGGGGTGGTTAAATGCTAATCATGCAATACATTAGGGGGTTAATTGTTGTTTACCCTTTCATTAGTTCAAGCCACAAAACCATAAAGTAGTTTAGTTCAATTTGTTTTTTCGAAAAATCAACAAAGGGAGGTATGATCACACAATTCTATCATTAAGTACTTTCTTAATGAAAATAGAGATGTGAATCGTTATGACATGGCCATAGCTAGGATGATAACCACAAGGCGGCGATCCCATTGGAGAAAAAGGCAGTACTTCTTGGAAAAAAACACACTCAAGCTAAGACCGGTAGAAGAGGGTAGCAACCTACTTTTTGTCACAAAAAAGAAGAAGAGGGTTACTTACTACCTTCCGAGTAATTCCATCCTTTAGTTAGGGGCCGTTTGGGGCGTGATTAAAAGCAAAACATCCCATCTGGATGTTTTGCTACATTGTAGCTGTCACGCCCCAAATTTCTAACCCCAAAATATGCAGAAGCGATAAACCAATGAAGGTAATAGGGTCACAAATCTGGGACGGACCGAATACTCGATTCATCACCATAAATCCCATATACATACACGGGAATAGCAGGATCAATATGACGTAAACAAATGTTCAATTACTACAGAAATGAAATAACTAAACATTCTAACTATCTTACGCTTTACAAGTATTCCCACGAAAGCGAAAAAAAAAACTAACTAAGTGATATGCAGGCCAGGGAATAACCAAAAACCAAAAATCCAACAATAACAAAATAACTACTACGCTAACCAGTCTTCACGACTTTACGATCACCAACCTCCACGTCACGAAAATGCTGATCACACCTCTTCAGCCTTAATCCCTGCATCAGAAGATGCATGAGTATTCCAGAGGAAATACTCAGTAGGATGCTAGAAAAACTCACAGTAGAAATAGGCAATAAAGGAACCAATAACAAGCAGGTCCGATAACTCAGAATAATCATAACGCAGGTGATACTTACCAAGAAAAGATACAACACCCAAAATATCTCGCTGATCAGGGTGGAATAAAGTACAATAATCAATATGACTCCCGACTTTCAAAGACTAAGGAGATAGGTAAAATATCTGATATGGACAACCAATGTGTCGAAGATGACAATTTCTGCTCTCTGATCAGTCCACTTCCTCTATGGACTTCAATACCAGAACATCCTAGAGGTTCTACGTAGGAACCCGGCCATGCGTCTAGGGATGCTGGCCCCATCGGTGCTTACGAGCACAATGGGCGGAGATTGCAGACCTTCCGTAATGTCTAACAATCTAAAGCACACGCGTTGCCGTTATCGGTTGAACTACAGAGGTTCATAATCATCGGAGACCACCATGGGTCTAGCTATAGCTCGTGAGCATACTATGATCCAATCTAAGAGTGTTCAATAAAACTCTTAGTGGAGAAACAGTTTACATGGAACTGGATTTGTCTAACCACAACCAAGGGCATTCTCATGAATTAATAATTTCAGGAATCAGACTCTCGAAGGAGTACAATGGAATTCTCAGCATTTAACAATGACTGACTCTCAAGAGATTAACCAACAACCGGTCTGTGCCTATGCACGAGCTGACTCGAAACTGAACTCTTCGGTATAGACTCAGTCAACGTCATCACCAAGCACTATTGCAATCAAGATCATCCCTGATTCTCAAGACTCTGAAGTCGATGTCTCTCAAAACTTTAATGGTAGAATTGGAAAGAATAACCCTATCCTAACATCAGGGTTTCATGGGGTCGAAGATGCGCGATGTTAGGCACCGCAAGCAAAGATATTGATGACCACGACATTTGGAATAGAGACAATACTCCACACATGATACTATCATAAGTACCATCTGGAATTCTTATGCCATAGTACCCTCTTTGTGTTATATAATATATATATACATGTAATCTTAGCATAGCGTTTTATTTATAACCGCAAAAGGACACTGTTATGGACACAACAGCTCCATTCCCGGATTTTCTCCAGTCTACAAAGAACCTAACAGTCCCTGAATTTTTTATGACAGATAGCCCTATGTCTGTAGATCATTATCCAATTTACGGAATAATTTTCCGAAATTTCTAAAATTAGTTATGAATTTTTGAATGCAGTCTATTGGTGCAGGTTACATCCTGACCGAGAGCATTATACTAAGTAATAATCCAATTTTCACTTGTTGTTACTAATTCTAATCATAACTAAAGTCTTTTAGACTCAAAACCCTCTCACATTAGGCCTTTATTAGCTTCTGGTCAGACCATTAATTATGTATTAATCCGCCTAATAGTCTCTTTTTAAAAATTATTTTACATCTTAGCCTTAATGGTTCATTAACCCGCAAACTAGACAATTTTTCCAGGACACCTCAGCTCCCGGTCAGACCTATTAACAGAGGTCTTAAGGTCCACGACCAATGACCCATAAAGATTCTCACTTTCATCTTGCTAATACATCCCTTAATCTCTTTTAGATAGTCTTATTACCTATATACTATATCAATTAGGGCAAACACTACATAAAGTAGACAGCTTTATCAGAACACAGAACAACACCACGAAGTACGACTTGTGACTCATAAGGATGCACCAAACCAGTGGAATTACTTCTGAAAGCTTGCTGCTTTTGGATGAGAAACACAAGAGTTACACCAATTAATGGATCGATTAGGTCAATACATAAAGAATGTGAGATCGGGTGATATACAACAAGAAAAGAGACAACTTTTCATAAACGGACCCTTATCTACACAAATCAGAGAATGACACTCATTGATAGACATCAGATATATGACTCACATGAACCGAAATTAACACATACTATCAGGGATGGCTTGATCGAATTGTGCATGAGAGATTCACATCAAGAAATCAATCGGTATATCAATAATTGAATAGATCTCAGCAAATAGAGCAATTAATCCAAGACAATATGGGTCACTCATGTCACACATACATCAGAACGTGGTACTCCATATAAAGATCAAAACTTTAATGAAAGCATGCTGTGAGAAAAAGGGCATCTTACCTTTGAACCGGTACTAATTGCACGTCAACCGGTTTGAATTAAAACCCCCTTCTTTGCGATCTCCACACGAACCAATGCACACCTCTTGTACGCACCACGAGAAGAAGCTTACTGATGGTTGGGAGAGAAGGGGGAGGACGTGATAATGGAGAAGAATTCACTAAGAAAAGGGAGAGAGAGGGCTGCCGGTTCCCAAAAGGGATGGCCGGTCCTCTCAAATATGGTTTAAATAGAACAAGCCAATGAATGTCCACCGTCCATCTCCACCTCATCCAAGGGCCAAGGATCATCCCAGCCCCTCCCAAAACCACCAGCACGATCTCCTCTAACCCCAAGATTTTCTGTTTAGATTGCATTAAGGTAGGATTTTATCTTCTCTCAAAACTTACCAATTTACTTATGTAACTTACCAACTAAATGAAAACCCTTAAGGACTTCTCTTGGCGCCAATTATATGCAAAGAAGGCCACTTCAATCATCCCAAAAGGGCGTCCAATACACATCTCCATATATACTTTAATTAGGCTAATTAAATCCACCATTATCTTGATTCCCAAGTGGATATCAATTAGGGTTTTGACACCAACTCAATTACCACGTTTAGATCCCTTAAACAGAGCAAGTCAGGCATGACACATCTCCAAGAAATCCCCCAAAATCAGCCCAAGAAGTTTTCCAACGGAATTGCCTTGGGAAACGCAAAACCACCGGTGATCGATCGGTCCGTATACGCGATCGATCGTCTTGAGATCGATGCCTTACAAAAACAATCGATCGTCTCCCTATCGATGCCATTTGAAGGCGATCGATCGGTCTGACGGAAAAATTTTAAATTTCAATTTTTAATAAAATTTCTAGAATTCAAAATTACTCCCATTTAGCAATAAAATTCCACTTTAATAATATAAAATTTACGATCGCTACAGTAGCATCCGGATATTTTATATAAAAATCCACATGGATGTTATAGTAGATATCCAATATCTAGGGTGCGTTTGGCAACCGCTTTTGCTTTTTTTAAAAACGGCTTTTTAACAAAATCGCTTTTGTTAATAAAAAGCTAAATCGTAACTCGTATGGTAATGCCCACTCTTAAAGCGCTTTTGTCAAAATCCGCCCCTAAATCTTGTTTGGATAGGGCAAATTTTAGAAAAAAAATAAACTGCTCTTGTGACGCTTTTACCCCTAATGAGAAAGATTGAATCTTGACCTAAGAAGCACGGATACAAAACAACGACATGGTACGGACACGGCGACACGCCATTTTTTCCAACAAGTAGGATATGACACGGCTAATAAAAAATATTTATTACTCCCTCCATCCAAATTACTATGTATATTTAACAAAAACCTTATTTTTATTGGGCTTTGACCTTCATATAAAAGTCACGTGACCTAAGGACAGAATGACAACGTGGAAGGGGACGAGCTCTCGGCGAAGGGGACGAGCTAACAGAAGTAGAGAAAAAAAAAGCTCCACGCCAAAAGCAAAAGACGAAGGACATACAGGAATTTCGGGATGCTCGAGGGTAAATGCAGTCATTTTTTCACCCTGAAAGATAATTCAGATCATAAAAGCCGCTTTTGTAAAAAATCTCCTCAGGAGGAGATTTTCTAAAAAGCGGCTTTAGCACCAGTTTTCGAGTAAAAGCCGCTTTTGGCGGCTGAAAATCGCTTTTTCTAAAAACCTGCCTTCCATACAGGATTTTGTACAAAAGCCGCTTTATCTACCTAAAAAGCGGCTTTTGGGAGGCAAAATCTGCCTCCCAAACGCACCCCTAGTCTGAATATTTTTTGCAATAATCACGCCCCAAACGGCCCCTTAGTACGAGGGTTCACCACCCCCTAGCCCCTAAGCCCTAACCCAATCCCTCCTATACACACAGACGGTGGATGTCTGCCGTCTGATAATAAACGGAATGCGGAGGAATTCCACCGACCATGCAATGGGGTGGCGATTGGCTAACCAACAAACCAACTCATCCCCCGTCTCCCGCGAAAATAGAAAAATTGGTGCGGAGCTAGGGTTTATCATCTCGGATTTCTTCTCGCATCTTTCCGGGTGGGAATCCAGCTGCTCCGAACTGTTCGTCTTTCTTCTGAGCTCTGGAATCTGCTTTTGGAAATGAAGCTGAAGCAATTGGAAGGCCTTTTGGGAAATCTCCAGCAATTTTCCAATCCTAAGGTCACATGCTTGCTCATCACTTTCCTCTGCTCTTTCAATTTTCAGTCTCTGACCTGCTCCCTTTCCGCTGCAGATTGAGCTAGAGCAGTACCCTACCGGTCCCCATATTGCTTCACGTCTTCTCTTTACAGTAATTCCCCAACGATTCTTTTTTTTTTTTGAAAAAAAGGCATGAAGTGGCTTCGATTAAATCAATTTTTTTCAGGCTGAAAATACATTTGGAGATATAAGTGGCAAAATTGTTGCGGATTTTGGGTGTGGTTGTGGAACATTGGGTGTGGCAGCTGCTCTGCTCGATGCTGAGTATGTAAAAGTATTTATTTTTTCCATGTAGGCTGTTGCCTAGTTTGAGAGTTCTATCTGCTGTTTAACTGTTACATTTAGAGACTTCATAACGCTTCTTTTCTTGTCTTGTTGGTACTGTGCGGACAGACATGTGATTGGCGTTGATGTTGATCCCCAGTCACTTGAAATCGCTTCTTTAAATGCTGAAGAATTTGAGGTATATGTTATGTCTATTTGGAAGTTCAAGTTGATTTCCCTTATTTGTTCATAATTTTATGTTATAGCTGTGTAAATCTCTCTTAAACGTGAAGATTCTATTATGTGGAGATTAAATGAAATCAATTCAGGCGAAGAGCTATTTAATTAGCCTGATTTTAAGGTGTTCTGTCTTGGTTTTTATTGGTTCAATTATCTATTATGGTTTATTTTTGGTTGTTCATGGTGTTTTACATAGTAGGATTGTAGATGGGAATCCATGTTTATGAGTGTTTAAGTGGCTAACAAGAATGGATTCATGCAACTGACTTATTTGCTTTAGAATTTAGATAAGGTGGCGATTTTGTTGAAATCATCTTATCCTTGCTCTTCAGCTGTTATCATTTAAGTTAAAATAAGTTTCTGAGAATAGAGTTACGTTGCTCATTGTTTTTCTCTGATTATGGCTGCAGTTGGACTTGAACCTTATTAGATGTGACATCAAGAATTTGAAATGGAGGGGTAATGTTCAGTGTGCATCCTTATGGTACAGGCATGCATGACAGTTTTGTTCTATATTCTAATCTTTTTGCACGCTTATTTATCCGACCATGGTTTTTAGGTGTACAATATGATGACCTTTACCTGGATTCTACCCTTGTACCAGCAAATGACCAAGGGTAGACCTTATCTCCAACTATTTTGGGCATCAACAAGTCACATCCCTTGCCACTTTCCTCTGTTGATTACTCTCTTAAGTAGTGCATTCTCAAAGTCTTGTCTTGTCTAAAATGAAACATCTTCCTTGGCCTCCTCCAGGGACCCTCAATCTGCTATTGTTTGCAGTTCCTAATCAGGGATATTTAAGATGTCACATAAATAAGAGTTTACTTGAAAAGGAACTACTGCATTCTCAAGTTTTGTCCTGTCTAAACTTAAGTGTCATCTTTGGCCTCCTCCAGGGACTTTCAACCTACTGTTTATCGCAGTCCTGTATCAGGAGATGAAAGGCGTCAATAGTAGTAAGAGGTTACAAGAAAAGGAACTCAGTTATTAAAAAAGTTGATTATGTAAACTTGTCAAACAATTGGATGATAATGGGATTAAATTGCTGAAAGTTATACGTCATACACTGATAACTATATGCAGATAGGTGTATTCCGGCGAGCCTTAAAAATTGTTAATGTCCTGCCAAAAATTAGTGTAGCACTTTGTAATAGTTGGAGCTTTTAGCACTTTCACTTGCTTGCTATATTTTTTTAAATTTTCTGTGAATTATTTTTTGTGCAGGTGGAATAGTGGACACTGTCATAATGAACCCTCCATTTGGTACGCGGAGGAAGGGTGCTGACTTGGAATTTTTGTCAATGGGATTAAAGGTCAAGAACAACTAGAGTCTCTAACCAGACTTAACCTTGATTGTTAACGAGGAAGTAATGATGATCAGTGACTGTGCGGATATATGAATTTTTGATTTTCTGATGCAGGTTGCCTCGCAAGCTGTCTATTCACTGCACAAGAGCTCCACAAGAGATGTAAGTTGTGCTCGTATATTTAGACAACAATTGTGTTCAGATCCTATAGCAGTCTGCTCTTCGAATAAGGAGACTGCCTGTTTGAGAACTTTTTTTTTTTGGGTTGGGGGTCTTTAGCTTGCGAGGTTCAATTAGGTAGGTTCAATTTCAATAAGCTAACGTGTTTGTTATATTTTTTGGGGGTCTTTAGCATGTAAAGAGGACAGCAGTTCGAGATTTCGATGCTAAAAACGCTGAGGTTTTGTGTGAGGTTTGTAAGATCGGTCTTAATTCTGAATTTGATTTCAAAAGGAAAGTAGTCCTAATCATGCGTAATCTTTTTCTGTGCTTAAGCTCCGCTTTGATGTACCACAACTTTACAAGTTTCATAAAAAGAAAGAAGTCGATATTGCTGTTGATCTTTGGCGATTTGTACCTTGATCATAAAGTGGTAAGTGATTTTAGTGCCTCATGAAAGATAGAGAACAAGTAGTATATGTCATAGTCCGTGCTTTTTGTTGTTTCAAGTTATTGGTGTACTTCTATGCAATCGTTTTATATTCCTTGTTGGACGAACTTCTATGACTGTGGATATGTTTCTGTTGCAGGGATGAGGGGAAGCCACTTGTGGATATAGTGTTTGAATGAATGGCCATTAAGAAGGATATCTACCATCAATTATTGTCGTCACAAATTTTTTCCAAATGTGTTCTGACAGTTATAAAGTGTTTTTATACTAGATAGTAAGAAATGCATTTTCATTGGGATGAATCTTATTTTCTAAAAAAAAATATAAGAAGGCAGAAATGACCGTCGAGAAAGAACATCTAGATAATGCCGTCAGTCTTATTTTAATCTTTCGTTTACATGACTGGTGATGGTAATTGACCAATCGTCTGGTGAGACGGTATTAGGGTTAGGATGCCTATCAATTAGGCTGGCTGTCCTTACACCCATGGATGGAATTTGCGGGCCCCTCAAATCCTTACTTTTTGTAAGGTACTTCTTAAAGATCTGGTACTTTTTCTATTGAATGTGGTTATTTGGACGGATTTTCTTTTCGTAGGTGTGTTTGGATAGAGAGAAAAGTATTGGCGGCGGAAAAGTTGGTTTCTCTCAGGCTGGACCTCAAGAGAACTGCCCTGGTGCCTTTTTCGTTCTTAAACGGTGAGAAAAAGCGAGAAAAGTTTCTCAATTCTCTCATTTACTATTCTTTTCTTTTTTCTCATTTGACTTTTTTTCTTTTTCTTACTAACCAAACAGACCCTATAGGTCCACGGCCAGTGGTAAGGCTAAAGCAAATTGGGTTGCTTTAGATGAACAATTAAGACAAGTTGAACTACTGAAGATAGGAGGTAGGCTTTTCCTTGAGCCTTTGACAGTTCCGGTAGCCAAGCACAGTAAGGTAAAAGAGAGAAGAGAAAGGGGGCTGAGTAGAGGTGTTAACGAGGAGGTATTGGCCTGGCCTCGAACTTGAAATTTAATTTGCCCGCACAAACTTACACTCGAGGTTGATCAAATATCGAACTCAACTCGATTAGGAAACTCAATGCTTGATTCGGACTCAAGCTCGGATCTCCTATATATGCACGAATGGGCTCAAATCCAGCCCAGTTTTTTTTAAATTTTTTTGACAACATTCCACCATAATTATTAAGGATTATGTTTTATGTTTTATAAATTTCTTTCGAGCTCAACCTCCAGCTTTGTTAATCAATGGTGCGTTTGGAAGCTGAAAAAGATTTGTGTCAAAAATCTTTCATAACTGAAATTTATCACATCGAAAGAAGAGCTGACTGCAATAAATAACTTTCAGCTGCGAAAGATTCCCGTCACAGTTGATGTTTACCATTGTGTATTTTAGGTTTTTCACATCTTTCAGGGTGAAAGGTGAAAATTGTTGATGAATTCTCGTCATTGACACAATTTGTCAATAATTTTCACATTTCACCTTCCAAATGCATTTCACACCCGAAACACTTATTTTTCACCCTGAAAAATTAATTTTTTCAACTTCTAAATGCACCCCAAGTTGAGTTTGAGGTCTGTTTAAGCTGAGCCGAGTTGGGTTGAGGTTTGTTTAAGCTTGACTTGAGTTAATTTGAGCTCGGTTCGAGTTTGAGTTGAACTCTGCTTGAGCCCGGCTCAACGAGTTAACAGTTAACACTCCCTGCCTTCGACTGGTCCCATTCTCTCCAAACCAGGAAGAAAAGAGGATCCTTGCAGTGGGAGGTACAAGCTTAAGCCATTGGGCCAAGAAGTAAGTCTGCGGCTTTGCATTCAATCGAATATTTGGAATGCAGGCATCCTTATATTTGGAATGTAGGCATCCTCATGGCATATCCCTTTTATGGGAAGCGTTTTCTATCCGCCTGGAGGTTATCAGCCAGGATATTATCCAGCGGATGGGAGCCGTCGATCATGCACTGGCATGTCCTGTACGCTCCTGCAAAAAGCTGTCCCGTGCACCATCGATCGACAGTTCTTGTCCATGGAGGATATCCTGGCGGATAACATCCAGGCGGACAGGACGCTTCCCCTTTTATGATATGTCAACGCCCAGCCAATGGCTAAAATTAGAGGCTTAATATGAACTACGATCACATTTTGGTGTTGTTTGCAAGTGGCCAGAGGATTTTAGAAAAACGACTCAAATTGAAGCAATGGTTGGTAACTGTAATAAAATAAAGAGTTCAATTTCTCATCTATTGTGTCAAAAAAAAAAAAGAATTGCCTTGCCATCAACCAATTACGGCATACT
Organism: Houttuynia cordata; assembly: GCA_039654745.1. NCBI lineage: Eukaryota > Viridiplantae > Streptophyta > Magnoliopsida > Piperales > Saururaceae > Houttuynia > Houttuynia cordata. The sequence goes on along the minus strand of CM077502.1, from coordinate 47,422,081 downwards.
GCTCGAATTGGTTCATATTTCAAAACGCAAGGCCATCTCTGAGAAGCAATAACTTCAACCAACAACAATGTACAAACAGGTGCTGCAGCCTACTACACTTCTGCCTGGATCTTTTCATTTTCAATTGGTTCGCCAAGCGTATAACGAATGAACCTCCGTACTTTCATATTCTCTCCAATAGCAGCCACAGTCTGCTTAACCGGATCTTTCACAAGCACGCCATCGTCTTTAATGAAAGGCTGTTCTAAGAGTGCAAGCTCTCCCAACCTCTTTGAAATTCTTCCTTCGACAATCTTCTCCCTTATATTCTCTGGCTTTGATTGTAAGTCCTCTCTCTGCATCTCAAGTTCCTTCTCTTTACTAACTGTACTCTCTGGGATCTCTTCAATCGATACATGTTGAACCTGGGGACAGGCCACAACTTGCATTGCAAGATCGTCCACCAGTTCCTTGAAATTTTCACTACGACCAACAAAATCTGTCTCACAGTTCACTTCAATGAGCACCCCTATACGCGTATCGTGAATGTAAGACGAAATTTTGCCTTCAGCAGCTAGACGACTGGATTTCTTGTCAGCGGAAGAAAGGCCTTTCTTTCGGAGATACTCCTGGGCTTTTTCAAGGTCTCCACCTGTCTCCGTGAGAGCTTTCTTACAGTCCATCATGCCCGCTCCCGTTTCTTCCCTAAGCTGCTTCACCAAGGCAGCCGATATAGCCACAGTTGGTCTGTAATAGAAGTTTGAGCAACTCAGTTACATGCAAGAAACTTACAAGAATGAGAAGACAAACATGAAACAAATTTCATCACTTACCAATGCAGATGAATATAGTTATGCATTCACAACAGTATGCACATATAACTCATGCAATTGTCAAAATTAAGACGTATCCATGTAATACGTGCACCACAAGATATGTCTTCAACTATACATCCTTTCGCTTTCAAAAAGATGAACATGCTCTATTACAATAACTTTGTAAAGCCTTATACATATCAGAGATGCAAAATCCGATCTATATGCAGACAGTCACTGAAAGAAAGATTAAGCATCAAGAAAATAGATCATAAATCATAAATTTGCCTAAGGAATGCAATAACATAAATCGACAGAAAGATGAAATTGCTTACTTCTCTACTGTTTCCTTTGCCTCAGTAGCAGATGGATCTTTTGACTGGCCAGGCATCGATTGTTTTGCGGCTGTTTGAGCAGCCACTTCCGCAGCAAAATCTACCCTTTTTTTCTCCAACCCTTCCCCAAGATTGAATCGCGCAAACCTTCTTACTTTTATATTTTCTCCAATTGTTGCAATTGTCTGCTTCACCCAATCCTTCACCACCATCTTATCGTTCTTGATGTAGGGCTGCTCGAGCAAGGCAAACTCTTCAAGTCTCTTACGAATCCGACCATCCACAATTTTTGACCTAATTTGCTCTGGCTTTGACAGGAGATCTTCCTTTTGCATTTCAATTTCTCTTTCTTTATTAACGATTTCTTCTGGTACATCTTCTATGGATAAGTAGCTCACTTGGGGGCAGGCAGCCACTTGCATGGCAAGGTCATCAACTAGTTCTTTAAATATATCTCCACGAGAAACAAAATCAGTTTCACAATTTACTTCAATAAGCACCCCAATGCGGTTGTCATGAATGTATGAGCCAATTCTTCCTTCAGCAGTGGCCCGACTTGCTTTTTTCTCAGCACTGGCTAAGCCTTTCTTTCGCAAATATTCCTGGGCCTTTACTAAGTCACCGCCAGTTTCAGAGAGAGCCTTCTTACAATCCATCATCCCTGCACCAGTTTCTTCACGTAACTGCTTCACAAGTGCTGGAGACACACTTGATGCAGCTGTTTCATTCATTATACAAGACATATTAGATTATGGTTGGGTTATGAAAAGAAGAAACGTGCAGGTAATCAAGCAAGAAAGTAGATTACCTTTGATACTGTCTCCTGAACTCGTTTCTTGTTGGCTACTTGATGTGGCACTATTGCCATTTTGTTTGTGGGAAGATGTTTCAGCCTTTATATCTTCCAATGTGGTGGAAGGTGCTTCTTCTTCAGCATGCTGGGACATTTCTGTAACTGCTAAATTTTCTACTGATGCTTCACTGCTTTGGCCTGCACCCGTTGCCTCTGTAAGATCACTTTCAGAAGGTGAAACCTTGTCAACAAATTGACTTTCTAAGGTCTCATCTTTTACTGCATCGGATGTAGGAGCTTCTTCAGTTGTATGACTTTGGGGTAATGAAATTTGATCCCCCGTCTCAGTAGGTGGTATCGTTGGAGAGATCTCTTCCTTAACTTCATTTATTACAGGAGCTTCGCTTGTCACCTCATTTTCATATGAAAGGTCTAGATCACTGGTTTCATTAGGAGGAACTGCCTCATTTCCTATCCCTTCAACTTCTTCTGCGGTAATTTCAACAACTTCAGATTCCGTCTCATTCTGCACCACTTTTTCTTCCACCTTTTCAGAAGTTTTAGTTTTCTGCACATTCTCCCTTTCATCTAAGAAAGCTGCAATATCTTTGTTCTCACGAAAAGCCAGGAGAAATGGATTGGTGGCCAAATGAATGACCCCTTGCTCAAGCCTCACATTCAACTTACTGTTATCTCCTTCTTTTTTCATTGTTAATGTTACGCTTCCCCTGTTGAACCGCAGAACCCTTACCTTAACTTCTTGACCCACCTGCAACGAGGAGCTTCCCAAAACAGTATAAAGACCATCAGATTGTTCAGACGTAGGGAGAAAGCCTTCTTCTCCCTCTGGAAGGGATACAAAAGCCCCAGCCCGTGTCAAGTTCTTCACAGTCCCATCAAGAAGCTGCCCCTTCACAAATTTTGAGGTTTTTTGAACCTCCTCTCGCTTTTGATTAGTCTTTGAAGCATTTTTCCTAGAAGGTCTTGGCCTTTCTGAAGTTCCTTTAGCAGAGGCATCCTTTCTCTCTTGGAGCTTGGATGGGTCATCACTTTCACGCATACTAAGTGAAATACGCCCTGTCTCTGTGTTAACTTCCAAAATTCTCACATGCACCTCTTGACCAACGGAGACAACATTACTAACATCCTTCACAAAGCTATCACTCAGCCTTGAGACATGCACCAAACCATCAGTAAAAGCTCCAAAATCGACAAATGCACCAAATGGTTGGACTGATCTCACTTTTCCTGTAAAAGTAGCACCTGATATGAGTTCCTCATTCTTCACAGGAGGCATTTCACTCTTTCTCGCAGGTCTTGACCTTGTAGATTGAGTACTTGAAACTTCACTGGATTCAGTGCTTGTTTCTAGAGCTTCTCTCTTAGAAGAGTCTTCATCTTCAGTAGCAGAACTGGCTTCCTCCACTGCTACATCAGTCTCTACAGCAGCTAAAATTTGGTTTCCACTATCAACATATTTGGGAAATAATCTTGAGCACCGAGGAAGAAGGAAACATTGTGAAGGGAACAGACGTCTTGGTGATTTTCCAAAGGAATTAAATTTGGTAAAACGATTCTCCTTCCTTGATGTGCAGGTAGTTGTTTGAGGAAAGGGATAGACATGTCCAAGGGAACAACGAATTACAGGTGTCATGTTGAGCTAAACTTGGTAGGACTGATCTGCGACTACAATGTCCTCATGCTTGCGTACTTTCCTGCACTACTGAAGAACATGATAAGTATGAGAATGTGTCTTATAAACAAATAGCACTATTTTCTCTCTGAACAGAGAACCTATCTTCTCCTTTAGGAAAAAAACGTTAGCTGACTCATTGCACATGACATGTGAGTGGAAGATGTTACAGTTACCACCACAACATCAGTATATATAATCTCATAAAAAACAATGATAAAATTATTTAGTACAGCATTTCCATTCAACAAATTAAGGAATATGATTTCATGTAAGATGATCACAACCAATTTTTTTTATTGAAATTTCTCACAAACATGCACGCTCAAAACTCAAAAAGAAATCAAGGCCCTCAGTCACACAAAAAATAAAAATTGTTTCAAATAAGGAAAAGAGTACACAAAAACCAGTGTGAATGCATAGTTTTCTAATTACTGCAGTCTAGAATTAGGAAAAAATGCCGCTCGATGCTCATGTCCCCTATATCATATAATGGCCAATTTGCATTGAAGTTCTTCTTCAGCAATTCTACACACATTTGGTAATACTCCTCCGGCAATTCTACACACGTTTAGTGATTGTCGAAACAGGAATCAAATTCTGCACATATTTGATATTGCCACAAACTGCCAATAAGTTCTTTTTGGATAATTCACAAACTGCCAGTAAGTTACTACAAAAAAACTTTCCCGACTGACACCTCCTCACATTTCAAAGAGTTCAATGAACTAACATGTAAGTCACAGAGCAAAAGAAGCCCGCAAAAGACAGTCAAAAGCCGAATTTCAAGTAAAGTCATAGCAGCAGCCCAAAAAGTGCAGTTGAGAACACAACACATGCCAACTGTATTCAAACTTAAAGAAGAGAGCACAGACCTCTAAACCCAGATAGAGAGAGAGAGGGCTTAGCTCCGGGTCATCGCCATGGCTTCAAAAGGAGGAGAAACGAAAGGTAAGGAGGCTTTAAATGCTTATCTTGTGATGCATGTGGCATGACAGAACCCCGGACAGCGTTGTTCTTCAATCTCTGTCACTTCGGAACTTCTACCACCCGGACAAAATCTAAGATGTCCACGAAGGCCGTTGTCCGGTTGTCCGTGTCTGTTGGTCCGTGATCTAAATGATCGGACGCATCGTTTTGTCCATATTGCTTCTTCCCGCTGGTTCGCGGGAGGCGGGCGGCCGTTTGTATCAGATTGTCGGATTCCGGTTGGGGAGAGATCTCGGGGGTTCCGAGCTCCTCCCTCTTGGCTTGTCGGAGGATTCCAGTCTCTGGCCGGTGAGGATGCTGAAGTTTCTCAAGGGCGTGGTCGCTGGATCCGGCGCCGGCGTTAAAGATCTCCCGTACAACGTCGGCGAGCCCTACTCCTCCGCCTGGGGTTCCTGGACTCACCACCGAGGCACCTCCAAGGTTCTATCTCTCTCTCTCTCTCATCCTTGCCTCCATCTCCATGCTAAGATCAATTTCCTGAGATCTACGTCTGATCTTTTTGTTTCTTTCTGAAATTTACTGCGTTGTCTGGTGGAGATTTGATTGGATTAACAACCTTCATGTCTGTGAGCCTGGTTTAGCTTCTGTGTTAATGGGGGTGCAAGAATTTTGTTAGCTGTGCAATCAATGTATGAATATGCCTTGTTCAATTACACTAGTAAAGTGTGGGCGGGCGAAGCTTATTTTTCGGATTTGTTGATAGCTACAAGCAAAGTTCATTACCTCCTCCGTTAAAAATTACCTGTCTGCATTGGAAAACCAAAATAAACTGATTTTGGTTTTCAAATGCGGACAGGTAATATTGGACGGACGGAGTAATTTTTTTCCTTTAGAGAAAGTTAATTGACAGAAGCGATGCTCAAACTCAGGCAGCTCATCCACCTTAGTGCACTATTTCCTTTGTAGACATCATTCTCAAATGGCGCTTTCGTTGCCAGTTTGAATAAATTAACTGCTCTTTCCGTCCTGTTTTAGATGCTCCATCTGGGAGAGAGGATAGTCCTGTTTTAGATGCTCCATATGGTCAATTTAAACAGATTTTGAACCTTTCCTTCTCCCCATTAGTTGGGGCTTCCACTATTCAATAAAAATCAACATTTTTTCAGATGGAGCATCTGAAATGGACGGAGGGAGTATATAATATCAGAATTATAGAGCAATTCTCCAGTCAGATATTTAGAGTTTGTTTAGAGGGAAAGGCATGTGAGCTCTTTTCGAGTTAAAGTTGGACAGATTGTTAATGCTTCTGTTGGTATAGGATAATAATGGAAGGAACATTCTTGTGTTTTTGGTGCTTTGTAGTTTCTTGATATTGATTATTTGTTTTTCCAGGACAATGGGTCCCCTGTGTCCATATTTTCTCTTTCAGGAAGTAATGCACAAGATGGACACCTAGCAGCTGGTCGCAATGGTGTCAAGCGTCTACGCACGGTAAGTCCTGTAATCGTTATTATGGAGCTTCAGCAAAAGCAATTATTTTTCTCAAAAATGTGGAAATTACTTAAACTAGTTCTCTTGAAGACCGTAGGATTTGCACATTTGTTGTCTTAGTTAGTCAATTTTATATGAACTGGACTTGTCCTGGAAGTTTTTGCAATGGGAAAACAAAATGTTGGAGATTACACCAGATCTGAAGTAGGAAGTTTGTAAGGTGCTTTGGTCTCAAGTACTCTGAGTTCCTCTCTCTCTCTCTCTCTCTCTCTCTCTCTCTCTCTTGTGGTTCACTAGGACTATGCACTTTTTCCACCGGGTGGTGCTTGTGTCCTTTGCAATGGGGTGATTTAGACTCTTAGGAGATCCTTAAATGCTATATTTTCTTCCCAAACTTTGAGTTGGTTGTAGAAATGTTTTGGGATTGGATAAACATGAATCATCTTCTCTTTCACATTATTATTATTATTTTGTCATTGTTGGTCTAGTTCTGTTTACTTTCTCCATTTTGTTGTCAACCCTTATCATATCAGCGAATAATCAAATTTTATTCTAATTTTGCAGGTTAGGCACCCTAATATTTTATCTTTTCTTCATAGTGCTGAGGCTGAAACGTTTGATGGCTCTAGTAATAAGGTTACAATTTACATTGTTACTGAGCCTGTCATGCCCCTTTCAGAAAAGATAAAGGAGCTAGGTCTGGAAGGTACACAGAGGTACGATCTCTTTCTTCTAGTCTTGTTTTGTTTTGCAAAAATATCGAATTGACGGACAATTAATGTTAAGACAATGCGTCAAGGTTAAGATTGATTCCCTTCCTAATGTTTTTCTGAGAGGGGGGAGATGGGATGAAGATCTCCACCATTGTTGCCCAACAAGCTGGAGTCAAACGAAGAAGTGTTTATATTACGTGTTAAGGGATCTGATTGTCATTTTTATTTAAGAGTTAATTATAGTTGATGCTGAAGTTGGCATTTCTTCTTGATCATCTGAAAATTGGTCACGATTTAATCACTATGAAAGGCCATTGGGCATATTTCAACTAGCATTGGTCCCGGGGCCTGAGACAGACTTTGAGTCTTCAAATTTCCCAATCCCAATGTCCCATCCACTTTGGTGTCTTGCTTCTGTCCCAATGCCGACTGTACTTTGTAAGAAAAAAAATTGAATTTGGAATAACGGAATGGCTATTTACTTGACAGAGATGAATATTATGCATGGGGATTGCACCAGATTGCTAAAGCTGTCAGCTTTTTGAATAATGACTGCAAACTTGTAAGTGAAGTTTCTTACAAACTTAATTACATGCACACATCTATGCGTAGTCAATGTGATACATTTTTGGTTCACTTGAGCTGTTGAGTTATGCTGCCATTGTGTCTTAGGAGGTTGATTAAAGTTGTTAATATACTGTTATTTATGAATGGGTTTGGTTTTTTGCTGTCCCTGCCATTGTAACACGGGGCTCAGGGCTGATGGGTGGAAGAATCTTTGTATGTTTAACTAAACATAACAAAAACTTAATTGAATGGTGCTTTTTCTTTCGTTTTGAAGTTTTCTGGGGATAGTTATTTTTAAACCTTAGGAGATTCTATGCAGATGGGTTTTTCAAGTATTGAAGGAACTATTCTAACCTAATGGACTAGTTATTTTAACCTAATGATATAACATGTGATGCAATCATCATTATGTTAAAAAGTTTTGATATAGTAGGTTTTGTACTAAACAGCCAGATTTTTTGGGTAGAATGAATGACAAAGGTTGGACTTTCCAATGAAAGAATTTGAATTTTTGCATGCAAAAAAAAACAGGAAAAAAGTTAAGCAAATTTTTTAGTGTCTAAATGAAATTTGTGTAATACTTTGATTTTGGTCTGTTCGTGTTGGTCCCTTCTATGAAAACACCATGGAACATGCATTAGTGAAACTTCATACCTGCCAATTTTTGAGTAATCATTCTTATTTGTTTCACCTGCTCTTTCACCTTTTCTTGTCTATTTGCATGAGCATGGAGTGAAATTACCTGATTTTAATTGCCTTTGATGGCAGGTTCATGGAAATGTATGCCTGGCTAGTGTTGTTGTCACACAAACTTTGGACTGGAAGTTGCATGCTTTTGATGTTCTATCAGAGTTTGATGGGCAAAATGAAACTTCGACAGGCCCCATGCTGGTATTCTCTTAGAAGTGTGTCTTAATGCTAGTATATATTTTTACAATCAGAGTTTAGGTTGTACACGTGATTAGAAATTTGATCATTCAATGTGTGTAAGGAGGGCTGCTAATGGGTCACTGAGCAAGTAATCAATTGCTTCATGCAGCAAGTATCAATGGAAGATATGAATACAATGTTTTAGTTGGTGATGCTCTAAAAAAACTGGTTTTGCTAGAGATGTGAAACTTTAAGGAAAATAACCTTTCCAAAAGTTGTAATGTTTTGTTTATAGCCTTGAGGTGCTCGCCTCTAAAAGATAGGGCATTGTCCTTTTTGTAACATGTTCTTAATGCAGATGTATATTGTAACTTCGAAAAAAAAAGATAAAATTTAGTGAAAATAAGAGAAAATAGTATAAATATAATTTGAGCAAAAAGAGGAAATGGTGAAAGAATGAGGAAAAATATGAAAAAGAGAATCAGTTTCTCACTTGTGATGTACCTCAATTGGAAGGCATACGCCTTGAATGCTTTCAGCTGCTCATGTAGTTTGCCTTGGATGCTTTTCCTGTGCCTTGTCTAACAATGGGCCTTGTCCCATGCCTTAAAGGTGTCCTTTGCCACATGTTTAGTGCAATGGTCCTATTATTGCAGTATGGTTTTAGTGCTGTAAAGGACACATATAAGGCATGTGTTTCTCACAGATTATGTTCATGTATCATGCAGCAATATGAATGTCTCATTGGTACACAATACAAACCACAGGAATTACTGAAGTCTGACTGGGCCACAATTAGAAAATCTCCACCTTGGGCAATTGATTCATGGGGTTTGGGTGAGTTTGGATCAAATATATTCTTCCTTTACAAAAAATCAATGATCCTTCGAATCCCTCTGGTCCTCTCTTGACGTGATACCATGTGTCGTGGAGACATGGCAGTACAGTCTGCCACATATACTCCATAATGGTGGACATGTCATAAAAGGACCCAAGGGATGACTATTTTGGAGACCGTTAGTAGACATGTGACACCTGTTCTAATAGAACTGGGTTATAATCTAACACAATACTTGCTATCCAAGTATACTCCAAATTTCTAAGAAGAGTAGTGCTATGTAAGCTTGCTCTGAAGGACGCTTTCCACTCGTGTGCCATGATGGATGGGCCCCATCTGGCAGGCCCTTGCAACATGGCACGCTGTGGTGAGCGTGCCTGGTGCGAGTGCATGTACATTTTCAGTCTAAGGAGTCTGCCCTTTCTTGTGGTTTGTTAGTCATCTGTGAATTATTAACTTGTAACCATTGCTTTTTCTGATTAGGTTGCTTGATTCATGAGCTTTTTTCTAGTATGAGATTATCCAAAACAGAAGAACTACGTGATACTGGTTCCATTCCAAAGGTCAGTAATATATTTCGAGGGGTCTATCTTAGATGTCTAGTGTGAGAATCTTTAAGGCTTTGTAGTATTACTTAAAGTGCATTCATCTAACGAGTGATCTTTTATAATTTTTGTGTGTCCATTTTTTTTCTCAGTCTCTACTTCCAGATTATCAGAGGCTACTGAGTTCAATGCCCAATCGCAGATTGAATGCCTCAAAGCTTATGGACAACAGTGGTGAGTTTTTTGTCTTCGGCATTAGTATGAGAACTTACTCTGAAGAGTTCTGTTTTTAATCTACTTTCAGCAATTTTAAAATGTTGTTTTTAAATATTCAACTAGTTATTTTTGTGGCCTGTTTATCTGTATTTTCTTGAACTATTATATGGCTTCATCTCTGATCGGGTTAGGTTGGTTGGTATAAGAATAATCGGACCTGAGATAGGAAATGACATTCTAGGAAACGACCCAACTTCATATAGGAACCGAAAAACTTGAGAACATGAGACTGGAACCAAAAGTGAGACAAAAAGGGTGGTTCCGTGGACTTGCATTTGGTGCATTGGCTGGTGGAAGCCTCGTATCTGCTGCGGGAGGTTGGAGTAGTATCATGATCATCGCTCCAAGAAAGGGCATTGTAGGACCTCCCCCCAAATATTTAACCTCCTAGTACTCTTCTTCTCGGCTTTGAGCAGTCGTTCATCTAAAACAAGAACGATATCAAGAAAATGAACGCTTTGGATAAATTTAGGTCAAACATGAACGGAAAGCCAGAATCACATAGCTACCAGTTTCAGCATCACCAGTGCAATTGCCTTCTTCCGGGAAGAGGTATTTGCAGCCTTGGCTGGTTGGTCCTTAGGCGTTGGCTTGGAAGCTGCCTTGGTCTTTGCCCTAGCGGCCTTAGGCTTTACCTCACATGTGGTAGTCCAAGTTGGTTTTGAAAGGTTGAAGCTTTCTAGTTGCCCACAATGGTGGAACAGAAGCTAGGGGAAACTCACTATGGACAGAGGGATTGATTATGAAGGTCTAGTGACTCTTCTCGTTGTGAGAATGTGAGCATGAATGGGTTTAGCTAATCAAAAGAAGTTGAAAAAGCTAGTGAGGCAGACAGTGTTTGACAGAGTGATAGGAGATAAAGAGAAGAGGAAGGGGTAAGGGAGGAACCTCGAGACTGAAATGTACTAGAGAAAGAACCTCGAGACTGATATAGAATGGAGGTTCTATTTCAGTCTTGAATAATTCTGGATGGAATTGCTTCCATATGTGTGGTATGGTTGAGTCAAGTATTTCAATATGAACAGCCTCGCTTTTGTTGGGTTTTAACCCCGTTGGAGGACCGAAGATATAAGAAAGCTGAAAAATCAATAAAGAGAAAAACACAACAAACACAATGAGCAATTTGGTGTTGTTCGGCTAACTCTGCCTTGCCACCAAGAGATGATTTCCTTCCACTTTATCGTTGAAACAAGAGTACAAAAACAATGCTCTCAACCTCTCATATCCCTTAAGAATACAAGCACTTGTAATACCCGTACCCTCTCTCCAACCTTGTACATGAACATGCCTCATGCTATAAGCTTCTCATCACTTTAATCCGAGAGATACCCATGCGAGAATAGAAAGATAAACAAGGATTACACACAGGTTATGCACACCTTGTGTCTCTTCAAACCTCCACACATAGGTTATTCTCACCTAGTGTCCATGTATAACCCACCCCAAGCTATCCCCACTCGGTAAAACCCTTGTACATACATCTTAGGAAGCCTAGAACCCTCCTATGTAGGCCCTTGGACGGGCAACCAGTCCCCTAGCCTAATAGGAGAAGGAATCCCGTGAAGATATGCCTCAATTTGGAAATTTTCGTATGCATCCGCAACTTTCCACAAGGAGTCGATCGATCGCCTAATGAGCCAATCGATTGCCTTGCACAAACTGCAATTAAAACACCGAATCTAGATCTATCACTCTGTTGGCACCCTGCTTGTAACATTGTCGGTGCGACTTTGACCGTCAGCTTAATCTATCACTCTGATGGGGTGATCTATTGGCAAGCGACTTGTGCTACATTCTTCCTCTCTTTCCTTGTGTCCTCTTCCTCCTCCATCCAGTTCTTCCTCTTCCTCCTTGCATCTTCCCCTCCATGGGAGTACAAGGCACCAAAATCCCAACAGCTTTGGCTGTCGGCACTCTTACACCACCATTTTTTGAACAATTGGCCATCCAGGCCTCTTTGAGTCCTTTCTCCATCCAGTGTTACCTCTCCATTTCCCACCAAAGATCAAGTCTTGGCCGTTTTCACCTTGCCAATCTTTCTCCTCTCTCTTGGCATGTTGTATTTTCAAGTTGGAAGCTTTCATGCCTGCCTTTAGCACTTTCATCTCCTTTAGTATCTGTATCTGTAATTTGTTAGACTGTAAAATCTGTGGAGATTCCGCTTTATTCTCTTATTCCCTTCTTTTTTTTTTCTGTTGTTGTTATTAGAGATGTCTTTTAGAAGATATCCAATTTCTGATTTTTAATCTTGCATGATTGTTGGGAATGTGTTTTGATATAGAAATTGTTGAGCGTTGAAAATTAGTTCTGTTCCACCTAGAAGCTATGGCAAAAGCTAAAACACTTTTCCCTGAGACTGAATTGGTACCGGGTACTTACACAAATACTTGGTTCATTTTCCACTATGGAGCTTACAATGTGTTGAAGACAAATGGAGTTGGAGAACCAAATCAGGTTTTAAATTTGCTGCTTAAGAGCATTTATCCCTTCTTCATATGGACCCTTTGCGAGCTTCATAAAATTGAAAAGCTTCAAACTATGATCTATGATAACTCTCAGCAAGAAGCTTGAACAAATTAGCCTATTAAGTACAACAAATATTCATAAGCAAACAAGCCATGGATGGATCATGCCGGAATCGAGCAGCTGAGGGAGGAGCAGGATGGAGACGAACAGCTAGAGTTTGTGGAGTTGATTTGCTGAGGGAGGGCAGGGCAAAATCAATCGGCTTAGGGAGTTGATTGGCTGATGAAGGGCTAGGGCGGAGTAGATTGGAAGGGTCAATGCCCAGGTAGAGTTCGGGCGAGGAGCAATTTTTTTGTTCTGACAAGGGCGAGGAGCGATCGAGGCTGGCAACTTAAATGGACCATCTTTAGGACCATTGATTCTAAAATTAATGGTCAAATCTATACTGAATCTTTTCCTTACTTAAAACATAACCAATTGAAAGTAGTTAACACATTGGTATGGGATTAGCCACACTTTGTGTTGGAGCTTGATAGAATGTTTGTGATTGGTTAACCTTTATCTGGCTGAATATGTAAACCAATCATATTGAAGCTAAGTCCTATGACCCTACATTTACTTTTAAGGAATTTGCAAAGTAATGATGATGATTGGACACGTTTAAGGTGGTACTTTTCCATTATCTGCTAAACCTATGAATGCTTACAACTTATTAGGTATAGTTAAGGAGGAAAGTTAAATATGAAAGGAACTTTTTGAAGGTAATTTGCTTGATTTGTTTTTGTTGATTGTTTAATTGATTGTGGTCAAATTAACTATCCATTCTTCTTCCTAAACAGAATATTTTCACAATAAGCTGGTAGAAACTATACAATTTATGGAAATATTAAACTTGAAGGACAGTGTTGAGAAGGATTCATTTTTCCGTAAACTGCCTAACTTGGCTGAACAGCTTCCTCGCCAGATTGTTATAAAGAAGGTGTGGATCTTAAAATACAAACAAGTATGTGGTTTTTTGATGCTTGCATTTTTCTTAAAGTCCTTGATGTTGTGCAACTCTTCTTTTCTTATAGTTACTTCCCCTTCTTGCTTCTGCTTTGGAATTTGGTTCAGCTGCAGCTCCTGCCTTGACTGCATTGTTGAAAATGGGGTCTTGGCTTTCAGAAGATGAATTTAATGCTAAGGTTATCTGTTATCTTTCATTTTTTGTTTTTTTGGGAAAAGCATTGGATGCTTGTCTGCTGGGCTGAAAAGAATTATCTTTTGCAACCAAACTAATTGCATCCTTTTATTTTTTCAATATAGGTACTGCCTACTATCGTGAAACTCTTTGCCTTGAATGACAGAGCTATACGAGTTGCTCTCCTACAACATATAGATCAGTTTGGAGAGTCATTATCGATGCAAATTGTTGATGAGCAAGTATGTGATCAAGGACTACATTTCTACTATATGTTAACTGAATGCTTGGTAATCAATATGAGAATCTTGTGTTCCTGTCGCTGTTAGGTTTTCCCTCATGTTGCCACTGGTTTCTCTGACACTTCAGCTTTTCTACGAGAATTGACGCTCAAATCGATGCTCTTACTGGCCCCTAAGGTATGGCGCTTATTCTGTTCCAGCCACAAATAGAAGGAATTTTGTAGCTAATATATTTACACACGCTAAAAGGAAAATTGGCATTTTCCTAACCACTCTCAGGGTACAAAAGAATGCAGAAATGTTTTTTGTTTTTTCTTTACATCCTTTACAAATTCGTTGGATATCATAATTGGAAATGTGGATCATCGTACCAGTGTCATACTTAATGTCTATCTGGGAAAATATTATTCTTTTCAATTGGTCATTCATGGCCAGATAAAATGTGAGCAGAAAGTTCATCTTTTGTTCTATATGGCTGATCTTTTAGTTAAGATCTTCGCTTTGACTGACTTAAGTGTGTTTCACTTGAACTGATGGCATACTAAATGTTTTGCAGTATATTTAAAGGTGAACATTGAATATTTCCTTGTATAAATATTGAACTAATAAGGAAACATTTTTTGGCTGGAAATTCAGCTGTCTCAACGCACAATGACGGGAACATTGCTGAAGCACCTTTCAAAATTACAGGTTTATTAGTTGCTTCCATTTGCAATTTGACTTGTTTATAGAAGATTACTTCGTCTATCATGTAATACTGATCAATGTGGACTTTATGCTCCATTGACGCAATAAATCTGTACAATCATATGGTGTGCTGATGCTTGTCTCCTTATTTGGTTACTTCTGCAGGTGGATGAGGAGCCTGCAATTCGAACAAATACCACCATTCTACTTGGGAACATAGCTGGTCATCTCAATGAGGGGGTAAGTATGGAACATATAAAACATCTTTTAGAGAGCATGGATATAGATTGAGTGACATGCTTGACAACTTTTCACGTTCTGAGGGGATTGAAGTGAGCTGCTATCTATGTGGTTGGCTCTTGATGCGTCTAATCCGGGAAGAATCGAGATCTTTTTGGCTCTTGCAAATTCACTTATTTCCAATTAAAATGAGATCTAAGGTTGCAAAATATCCATAATTACGGAACTTGACTTTAATTTTTCTAAACTACTCAGCAATCTTAAGCATCCCACAGTTTTTCAATCTCACTTAAGTCCAAAGCTTTGCCAAGTTAGACTGGCATTTCTTTCTACTTTGTGATTGTGTTAAAGGTTGGCCTGGTGGCTGGTATGTATTTTTTGCCTGCAACCAAGTTGACTTGCCTGCATGGCATGCAATTCATAGTGAACTGCCATGCCTATTTTGGGCTGGATGGTTGTTAATGCCATTTTTTTAATTGGAAAATTGCCTAAAATAAAAAGAGAGGGTACAGCGAGAAAATTGTTATGATTGTACTTTGTCAAGGCTGTAAGGGAGGAGAGTTTAAGAAAAATAAGAAAAAGATGAAGCAAGGAACATGAGAAATGCATTGCTGAGTGAAGGCATCAGAAAGTCCTAGATGGGTTTTCCTGATTATCTAACATTGCTACTTTCTTCGGTTTTCTTCTGCTTAAGCTCATTTTTTTTTTAATATTTTAGAGTTTTGCAAATTGCTTCCTCCTACAAAATCCCCCCTTTCCTATTGATCTCCTCTTTCAACTGACGCCCGTTTTTTTAGGAGACCCTCAACCTCTACATAGCATTTTAATCTTGTGATGGAAGGTTCTTGATAAATCGTTGCTTTTTACCATGATTCATGATTGTTATCATCCACTCAGATAGCCAGATTGATATTGTGGGAATTAGAGGACTATGAGGTATGGGAGGTCAATAGTTCACTGGAAGTTGGGATTGATTGGCCTTTCACTTAGAACAGATTTAGGCTTATATGCTGTCAAATTGTTCAGTTTATAAACGAGATTTTCTCCCCTTTTAGTTTTGTCCTAGTTTGTTTCTGCCAGATTCTTCGGAATGCATGCCTGTTATGCTATCTTGTTAGATACACATGAATTTAGCACACACACACCCATACACATACACGTCTTTTGTTTTTATGGTCTCTATAAGCTGCTTATGTTGGTTTTCATATGCTCAAACACATGCAGACAAGAAAGAGAGTTTTAATTAATGCGTTCACTGTACGTGCATTACGTGATACTTTCCCTCCAGCACGTGCTGCAGGTATGTGGTTCATATTATGGTTTTGGACTTATGTCTGCTTTTATCTAATTTTGTCGTTCTGTAGTCTGTAGTTTCTGAGTTTTGCTATTAATGATACTTTTATATGTTCTTTTTTAGCTGATTGAGATAAGTTTACAATCTATTAATAATTCTGCCAAACTATGTTTTTGGGAAAATCAGATACTAAATCGTCAGTGTGGCAGGGATAATGGCTTTATGTGCCACCAGCTCTTATTATGACGTCACTGAGATTGCTAGTCGCATTCTCTCAAATCTTGTTGTGCTTACTATTGACCCTGACAGGTGAGAAGTTTACTTTTTGATATTTTGTGTGTTGCTTTCTTACTATAACTGGATAAACTCGATATTGAAGAATTTTTATGTTTGGCAAGGCAAATTTGATACTGATATCTAAAATCTTGAGGGCAGAAAGATTAAGCGTTGTGGTTCAAGGGTTAGTGATAGAACTCAGAAAGCTGGGTTTACGTCATTCCAGCCATTGCTGGGAATTAGTATTAAAACACAGGAATCATGTCTCACGTTACCAACATCCAACATCGTAAAGTTGATTAAGGAATAGAAAATATGATTATCGTTATAATAGTTGAAAATAGTGTGTATGAGGAGCCTTGGGAAGATCATGAGGTTTGCAGTTGGATGAAGAGTAAACTTTCTGCTAAATGAATTTTAAGCACTAAACACTGCTTTTGATAGAGCATTATGTTGGAGCAAACCCATGTAACAGTAGCCAATCCTGATATTTTGGGTAGGTGCTGATTCATTAATATCTCAATATTAAATAATTCGTTAATTGACATCATATTCAATGATTCGTGATTCTTTTCATTTATCTCATCTAAACTCAGTTTACGTCTCTCCGTTTTCCAGTGATGTAAGAACAAAAGCATTTCAGGCTGTTGATCAGTTTTTGCAGATACTGAGACAATCTCATGAAAAGGTAGAACGATGATCTTCTCAAAAAAATTTCTCAAGTAGATTGTACTCCAAAAGGCTGGAAGGATAATTTCCCGAAGTTTATACTCCCTCTGTCTAAAAATATCTGTCTGCATTAGAAAACCACAACAGATTTTATTTTAATTTATTTTGGTTTTCTAATGGGGACAGATATTTTTGGATGGAGGGAGTATTTTGGAGTTCAGATAATGCATTTCTCATGATTGTCTAGTTATGAAATTCTAAGATTTTCATTTTCTGTAAGCAATCATAAGCGATCTTGTGAGCCAGATTTTTAACGCCTTGGAAGAATAGTATTAGTGTGTAATGCAACTCTGGGGTAGGTGTTATTTTGGGTGGGATGAAGTCGCAGAGGAGAGGGAAAAGGGTATAAAAAAATTAAAACCAAATTAAAGCTAAGTCTCAAATCACCCAGCTTGAGTGTGTGATTGGGTTATGTAACTAAGACAAGTATATAAGAGCACAATCGCGCTAGGCATGGAGTTAATTGACTTCACTTTAGGAAATCTTGTACAAGTTGAACTGAGTGGAAACAAGTACTGAATTGTGAGTCAAATATATATTCTGCGTGGGGGAACCTTGTACAAGTTGAACTGAGTGGAAACAAGTACAGAACTATAAGTTAAATATGTATTTTGTGTGAGTGAGAGGGATACATGGATGGAGTGAAGAAGATTAGAAGGGATGCATATAAATGATGCCAAAGGAGGGAGATGGACACCTAAGAGAATATGGATGGAGTTAATAAAAAGGGATATGACTGCTATCTTTTATAAAAGAAGAAAACAGGCTAGAATGGAGACGTAAGATCCATGTCGCGGAACTCAAATTGTTGGGAAAAGGCGCTACTTGATTATGATTCTGCATGAGTGAAAGTTTATGTGCAATCATGGTTCCCTGGCTCATGAGATCTTGGTCTCAATGGCCTCACAAAGACACAAGATCGTGGTCTCGGAGCACAAAAGAGTGGCTATATTTTGATGATGGCACACCTTCCGGGTCACAAACTGCTGACACTGCTTCTTCATATTTTTTGTGTCACACCACTGCTTGTAGACCCATGGCATCAATCTCTGTATCCTCAACGTTCATTTTGATTTTTGCAGATGAACACAGGAGATGCGAATGGTACTGCAAGTTTTACAATGTCAGAGTTGCCTGGAAAAGCAAGTTTGCTTGGGTATAACTTTTATAATTAATGCACATGACTCATCACTTAATCTGCTCTTTCACTTATAACATTTTCTTCTACGGAAAATACATATTACCAAAATACAATTGTCAATTTTATTACTAAATTATAAACGTAAAACATGGAGGAACTCAAATGATATTGTCTTCATTATCAAACTGTTGCTTGTTTGCCATTTTTCATTATGACAAATACCTAGATGCTTATTTTGTAGAAGCTGTTGCTTTTCTTCAAAAACAATTTTGATTATGCAGTACTTGAAACATATATGAATCATTTACAAAATCAGTGGTCTGATCAAAAGATATGCCCCTGTGGACCACACAAATATCCGCTTGCTCTGATGTGTGTTTCTGCTTTTGTGTCAAATTGTCCATCGGTGACAGCTGTATGGTAAATGATAACAATTTACGAGTCTAGAACCACATGACAAACTGTTTTGGGGAAAACGCAGGTGGGCAATGAGCTCGTTGGTGAATAAAGGAAAAGATTCAGACCAGTCTGTGGTTGCTTCAGCAAATGTCAACACACAACTCATTGCTCCGGCTTCAGCAGCCAACTCAGGTATGCATTTTTCTTTGGTGGTAATTGTACTTTGTTTGCTTGTATACCATTGCTGTGATTTGACTCTAATAACCTGTAATGTCAAAGTGTTCTGGTAGTGCCATCTCTTATTTTACGCTTATGGTTCTCTTACAAAAGAGTTGGCACAAGATAGGTGTCGCCGATCCTAAATTGTTGGCAAAAGGCTTTCATTACAGTGATTGTGTTTAATGAACAAACTGCTTTTCATAATTAAATATAGCTTTTGAGTTTCGCCACAGATAATTCTTTGTTTCTTTAGACATTATTCTTTCTTAGATTCAATATTTCTCAGGTTTGTTTCTTTTTCACTCTTTTCAGCTATGGATACTCCAGATAGTGTACAGGGGCATTCAAGTAGAACGACTGATCCGTACGATCAACCTGTGCCCACCTCGCCTACATCAACTGATGGCTGGGGTGAAATTGATTATAGGAATGGTGAAGATGATGAGGGTGATAAAGATGGATGGGATGGTATAGACCCAGTTGAGGAACACAGGCCGCCTCCTGCACTTGCCAATATACAGTCCGCACAGAAACGTCCCGTTGTCCAACCAAAACAGCAAGGTAATTTTTTTTTTTTGTGGATTTAAGGTTTTATAATGTATTGTGACATAATATACTGAACACAAATTTGTCCTTTTTTTAACATAAAGGACCTGTGACAGGCTTCAGAAAATTTGAACCGATAGAGTCTTTTGTAGGCAAAAGAAAAATTTTCATATGATGTTAAGTTGAGATGTTAAAATTCCTGGGCTGTGATAGAGAAGAGCTGAAAACTATATTTTTTGTCCTCTTTATTTAATTGTTGGTGGCCTTTTGTCCTTTGAGTGTTTGTTGAGGGACACTACTGGGACAACCTTGGGACAATAGAGTGGGAGCTGGCGCTTATATCCTGCAGGGTAGCAAGAAGTCTATATAAGCTCACTGAACCATCTGAGGTGGCTTGCAATGGAAATTTAAAGTGAAAATGACTTTGAGGAGATTACTTTCGAATAATTATACATGATTCAACGTCCATATAGTGCCATATGTAATTATGAAAAAAACGTGCATATACTATGTATTGCTTCTCTAACAATATGATTTCCAGTGCGGAGGCCATCTAAAGAAGGGGAAGACGTATGGGATTCAATTGCTACCCCTGCACCAAAAACTGTATCATCAAGGCCGATGAATGCAAAGATCAAAACGTCAGCAGCTGCACAGGATGAAGATTTGTGGGGCGCCATTGCTGCTCCTGCACCAAAAACTGTGTCTAGACCGTTGAATGTAAAGCCAGCTGTAGTACATGACAGTGATGATCCTTGGGCTGCCATTGCCGCACCCCCACCTACAACAAAAGTCAAGCCTTTGTCTCTTGGCAGAGGCAGGAGCGCCAAAGGTGCTGCACCAAAATTAGGTGCTCAACGTATAAACCGTTCTTCCTCAACTGATTTATGAAGTCTACAGGAAAAGGACAACAACCAGGGAGCACAACACTCCCATTGTCTTCTGTGTCAATGATATTTTTTTTTGACAATCATTTTGTAATATATTCATTTAATGTTTTTCTCCCTGTTGTGTAGCTTTCCATTTTGAAGTTGTATTCTGGAAGGTATGTATACTTTCTGATGTATAAAATGCAATCACATTTCAAACGTTCCTACTAAGCTTTGCTATATGCCGGACGGAAAGAAGAGCCTCGCCTGACACACTAGGAAGCCTTGCCTGGCACTAGAGATCTATGTTGTCAAAAAATAACTTGGAAGCATCCGTCGGAATTGGAGGAAGCTGCTGCCAGTGGCCCAATAAAGTGCAATTGATGATGTGTCTGAGGCTAGTTGAAGTGGAAGATAGGTGACAACTCAATTGGGTTAAAAACCACACGACCACTTTGATCATCTTTCAAAGATAATATGTAACAAGCAAGATACCAGAAACAAACTCAAGTCTTAGAAGAAATGCAATCCGAAGTCACATTTGCCCAAGAGACAATATTCCAATAGCCAAATTGGATTTGCAATTTTTTAATGCTTCAACTCCGATTTACATCAAGTTTTTCCCTTGTTTCACTTCAGAGATACACAACATATCAGATTTTCATTTTGAAGAACTAACAACTCCGTGAGCTAGAAATTTCTTTAATTCATTTTCAACTTCCCGATGGAGTATTTAAATTCATGATGCAAAAACTATGTTGATCTATATATGTATGTGTTCCATGCAGATCAGTAATGCCGTAAAGTTCCTTTTTCTGATCTCGCCAAGTCATCAGTCACACCTTTAAGCTTTCGGTAATTAAAGTAAATCTTCTCAAAATGGATGGATAGATCCAAGATTGATTTGATTTAGAATCTCCATTTAAATGTGTGCCCATGCTGGTTAACCAATAAACAACTGTTGTTTACCAACGAATTACTTGCAATGGATCCTGATGATACCTGGGATGTTGATCCTGCGATCTGTACGAGAGAGGAGATCATGGCCTTAAATGATTGCAATTTCCCAACTATCAGCTGGTCTTGGTAGCCCTAAAATATATATCCTCACTATGACCTCGGGAACAAGGCTCATACTGCTGTCAACTATGGCATCTCAACATGTGCTACGAACTCTCTTGGTAGTTTCCACGGCTCACCAACACTCAGTATGGTCCCTCATTCAAACCTTCATATTTTCAAAAGTCCCATTAGTATGGAACACGGCTCACACGTGTCTGCATGAGCTGAAGTGGCACGAGTCAACGGATTTTGATTCGATCACGGTCGTCCAATCAGGGGGGAGGTACATTCGATTTGACACCCACCGTCAGATCAATCCCATGCCTAGGCTTATGTGGACATGAAGCCTACAACTAGTTATTTGGCCTAGGAAAATCAAAGGTCGTAAGCTTCCGTAAACAATATGAGCATTCAAGACCTCTCAACAGAAACTTCACCAGTCAAAATGTGAACTGTATATTAATGAATTCAACAGCTCATAAAAAATGCTTCTATCATCCTCCAATTTTCGGCCGTTGAAAAACAAGTATCAGTGTGCTATACAATACTCGCCTGATCAAAGCAATCACACAGACTTTACACATAGAACTGAGTTGTCAGCCAAATCCTGAACGACCATGAGAATCACGTGAATATAGAAGAATTAATGGCCAAATGGCACCAATCTCTTCTAGAATCCAGAGTAGATTCTCTTTCCCTTTGAGCTTGAGTCTGAGATGAAGTTCAATCCTCTCTCTTAAGGCAGATGTGGCTGGCAATGATCAATCTGGTGCTGAAGTAGCGTGAGGCTTCGTAATATAAGGTGTTCATCTTAGTTTATAACCAAAATCATGCTACCAAATCTTTACGCTTTTCAAGGGATGCTTGCAATCGTGTGTGAATAATCTAGAGGGAAGCTGCATGTGGCTGAAATCTATTGTAAGATACGCTGTGTTTCCTATCCCAATTCCCAAGCATATATCATCTCAATGCCCATCTCCCAGCTTGCATGTTCTTGACCTGCATGCCTTTATATATCATGCAACTCACATGCTAATTGCTAAATATACTCTTTTTACAGACATTTCCAGGGAACTCGATCATCACCAGTAACACCATGTCATTTCATGCAAGTGCAGGATAAAAATCTTGCAATTAGCTTAATTATGAGGTTTGCTCACAAAGGATAGTATTATCATGTGGCCTGTATTAGCTTCGCGGAAGTGGGTTTCAAGGCCGTACTGCTGAGGCTCATGCAAGTTAGGTGACTGATGTCATCTCGTAGTTCACATGCGCAATTAACAAAATGGAAGTTTGAGTGTCTCCCTCCTCCCGCATGGTCCCCCACGCATATAAAATATGAAATTATGCGCGCAAACAGCTCGATTTGACTTTGTGCATGGCAATTAAGCAGCTTGACAGAATATTTGCTTCAACTCAACAACATATTTTATATGTAATCACGAGGTAGTAGAAATGTAGAAGCAAGTTCAACAGAATATTATAGTTTTTTTTCCGTATCAGCAACAATATTTTTCTGCATACATATCCGATATTGAACAGAACATATGTGGCATAAGATAGCCACTTAAGGGACATGGAAGATTTAATTGTTTCGTAATGCAAAAACTTAAAAAAAGTTTCTTTAAAGATATTTTAAGGAAAAATATGTCCTTTTTCTTTTGACGATGTTCAGAATTACACATTTTATGTAGAACAATCTAGAATATTTAAAAGTCGCGTTTATATGCGCTCTAGCTCGCGCATGTCGGCAAGCGCCGGGGCGCCACAGACCATCTGGTGGTGACATATACAGCAGACAATAAGTTTGAATCACCCTCTCGCCACAGAGACTTGGGGTGCATATTAACTTTTTTTTCACATGGAATTGACTGGAAATTAAACTCGAAGTTTGGCAACATGGGCACTTCTATATTACGAACTGCTTTTAATTTTTTTATTTTAATTTATGTACTAGCTGCCTAGAGTAGACTGCTCTTGCACTGAATCCAGCATTCTCTAGTTACAATTCTAGATCATAGAAACGAATACATGATTCTTAACTGAAACCCATTGTGTTAACAGACTGAGTCATTGACAGGGTTTTTTTTTAGTATTTTAGTCAGCAAAGTTGATATTCGAAAAATACGCAGTCTATATGGATGATCCTAATAATGTTTTGCTAGGTCAACTAGCTATTATTTTTCTAAGATTTTCACCTTATAGTGATATTTACAATGTACTTTTCCCTATTAATAATTAGTCAACCTGCACTTGGAAATAAAAAAATCGACATTTGACATAGTTTCTTTAATTTGAAGCATGTATGGGTTCCTCATATTTTACAACGTCATAATTGCAGCGAGTACCCTCCTTTAAGTACTTCGATATCTTATGTTGTATGGTTCCTATATTTGACATTTGAAGACAAAAAAAATCAATCAAAAAATTCATTGAAACTATAAAAAAAGGACCAATCTATTACTATATGTATCCAACACATGCTTCTTTTTTGCCAAAGAAAAAAACACATGTTGTTTTAACGTTATAATGCCGACCATGGAGTTCTATATATAGGGTAATGGTTGAATACATTTATCTCCATAGCATCTGAAGATGGCCAGCAAAAATCTCTATGAAATATATCACTAAATCTGCGCCAATCCTATCCAGCGATGCAATAACTACTTTTTTGGCGTAAACACATCTTAAAAAGGTCCATGGGCATGTCTCTTTCAAAATTTTAAGCATCTCTTGCTTGTCTGGTCTTTCTATCTGAACTTGGTCAGACCAAAAATGGAGGATGGCAGATACTACTCTGGAGACTCAAGTCTGGGCAAGGGAAGACCCGGGTCATCTAGGAACAAGGGAAAGAAGAGCACTTCAGACAAGCCCAAGCAGCCACAGAGGGGTCTTGGAGTAGCTCAGCTTGAGAAGATCAGATTAAGTAGCCAAATGGGTTGTTCTTACATTCCACCCTTTCATAATCCTTCTCCTACAAATATACAGGTACTTGGAATATGTTTCTTGTTTTCCACTTTAGACCCCATTTGATGACCATTTCATCATGTTCCAATCTTTGATATACTATTTTGTTGCTTGCTGGTTATAATTTTCATGTATCAAGGAAGATCTGCGAATGGAAATAAGATTTTCTTCATCGGCATCACTGGCTTCGTGTCTTTCAAATCCTCCATTTGGATACCATCCCGGCATCATGGTACGCCTCTGATGATATATGCAGCCCATTTTTATTGAGTTGAGGAAGTCATAAACAATTAAACATTGGGTTCCTATTACTTCTCTCTTAGATGTAGTTTAATTATAGAAAACTCGCAAAAGAACGGAATAAAGTGCAATCATGATCTTAAATAGGAGTATATTTTTTGATAAATAAAATGCGGCCACCCTTACAGTTAGTGTGCCAAAGGGATTCCATCCCACTTAGAGATTGTACACCAGGAGAGACCCAACCAGACCGACTAAGGCTGGATTGGCCATGATCTTACATATATTTGATGAACTTAATTCATCCCACTAAGAGATTGTATCCCTTTAATCGGTATGACGGGTGGGCCTTTACGGTACTATAAGAGTCCCGTTGCCCTGCCCGTTCTAGTTAGGTCCTCAAGACTCGGACACCCCTCATTTCTCTTAAAGTGCAGCTGTTATCA
The DNA here is from genome assembly GCA_039654745.1 of Houttuynia cordata. Taxonomy (NCBI): domain Eukaryota; kingdom Viridiplantae; phylum Streptophyta; class Magnoliopsida; order Piperales; family Saururaceae; genus Houttuynia; species Houttuynia cordata. The sequence continues at coordinate 47,397,233 of CM077502.1, read as the reverse complement.
TTTATTGTTTTTGGCTTTTGATGAATATGCATTTATATTATTTGTCAGGTTTGTATTGACTTTATTTTCTTGTCTGCCGCATATCCAAGATAAATATAATACTACTACTAGTCATGCATTTTAGGTAAAAAAAAGGGGGAAATCATATAATAAAACATTAAATTTTTTTTCTTTCAAAATGATACACTGTAGCAAATATTTCCCGAAATGGTACTCTGACAAGCCATGCAGGCGCCCGCGTGGTGCGAGCGCTTGCATTGCTTTTTTTTTTAAACTAAACTAAAAGGCGTCGATTCTCTCAGGTTAAAGAACGCCTCTTAATTGACGTCTTTTAGTGCCTTTATCATTTTTGTCCCATTTTAAACAGGCCGTTACTTCAACGATGCATATCTTTCTCATTTCTAATCTGTTTTTGTCTATTTTTTTATTCTTCTTTATTTTTAGTATTTTTTCTGGTCATCATGATATCACAAAGATGTTGAACCATCATATACTATTTATCGTAGTTTTTGTGATATTTTTTCGATAAATAGCATACGATGGATCAACATCTTTGTGATATTATGATGACCAGAAAGAGCACTAAAAATAAGGAAGAATGAAAAAAAATGGGCGAAAACGGATTAAAAATGATAGAGATATGCATCGTTGAAGTTATCGCCCCTTTAAAATGGGACAAATTTGTTTTGATCTATTTTAGTGGGACAAATTTCAAAGATGCATATCTCTCTCATTTGTAATCCGTTTTCGCCCATTTTTTTTTGTTCTTCTCTATTTTTAGTGCTCTTTCTGGTCATCATGATATCATAAAGATGTTAATCCATCGCATGCTATTTATAAAAAAATATCACAAAAACTACGATAAATAGTATGTGATGGCTCAACATCTTTGTGATATCATGATGACTAGAAAGAACACTAAAAATAAGGAAGAATAAAAAAATGGGTGAAAACGGATTAGAAATGGGAGAGATGCATCGTTGGAGTGACGGCCCGTTTAAAATGGGACAAAAATGATAAAGGCACCGAAAGGTATCGATTGCCTTTCTCTTTTTAACCCGAGAGGCGTCGTTCAACCGATGCCTTTCGGTTTAGTTTTAAAAAAAAATCACGCAAGCACCTGCGTGGCTTGTTAGAGCACCATTTCAGGAAATATTTGCTACAGTGTGTCATTTTGAAAAAATAAATTTGATGTTTTATTATATAATTTCCCAAAAAAAAATACCAGAGATTAATTGGCTGTGAGTTTGCTCATTGATGAAAATATGACCAAATGTTTTGTGCATTTAGATGGGATTTGGAGACATGGATAGAAGAGATACGCCACGAGAGGACTTCCTATCTTCGGTAACAACTAGGTATAGCTCTATTCTTGTCCTTCATGCTAGCAACTTCTGCATTTCTTACTTGCATAATCTTTTAGTTCCTGATTTTATTGAATTTTCCTTGGACAAGGTGGAACAGTAACAACATCTTACAGCCTCCACAGTGTATGCAATCTAATGTAACAAGACCCTTCTTTAGCCTGCCAACCGAGGTTGTTCTCGATCCTATCTTCTTGTTTGTGCATGTTACCTGTACCTTAATTTGACTATTTAGCTAAAATCTTTTTTGTGGCTCTTGTTGTTAATAGGATTTAGCCCAAAAGAAGAGAAGACAAGACCGGTGTGATTCAGTTGGTTCAAGCAGCCAAAATTCTGAGGCAGGTGATGCACAAGAAGTCGACTTAGATCTGAAGCTTTAGGTGATGCACAAGAATCGACTTAGATCCGAAGCTCTCTTTAGGATGCAATCAAGCCCATGAAATGGGTTTCCATAATAGTTACAGCTCTATGTTTTACGTAACATCCTTGGTTTATTCATTTCATGCTCATCATAGATTGATGTTATATGATTTTGACTTCATCAATATGTGAAAGCTACTCTAAAGGCTTCAATGCAACAACGGTTGAATTTCTAAATTGTTCTGCCCAGAAGTACTAGGAGTTTCACCATTTGGAGTTAGCATCCATTTGGATTAGCAGAAATGTATATTACAGAGCTCGAGGATCGAAAAAACATTATAGAAAAAACGTACCATTCCAACCAAGGAGGACCCTATCCCTTTTTGAGGTGAACAAACATCTCAATGTTCAAAATAGCTTCCTTAAAAAGCATGCCCCATTCTAGAGCTGTTTCAGCATTTACGCTTGTCATATTTAGTCAAGCCCACTACAGCTATCCGCATGCCTTTTGGTTTTCTAGCTAGAAATTAATTACGAGGTTTTCCATAATTGTGATTGTCCATTTGCTGACTTATGTGTAAGTGACTTAGAGTAGTAGGCTAATTTAGGAGAGCTCACTCTAAAGAGAAGAGAAAGAAGGCTATTCAAGATAAGAGATACTTTAAAGATAAAGCTCACAAGAAGAAATACTTATACAAAGAAAAAGTTACTTCAAATATAGAAACCCACCTCAAAGAAGTAAATGAATCAAGGCCTACGCCCAAGATATTACTTGAATGCAACTTATTTCTTGAAGGTCCAACATGAAAACACCATATACATATTTCATAGAGGCTCAACCCACAACCCTTAGAGCACGCATAATTGTCCTCGAAGCCTGTAACTAATGGATCATTTTAGTTGAATTCAAAATATTTTAAAAACCCCATTAAATAAAATGATCCAGAGCTAAACCCACCTAATTCTTAAGAGAAACCATATAGAAAAAGTCCATATATGCATGTGACTTTATGTGCTATAAGAGAATCAAATTTAGATCATAGATCTAAAGGTCAGATCAACCTAATCGATGGTGATCCGTGGTAAATTCGTAGTGATCTGTTGTGCTCCGTGGTGATCTGTGTTGATCTAACCATAAATGATCCAATCATAGATCATTGATCTTATGTCCAGATCACCCAATCAAAGGTGATTCAAAGCCTATCACAATAATGCATTTTTGCCTATAAATAGGCGACCTTTTTCACTTCTTTGGTATGGATTTAGACTAGCCTTTTGAGCTTAGTTTGTTTCTCCTTTTCTATAGTTATGCTCTCGAGAGCATAATTCTCTTTATGTTAGTATATCCATCAATAGAACATCACTTTATTCTTAAGCTATGATGTATTGAAGATATAATCTTGAATCTTAGCTTAAGGAAGCACACTTATCAACTCCACTTGATTTCCTTAGTTTTCCAATGAACCATAACTATGTTTGATAATTCAAGTGCTATGTGTAAAAATGATCGTGCTTGTGATTTATTCTTTTTTCCTTACGAGTTTTATTCCAAAAACTAATCCACATAATTCAAGGAAGAAAGAATGTTCCATTTAGCCTAGGTCTCTTAGTTATACTAGATCTATCTTTAGATGAACTAATCATTTATCCAAAAAACTTCTATATATTTCAAAGCATTAATTAGTTAAACCAAAGGAAGACAATGGAAGACTAATAGTTTGATACTAGTTCAAGCAACCGGGTAGGATTTCTCGTATCCTCCCATCAAGGGTACATACTCTAATCTCTTCTCCTACCTAGAGTAAGTATTCTCAAAACCTCTTCTTTACTTTATCTTAGATTGTATAGTAAACCTAAGGGTTGAAATGCGTATGTGAGAGAGTTAGGTTCTAGTGATCCACAATGAGCGTGGATTCACTTGGCGTGTACAATTCTCGGTGAGCCAAGTAAAACTGGTAAGTGTATGATGTTACGGGTAACTAAAAATGATCACTTAGTGGATATTGAAGATCATTTGGATTAGGTACTTTGAGAGTGAACGTACCCGTCGAAACGAGTTGATTAGTGGCGAACTACTATAAATCTTTGTGTGATTAGTTGTGTTTAATTATTTTTTTTATAATTAGTTATGTTTGATTATTGCACATACAAACTTTCTAACACCTCTTATATTTCTCCTCCTTGCACTACTTCTTATGTGCCTTCATATTGTATATTATTTTGATAATGATATATTAATTGATATTGAGTTTAACATTATCCGTTAGTAAGTAGCACGAAGTTTTTAGTGGTAATCCTATTCACCTCCCCCCTCCTCTAGTACTAAAGAGCGCTTTCACCTTGCACAAATAACTCGACTTGATGGTAGCGTTAGCATATTTTTGCTCACCTAGGGCTTGGTAGATCTTCCGGTCAATATTACCTCTTACAATCCAAATTTCCTTCTAAAATAATACTCCACTGAAGATAAACGTAAGTTTGACCTGAACAGTCCAGACTTGCAGTTCTAAACATTTTGTTATGCTTAGGTCATGAAGTAATGGCATCTTGAAGGACCACAGGAGAAAATATATTTTGCAGGCACTGCGCTAAATCTCATGCTTTGTTCAAACCATATTAAGGACCAATAGGATAGTTTACAAGGCTCTTTTGTGGACTCGAACCACCGTGTTCTTAGGAATATAATTCCAAGTGCTAAAAAGTCTTCACCCAGAAATGAAGAACAAACTTAGGAATACATACATGTCAAGTATTTGGTTAATGGAAACATTAAGATGAGTATAAGCCACAAATAGTTTTTGTAAGGAAATCCCTAACTGGTCTCTAGTGTTCCTCATTGCCATAGCCTGATCACACAAAGAGGAAGAGATCGTCCATCCATAAGCACCAAGTCAATTTCGTTAAAAGGGAATAATGCTCTAGCAAAATTCAAATAAAGACCACTCATCAGACACAAGCGGTCTCTGGTTGGAAGATCTTTAAATTGTTGATCGGCTAAACCCTCCGCAGCAGATTTGCGGTTTGGTAAACTTAACTAGAGGTCTTGTATGAGCGCAGGGAAAGCAGCCTGCAACAAGCGAGTGCCCATAATATTTCCCTTGTTCTTTTCGCTTATTATTACCCCTGTTTTCTTATGTAAATCACGCTGATGCGTTTGCAACTCCTATAATGTTGGCCAGCCATTGCGTGGACGTTTTCTTGGTAAAAAAAGACAGCCCAAATGCTACTTCCCAACCACAAATGAGTGGTAAAGCAGAGACAATGACAGCGAAAACACTCAAGGATAGAGAAAAGATAATGACCAAGAGGGGGAAGAGAACAAGAACCTGAATTAATGAGAAGAAGGGCAAGAAAAGGAGAACAGGGAAAGGAAACAGACCAACAGGGGATAGCCAGGGGCTGTTCTCCTTGACCTCTAGCAAGCCATGGCGATTGTTCGACGTGAGACGATCGTCCTTCTACCCCTCATGTTCGGCATTTCCATGGCCCAGCTATTCGGCTTCCCCTTCCCCTTCCCCTTCTTCGGCGGCCGCAGCAGCGACGACGATGACAAACCGCCGCTCATGATAGGAGGAGGCATTTTCGGCGTGTTCGGGCAGGCAAAACCAAACCAAGCCGGGGAGGTTAGGAACGACTACGAGACAGATTACAGAGGGGAGTGGGAACTGGTCAGTTCCAACTCAGGCGTGTCAGCCATGCACGTCCAGCTGATGCCCACCAACAAGGTCATCATGTTCGACGCCACCAACTTCGGCCCCTCCCATGCACCCCTCCCCAAGGGCAAATGCCGTCGTGACCCCAACAAGGGCCAGGACGACTGTTGGGCTCATGCTGTCGAGTACGACATCGAGAGTGCCCAAATTCGTTCATTAAAGCTACACTTTTCCGATTCCATTTCTTATTACACGAATGATGTCTATGATTATGTTAACTACGTAAAGAAGTTACATAGGCCATGCATGCACGCAAGAACTCAGCAACGTAGCTTTTGACAGATCCCGACGAACACATGGTGCTCATCTGGTGCACTTGACCGGAACGGGCAACTTGTGCAAACAGGTGGGTGGAACGATGGAGGCAAGGGCGTGAGGTATTGGTTTCCTGCCCAACATGCGACTGGGTTGAGTACTCAACTGCACTTTCGATCCAGAGATGGTACTCGACTCAGCACATCCTCCCGGACGGCCACATGATCGTGATCGGAGGCAGGCGGCAGTTCAGCTACGAGTTCGTGCCACCGCCGGGCCAGTCGAACCCGACAATGGTGAACTACAAGCTGCCGTTCCTGAAGGAGACATGCGACGATCTCAAGAGCATAATGAACAACCTCTACCCCTTCGTCTACCTAGTCCCCGACGGCAACCTCTTCATCTTCGCCAACAACAGATCCATCCTCCTTAGCCCCACCACTCACCGGGTCCTCCATGAGTTCCCCGTCCTCCCCGGCGGCTCCCGCAACTTGTAAGTAAATATGGGTTATTTGTCCCATTTTACTTGTCTTGATTGAGAGGAGTCGGCTCTCTCGTGCGCGTGTAGGCATGTGGAGTAGTTAGGCTTCCGTGGGCCCGGTCCACACTAAATTGGAAGAGACACTGTAATCATCACCGATCCGGAAATCACATATTTGGAATTAGCCGTTTTGGTACGACCAAAATGGAATTGTCAAATATGAGTCACCATCTTGGAAAATCTGTTGAGCAATTTCGGGAAACCGAAATTGGCATGATTTGTAACGGATTTATGCCTTATTAAGGGGAGAGAGAGGGGACGCCCTCGATACCATACGAAAAAGGGCGACTTTTGGTTACAAGAAGAAGGATTTTGGTGACCTTGATTTGTTGGGTGAAAAAGCTAATTCGAGGAATATAGCTTTTCACATTGTTCTACACTCGATCGGTGAAGGATTTGGTGTTCTCGGACATAATCAAATCTGTGGAGTGATTCGTAGGCACAAAGGCCGAAGGTTGGTGTTTCTAATTTCATAATCTTTGAGCTTTATTTGTTGATTTAAGGAAAACCCCCAAATTTGAGAACCCACATCAACCGGATTCAAATCCTAAATTCGCTTCCGTTGCGGCTCAATTACCCTTCATTGGTATCGGAGCCTTGATTCCGTAGTGGTGTGAGGGTTCCAAGAAATTTGTGGGAATTTTCCTCGCGGTTTTTGCCGGCTGAAAATCTCGATTTTTACAGTCGCGATCGATCGGCGTCAAGAGCGATCGATCGCGCTAAGGTAAAATCGGAGAAGACGACTGGTCACGATCGACAGGCATCGTTCGGCATCGATCGTTAAGTCTCTTGAAAAGGGAAAACGATCGATCGCGTTCGATCGGCTTCGATCGCCATCGATCGCCATCGTTCGGCATCGATCGGCTTCGATCGGCATCGATCGCCATCGTTCGGCATCGTTCGGCTTCGATCGGCATCGATCGCCATCGTTCGGCATCGATCGGCGTCGATCATTGATTTGCTTTGAAAAAGGGAAACGATCGATCGGCACGAATTGCGATCGATCGTATCTACTGGAAGTTGAACAAAATTGACAGCGAAAAGCTGCGATCGATCGGGTATTTGACACGATCGATCGGAGGGATAAAATTTGAAAAACTAATTAATATTGAAGCAGTATTTGTGCCACTTGATTATATAATTGTTGATAGTAATTAGTGATTCAAACTGTGCTATTCTTTACACTGATTGTCCTGTTCCATTGATTGTAGATTTTTATCTTCAATTTGATTGAAACATTTGCTGATTTCATAAAAGTTGCAATGGCTTCCCGTATGGTCTCCAGTGAGTTGGCAAAGACTGAGAAGTTGAATGCCACCAATTTTGTTACCTGGAAGAGGCGCATCCGTCACATTCTATTCCTTGACGACTTGGGTCATTTACTAGACCAAGTTATTGAACCTTCGGGTGAAAGTAGTACTCCTGCTCAAAAGAGAGAGTACGAGAAGTTCAGGAAGGAGGATGCACGAGCAAGGACCACGATGCTTACCTTTATGGAGCCTTCTATGGAGTTGCTTTTTGAGAAGCACAAAACGGCCAAAGAAATGTATCAGGCCATTGAGAGGAGGTATGGAGAGCATACTGAGGCACATATCAGGTTGCTCCACACTCGCTATACCAACATGAGGATGGAGGAGGGCAAGAATGTGCTTGAGCACATAAATGCCATGACTATTATTGCTAGTGAGTTGGAGATGCTTGGAGATCCAATTTCATTGGGGGTCCAAGTGTCTACGATACTCACTAGCCTCCCTCCATCATGGGAAGCAGTTGTGGTGGCGTTGAACCTGAGTGACAAGAAACTCACTCTCGATGACCTTACTGCCAAGCTGGGCTTGGAGCAGGAAAGGAGAGAGCATATGAGGGCCTCTAATGCATCTGCCAACCTTGCTCACCATGTTGGCTCTAAGAAAGGTGGGTCCTATGCTGGCACTTCAAAGAAGAACTTCAAGAGGAAAGGAAAGAAGCCTCAATTCCAGGGTGGAGACAAGGCGAAGAACAAGAAGAAGGGAGCCTGCTTTACTTGTGGCCAGATGGGTCACTTTAGCAGGAACTGTCCTAATGGCTCCCAGGGCAACGAGAAAAAGAAACAGCAGGGTGGAGGAAAGGACATAGTTTGTATGATTTCTGAGGCACTGATTGTGAACACTAACACTAGAGGTTGGTGGCTTGACTCGGCTGCAACCCGTCATGTGGCAATGACAAAGGAGTCTTTTGCTGAGATGAAAGAGATTAGTCCCGGAGAGCACAAGATCTACATGGGAAATAACACCTATTGTGACGTGCTGGGGATTGGATCTGTTCGTGTTCCTCTCTTAGGAGGAAACACCCTGGTCCTCACAGATGTCTTGTATGCACCTACTATTCGTAGGAATCTGATTTCAATCCCTCTTCTGACTCAAAAGGGATTTGGAGTCAGGTTCAAGGGTGGCAAGGGAACTGTGGGGCAGAAGAATAATATTTTATTTACTGCTTCTTTAGTTGATGGTTTATTCAAACTTGATGTATCCAATGATTTTGCTAATAATGAAATGATTGATTCTGAGTATGTTGCTTGTGTTGCTGTTGATAATGCATTGTTGTGGCATTTACGCCTTTGTCATGTGAATGCGACAAAATTACACCGAATGTCGGGTAGTGGGTTACTACCTAGAATAAGTGATAATTTGCACACGTGTGAGGATTGCCTATCTGGCAAAATGACTAGGCTACCCTTTCCGAAAGGACAACGAGCAATTGACCTTTTAGAGGTCATTCACTCAGATATTTGTGGGCCTATAAACGTCAAGACTCAAAGGGGTATGATGTATTTTATTACATTTATAGATGACTATTCAAGATATGGTTTTGTGTACTTGTTATCGAGAAAGTCCGATGCCTTAGAAAAATTCAAGGAATTTAAGGCTGAGGTTGAGAACCAATTAGGACGGAAGATTAAAGTTCTGAGAACAGACAGAGGTGGTGAGTACACATCTGATTTGTTCAAGGACTATTGTACAAACCAAGGAATAGTACATCAGTATACTTTACCGTATACCCCTCAGCAGAATGGAGTCGCTGAAAGACGTAATAGGACATTGATGGACATGGTAAGGTCCATGTTAAACCACTCTGAACTAGGAACGCAGTTTTGGGGTGAAGCACTAGACACCGCTGTCTATGTACTAAATCGGATACCTTCTAAGTCGATCAAATTGACCCCATATGAGTTATGGACGGGAAGACGTCCAAACTTTTCGAACTTGAGAGTGTGGGGGTCAAAGGCCCATGTCAGGGTGCCTGATCAACTAAGAACTAAGTTGGATCCCAAGACCATAAAATGTAATTTTATAGGTTATTGTGACCATTCGAAAGGGTATCGATTTGTAGTACACCATGATGATGGGACAGTGGGGGTTATAGAGTCTAGAGATGCTTATTTTCTTGAGGAAGATATAGACCTACAAACTCCTAGTCAGAAAGTGGAACTCTTTGAAATTGAGAAAGAGAAAGTTACTGTCACTAGTAATGAACAAGTGATAGGTAACACATCCAATGAGGATGTTGAAACTCGAGCATCAAGAGAGCGTAGACCTTCAATTTTGTTGAAGGATTACTATGCCATGCTTGGTGAAGATGAGATATCGATAGATGAACCTGTACTTAGTGATCCAGTCACATTTGAGCAGGCGATGTGTAGTCCAGATTCCAAGGAATGGCAGAAGGCTGTTCAAGAGGAAATGGATTCAATCTTGAAGAACAAAGTCTGGGAGATTGTTGACTTACCAGATGAACGGAAACCCATTGGGTGTAAATGGATCTTCAAGAAGAAGCTCAAAGCTGATGGATCAATAGAGAAGTACAAAGCTAGACTTGTGGCGAAAGGTTTCACACAAGTAGAGGGCATAGACTTCAAGGAGACTTATTCTCCAGTGTCCAGGTTCATCTCGATCCGATGTTTGTTGGCAATTGTGTCATACTTAGATTTAGAGTTGCACCAGATGGATGTAAAGACTGCCTTCCTAAATGGTGATTTAGAGGAGGAGATTTACATGGAACAACCCGAGGGGTTTGTTGTTTCCGGAGAGGAAACTAAAGTGTGCAAGCTTATTAAATCATTGTATGGACTGAAACAATCGCCAAGACAATGGTATTTCACTTTTCACAAGGTGATAAGTGAATATGGCTTTGTGGCCAATGACTATGACCATTGTGTATACTCCTTTAGAGATGGGAGTAGATTTATGATATTGTCACTATATGTAGATGACATATTATTAATGGGGAATGACACTAGTATGATTCTCAGTCTTAAAGAATGGCTCAAGACCCAATTTGAAATGAAAGATATGAGTGAAGCATCTTACATCCTCGGGATGAAGATTGAGAGAGATAGAACAGCGAGGAGGCTAAGTATATCTCAAGAATCGTACATTGAGAGTGTATTGAAACGCTTTGACGTGATTGGTTGGAAGACCATTGATTCGCCCATCTATAAAGGGACAGTTTTGTCCGAAAGAATGGCACCTGCATCAGACGAGGAACGTCTGAAGATGCAATCTGTGCCATATGCGCAGGCTATTGGCAGCTTGATGTATGCCATGAACTGCACTCGACCTGATTTGGCTTTTGTAGTAAGCCTTGTGAGTCGATATCAGGCTAACCCAGGTATGCAACACTGGCAAGCTATAAAGCGGGTGTTCAGATACTTACTGGGTACCAAGGATATGAAACTCACATATCAGGCTGAGAACCTGTCATTGGAAGGCTATAGTGATTCAGACTATGCCGGGTGTAAGGATGACAGGAAATCCACTGCCGGTTATGTTTTTATGCTTGGTGGCGGCGCCGTGGCATGGGCTAGTAAGAAGCAGAAATGCGTTACTAAGTCCACGATGGAAGCTGAGTTTGTTGCATGCAGTTTAGCAGCTTCCGAGGCAGTTTGGATTAAAGAGTTTCTAGCTGGGTTACAGCTAGAACAGTGGACTGATGCTCCTGTCCAAATTTATTGTGATAATTTGGCAACTGTGTCGACACTCCGTAATGGGGAGATCAGTTCAAGAGCTAAGCACATAGAGGTGCATTACTTTTATGTGTTTGACATGCTACAACGGGGAAAGTTGACAGTGAGTCATCTTCCTACGGTTGAGATGTTAGCTGATCCGTTAACAAAGGCCTTAACGACGGATCTATTTGTAAAACATGTTCATAGTATTGGATTACAACAGGACTAGTGCACGAGTCACTGTGGATCGCAAATATGAACAAAGAACCCATAGTGGGGGATGTAAGTAAATATGGGTTATTTGTCCCATTTTACTTGTCTTGATTGAGAGGAGTCGGCTCTCTCGTGCGCGTGTAGGCATGTGGAGTAGTTAGGCTTCCGTGGGCCCGGTCCACACTAAATTGGAAGAGACACTGTAATCATCACCGATCCGGAAATCACATATTTGGAATTAGCCGTTTTGGTACGACCAAAATGGAATTGTCAAATATGAGTCACCATCTTGGAAAATCTGTTGAGCAATTTCGGGAAACCGAAATTGGCATGATTTGTAACGGATTTATGCCTTATTAAGGGGAGAGAGAGGGGACGCCCTCGATACCATACGAAAAAGGGCGACTTTTGGTTACAAGAAGAAGGATTTTGGTGACCTTGATTTGTTGGGTGAAAAAGCTAATTCGAGGAATATAGCTTTTCACATTGTTCTACACTCGATCGGTGAAGGATTTGGTGTTCTCGGACATAATCAAATCTGTGGAGTGATTCGTAGGCACAAAGGCCGAAGGTTGGTGTTTCTAATTTCATAATCTTTGAGCTTTATTTGTTGATTTAAGGAAAACCCCCAAATTTGAGAACCCACATCAACCGGATTCAAATCCTAAATTCGCTTCCGTTGCGGCTCAATTACCCTTCACAACTATCCTTCCTCCGCCCTCCTCCCCCTCCGCCTCCGCCCCGACGGCCAGAACAACGTCAACGCCGAGGTCATCGTCTGCGGCGGCTCCTGGCCCTTCTCCGCTCGGTTAGCCGCCAAAGGCACCTTCATCGACGCCGTCCGGACCTGTGGCCGCCTCGTCATCACCAAGAAGAACGCCGTGTGGCACATGGAGGACATGCCGAGTCCCCGGAGCATGGCCGACTTGCTCCTCCTCCCGGACACCAACCTGCTCATGATCAACGGTGCCAAAAAGGGCTGCGCCGGCTGGGGCTACGCCGACGAGCCGGCTCTGGAGCCGTGGATTTACCGGCCAAGGAAGGCCAAGAACAACCGGTTCGTCGTTCAGAACCCCACCAACATCGCACGCATGTACCATTCCTCCAGTGCAGTCCTGCCCGACGGCCGGATCCTGGTCGCCGGCAGCAACACCAACGCCGGATACAACTTCACCGGCGTCAAGTTCCCGACGGAACTGAGAGTCGAGAAGTTTTCTCCGTCGTATCTCGACCCGCAGCTAAACTTACACCGGCCGACGATTGACGGTGGCAACAAGAAGAGGGAGTTGCGATACGGGCAGACGTTTAAGGTGTCAATTTTCCTTACAGAGTTGGGATTCAACAAGAAGATGGCAAAGGTGACCATGTTGTTGCCGCCGTTCACGACGCACGGGTACTCGATGAACCAGAGGATGCTGGTGTTGCACATCAATAACGTGGAGAAGGTTGGGCCGGCCAAGTATGATATCGAGTGCTTGGCCCCTCCGACGGCCGCCATTGCACCGCCCGGGTACTATTTGCTTTTTGTTGTGAACAGGGGTTTGCCGAGCAAGGGAGTGTGGGTGAGGATCCAATAGAGGGTATAAAGAAGAAGGATGATTCAGTTGTGAGGATTGGTATTTTTTATGTTTCGCCTGATGCTGACATGATCGTATCTATGGAGCCTGTAAGAGCAAGATCATATGCGTCATCTCATCTATGTCTAGCTAGGTGTTCATCAACTGATTTGCCAAAGAAATTGGAAAAACAACTTTAGCTAGATTGGAACCGGTTCAATCATCTGCACTCTAAGGAATGATAGCTTTGTTTAATTTGCAAATCAGAACTGTTAGTAAATAAATGAAAGGGAGATGAATCGTTTTACATGAAACATTTATAGAACCTACAATCTCATAAATGCACCAGTGGTCTAGTGGTAGAATAGTACCCTGCCACGGTACAGACCCGGGTTCGATTCCCGGCTGGTGCAACTACTGTATTTTTAGATAATGCTTTTTAAAGCAACCTTTTTTTTTTAATTTACATCTTCAAAGTAACTTGAAGAAGTTCATAAAATGTTTTGCCATGACAACATGAGTATTTGATATATTTTTGTGGAGAAGTTCATCGAATAAGGCAAAGAGGCGAACGTCCTATTGCCTTAATCCAAGTGACATACATGTTTCCATTTCTTAGCTTTGACATTATTGATGTTAATGATGTAATTGTAATCCCTTAATTTCTTAGGAATAAGTTTAAATTTGAGGAAAGTTCTTCGAGGATGTTTGTTTAATGCCTTCTTCGAGGTATAGATGCGGTCACACGATCTGTACGCCTCAAAAAGTTCGCACCGATATCTCCCCACATTCGGCTTCCACATTTACATTTCTTTTCTGTGTACTTTTCCCGAATTTTTTGTGAGTTTGAATCCAGTTCTTTTCCCAACCATTTTTTTACTGTCCTATAGAATCTGTGGATTGAACATCTTAACCGTTAACCTTCGATATGCCATTGAGATTATATGATCCTTTCAAATGCATTTGAGAAAAGTGAGTTCTTTCCGTTCCTTTATGGTGTTCCTTTCTTTGGTTATGACGCTTAGTTCCTCACATGTATGTTACACAGGTGAATGTTCTACTGCGGGCTTATTCGGGGAGGAACTTCGTAGGGAGGAGAAGAATGGTGGTGATGTCAGTTGGTTTTAGCTGCAAAAGGTAAAAGAGAGTCGACGGTGTGAAGAGGGCTGGTCGGAGAGAGAAGGGACTACGTGAAAGGCAGCGGCAGACAATTCAGCACTCAAGTAAATGGGTAACATTGAGTGATAATTGTTGATTTTCATTTATAAAAATGTAACACTGTTTTAGCCGTTTGTTGTGAAATAGTGTTCTTTTTAGAGATCATAACTTTTTGTATAAAAATTGTGACCTTTACTCGTCTATTTCAAATTGACTTCATCCGTCGGAAAAAGATACGTACAGTATGGAGAATTGAAATTATTAAGCCACAGGGAGTACACAAGTGAGAAAAGTCCTCCGTGGCTGAGAAGCAAGCTTGACTGTATAACCGTGAATTTTTCTTACATTGCAATGCTACTTATCGTCGGACATGGTGAAAGCATGAAGTTTGTTTTGATTTTTTTTCTTTTTTTTAAGTGTAAAAATCATGTTGATGTATCATTTCATTAATGCTCAGCATCAGGCTTTCACACCTTTATTGAAACAATGCCATTTGAGTGAATTTTATTAAATCAGCCAAAATACGTGATCGTAAGGTTATAAATTTGCATTCCTGATTTTGGGGCTATGATTGCAAAGTTTGTGGCCAATGTTTTTGGAACTTAAGTACTCAAAATGTGTTTGCTGAACGAGGGGCATTCTTTCGAAACTAATACTTGTCTGGGGCCTGGGCTTTAGCATAGCAAAATGAAACTTCAAAAGCTCATATCGAAACATATATGAAAGCTACCTTGCATCAATTGCCATATATGAAACGTATTCCTTAAATCCCCTTCGTCTAAATATTTTGGACATCTCGGTTAATACGTCAAGCCACCATTAGAAACTTCTGCAGAGCTAGACTTTCCTAATCTTAACCATCTTGTGCAGGAGCTGGTTATCGCGCTTATGAAGATTCAATGCTAGAGAAAATGCAGAAGATTTGTTTTCTTATCTATGTTTGAGTAATTTGTTTCAAACAAACATGAGATATATTTGCAATAATGAAGTACTAAAAAGTAGGTAAAATGGGATAATATTTTGCTGGAGATTTTTGGGCATGTCATTGATGCATTGGATGTTGTCTGTGGTCCTTACAAGCCCATGCAATATGTTCTAGCCTTGTAAGTAGAGATCTACAAATACTGGAACGAGGATCATTATTTTCTGATCTTCGTACCTTGACCAATATTTCATTTTCTTTTAACATGATTGCAGCACCTTGATCAATCAGGAAGTGCATTCAGTTTGTTGTCAAGGGGTTTGTGACTCTGGATTTTAGTTGTCGAGAAGGAACGAATGATCTTTGTGTACCACTGGATGGAACACTAAATATTGGTGAATCAAAGGCTTAATAATGGAAGAAGTACGTACTCCTTTTTTTCTAAGAGGCTGATATTGCTTCTTCTTGTAGCAATTTACAGATACAGATGGAACTGCCCTTTTTCAATATCTCATACTTAGAAAGATAATGGAAATTTCTCAGGATTCAAAATTAGACATGTAGCTGTGATTTAGTTGCAGATAGCTAGAGGACTGAGAGAGCAAGTCATGATTCCTCAATTGGTCACCCTGTTTATTATTAACCAGCTTTCCTATTGTCTCCAACAAAGAAGACATGTCTAAAGTATTTGGTCTAGAGAAACAGTTTCCTTCCTCTACCAGGAATTTCCAGAATCATTTGGCTGCAAGTGGAAGATGAAAGCCCATCCTTAAATATGTCATTGCAGAAGTGATTTTGGCTTTCCCGTGCGGCTAATTTTGGCTTTCTTCCTTTTATCTCTAACATCATTTCTATTCATTTAGACATCAATCCTCCAGTTTTAGGCACGGAATTCATTTTTGTTCTGAAGGGACCATAATGGTGGAAGAGATCCTTCAATTTACAAAGAAAGCAGAATGGGTGCCGTCTTCATACGGGAACTTTTTTCTACTGAATTTGTGGATAATTCTCCATGTGATGTAGTTGGGATTGATGGAAGATCGTTGCTAAATTTCCCATTTGGGTATTATATATAGAATTCAGTGGAAATAAAACTCCAGGAGCCAGAGGCAATGTAGTCTTCAGCAGAATTTAGAAGGCTTCTACATGACCACATTAGCATAATATTTTGAAAGTATTTTTCAAAACACAAACCCATGTGCTTCTTCCACATGCACAAAAGGCTTGTTTGCTAAAAGTTTTCCCTCCAGGAGTAAATTTCGTTCGGAGGGCAAGGGAATTACATCCGAATAAAAGGTTTCTAGCAAACGCTGATTTGATTTTGAAGTTGTAGGTGGGTTTTCCGACTGTGTAATTGATGTGCTTGCTCAGAATTTTTTTACTCCCTTGGTCACTTTTAATTGAGACTGTTACATAATTGGTTAATTTTATTGAAATGTGGAGTGCACATTAAAAGCCTAACTTTTTTAGCAAGCAAACGAGTGCCTTCCATCGCCGAGGCTTCCTGACCTCGACCTCAACCTAGGTTCGCTGTCGGACGGCTGTCGTCGATGTGTCTAGAAAATTATTAGGGATGGTATCATCTAATTTTGATACACTAAATTTGCTAATTATCACGATTAATAGTGACAGGAGGGAGTATTTCATTCTTGTCCTTCATGTTCAGTTCATACATTACGAGATTGTTTGTCACTTAAAAGTTTTTTTTTGGTAACGAGGGGTTTTGAATCCTTAGGATCCGACTAGAAAGGGCAGGGCAACTAACCTCTTAGAGCATTGCATCCCACTCACATCCCCTCGGGTGTGCACACCCCCCCGCACAACATACACACCGGTTAAGTCGGAAATAAATCCCTGTGGGTAGCCAATGGAGTGGGAGTTTAACTCAGGAGGACTCTGGCCATCACACCAACACCTCGTTGGTTGTTTGTCACTTATAATTGATAAAAGTTATGTCATTTTCTGCAAGTTTTGATTTCGTAATGCCGTTGTGGAAGAGGGATACGAAATATCAATCATAAATTTGAAGATAATTGTGCTTCGTTATTTTTTCGTCTTTTGATTTGCTTGACATAATGACATAATATATTCTCTCCAATGTACCAACAAAATGGATTTCCCTTCGCCTATTGATCAAGATAGTTCTATTCGCACGTACAGCAAACGTGCATTGTTACTAGTAATCACAAGAAAGGAAGGGGATTTGAGCCAACAACAGGACAATGTTTATCTAAAGTAAAATTGGCATGAAATCAATTGCAACATTTATTTTTTGTGGGAATTGTGTAGCATGGAAAAGTACCATGAGTCGTGTGACTCAAATAGCAGGTTAGATTACCAAAAGACTTGTGCAACCATGGCTTTAAAAATCGGATCAGTCTAGCCATTTTGACCCAGTTCGATCGGAGCCGGTCGATTTTTCAAGCGGAGTCGTCTTGGTCGATTGACCTAGCCAACCATGTTTAACCCGTATAGTTGAATTGGGTCTAACCGGTAGACCAGTCAAATTTTTAAAACCATGACCCAAATCTATGTTAGGTCTGATTTAAGTTCTTTCTAACATAATTATTTTATTCTTGTTCTTTATTACATCTCTTTTGACAGGTAGAATATCTGATCGTATATTTTTTTATTGGGCAGTGATAACCCTACATTAGAGTCCTACACATTTCCATACATGAAAATGTGTAGAAAATCTGATGTACAAATATCGTTTCCCTTTCTTTATCTAAAAAAAATTATTTATTTTTTTATTTTTTTATTTTATTTTTTATAATATAATTATTTTTTCATTAAATTGCTAAAAAAAACATTAAACTTTGTAACATATAAATTTTTTGGAAGGAGGTGGAGTTTTTTTTCTATTGATAACCCAGGTTGACCCTGACTCATCAAGAATTCCGGGTTATCCGGTTTTGAAAACTTTGTCGGTAAAGATCGAAGGTCCACGTGATGTTCATAAGCTCATAGGCGTCGCCCACGTATAAGCTTGACGTGTATGGCGCACATAAAATAGACCACACGCGTCCCCAAGACGACGACTAGATGAGGAGCATGAACCAGGAACTCTCTTTATCATCCTCTGTCCTCCACCGCTGCTCTTCGTTCAATTCATGCATTCAGACCCTCAAATCACCCTTTTCTGATCTCTCCATTCCATATCTGTAGCTCCATTTTTCTGAGCATTACTCGTTAGACATCATCTATGGCTCATCTGTTGGACAAGGCCAAGGAGTTCGTGGCCGAGAAGGTGGCGCAGATTAAGAAGCCGGAGGCCGACGTGACGGACGTGTCGATAAAGCACGTGAGCCGGGACTCAGCCACCTTCAACGCTCAGATCTCAGTGACCAACCCCTATGGGCACGACCTCCCCATAGGGGAAGTGTCCTACACGCTCAAGAGCGGCGGGGGAGTGATCGCCTCTGGCACCATGCCGGACCCAGGCTCCATCACCGCCCACCAGACCACCGAGCTGAACCTCCCCATGAGAGTGCCATACGACGTCCTTTTCCGCCTGGCCAAGGACATCGGCAGGGACTGGGACATTGATTACATGCTGGAGCTGGGCCTCGTCATGCACCTCCCTGTCATCGGCAAGTTCACCCTCCCGCTTTCCAAGTCCGGCGAGCTGAAGCTTCCGACTCTCTCTGACATTTTCTGAGCGCTTGGATCATCTGATATAAGGGATAATGGATGAATGTCTCATGGTCACATATATTGTTGCTACTTGCTAGAGCATTCCAACGTGTTCTAGTTTTAGATTCTCGTCAAAAACAAAAAACAAAAAAACAAATGTTCTAGTTTTAGATTGGAGCCTGGAGGTAATAATCTTCAGATTTGCTGGAAGAGTGCGTGTTTTGTAGCAAAAAATAAAGTAAAGTGTGGGCTAGGGAGCCTAGTTGTTCAATTGCAAAGCTGTTTGGCCTGGAGGTAGGGACGACTCCTCTCGATGGAGAGGTCCCAGGTTCTCCACATAGATCAACAGTCCATTGTATGAAGAACTGTTTTTAAATTGTATCAATCACATCGGTAATGGGATATGTTCTGTCTACCATTCTTCACACCTTGTTATTTGGATTGGCAGTTTGGCACCAATTACATTTTAGAAAAATTGAGTTCTAAATATGAATAAATAGACGACAACTGTAAACATCTCTTATTTTCACTCGAGGACGTTCCCAGCCGACTACATACCATATTTTTGGGAAGGATTTGTATGGTTGTATGCATGACAGATGGAACCTTGAACTAGATGTGGGCCATGCAATTGCTACCACGTCTTCCGTTGAGTAGCTGGCTGCTTGTGTGCACTTCATCTTAGGCACGTCTTCTCCTCCTGAACCGCGTCCGCATGACACTGCCGCGCTTCCACTGTTTGAATCTGTTGATGGACAACAGGGGAGCCTGCCCCAGTTTCTTAGGTTAAGGCTTATGATCTGACTTAACAAACCGCGTACATTAGAGGCTTCACTTCCTAGTTGTCTTAAAGACGTTAAAACATCATTATCTATGGCAACCATTCTTCGAGAGTGACTTTGGAGCTAATACTTAGGGGCCGTTTGGGGCGTGATTATTGCAAAATATCCAGACTGGATATTGGATATTTATTGTAGCATCCATGTGGATTTTTACATCTGTTTCAGCTGGATATACAAAATATCCAGATGCTACAGTGTAGCAAAACATCCCATCTGGATGTTTTGCTTTTAATCACGCCCCAAACGGCCCCTTAGTTCATAGGTTCAAATGATGGAAGACCAGTTCCTCTCCTTACTGACATTTTTGAGCTGCACAACCCAATAGAAATGGCATTATACACCTTTTCAACCAAATTACTTTTTTAAAACTGGAAAAGAGATTCATTCTATGCATCCCAAAAAAATAAAAGAGAAAAAAAAATAATGTAGCAAGTCAAATGTTCCATGGCTGTGAAGTTCATTAGAAAATGGCAGGACATGGAATCCAGGCAAGAAACTCTTAGTTGCTATTTGGCGCTTATATATACGAATCCAACAATAGCCACTTAGAAATGCAAGCCTAGCACAGTTGAGTTTTGCAACAGACTTTGAACTGTTTCTTCAGGGAGGCCGCTAAGATGAGGACTTCCCTTGTTTTGTTCGTAGCTCTTATTGCTTCCGTTTCAATCAACCAAAATGTGGTTGATGCCAACTTTTTCAAGAGCACAGTGTTCAACTGGGGCGCCGGTCACTCTGTCATTTCCAGCAGCGGAAATGATCTTCAACTCCAACTTGACAACACATCAGGTAAATACCATCCACCGAGCTTAATAATTCATCACTAAAATCAAAGGATATTGTCTTTACAAAATTAGCAATAAAGCTAAGTTGTCCCATATCAAAACCACATTTAATTTGGAGCCCATATTTTCACAATTTTGGAGATGAATCGCTTGCCATTAATAAACTACTATGCGCCATTTAGATATTGAAGAGATTGCATGAGGGACTAAACCAGCAAATCAAGGTTGAATGCACTTTAAGCATCTCACACAGCTCATCTTTCTTTCTTCATTACCGTCTTCGTGTATACATAACTGTTTGATTATTAATCCGTCAAATTCAAACCATTTTAGATCCAACTAACCTTTGAGCCTGCATGTGCCACATGAAAGAGTTCCGAGAGGTCATGGACCTAAATCCTGTCAGTACAGTTTATGAGTGTTTGCTAGGTCTCGACAGTGCAGCAATCTAGAACATATTCCTTTTTTTTTGGCGGGGGGGGGGGAGGGGGGGGGGGGGGGGTGTTATACATACTGGTGCATTCCTACCTGATGAGAATCTGGCCAGGTTATCAACTATTTGAAGGTAATAAGTGAGAACTGATAACCAACGTGAAGTGGGTATTAAAAGAAAAAGATAATCTAAGTGAAGTTCATTGTCTATTCTTTTCTTTTTCTTTTACCATTAAATCTTTTGCTTTTTTCCTTTGGTACCTTCATTGTCTCTTCTTTCACAGTACTAGCAAGAGTTTATTTATCCACATAATTAGATAATCAAACTGGAAAAAGAATTTACCCAGCTAAGTATTCTTACAAAAGTTGATCCATGCATCTTCATGTTCTTTGCAGGTTCAGGGATTCAAACAAAGAAACAATTCCTGTTCGGAAGCATCGAAATGCTAATCAAATTGGTCGCTGGAAACTCTGCGGGCACCGTTACTGCCTATTATGTAAGTACAAACCCGGATGTTAATTCTTAATTCAGGCGACTCACATGTCCTTGTTTGTAGGTTCGTACACAAAGTGAGGACTAGCTGATGTTGCATATGAAAAAAATTCAAAATAATTGCACAATAAAAAAACATGAGATTAAATGCTGACACTCATTAGCACAATGCTTATTCTTGGTTAATGCAGTTATCTTCCAATGGAAACCAGCACGATGAGATAGATTTTGAGTTCTTAGGAAATGTATCAGGTCAACCTTATGTTGTCCACACAAATGTTTTCACTCTAGGCAATGGCAGCAGAGAGCAACAATTCTACCTCTGGTTTGATCCCACTAAGGATTTCCACAACTACACCATTCACTGGAATCCAAGCCAGATAGTGTAAGTTCTAGACCATTACCAACAATCCCCAACTCTCCATCATCAAGACTACACATTTAAACAAAATTGTTCTTCTTGCAGGTGGTTCATTGATGGCCTCCCTATCCGGGTCTTTCGCAATTTTGAGAACATGGGCATCCCTTACCCCAACAGGCAGGGCATGAAAGCCTACTCAAGCATCTGGAATGCCGATAATTGGGCAACCAGAGGAGGGCTTGTCAAGATTGACTGGAACAGTGCACCTTTCATAGCTAGACTCCAGCGGTTCAGGGCCAGAGCTTGCAAGTGGAATGGCCCCATCAGCATCACCCAATGTGCCTCAAACTCAGTGGGCAACTGGTGGAGCTCTCCTGTATATAGCCAGCTGACCTTTGCACAGAAAGGTCAGATGAATTGGGTCCGGAACAACTACATGATCTACGACTACTGCAAGGACACTCGTCGGTTCAATGGGCAAATGCCCCGCGAGTGCTCCCTGCAAAACTCCTAATCTCCCAGAGAATTACTCATTCGGTCTCTGGCGTTTCAGTCTTTTAAATTTTGAGCAAAGATTTGATTTTTCTGATTGCTGATTGTTTTTTCAATACATGTATGATTGAATTACCAAATAAAAGGAGAATAATCCAGTCATCATTGATTGGTGTACCTAGTTTTGAGTTTGTCATGAATCAATTGTGGTTTGCAGAGCGAACACATCACATTCTCTAATCAATAATAACACTACAAACAAACAAAATAATAAAAAAAAACAACATGAAATTGAAGCATTCTATGAAACACAGATCCAAACGCCCAGTACATTGAGAAGCGTACCGAGCAGGGCGGAGCGAACGCGCGTCTCCTCGCCGAGGAGCACGGCGGTGACGGCGAAGGTGGTGGCGTTGGTGACGGGAACGTTGGTGGCGCCACCCAAAAATTTCCGAGAACGGGCGAGCCTTGTTGATCTTCATAAGCCCACTAGCCCGGTGGAAGCAATCAATGAAATGGATCCTTGTTGAAGGCCCATTTGGTTGGTTCTGAGAACTTGGCTAAAGGGGGATGGTTTTGGGCTTTACATGGGCGTTGGGCCTAAATAGTTTGAGGCTGTCTGTAGTTAAGTGACAGAAAACGGGTTTTAAACGCGTTTAATGCGCGTTTTGGATCTGTGGACGTTTTCTTGCAAAAAAACGCGTTCAAACATCCACTCGACATGCAAACGACGTAGCTTCCCATGGGATTGAATTCAAGACCTTAGCTCTTATACCATGGTATATAAACATAATAAATAATGTTTATAATGTTTCCCAATAGCATAAAACTATATGGAAACCATGATGATGTCAGGTTTGGGGAACACAATGAGAAATTATCTACTGAAAGGGTTCCACAACGTGGCTAGTGGAGAGGTAAATTCAGCATTTGACACATACTAAGGGGCCGTTTGAGGCATGAAAAATTAGCACCAGTCAGCTGAAAAAAATCTAGTTGGTTAGGAATTTTGGGATAACCTCATGAGGTGTTTCAGCTGGTTAGTGGATTATGGATTTTTGAGAGTAGATGAAACTGATTTTTCATGCCCCAAACGGCCCCTAAGTGGTTGAGCAACTAATGGGTTGTTTTGTTGATGAGAATTCAACTAGCCTGAATTGGGAGATAATTAACTGAATCACATTTGGTTTATGAATTTAGATTGAATTTAAAATTCGGTATGAAAGATGATTCTCCCCTAATTCAAGCTTAATTTGTGAATCTCCCCACGAGGTCATTCACCAAATTAAGATTGAATGCTAAATTTTCAATTTAGCAGCCTAACAACATTCCCATTTTACACTAAATCAGCATGAATTAATTCCCTCTTAATAAAGATTCAGATTAATTAAAATTTACCAACCAAAACAGCCCCTAAATACTCAAATATTGACATTTAGCAGGCATTAAAATGTGTTGAACATCAGATGGACCTCTCCACCAGGTGTCCTATGGACTGTTCCACTAGATAAATTCTCGGAAACAACGGTTATTTGGCTTATTCCACATTGTCAAGCTGATGATCAGATCCTGAGGGAAGTAGTTTTCCAAAATCGTCTTTGCTTTTTTCTCTTTGAAACCATGTTAAATAATGTTTCCCATGGCTTAAGATGTTAGGAAACTGGCTATTAATGAGTTCACCTCTTTTCTACCAGAACATGGTTGACTGATGAACATTATGAACTAAATAAAATTAACTGGTCCCCCTCGAAGATCCACAGGCTTCAGCCTCCACAAATCTTGCTTAGTTGACATTAAGATGCCAGTTTGAAGCATCTAATAATATAAAAGCTTTTGAATAAAAGATAAAGTTATCTTCTGTTTAAAGAAGCAGAAGTTCACACATTACCATTATCACCTAATCAAGACTCGAGAGTGCACAAAAGTAATCAGGCGACCTTGGTTAGTTTAAGAAAAGCATAATTTACTGTTCCACATAAAAAAACCAACTTACATAATCAGCGTAATCAGCAGGGGATGCAATTGATTAGAACACGATCACGTCTAACAACTTCCTAATAACATGACAGTTGTCCATTAGACTAAGACTAATAATTCTTTTCTCAGAATCATGTGACTCATGACTCATATCACTTTCATCGGAGTCATCCGGGAAATTCTCCAGTCAAAAACCTCAGCAGTGATTTAGTGAATTAGTGTACATTGAGACAATTAGTCTCCCTCCAACTGCCCCAAAAGCGGCCGGCCCCTTGCGTTAGTCTTGACCATTAGCACGAAGTTTCTCCATTAGTTTTTTTAATTACATTTACTCAGCCTGTCTGCATTTGAAAAAATACGGGTCCATCATTACATGGTTGACTTTGCCTTACATTGGTTTTTTTAATTACATTACTGATAGGCCAAAAAAAGGCAACCTTGCTGCTTACACAGGAGAGAGAAAAATTAGTTTTTTTAGTACTCGCCTTAGAAAGTTAGAATCCAATCTCAAACGCAGACAAGTTCAAACGGAGGGAGTATAGTTAAACACGCATTAGCCGCCTACTTGGACCATCTAAATGAATGGAGCTAGCCACACATGGTTGCCCAATTGATAGCGGCACAACGGTGATTTAAGGAGGATTCCTAGTTTGACATTTGAGCACATCATTCGTCTCTTCAATGCAAGATAATTGTATAGTATGTGTTAATTTATACAAGCTTAGCTTCTTTATTCTATTTGTTGAACAGTTCTACGGCTTACACCTACGACCAAGTGTGCGTGAGTGTGGGTGACATGTTGAAACTCTGGTCTGCTTCTTGGTCTTACTATTTCACAGACGAGATGCATGCACAGGTGATATGTGAAAACATGGGCAGATAATGATATCCTGGTGAAATTCCTCTTTTTAACTCCCTTTCAAATTCATTGCTCACAAACAGGGAGTTTAAAATGCACCTATGCCAATGCTCTCAGGGGTTCATTTTCCCTGATTAATTTCTGTGAATCAGAAGTGGACAATAATCTACTCTCTCAACTAGACCAACTATTTAGAAAATGCATAGTGCATGAATTGCGTTGGAAAGACAACTCAATATTCACCATGTCGCACTCGCATTCTTACTATATATTTTGATATATAGCCACAGACTTCTTCATAGCTTGATCAACACTGCTTGTTTTCTACTTAGGGACTGAATTTATGACACAATAAGATGCTACTGTTCCATTATATAAAAAAAGATGCCACTTGTTACAAAATAAAAGAAAGCTGGTATTGTTCCGTCTTGTCACAAGGCAACTTCGTAAATTGGTTAGCCTCTGCGCACGTAGCATCTAATCCTCTAGAGTGAGACTAATCTGACAAAAAACTGAAAGAAGAAATTTGATTTTTGCTCTTATTAGAGAACTTAATGCCTCAAGTACTTGAAGCGTGGAGCTTGGGTCAGACATCTTGGTGACTTCGTCATTTTATAAGGGCCCACCAGCTTCTTTGGACTGTTCTTCATCAACTTTCTTTATAATGTTCACCTTGCCCCCACCACCATACTCCAGGGCAGCTCTCCCTACTTTCCATTAAGATCTTGTCCTGTGAGTCACTGTTTTCTGTTCTTTCTAGTGATAGACAGTGATGATCTTTCTCTCTCTCTCTCTCTCCGGTGTGTGGTTGTAGGGATTAGTATGCAATTGGTGAACGATCCACTGACAATTGTTTGGTGGGCTATCTCCAACTGGACTTGAAAATAAGTAAATTGCTCCAGTCATGGAGACTCAATACGATCAGTTTCATTTTCCCGGCTTCACGTTCGAGTCTCCAAGAACAGCAAGCCAGGGCATTCCTACTTCCTGGCAGGTGGACCTTGATGACTCACATTACATCCCCACCTTGCCCGATGACTTATTCGACATCCAAATGCCAAATAACCATTTGTTCCAATCCTGCATGTCGAATTTTGCACAAGATCTTCATTCTCTTTTCCCAACATCTCCAGCACACGATGCTTTGCACATCGTTTGTTCCACCATGGATTCCCAGCCCAGCCCTTATTCTTATTCACTCCCGACAGTCCCCGAAGGAGCAGACAATCCTCCCTCCCACAATGATGACATTGACTACATGTTTCTGAACGAAGAAATATTCCTAAGCAGTGCAGGGGGAGCAGAGGGCCATGAGAGCTTCGATACTAATATGAACATGAACATGAACTTCTCCAATGCCACGGGTTCCGAGTCATCCGAGACAGAGTTGCATCCAACTAGTCCCCAAGTGGAGGAAGTGACTGTAAGAACAACATCAGTTCGGGAGAACTGCAAGAATCTGGTATCGGAGAGGAACAGAAGGAAGAGACTGAACCAGCAGCTACTGGAATTACGTGCTATAGTGCCCAACATTACTAAGGTTTAATAACAAAATTTTGTAGAAAAGACATCCTCAAGCTTTCATCATTCTAATAATAGACAAAAGAAGATGAGAGTAAGGATGAACTTTGTCATCTAATGTGTGGCAGATGGATAAGAGATCAGTACTGGTGGACGCTTTAGCTTATCTCAGAAGCATTCATGAGGAAATCGAACAAATTCAAGCCGAGCTCAAAGTAGGAGAGAGGAACAACCATGGCCATGGCGTTGAGGTCCTAGATCATGTTCCAGCCACAGCATCGGTGACAACTACCCCCAAGGCTAAAGCCCAGATACTAAAGGTAATAAAGCATGTATCTAATCTTTTCTGTAGCATATTTATGGTCATGCATCTTGGTGACTTCGTCATTTTGCAGGATTTTTGTTTTAATGCCATCTCAAGCTTACATCCTTAGACTAAATTGTATCAACGAATAATAAATGCAATATGTTTTTTTTCTTTTATGAATCAGTTCTGAATGTATTCGTTAGTACCTCCAATCATATATCGAGATACTCTAAACAGCATAATATACCAGATTGACACAGAAAGGATGGACGATCGGAGGTTTATTGTGAAGGTAAGCAGCAAAGGCGGGGCCTGCATTGGTGGGAAGGTCTTGCATATGATCGAATCACTCGGATTCGGGATCACGTCCGCAACCATGGAAGAGAGTCAGCCTCAGAATATTCAAACGACAGTCTTCGTTAGGGTAAGTTCGTCAAAACTTTGTCGTTTGAACACTTTTCAATTCAAATTGAGTCTCAATTAGCTGCCAATAACCAACTTTATGCCTATATGTCTACGCTGCTATGGTATGGCAAGCCCACAAATCCCTACAGTTCTGTCAACCATAACCATACTTAAGAGTTAAAAGTAAAAACCTTACACTTCTCCGGCGCTGGGCACCAGCCCTCCCCTCTCCCTCTCTGGTGTTGGCGCCACCCTCTCTCCCCAGCCATTGCCCGCCCCCAATCCCTGCCTGGAGTAAGAGAAACTGATTCTGATTTTTCATGTTGGGGTAATTAACTACTGTACTAAATGACCGTAAAAATGGACTGAGTTTCCAATAAAAATCACTGGTTACATTTTATGTTTATGTGTGGTGTTGGAATATGAAATAAAAATCAAAGATCTCCAATTCCTAATTGGCTCGATCTTTTGGAAAGTTTGGTTATCTTACATGGTATCGGAGCTCCGGGTTTTGGAGGTCATGGGTTAGTCTCGGTGGAAGCATTTGCACCCCAATTATATTCAGCGTGCCAACTTGGCAGAAGCTTGCACGTTAAGGGGGGTGTTAGAATATGAAGTAAAAATTAAAGATCTCTGTTTCCTAATGGCTCAAGCTATGGGGAAACTTGGTTATCTAACATGTAATTTTGTGGATCTACTTCCACGGTTGAAAACTAATTATTCGGTTTGAGTCAAAAGAGGTGGCTATGGACGAGATAAGAGGTAACATCAACATTCGATTGGTCTTAACTCTAAGCACCAGACAAGTTGAAAAAACGAGAAATCTTTTTAATGATGCTGCTATGTTTTCATTACATTGATTGAGCAGAAAAGAAAAAGAGCAATTTGCCAAAAGCTGAAAGTAGAAAAGATATAACCGATCAATAAAAGATTTACCTTTTCTAACTTGAGAAAGTAACAACTTACCTAATGCAGGTCAGGGAACAAGGCAAGATGACTGAGGAAAAGTTGAAGCACTACATCGCAAACACTGCTTTGAGATTGGGTCTGATCCAAAATAGCATGGATTGAATGATTTACTTGGACATTTCGTCATATATTTTCTCCAGAATTGGCACTGGCGCGAGCTTAAAAATTGCATTCAGCATTTGCCATTCTACATGTGGGAATACTAATCTTACTATCGTTTCCAAAAAAACAAATTCGGCAAATATTTGGAAAAACTAGATTGTATTCACTAGCCAGCGTAAATTAGATTAAGTAAAAATGTTTTCCTGACCAAGCACCATGATCAAATCCCATGAACAAAGTATATATTCCCTCTGTCCCATATTAATTGTTTGCATTAGAAAGCCAAAATGAGAAAATTAAGTTTATTTTGGTTTTCTAATTCAGATATAGGAATAGGACAGAGGGAGTAGAAGATATCTTTGTACTAGATTAGATCCTAGGTGCTAATGTTGTACATAGACATCTTGACCACATAGCATTAGCACATAGGATCTAACTGCTGAAAATTCACTCTTGTAACAATTGGGACCAAGAAGGCGAGAACAACGGAGGTTAATGGTACGTCTCATATTACATATCTTTAAAACTTTCTTGAACAAGGACATAAATGATTAGCTGCACGTGAGTGCATGGACAGGTAGTGGAGAGCACCAATCCATGCACGACACACATGGTATATGAGGCCATGTCAATAAAAACACCACGTTTAAGTTCGCAATAAAAAAAAGGTTTCATAATGCTACTTCGCAACCAGTGTTGTGCATTTTCTTGCATCCTTCTTGCAAACTACATGTCCTAATTCTTTTTCTTTTTCTTTCTTGATCGGTCACATGTCCTAATTCTTATCAAGTCCACTTAGATGGATCAGAGCTGTTGAAGGACTAGAAAGATAACAGATCGCACATAGAAACACAGCACAAGAAATATGAAACAAGTTGTATTTGTATCAGATTGAGTTGCTTGTTTGTTAACATGGTTTTCATAGCAGAGATTCAAGTGCTCAGATGTCAACTTGCCTGCTACTGCTAAGGCTTATGTTCCACAACTCTTGTATAATGTAAATACATGCAGGAAAGCATTGATCATTGCTACATGACATGAAAATATATCACTGATTGATGAGATTATGGTGCAGCAGGCAATGGAAGTGGTGCATAGCCATTTCGACGGAGGGAGATATCTGCCACTGCAATAAGCAGAACTCTCTAGACCCCTTTGTATCCCTTGGCACAGGTCAATGTCTTCAATCTGCAATTCAGCAAAGCAGAATCAGACTTTCATAATTCTAAAATTTCTTGCCCTAAAAAGTTATGCAGGTGATTTTGTTAGCATTCAACAAATAAATTTAATTTTCAAGACCTGCACTTTTTCACTTTCTTCAAAACTTCGTGCAATGAATGCCTTGTCATCCTGGAGAATAAATCCACGTTAGAAAAATGTGCGTTAGGTTTTCCTTGTAAAAAGATTGGTCGATTTACTAAAACATTTGCAAGGTGCCTAACTAGCATATATATCGTCAAAATTCAAGAACGGAAAATACTTCATCACTCAATAATATACTAAACATGGTTTAAAACAATTCCCAGCCCCGCTTGTTAAACCAGTTACCGGATTTGTTCTGTTCTCAAGAGGAGTTTCCTGTGGTTGATGAGGGTGCTACCAACATGGTCGGGCCTAATGATCCAACTGCTTCAACTGATTCAACAGCAAACGACATCTTTTTTTCACTGCTACTTCTTGCTATCTTCCCTCCTTCCCCCAATCTTCATCCCATCCCACCTTCCTCTACCCCATCACATTCTTATTGACAATAACAGGAACGTCCTTAAATAAACTCATTGAATGGGAGATACAAATTTATTGATGGATGAGAGAATCTGTTACAAATATGCTGCTGATAGTATAGGTAATGGCTGAAGGTTAAAGAGTGAGGGGAAGAAATTGCACAGTATACAATTGGGTTCTGTATACTAAAATATTCCACTACAAACTTATGGCGGAGATTGAAAATCTCTTCCATAAATAAAGTTCTCGGTGGTTCAGATTGAGATATAGAGAGAGGTGAGGATGTGAACCAACAGCTGAGAGGAAGGAATATCAGAAACCTTAAACGGCTTCTGCTAATTCGCCTTCCCTCTCTTCTCATCTTCAAATACCCCCACAGGATCTCCAACTGGCATATATATGTATATATAGTGGCATATATATGCAAATATATGAAGGCTATCTGAAATAATGATACTCAAACTCTGTGTCTCAGTGAATTACATGTATTGAAATTTTAAACAAGTTATATCAGGCATTTGCATTATTCTGACATGCAAACCATGACAAGAAGATATCTTAGGTAACTTCAGTAAAACAAACTAAAACAGAATAAACATCCGCATTCAAAAATTAGGAACTGAGGCAGGAGCTGTTGAACATAAAGTTCGGGTAGATGAAAGCATATAGAGCTTTTGAGCCAAGCCTATCAAACGTATCATCCTTATCAAGTGGAATGCTTTCACACCTTTGAATGCTAACCTTCTCGAACATCTATTCAGTAGTTGCAACTGTCAGATGCTGCAATTCAAGCTTCAAAGAAATTGAAGGCTTGCATAAAACGTGTCCCTTTTTTTCCAAAATCTATAAGTTACTCTTCTCATGGATACATGTCACAAGGTCATCCTAAGTATGCCATTCCAGGTTCAGAATTATGCCATATACAAATATTTTATTTCCGCAAATGATAGCCCCTAATATAATGAAACCCGACAACAAATGAGTCTAGCAAAAGAAGGAACATCTTCATGCATGGAGAAGATTTTTTCAATCTGTGATTAAGCAGGAAGATAACAATAACCACGACATGAACAAAATCACAACCCCAGGAGAAAATTTCATTTACTGGGACTCTGGGAGCAAGGAGTAAGCATACTGTGGTAGAGTATGACTGGAGTTTAAGACCAGATGCAAGAGCTCCATGAGCATATGGCACATGATAACCACCATCTAAATAATTGTCGCAGAAAACCTGCACATAGAAGGAAAAATTAAGATTAAGAAAGACAAGAAGTCACTAAAAACAATCACAGGAACTACTTTATATGGCCAAATAACATGAGAAAAAAACTGAATCCTGATTCTTGGAAGACTTCTTGTCGAATAATGAAGACAAGAAAAGAAAGGGAACGCAGTTCCAAGCAGAAGGACAAACCTTCCAATTGCATTCAATGGTGTACTCAAGTCGACAGACATGGGTCAACGAGGAATCTACTCCACTGTTACTAAGTATTTCGGAACAGCTACCAAGCCACTCATTTCCGACCACCTGTGAGTAGTACAAAGGGGCACCAATTCCTTTTCATGGCATCAGCAGAGAAGATCAGCACCATGCACTCTTAAAGTAAGAACAAAGAAACCAGTGAGGAAGTGATCTCTTTATACATTTAAATTAAAGTTCTGAATTCCAAAGATACGGGTAGCCTTCATGAGCTTCCCATCTAACCCATAGGTCCAACCCTACAAAGTAAAATATAAAACTTTAATTATTTGTTTACTCACTTTGAAGTTTGTACAGTGCTTTCCAGAAAATCTCTAAATAATATATCTGGTAAAGTAAATAGAAGTATATGACAAGAAACTACGAAACCTTTCAATCACAACTGAAAAACATATGAAATATTAGCATTATTATCACCAACTTTGCAGAACTATAGAATCCAATATTTGTTAAGAGAAAGAGGAAGGTTTATTCACATGATATGGACACACAAAGCAAGATTTTTGCCCACTCCCAGATGCAATAATAGAGGCATGATGACGACAGACATTGTGGAAAGCATGGATATTCCCAATAGCATCATGGCAAACCACATACTCTACAGTGCCCAATCTGTCAATAATGATACAATTAGCTGCCTGATATCTACAAAATGATGCATGTGAACTACACTTTAATTGTAAAACAAGAATATTCAAGGTCAATAAAAAATGTAAATATAATGAATGCGGCTTTAAGCTAGAAACATTCTTACAATATTAATCCCCTTTATGCAGGAATGTGTAGTGTAAGAGTAATCCAATGAATCTAACGGAAAAACAGATGATGGTACTGTGGTCAGATTCACAAGGGCTAAACTAGTAATCTAGAAAGGCAATGACTAAAAAACAAGTACGGCTGACTATGGTTGGGTCTAAAGACATGTAATCCCAGATTAAGTTGATAAACTGATGCGCGATTTATTAGCTAAAATGCCAATAGTCGACACTCAACAGAATATATACATTCAAAAGCAACATCTCTGACACCGTATAAGAAACCAAGCTCGGACTCGAATCAGGTTGTTTGCCTTCCCTACCCCCCCTCCCCCCCCCCCCCCCCCCAAGTAAAACATAGTTGCTTTGCATGTGAAACACACATAATAATACACGAATGGAAGGATGTGCATACCTCCCAGTGAAAAAATCATAAGGGCTTTTAACCTGTTCAACGAACCCTGCAATATCAGTGCACATTAATTTCTCGTCAGAACCATAATTAACAGATTAGAATCATTTTTGGATGAGCAAAAAACAAACATGAAAAGGCACGCAAACAAAGAACATATGCTTGGAAGATTATATATTTCAAAAGCAACACCAAGTTAGTACTAGCTTACAGAAACAAAAAAGAAGAAGAAATTTATCCCAACAGCGATTTACTCACAGCCTGCCAGCCCCGGTAGAAAACGCGCTCGAATTCAAGATCAAGGAAGCAAGGATCCGTGTACCACGAACTGGGGGGAGTGAAAGCCTGGCTCAAGGGGATGCTAGGGTCGAAGGCCTCCAGCAGCGGCAAACAAACAGCTGAAAGCTCAGAGCCGAGTGAGGAAGTCGATCGGCAACGAGAAGCGGAGTTGGAAACCGATGAGCAAGTACGAGGGGACGGCGAGAGAGGTCTCGAGGCCGGATTTCTAAGGGAACGGAATTTTGATCGAGCTCCGAGGAGGGAAAAGACGGGTTCGATCGTCGCCGTGGGAGAAGATGCTCTGGAACTGGAAGTAACTGAAATGTCCCGTAACTGAAATGTAACTGGACTTGTTGTATTTGGCGGGCTTCACTCCTGACATGGCCGGCCTGGATTTATGACTGAAATGTAACACAAGACCTTAATGTAATGGTAGTAGTACAAGACAAGGTAACACATGGCCTGGATGTTAACATTCATTTTTTGACAAAAAATATGTAACTTTCTACTACTATAATTTTGGATCCATAATTTGAGACTACTAAACTGCCCAAACATGTAACAAACATGAGGTCGGCCCATTGGATACAATTTCATAATCATAATCATAATCAAGTAGCACTTTTTTCCAACTATTTGGAGTCGGCGACACGGATCTTAGTCTTCCATTTCAGCCTATTAGCCTATTTTGGACTACCTCTTTTGTAAAAGATAATAAAGTCAAATCCTTTCTTATTAACTCCATCCAAGTTCTTTTAGGTCTCCGTCTCCCTCTTTTAGCATCGTTTACATGTATCTTTTCTAATCTTCTCACAGGGGCATCTAAAGGTCTTCTTTGCATATGCCCACACCAACGCAATCTACGTTCCCTCAGCTTCTCCCCTAAAGGCGCTACTCCTAGGTCTTTCCATTGGATACAATTTATTGGATGGTAATTGGAATACAAAACTTGATCAGTTGGGGGTTCAGAGAATGTAGATGGCAAAGGTGGGAGAAATTATCCAGTGGATAGGTTCTACAGGACAGCTGATGGATACCTCCATTTTTTTCATGGGATATAGATGTACCAACTAAAAATAATTTCCAAGTAGTTCTTTACAATGAACAAACAGTCCTAGATACAACAACAAACATTTCACCATCAAAACTAATCCCATTACTTGCAAATAGTAGTTTATGTCACATATTATATGATTTAATATAAACTGAGGTGATTGGGCCTATCCTTTCCTATCCTCCTCAAATAAAGAACCATGAAAACGAAAACAAAACTAGTTGCCCGAGGCTTTGTGATGCTGTCTCAGGAAATAACTGTTAGCAGAAGCAAGTGTAAGCCAAGTGATTCTTCTGCGTAATATAAGGTGACAAATAATCTGTAGCAGATGCAGCAGAACTGGAGATTTGGGCGGGAACAAGTATTTGATTACTGCTGGAAGTTATTCTTTTTCCGGCTACATTTGAGTAGAACATGCCAGATATGGCTGGAACAAAGACATCACTTTCAGAGCACACATAGAAGTCAAGGGCCTTTTCCAGTTGCAGATTTCCATCATTAAGGAACTTCTCCTTTTTATCAGCGGGGATTAAACCTTCCTGCAACAGTTTCAGGCAAAAACATGATCAAGTTGGACCTAAACTTGATAAACATATAAACAGAATAAGAATGAGAAACGTAGGCAAAATATATATTGTATGACAAATAAAAGCCAATGATGTTAGTACCAGTATTCCAATGAAATACCAGCATTGGCTCTTTCATATCTTGAAATCAATGAGAAAATCAATGCTCCCCCTGGTACATTTTAATAGTCCGATTTAGGTTTTCATCATGAACTCAAATTAGATCATTTTAGAATTCAAATCGGATTATTAATGTAGAAAGGAGGGAGTATCTTTCTAGTCTCATCCTAAATTGCTTCTCTCATTTTACATTCAGCTAGCCACCTCTTACAGTAACTTTTCTGAGGACAAAGAATAATGCAGTAATTGGACATCTTAAATTGAGACAAGAGATTCACACCTTGGTGTAAGTTTTTGGGAACATCTCTTTCAGAGGACCAAGACTTTCATGCCAGCGAGGCTCAGTCACATAGATAGTGGTCTCTCTATCAAAGCCAACTTTCCTTAAAAATGACCCAACCTCCTCTGCAGTGTAGCAGCTTTTGCTCTTCCCTTGTCCACTATCTCTACATCCCTTCTTCTTCAATATATCAATTCTCAAGTCCACTGCAACAAATTGGCCATCTGACCTGCGACTCAAAGTTCTGAGCCTACCAATTATTCTTTCGACCACATCACGAATTTCTGGCTGTAATTCAAGAGTTCCAAACATAGCCAAGCAAGCAACCGAGTCCAATTCCTTCTTTGGAGATGCCCTCAATTTCATATTTACAGAGGGGAAGAACGTCACCAGCCTTAAGTTACCTTTCATTCTGAAGACTGGTTCAATATTTTTTGTAATGTAATCATCTGTTACCCTGCTGGGAACTTTTATAACTCCTGGCTTTCTTGCTGCTACTGGTTGATTCTTAACCACCTTGACAACTCCGTCAAGACTCTTCACAAACTTGTCAACATTGTATAGATCCTCAAAATTCCTGCAGAAGTTAAATATAAAATAATAAACGTCATCAACAATCCTACTCTTCTCATGATGTCAAATCTCGAGCATCAGTAGAGATCTAGTAGAAGTTTACAAAAGAAGTAATTAACATTCCATCAACTAGATATCCTGTAGACTGTAGTTCAGTCTTATTGGCACAATAACATAAAGAGTTAACATATAAAAAAGAAACGAACAAATTAGGCTAGATCTGATGTATACTTAATATACATTGTAAGGAGATATGGATATAATCTCTGACTGACAAGTCAGAGTAATGCTAGCCAATTGGATGTGAAAAGGTTCTGTAAAAATAACCTCTTGTCGCCCAGTTGAACACCTCTGATGTCAGGCAGTACAAGTGTTGCTCCAAGAAATTTTGCAACCACCACAGCATTGGCAATCTGAAAATGGAAATATTGGAGAAATGCATAAGAGAACCCCATCATGCGGATTGAGCACCTAGTTTAGAGAACCATCTGAGAGTGCTAAGATACAAGTAAGATTTTACAATCTTTTAAGGCCTTGTGTATTTTGCTACAATCCTACACACTTAAAATCCATGGAAAAAGGAAAATTAATAGAAACTATACAGTCCACAGTAAATGCAAAGAATGCCCCAAAGAAGCATGTGCAAAATATGTGGCAGATCTACATTTCTCTACTGAAAGTTCCAACTGGAAAATGGGCAGCTGACAACTAGTGAAATACAGAAAAAAAGAGAAACCATCATTAAGCAAAACCTGGTCTACATCCTTCAGAACAAAAGGACCAAAGAAGAACATATTGAATAAGCTATTCTAAAGTCATAATTTTTAATCAAAAATATTAATTGCCTGGACTAGGATCCCAATCAAGAATTAATTGAATGCAAAACCTGCAGGATATGGTACTCGGGACCGCTGGATAATGAGAATGTGATGTATCCTTTAGTCTTTTCTGCATCTTCTGAAAGGTTAAACATTGAATCTAAGTTCCAGCAACAGCACCAATCTTTTTTTTTCCTTGAATGCCAAATGTAAGGAACTACTTACTTGATGCCGGTATTGCCCAGCAAGGTTTAAGCACCTGCTTATCGAATTTCCAAGGACCTTTAGTTTCTCTTGGAGTTATTGCAACATTACTCTCCTGAGTCTTTGATACATCAAATTGGACAGTAGATTCTGCAGGCTGTGTCACCTGAAGGGCAAGATGAGAATCAAACACTTAGCAGTGGTAGAAGCTTCATTTGTCTGCATAAAAAAAAAAGCTCCATCTGTCTCCTTTGAAGAGACAATTGAGATCACATGAATGCTAAGTTGAATTTTTAACAGAAGAAAAAAAGGAACAGCTATTTCAAATGCATGCTTTGTCACGTATATGACAAACAATAGAATTTTACAATCAACCACAGACTAGGAACTCCAGGTCTCTGCCTTTTAACTGACTATAAAATGAAATATGACTCCAAATTGAGCTTCTATATAAATGGTTTATGTCACCAGTCATTGTGTTCACACATAAACAATGAGTATAGCAAGCATCAGAAAGAATAAGTGGATTCTGATATAGGAATAGCTGCCAGGTAAACCGTGGAAAGGTAAAAGGTTTACAGACAGGGAAACTGAGTGTGTGGATCAAAGCAGTCAGGGTGGTATTCATGTAAAAATCGAAAACACAGAAATTCAAATTAAGCTACAATGGAAACCAACACCCAAACAGCATCAGCAATCCCGGGAAAAGAAAGTAGATAAAGCCATTATAAGAAATGCTAGTACTCATCAGCCTAATTAAGAAATAATATAACTTTGGATTACAAGGCGAAATGTGATTTTTCCTTTTTGTGGCTATTTAAGATACAACAAAAAGAATCACGGTTTTAAAAAGAGACAAAATTATACGTCAAGTTCTTGCTCTGCCCTTAGTATGAAATGAAACAAGCATGGGCTGCTTCATTTGAATTCTGCATTGCACACACATCCCTTGTCAATTTGGAAATACAACCTCAGGGTTCGGCAGCAATAAACAACAAATGAATAGAATCATAATTATAACCAAGAAGCACCTTTTCCCAACACAAAAGCGTACAATGAAGCATGAAATCTACTCCCACAGATTTGACTTCTCAAATGCTGGAAAGGCCCTAGTAATACCACCAAGTGTAAACACCAGTGGAAACATACGACTGATGCAGATGAGCTCCAAATATATTTCCAAATTGAATTACATATGAGACCCGAAGGATTAAGAAAATGCTAAATCAAATTCGTGCGAGCACGTAAAACATCTTCGATGCACTGAGCTATAAGTATACAAAGTAGAATTAATACAAATCCAGCTAAATTCTCTGAAGAGATCAATACAAAAAAAGAAAGAGATGCATATGTGATCTAAAGCCAATCCAAGACTAAATAATAGTGAAGCAGCTGAGACGGTGAGGCCTTACCTCAACCGAGTCGAAGTGATCCTTTTTAATCATGTTCCCCAGCATTACGAACATTGACAAAGTGAGAAAAGCTCCCACAAGGTGCCTTGGATCAAATGCCATTTCCAAATCCACCAAAGAAGACAACTGAATCAGTCCAAGAACTCCAAAACACTCAGATTTCAGCTAATGGAAGATCACAAGTCATCTTCTTAGACAGATAAGCAGAAGAAGGGCAGCAAAAGCCAGAGAGAACTGTGATACTGAAGCGATTTGTTGAAGTAGTGTTGTTAGGAGAGGCAACACCTCAAAAGCTCTTTTATTACCATCATGGGTTTTTTACTTTATTATCTTGTTTCTGAATTCTTTGACTTCTCCATTTACCAAACTCCAGTTTTTAGTCTTTTTGACTTGGTCACTGCTTTACCATGGGAGGTTTTTGGGCCTCCGGACGAGGATGACAGGAAGACACACCGGGTTAGAATTTAGAAAGACACTTCGACTCCACCGACGACCACCATGCGAAAACTGTGTATGTCAAAGCCTTCTACTTGAGGGTTCAGAAACTGCTGGGTTTTTATTTCAAAAAAACAAAAGAAACTACTCGGTTCGAATCGCAGACCAAATTCAGGGTTACCTTCGTGAGCTTGTGATTAACGTGCTTAAAGGAACAAAGAACGACAAATTAAAGCATTTGAACTTTTTTGGTTTAGGTGAACCGTCAGTGGACAACGTATAGACCTTTGGGAAGTGTATAGTGTCTTGGTTCCGGGGTTGGGACCCTGGAAGTCAAATCTTCTCAAATCAGAATAAAAAAATTATAATCTACATGACTCAAGAAGTAATGTGCCACGATCTGATTTGCGATAATGTGATTTGATCCATCAATTAGCAGGCGGATTCTACGGAAAAATTTAATTCGCCGTAAACTCCGGCCTGGAGCTGAGCAGGCGCATTCTACGGAAGCATCAAAAGACTTGAAACAACCAAACAAAATAGCGGGTTATTCAGGATGTCACATGAATTAGGATGGTTTCTTGAATAAAGCCTTTATAATGTTTTGCATCTTTAATTTGTGGGCTTTAAAAAAGCCAAGTTAGAGTGTCAGCAGGTCGCGCTCTTGCCAGCAAAGCCTAGACCGTGACTTTGGAACTGAAGATGTGCGGCAGTCCTTTTCCACTCCCTACTCCCTTTTTTTTAGCTTGTTTAGCCTGATCAATTTTTATTACTAGCATCACATTACCACTTCCTAAGAGAAAGAAAGAATTGAATAAAAAATAAAAAGAGAAATTATAACTTTACCTCAGATTCTTGGATCCCCGTCCACTTGTCCTTTAGGAGCTATTTGGGGCGTGATTAAAATCACAAGATGTTTTGCTACAATGTAGCATCCATGTTTTTTATAATAAATGTCCAAAATCCACTCTGGATATTTTGAAATAATTATGCCCCAAACGGCCCCTTAGTCTTACTTTTGGTGTTAGTTAGAAAAATATTTTTCTTATTTTTTGAGTAATGTTATTCTTCCCACTTTTTTATCACAGCCAACTTTACGTGCTAGTGGGGTGAAAGGAAATATGATGTGGGGGCTCATTTGCAGGAACGTTCACAATTCTCATACAATTTTGACATGATTTTACTTCGACTTATGTAACAAGTAAATTACCTGGCAATATAGGATTCTTGAGTGCTTTGGGGTCCACCAAAAACTCAGCTGATCATTATCATTGTACTCACCAACACCTTGT
This sequence comes from Houttuynia cordata, assembly GCA_039654745.1. Lineage (NCBI taxonomy): Eukaryota > Viridiplantae > Streptophyta > Magnoliopsida > Piperales > Saururaceae > Houttuynia > Houttuynia cordata. The sequence continues at coordinate 47,357,584 of CM077502.1, read as the reverse complement.
GAACAATAATTTTTTCTCTGACGAAACTATTTGAGGCTGGCAATGTTGAAAAAATGTATTTCATAATTCATTTCCTAACAACTTAAATTATTGTTACAACGCATATACCGAAGCAGCCAAAGGGTAGATTTAACCTGGGACCCCTCCCTCGATGGGAGAGGTCGAACCAACACGCCAGTATCTGGATTGGTGGCATTGAGATGAAAATGGGACATAAAAGATGATGTTAGAAGTACAGCCTAGGCTCCACTAAATCATCAATTTTACCCAATAATAGAGAACAAGGAAAAATGTTTTTCATTATGACTAAATGGATATTTTAGATTTTCAAGTGCTACATGTTATATGGCATGTTCACCATCAAGATTTGATGTCGTCTTATAGCAATATATTCCACACCGACAAGAGTGCATACAGAAGTATCTAGCAAAAAAAAGAGTGCATACAGAAGCTTGAAAGCAATAGACAATATGGTGTAGGACATGCTATCAACGTATCCCGACGTCCGCAACTTTCAATCACCTATCTTATAGGCCAATTTTCAACCTTCTGAATCTGATGCCTATGTTTGCAGATTGGAGACCACCCTAACCACCCGAATGATCAAACACAGAGTTGCCTCCTGTCAAGAGTCCGTCTGCTCGTTATGCTGCAAATATGTTCCTCAATGCCAGATTTATAGATGGCAATAATTTCCCCAGCTTCAATTATTCAATTGCATCCAGGGAGCTAAATGCAGGCAAGCAGTTACCTTGCTTGCAGAGAATAGATGTTGCTGGCCAAAGAAAAATCTTAGTAGCCTTCTATCAAATGCTCGACAAAATCCCTCCTAGCCAAAATTGATAGACTACTGGTAACCATGAAATCCAGAAGATGAACAAAGCGGACCAATGAAACCTAGGTAGTAGCGCTATGAGAGAGAAAAGTTAGACAGGCAAGTCCTTAATTGGATAAAAAAGAAGTAATGAAGGCCAGAGTTGGAAGTTTTTAAGGTCTACTTTCCTTTGATGAGAAAAGAAGTGCTCCTGTTAGAAGAACAAAAGCATTTACATTTCTTTCATGTAGTTCTTTCTTTTACCAATGATTACACATGCTCATGGCAACTCGTGCTCAAGTACAATGATGGGCAAAAAAAGATCTCATTATTCTGACAAACGTAAAATTCAGTATATCAAGCGATGCATTCATTATAAGGAATATTGTTAATTTTTAAAAAAAATTAGTTTAGTTATGAATTTTACAAGACACTTACTTTTATAGAAAATTTTAGTTAGAATAGAATTTTATTCCCATATTTAATTTTTTAAAAAATATAAATTAATTTTATATTTCCTTCTTGAAATAGAACTGACCTTGTAATAAACTTATTTAAAACCCTTAACATCAAGAAAAATAGAAAATATTTTTTTAAAGAAAAAATTATGTGTAGTTCTCTGTTGATTAAGACTCTTTGTTTGGTAATGATACTGAACAATCATGGTGGCAATGCTATGGTCCACCATATGGTGTTGATTCCGACGCCGATATTGACTCCGAGAACCGCTGGTGTCACGCCCCGAAATCCCATACCTCGATCGAAGTGCGGAAGCCAATCAATGATATACATTTGGAGGTAGAGAATCTCGGGCGCGAGACCGAACTGTCGAATTAACCACCAATTACGATCATCTCAAAAGGATGTGTAATCGGTCATGCCCATAATCAGTGCAATACACATACAAACATTAATGAATACTATGGAATGGAAATTTACTTAATAATACTGATAATCCATTTAAGAAAGTCAAATCAAATAAACCTATGAATCTATGGCACACAATTGCCATTAAATGTCATAAGCATCAAAATAAGCAAAGCAAATAATATAAACTCTAAATCTTCACGGCTCCTGCGACCGCTTCACTACTGCAACTTCCTGATCTCAATTTCCATTTGCGCCTGCATCAGAGGATGCATGAGTATTTCATAGAAACACTCAGTAGGATGTAAAAACCCACTGAATTAGAACAAACAATATGAATAGGATAAGAATAACAAAGGTTTATGAAGATGCCGCAACATCGGGACTAAACCAAGGATTTATACACCTGAAAGGTTAGTCAATAATAATTCCAACCCGCAAGTAAGGAAAACAACAATAAGGCTCCTACTACACATATGAGTAAGGAGGGAATGATAATCATATTAAAAAGCTCCAGACATTAAAAGTGAAAGGAGTACAATTTCTGCTCGCTGAACCGATCACCCGCAAGTGACTATACCAGAACCACCCTAGGGGTCCTCTTTTTGGAACCCTGCCATGCGTCTAGGATGCTGGCCCCACCAGTGCTTACGGGCACGATGGGCGGAGACTGATGACCTTCCGTAATGTCAACAATCTAACGTACGTATGTTGCCTCTTTTTGGGCAGTGTGGAACCGCAGTACCACGAATATTAGTGACCCCGCAAGATCAAGCAATGGCATAATGTGAGCATACTATGAATCCACTTCCGGAGAAGTCCCGCAAGACCTCTAGTGGAGGAATCAATCAAATAATCATGATGAATAATAATTCAAGGAAATAGAGGCCGCAACGCTCTAACCACATAAGGTGTCAATCACCGGAACAGACTCACATACAGAGTATAAGTGGGAATGTCACACAAAGAGAATAACACAATCCATACATACGTTCATGCTCAGCCCTAGATGGAAATCATATAGGTCTTATTGAAATATATAAATCAGAGACAAGGTATTAATGAGTCTTAGATGATTTGGATTCCAAATGGAACCTCAAACCGACACAAACGCTTTATCTTCAAATACACGATTACGGTATTCTTAACATAGGTATCACCCATCTATCATATTAACCATAACCCAACCTTACTGTGATAATCATAAGGATATAGTCTAGTATTGGTTACTAGCACGTCATATCATCTTCACATCTTATTAAGTGGTTTTACTTAAGTACTTAGTGTTTTCACTTGGATTCTGCTCACTGTCTTTTGCATAACAGTCCACTTCCGGCGGCTCCCAGACTCTGTACAGTTAATATTATCTTCTGAAATTTTTACTGAGAGTACCCTTATGAGTCTAGTTTCTAACCCCACCGGTTTTATATTTTTCTGATATCATATGAATTAGTTATGAATTATTCACTGTCGACTGTCCGTACAGAAACAGTTCTGGCCGAAAGTGAGAAACTTGATTAAACTTTAATTAACTTATACCGTACCACTTATAGATGATATTATACTCATGATAGATGATAATACTCCCCTCCTAGATCAATTACAGATCCTGGAATTAACTAGAATTACAAAAAGATTCCCTTTTTATCATGTTTCTCCCCATATAACACAACCTTAGACCAAATATCTTTCAATTAAGTCGATTTAAGCAAATCGATCATTAAAGCATAAGACTCAATCATTAGACATCATAATCAGAACAATATCAGAACTTTTATCTTCTGTAAAATTAATAAAGCATCCATCTTTGATGTGATTTACCATCTAGACATGAAACATGAAGGCATATATGCATGTATCGCAATACACATGGAAAGACAAGACATAAATCATTAATCCCGCAAGATTCAAAGCAATACTCCAAGAAAATCAGTAAGAATACTCATCATATAATGTGAGAAAAGAATAAGAAGAGAGGGAAAAACCATCCTACTCTTTATCACCACAAGACGTCGCCTTTCTACGCGATGTTCGTCTCCTCCGCTTCCTTCAAAGCTTCCCGATCCAAGCTCTTGAGCAATTCCCACAAGAAGAGGTCTTCTAAGAGAGGGATGAACGTGGGAAGGAGAAGGGAAAGCCTCTGGACGTTCTAGGGTTTAGTTTTCAAAAGCACAAGCCTAGACTCTATGGGTTTATATAGAGTTTTTAGAAGATCTTTGCCCAATCAATTCTACCATATCTTCGGCACTTTCCACCAATGGGAGAGTCCCTAAATCACCCTAGGAACGTGCAATATAAGTTTAGTTAGGATATGACATCTTTCCCAAACAAATCCGCCTCAAAATTAGGTTAGGATTCGCCAAACCGCAACTGGCGATCGATCGGGCAATACGGCGATCGATCGTCCTGCCCTGATTACCAATCGCGCGATGGCGCCGATCGTAGCCGATCGAAGCCGATCGATCGTGTTCCGTAAACCGATCGATCGTTTTCAGAGCGATCGATCGTGTTTATTCAATTTCCCATATCTTTTTACTCCGAACTCCAAATCACACAAAATTGGTGTCGTTGGAAAGCTCTTCTCACCAACTTTAATTTAAACACAGCACCACACGGTCAAATCAACCACTAAGAGGGTCAAATTTCAGTTTTAAGATACTTACTAATTTTTCGGATGTTACATCCTCCCCTCCTAAAAAGAACATTTCGTCCTCGAAATGCTGACTCTCAATCTTCAAAAAGGTAAGGGTAGGATTTCCTCATTTCTCGTTCCGTTTCCCAAGTCATTTCCTCAGCCAACTGGTTTTGCCACAAAACTTTCACCAAAGGAATGGTCTTTCTTCTAAGTACTTGATCCTTTCGGTCCAATATCTTCACAGGTTTTACTGGAAATGTCAAATCTGCTTCTAACTCCATCGTTGTGAAATCCAAAACATGTGATGGGTCTGGCACATATTTCCTCAGCATAGAAATATGGAAAGTATTATGTACTTCATCCAACTGCGGCGGTAACGCCAACCGATATGCAACTGGCCCAACTCGTTCCAAAATTTCAAATGGTCCAACAAACCTCGGACTCAACTTTCCTTTCTTACCAAATCTCATAATTCCTTTTGAAGGTGATACTTTCAGAAATACATGGTCTCCTACTTGAAATTCTAACTCTCTTCGCCTGTTGTCAGCGTAATTCTTTTGGCGACTCTGAGCCGTTTGTAATCTCTGTCTGATCTGTCTTACCTTTTCTGCGCAGTATTGCACTAATTCTGATCTCAGCACTTGATTCTCTCCAACGTCTGTCCAACATGTAGGGGATCTACATGGTCTTCCATATAGTGCTTCAAATGGTGCCATTCCGATACTTGAATGATAACTGTTATTATAAGCAAACTCTATCAATGGTAAATGATCATCCCAATTACCTTTCCAGTCAATCGCACAGGCTCTTAGCATGTCCTCCAAGGTTTGAATCGTACGTTCTGATTGTCCATCACTCTGTGGATGAAATGCTGTACTAAAATTTAACTTGGTTCCCAACGCCTCTTGTATACTCTTCCATGTTCTCGATGTAAAACGAGGGTCTCGGTCAGACACAATAGATAACGGCGTACCGTGTAGTCTAACGATTTCTCTTATGTATAATTCTGCCAAACTTTCCGGGTTTTGTTTCCATCTAATCGGAAGAAAGTGTGCTGACTTTGTGAGTCGATCCACTATAACCCAAATCGCATCTCGCTGTCTCTGAGTCTTTGGCAATGCCACAACAAAATCCATCGTCACATGCTCCCATTTCCACTGTGGAATCTCCAATGGTTGCAACATTCCAGCCGGTCTTTGATGTTCCGCTTTTACTTGTTGACAAGTCAAGCATCTCGATACAAACTTGCCAATATCTCTTTTCATCCCATTCCACCAAACGGTCCTCTTTAAATCTTGATACATCTTCGTACCTCCAGGATGAATGTTAAACTGAGAGTGATGTGCTTCACGCAGAATTTCCTGTCTTAATTCCATGTCTTTAGGTACTACCAATCTTCCTCGGAATCGAATACTTCCGTCTGCTCCTTTTTCAAAATCCGTCCTGTCCAATAATTTCTGTATTTGCGGGTTCTCCTTTTGCGCTTCGAGGATTTTATCAACCACCACTGATCTTATAGAAAGGTTCCCAATGAATGATATCCTCCTTGAAGTCGGCCATTCCAAATGACATTCTCCCATTTTCTGCATTAGTTTTCCACTCTTGTACTAACAAGTGAGCAATTATCCCAGTCTTTCTGCTTAATGCATCTGCTACCACATTAGCCTTGCCTGGATGGTAATGAATGGAAAAATCATAATCCTTCAAGTACTCTAACCACCTTCTTTGTCTCATATTCAGGTCCTTCTGGGAAAAGATATACTTCAAACTTTTGTGATCTGTGTATACTTCAAAAGTTTCTCCATACAAGTAATGTCTCCAAATTTTTAAAGCAAAAACCACTGCTGCTAATTCCAAGTCGTGTGTTGGGTAATTCTGCTCATGAATTTTCAGTTGTCTCGATGCATACGCCACAACATGTCCGTGCTGCATTAGTACACACCCGAGTCCACTCTTCGAAGCATCACTGTATATAACGAATCCTCCAGTTCCCGACGGTAAAGTCAAGATCGGTGCCGATGTTAATCTTTTCTTCAATTCCTTGAAACTTTTATCACATTCATCATTCCATATAAACTTCACTCCCTTTCTGGTCAATTTCGTCATTGGCAAAGCTAGACTTGAAAATCCTTCAATGAATCTTCTATAGTAACCTGCCAATCCCAAGAAACTTCGAATCTCCGTCACATTCTTTGGTTGTTCCCATTCTAACACTGCCTCTACCTTCATTGGATCAACTGATACTCCATCTTCTGATATGACATGTCCAAGAAAATTCACCTTGTTCAACCAAAATTCACACTTATTCAGCTTAGCATATAATTGATTATCCTTCAATATCTGTAACACAAGAGTCAAGTGAGTTCTGTGTTCTTCCCAACTTGTTGAATATACCAAAATATCGTCCACGAAGACTATCACAATCCGGTCTAATAAGTCCACAAAAATTCTGTTCATCATGTCCATAAAAGCTGCTGGCGCATTAGTCAAACCAAAAGGCATTACCAGGAATTCGTAGTGTCCATACCTGGTCCTGAATGCTGTCTTGGATATATCCTCCTCCTTGATTCTTAACTGATGGTATCCCGATCTTAAATCAATTCTCGAAAATACTTTTGCTGATTGTAACTGATCAAACAAATCATCTATTCTAGGCAAAGGATATTTATTCTTCACCGTGACTTGGTTCAACATACGATAGTCAATACACAATCTCATCGACCCATCTTTCTTCTTTACAAATAACACTGGTGCGCCCCAAGGGGAAACACTAGGCCGAATAAACCTCTTATCTAACAACTCTTGTAACTGCACCTTCAATTCTTTCAACTCAGCCGGCGCCATTCTATATGGTGCTTTGGAAATAGGTGCTGTTCCCGGTATCAATTCAATCGTAAAATCGATCTCTCTCTTTAGTGGCAAACCAGGTAACTCATCAGGAAAGACTTCGGGAAAATCCCTCACTACCTCAATGTCCTCTACTCTCGGGGTAGGCATCTTAACAGGTGTCACATTAGCTAAATAGGCTCTACAACCTTTAGCCAACAATTTCTGAGCTTTAACAGCTGATATCAGACAATCTCCTTTTCTATCCCGGATTCCCTGAAACAATAGTTCTTTCTCTCCAGGAATTTTAAAATAAACTCTCTTTTTAGTACAATCCACTAGTGCATTATATTTTGATAACCAATCCATTCCCAAGATTACATCAAAATCACACATATCAATCAGCACAAGATTAGCAAGCAAAATTCTATCTTCTATCAGCACAGGAGAGTTTTCAATATATTCGGTTGCTATAACCGAATCTCCCATAGGAGTAGAAATCATCAAATCATCACTCAGTCTAGATAATGACTTATCTAGACTTAAAGCGAACACCGAAGAAATAAAAGATCGCGAAGCTCCCGGGTCTATTAACACTCTAGCAAAACGATTGAGGATAAGAAGAGTACCTTCAATAACCTCATCCGACCCACGCGCATCTTCTGATGATAGAGCAAAAATCCTCGCCTGAGTCTTCTTATTCATATCAGCCCCGGTCTTCTTTTCACGATTAGGGCAATTAGGAGAGATATGCCCAACCTCATTGCACACGAAGCATCTTCGAGGATCCGTAGGGCACGGCTTCCCTCTATGCGAATCCTGTCCACAAATCCTGCAACGACCTCCATTCATGTTACCATTGTCATTGCCTCGAAACTGTTGACGTGGTGCACCGTTCATCCGGTTCTGTTGCTGCTGCCTTTGCTGCTTAAAAGGACGCTGATTCCCACGATTAACATTATTGTTAAAACGCTTCTCCCCAGAACGTCTCAGCTTACTCTCTTGAGCTTTGACCTGATTGTTTCTCCTTTCCAAGGTTCTTTTAAAATCATCCTCCAAAATAGAAGCTAGCTCGACTGCCTTTGCTATAGTCGTTGGTTGAGAAACCAATACCCTCGACCTTATGCCGTCCTTCAGCCCATCCACAAAACGTTGCGCTTTAATCAATTCATTAGGGCAAGCATTAGTAGCAAATCGTTGAAGTTGTTCAAACTTCGTCTCATACTGTAGCACAGTCATCGATCCTTGCACTAACTCCAAGAATTCTTTCTCCTTGCGCCGCTGAATATGGGAAGGAAAGTACTTGACGTTGAACACCTCCTTAAATTCTTCCCAAGAAATCTCCTGATTCGCAGTAAAATTATTGCGCTCGGCGGACTCCCACCAAAATACCGCCTCACCAACAAACAGGAAAGTAGCATAAATCACCCGATCCGCCTCGGGTACCTTCATACCCTTGAACAGCCGTTCCACTTCAACCAACCAACGCTCAGCCTTTTCTGGGTCATCCTCACCAGAAAACTGAGGTCCAGCCCTCTTAAATCGTTCGAGTGTTGGCGCCTTAGCATTATCATTACTACTTCCACCGTTTCGCAATTCAGCCGCCAATTGCCTAACCATATCAGACATATTCTGACTGGCTCCCTCATCCTGTGAAGGATTAGGGTTCGCATTGGTTCGACGTCCACGATTTCCAGAGTTCACCATTCTCGCGTATCTACAGTCAAAGAAAGGAGATGAATTAGAAATCTTACATATAGCTCAATTTGTAATTCACCTCTCATTCCTTTGACTCCTAGCACCGCTCACGCAAGACACAAAACATGCATAAAATAAAACAATCACAACGCAAGCATTAAAGCAAATAATTCTTTTATTCATTAATAAGAAGATTCCTACACTGAGATCCCTTATAAATCAGGGTTTTTATTACAAAAGATTTTTGAAACTAAAAACTATCCTAACTCTTTCTCCTAGCCATCCTTCCTACTCTCTTGCCTTCAGAGGTAATCATCCAGTATGTCTAAAGCTACCCAGGTTGGTGCAAGCCTCAAGTGCGTATGCCACAGAATTTCCCACATCGTCATGTATGGCCATCTGTAACCCAAAGATTTAAACATATGGTACAGAGCGTCAGACAATGCAGTAACAGTCTTGGCCCGAACATAGACAGGGTGCCTTCTCACAATCTTGGCCTCTACCATCACAAATATAGAAGGAGATCCATCGTAAAATGCTATTTCAATCTCTTCTTGCTCATATCCTTCGATCTCCACTCCTGGCATGTAGTCTAAGTAAGGATCCCACTCTGGGTCGTCTATAGGCAAGGGTTCTACATCAGCCGCTGGGTTCTGGACTTCCTCTATGTCAATCTGTAATGGGTCATCTTTGGTTCCACTCCCTATGTCTTTCTTTTTCCAGTCCTCAAGCCACTGCCTAACGGCTTCCTGCTTGTCTTTCTCATAGATCCTACCACTTCTTGTTCTAGCCATTTAAACCTACACAAGAAACGTCATCATTAGTCTTCTAAAATAAGGTTTCAGGTTCTATCTATGAATCTACTCTCACATAGTAAGTTCTTCTAGATACCCACATTCTTTCTATCAAGTTCGACTATTCCATTTCATAATTCAGCAATGTCCGTACTGTATTAGACTGAGTTTGAGGGCTCCGATACCACGCTGTCACGCCCCGAAATCCCATACCTCGATCGAAGTGCGGAAGCCAATCAATGATATACATTTGGAGGTAGAGAATCTCGGGCGCGAGACCGAACTGTCGAATTAACCACCAATTACGATCATCTCAAAAGGATGTGTAATCGGTCATGCCCATAATCAGTGCAATACACATACAAACATTAATGAATACTATGGAATGGAAATTTACTTAATAATACTGATAATCCATTTAAGAAAGTCAAATCAAATAAACCTATGAATCTATGGCACACAATTGCCATTAAATGTCATAAGCATCAAAATAAGCAAAGCAAATAATATAAACTCTAAATCTTCACGGCTCCTGCGACCGCTTCACTACTGCAACTTCCTGATCTCAATTTCCATTTGCGCCTGCATCAGAGGATGCATGAGTATTTCATAGAAACACTCAGTAGGATGTAAAAACCCACTGAATTAGAACAAACAATATGAATAGGATAAGAATAACAAAGGTTTATGAAGATGCCGCAACATCGGGACTAAACCAAGGATTTATACACCTGAAAGGTTAGTCAATAATAATTCCAACCCGCAAGTAAGGAAAACAACAATAAGGCTCCTACTACACATATGAGTAAGGAGGGAATGATAATCATATTAAAAAGCTCCAGACATTAAAAGTGAAAGGAGTACAATTTCTGCTCGCTGAACCGATCACCCGCAAGTGACTATACCAGAACCACCCTAGGGGTCCTCTTTTTGGAACCCTGCCATGCGTCTAGGATGCTGGCCCCACCAGTGCTTACGGGCACGATGGGCGGAGACTGATGACCTTCCGTAATGTCAACAATCTAACGTACGTATGTTGCCTCTTTTTGGGCAGTGTGGAACCGCAGTACCACGAATATTAGTGACCCCGCAAGATCAAGCAATGGCATAATGTGAGCATACTATGAATCCACTTCCGGAGAAGTCCCGCAAGACCTCTAGTGGAGGAATCAATCAAATAATCATGATGAATAATAATTCAAGGAAATAGAGGCCGCAACGCTCTAACCACATAAGGTGTCAATCACCGGAACAGACTCACATACAGAGTATAAGTGGGAATGTCACACAAAGAGAATAACACAATCCATACATACGTTCATGCTCAGCCCTAGATGGAAATCATATAGGTCTTATTGAAATATATAAATCAGAGACAAGGTATTAATGAGTCTTAGATGATTTGGATTCCAAATGGAACCTCAAACCGACACAAACGCTTTATCTTCAAATACACGATTACGGTATTCTTAACATAGGTATCACCCATCTATCATATTAACCATAACCCAACCTTACTGTGATAATCATAAGGATATAGTCTAGTATTGGTTACTAGCACGTCATATCATCTTCACATCTTATTAAGTGGTTTTACTTAAGTACTTAGTGTTTTCACTTGGATTCTGCTCACTGTCTTTTGCATAACAGTCCACTTCCGGCGGCTCCCAGACTCTGTACAGTTAATATTATCTTCTGAAATTTTTACTGAGAGTACCCTTATGAGTCTAGTTTCTAACCCCACCGGTTTTATATTTTTCTGATATCATATGAATTAGTTATGAATTATTCACTGTCGACTGTCCGTGCAGAAACAGTTCTGGCCGAAAGTGAGAAACTTGATTAAACTTTAATTAACTTATACCGTACCACTTATAGATGATATTATACTCATGATAGATGATAATACTCCCCTCCTAGATCAATTACAGATCCTGGAATTAACTAGAATTACAAAAAGATTCCCTTTTTATCATGTTTCTCCCCATATAACACAACCTTAGACCAAATATCTTTCAATTAAGTCGATTTAAGCAAATCGATCATTAAAGCATAAGACTCAATCATTAGACATCATAATCAGAACAATATCAGAACTTTTATCTTCTGTAAAATTAATAAAGCATCCATCTTTGATGTGATTTACCATCTAGACATGAAACATGAAGGCATATATGCATGTATCGCAATACACATGGAAAGACAAGACATAAATCATTAATCCCGCAAGATTCAAAGCAATACTCCAAGAAAATCAGTAAGAATACTCATCATATAATGTGAGAAAAGAATAAGAAGAGAGGGAAAAACCATCCTACTCTTTATCACCACAAGACGTCGCCTTTCTACGCGATGTTCGTCTCCTCCGCTTCCTTCAAAGCTTCCCGATCCAAGCTCTTGAGCAATTCCCACAAGAAGAGGTCTTCTAAGAGAGGGATGAACGTGGGAAGGAGAAGGGAAAGCCTCTGGACGTTCTAGGGTTTAGTTTTCAAAAGCACAAGCCTAGACTCTATGGGTTTATATAGAGTTTTTAGAAGATCTTTGCCCAATCAATTCTACCATATCTTCGGCACTTTCCACCAATGGGAGAGTCCCTAAATCACCCTAGGAACGTGCAATATAAGTTTAGTTAGGATATGACATCTTTCCCAAACAAATCCGCCTCAAAATTAGGTTAGGATTCGCCAAACCGCAACTGGCGATCGATCGGGCAATACGGCGATCGATCGTCCTGCCCTGATTACCAATCGCGCGATGGCGCCGATCGAAGCCGATCGATCGTGTTCCGTAAACCGATCGATCGTTTTCAGAGCGATCGATCGTGTTTATTCAATTTCCCATATCTTTTTACTCCGAACTCCAAATCACACAAAATTGGTGTCGTTGGAAAGCTCTTCTCACCAACTTTAATTTAAACACAGCACCACACGGTCAAATCAACCACTAAGAGGGTCAAATTTCAGTTTTAAGATACTTACTAATTTTTCGGATGTTACATCTGGTGTCGAAACCAGTGGTGGTTTTGGTGCCGATTTTAAAACCCAGAATTTGTTCTACTTATTGCCATTACCCTCTTCTCGACCAGAAGGATTTTAGATTGTCGTCATCACGTTGTGTTCTAATGGGAACACAAGAGGTACCTAACTTCAATCAAGGAAAAAGGAAGGAGAAGACAAATGAAGAAAAAGAAGTAGTCTTTCTATTGCATAATCCCAAACAAGAGAGGAAGACCACCCCTTTATAAAGAAGGGGGCATCTCCCTAGGAGACGTGCCAGCTAATGCGCCATGTGCCTTGGCTGGCCATCAGCTGGTCCATTACAATACTATTAATTCAAATCTCAATCATGCACGTATTGCATCTTATTGATTTGCAACTGAAAAGTAAAGTAGTCATAATATAGAAAATCCTAGTTATAGAAATCAATACGTCCTAAAATAAATCTTGCTCTAGAGTTGTGCTAGCGTACACAACACACCAACCCAGTGTTGTCGCCGCCTCAATGGTGGACCTCCGGAGAGATCTGGCCGCCTGAGGTCCTAAGTTGTCACCTCTCTTCCAAAATCTCACCTCTACTCCGCTTGCCGCTGCCACCCTCTTTTCTAATGATCGGATTTCCGCTTGTTGCCGCCGCCCTCTTTTCTAACCCACCGCCTTTCCTTCGCGTTGACATGCCGAATTGAGCCCAGGCTCCACGGTGTCGTCCTCCTCTGCCCCATGCTTCGGCCTCTCTTCTTCTTCCTTTTGCTCGTACAATCAAGCATGGGCCGGTTCAAAATTTTTTTCTCTTGTTTGAACAGTCGACCACGGGTTTAAGACTCGGTTCAGGTTCACTTTGGACCAGTAATTTTGTTTTAATTAATCTTCTTAATTTTACTCGCAAGTGAATGAATCGTGTTTGGAGTATAGTCGCACAATTCTTACGAGGTCGAACCCACAGGGATTTGTGTAGCAGAAATCTAATCGAATCCTAATTAAACCCTTGACTAAACTATGAAACTTGTAGAAATTGATTAACTAACTAACTAACGACTAATTAAAATCAATTAACAGAATAAAAATCTGAACTTTATCAAATTAATAAAATACTAAGGCTTTGGAATCGGCATGCAATAAATTATAGAGAACCCTAACCCTTCAATTATTTATCATTCTCCAAATACTCGTAACAATCTAGAATCCTATTCACGTTGTTACGGAAGATTTTACTTTAATGCACAATTACTCATACAAAAATCACGTCCTTCATGCTATTTAAATTAACAACTCAAATCACTAGATGTATCCACTTACGAGTAAATCACAATTAGTATCCGATTTGTTATTTAACCAATTAGAACAAGCATGCATTGATAATAGTAATTCCAAATCATAGCAAAAATATGATTAATGTTATATCCGAAAATAACTACGCAATTAACAACAGGAACGCATAAATATTATAGTATAATCCTGGGAGAAAAATATTAACTTTCACATCTCAGGCATTCTCTATAACTACTACAGCCTCATCCTAGCCTTAGCAACAAATCTAGCCACACATATTAATTAAAACATAGGTAAAATGCATAATAAAACTCATTGGAATTAAAAGAATTAACTTACTTGACTTGAAGAAATAAATAAAAATGTCAACTTTGATCTTCCTTTGAATCAGCCACAAAGTGTCACTCCTTGCAATTGAATCTCCGGATTTACAATTGAACTCGAATTACACAAGTATAAAATAAAACTCCTAACACTGAAAATAAAAATTGTAAAAGAACAGTGACAATGAAAACTGCTCTCGGTCGTCTGTCTCAAGCAACAGTTCATACACTTTCAACCTAATACAGCAGCTAAGATGAAACAGAATGAAAGGAGACAAAATTGAAATAAAAATTTGATACTGTAAAAAAATTGCAAGAAGCTACTGTCTGGTCGTCTCTCTCGAACGGCTCTCTTTGACGTCCTGCTTTGTCCTATTTTTTATACATGAATTGCTGACAGTTCTTCCATTCCCAAATCAGCAATCTTCCAAACTCAAACCATCAGTTCTTCCTAAATCCAGAAGGTTGCAGCTCCAATTCGCGTCCAAATTTGTAAAAAAAAAAACCCAACTTTACTCTTCTCGAACAGAACCGAGATCACCCAAAATGAAGTTTTCCAAATCTAGCACCAATCTGCCCCTTTTCAATCCTCAATTGAAACAGAAATTGTAGCAACTTACCAATCCGAAATAGCTTCAAAGCTCGATTTGCCTGATTCGCCTCGCAACCTTCCCGATTTGGTAATTTCCAAATCGAGATTTCTTCCTTCTCTCTGTTCACGATCTGCTGTTCGAGCTCCTCACTGTCTTCTCTGTCTCTGTTACAATCGGCCTCGCCATCGACCATCAAACTGCCGTCGCTCTTCCGTCTTCCGGCGCCTCCACGCCCTCGGTTCTCCACAAGCACTCTGCTCCTCTCCCATGGCCGCCGTCATCTCTTTATCAACGCTTGAGCAAAGCTCATATTTGCCATTAGCCTTCGTCGTCTCGAACCCAGGCCCTCAGTCCGCCGTCGACCGTCTCTCGCCGTCGGGTTCTCTCCCCCATGAGCACCGCTCTGCTCTGGAAAAGAACACCTGAGCAGCAGCTCGGGTTGTTTCTTTTAATTCTTTTTTTTTCTTTCGACCTGACCCACATATCGAACCGATTCTCTTTTCTTTTTCATTTTTTTTCTTTTGACTTAGTTAAAACTCATTATAACAATCTCATCCGCTTGATCAAATCTAAACGCCCGTACATTAATTCCACGCCCGTCTTCTTCACCAGTGAACATCAACGGTTCAGATTTTTGACGCTCTTGATCTTAGCTCTTGGGTCACTTTGGCACTTCAAAAATCCGTCTAATGGCTTCACTTTTGGCTGTTCTGCAGTACGAGCACATGAACCTATACAAAATAAAATATGTCCCAAATTAGACGCACCAAATATTTATAAAATTACATAACATATCTAAATTGAGTCATTTAAAGCAAAATACTTATTCAATTCCTAATTACTCAACTAATTACTAAAACTCACTTTATTCCTTATTTTAACTAGAAATTATGACTAACAAACAGGTAAAAAGGCATATAAAAATGTGTATTTTTCATGCATAACAACCAATATTTTTAAAACAGGACCGGACCACCCAATTTTCTCCCAAACCACTGAAGAAGCAAGAGCTCGAATTTTACAGGTTTGGACCACCTGTCTATTTGTTATATGCTCTTCTGATCTACTCTTTACATCTATTTCATTCGCTATTCACTCGATGCAGATACATTCCAGAAAAATGAATGTGCACCCAGATGTCAATTTCGAGGAGCTTGCTCGCTCAACTGATGATTTCAATGGAGCACAACTAAAAGCAGTTTGCGTAGAAGCTGGCATGCTTGCTTTACGTCGAGATGCTACAGAGGTGCTTATTTGAAATCACTATCAACTAGGCGCATTTGTACTGCTTTCAAACAGTACCCCGCAAAATACTGTGGGGTTATATGTTTGGCTTTTGAAATGGAGAGGTTACAACACCTCTCCCACTTTTTACCATCTTTCAATGCTCATTTTTTCAATGAAATTCGCCGGTCCAGGACATTTAAAAAAAAAACTTTGTTTGAGGGGGGGTTCGAACCTCAATCTTGGTCGATGGCGGTCTGGTTTTGAAAACCTTGCTTTGGATGAACCAAGCAAGTTATCTTCTTCTTCTTGCCGCCTTGTCCTTCATGCTGACCCTATGCCGGATCAAGCCCAGGCTCCACGACATCCTCCTCCTCTGCCTTGTGCTTCGGCCTCTCCTCTTCTTCCTTTTGCTCGAGCAGTCAAGCACGGGCTGGTTCAAAATTTTTTCTCTTGCTCGAACAGTCGACCACAGGTTTAAGACTCGGTTCAAGTTCACTTTGGACGAACCAGGTAAGTTATCTTCTTCTTCCCTTGTGGCCCTATTTGTTTGTATAGATATAATCTATGATCCGAAATGCATGTGCGTGGTATTAAAACTTTGATTCATAAATCAAAGTCTCCTATTCCTAGCCTGAAATAGTTTCTTAACTGTTATACCCTTCAACATTTAAAATTAGATTTAAATTATTTTTGGTTATTTATATTAAT
Organism: Houttuynia cordata; assembly: GCA_039654745.1. Taxonomy (NCBI): domain Eukaryota; kingdom Viridiplantae; phylum Streptophyta; class Magnoliopsida; order Piperales; family Saururaceae; genus Houttuynia; species Houttuynia cordata. The sequence goes on along the minus strand of CM077502.1, from coordinate 47,340,834 downwards.
TTCTTTATCTTGCTTAATTAGATTGCTAGAATTTTAGAGTTTTCTTTAGTTGTTTAAATTTAGTTGGATCTCAAGTTAGTTGTCTTGGATCATATTTGGTGGCCCATGCATTTTAAATTAGATTTAAATTATTTTTTGTTATTTATATTAATTTCTTTATCTTGCTTAATTAGATTGCTAGAATTTTAGAGTTTTCTTTAGTTGTTTAAATTTAGTTGGATCTCAAGTTAGTTGTCTTGGATCATATTTGGTGGCCCATGCATTCTTACGCTACGAGAATCAGCTTGAATTTTATAGCGTTTATTACTTGCTTCAATTTAATTATGGATCTCTCTATGCAAATCATGAACATGTCTTGCAAATGCATCATCAGACTCATAAATGCAAACATGAAGGTAAATGAGAATAAGATCTACAGGCTATCTGGGTTTGTAACCATGAACAACTTCAAATGGACTCATTTCTATAGACGTATTGACTAAATTGTTATATGCAAATTGAGCGAAAGGAAGAATTGAATCCCAATTTTTATTACTTTCTCTCACCAAACAACGTAAAAGGTTGTCAAGACTTCGATTCACTATTTCTATTTGACCATCGGTTTGAGGGTGATAGGCAGTGGAGAATTTCAGCTTCGTTCCGACTATATGCCAAATGGTTTTCCAAAAATAACTCATGAATCGGACATTTATATCAGACACGATGGTTTTTGGTAAACCATACAAGCTCACGATCTTATCAAAATAGATTTTACCAATTTTAAATGCTTCAGAGGTTTTAGAACAAGGAATGAAGTGGTCCATCTTTTAGAAGCGGTTCACTACAACAAATATGGAATCATGCTTTATAAAAGTACGATGTAGTCCAAGCATAAAATCTATACTAGCATCTTGCCAGGGACGATCTGGCATAGGAAGAGGAGTGTAGAGGCCAGTATTTTGCTTTTTGTGCTTGGCTAGTTGCAATGTACGACATTGACTAATGATCTTAGCAACATCTCTTTATAGGCTCGGCCAATAAAATTGGCGTTTTACTTCCTCAATGGTTTTGTCACACCCAAAGTGTCACGCTAAGCCACTGACGTGAACTTCCCACACTAAGAAATCCAGCATGAACATATGGGAAATGCAAAGCTTATTTACTTTGAATAGGTACCCATCGTAGAGATGGTAGCCATCATGGGAAAAGGCCGACTCACTACTCAGGGCTAAGAAAATCTCTCTAAAGTCTGGGCATGACGTATAGTCCTCCTTAAGTCTATCAAAACCTGTAACTTTGGCATTCAACATAGAAAGTAAGAATGCTCTATGGCTAAATGCATCAGATGCTTTATTCTCAACCCTTACTCGACGTTTCAACACAAAAGTATAAGACTACAAAAACTTAATCCACTGACCATGTCGAGAGTTAAGTTTCTTTTGAGAGTTAAAATAATGCAAAGCCTCATGATTTGAATAAAGAGCAAATTTATGCGGTAGAAGGTGATGTCGCCAGTGACGTAAAGCTTGCACTACCGCATAGAATTTTTTATCATAGGTAGAGTGTTTTCGCTTAGCCTCATTTAACTTCTCACTAAAGTAAACAATTGGATGACGCTCTTGACTAAGGACGCCACCTATGCCTATACCATATGCATCACATTCAACCTCAAAGACCTTTTTAAAATATGGTAGGCACATAAGTGGTGCTTTGATCATCTTCTTTTTTATCTCCATAAATGCTTTGGCGGCAGCATTTGACCACTGGAAGTCACATTTCTTCAGACAATCAGTTATATGAGACATAATGGTGATAAACCGACGATAAAAAGTAGTAAGCCTATGAAAATTACGAACATCATGAATATTCTTGGGCTCAGGCTATTCAACTATTGCCTTAACTTTTTTAGGGTTAGCAGAAACTCCCTCAAATGTAACTATAAAACCCAAGAAGATAACTTGATGTGTAAAAAAAGGACACTTCTTAAGGTTAGCATAAAGACTCTCTTTCCTCAAGGTGTTAGAGACTAGGATAAGGTGGTCTAGAAGTTGCTTCTTGGTTGTACTATAAATTGGTTATCGCATGGAAGATTATTAATTTTAGAACTTTCCTAGTTTAGTTATGAGTTTTATATGGCAATTGCTTTTGTACAGAATTTTAGTTATAATAAGATTTTATTCTCGTTTTTAATTTTAGGAAAAATATAAGTTGGTTTTATATTTCTTTCTTGGAGTAGAATTTTCTTTGTAATAAGTTTATTTAAAGCCCCTAACATTAAAAAAAATAGAAAATGATGATTTCTTGAAAAAATAACTGATGATGCTAAACAATCATGGTGTCGATGTCATGGTCCAGTGTTTATTCCAGCGGTAATCTCTGTGGTGATTTTAGATAAATTTATTCATTTTATCCCTCTTTCCCCTCCATTTATCTACCTTCGCGTGTTGTCCGCTACGTCAAGGCTACAAAAAGAATGATAATTCTAAATCACCCCGTTTCCATCATTACCTCATCATTCTACAAAACCCTAACTTTTTCCTCGTTTAATTTGCAAAGCTCTATAAAGAATATCGATCCCACCAATCAACTCATTTAGATAGCTTCAAGAAATCCATTTTGGTTCAGCAACAAGCAGATGAGATAGACCACCTCATTCCTCTGCAAGTTCGTATAGAACACGACATGACACCAGAATTAGCAAATATGAGAAGCTCAATATTTGATAGGCCCATCCAAACTTCCTGATGCAAACTGCATGTATATGAACAGAAAAATAACCGTTGTCGAATTTCGATGCATGCAGACGCACAAGTATCACACAAAGAGACAACAGACACAGAAACAGACAGGAAGGGAGGGAGTTAAAACTTTACCTGTCTGACAATTGCATTGGTTGAGTTCGTGAATTCACTAGTCATGCCTTTCCAGACAACTCTTCCTTCGTGAAGGAACAGTAATCTGCAAAAATGGCACTCTTGCTTCTTAGATTACATAAGGAACGAATATTTAGATAAAAGCAGAAAGAATAAAAAACTATCAAATGCCCATCTAATAGTACTAAGTTAGCAAGTATTTTTCAAAAAAAAAAAGTTCTATGTTCGGGGCCGTTTGGATCATATTCTTGGGAGTGGATGTTTTGGATTTTTTAGGATCCAAACGGTGATTCTTGGGAGTGGATGTTTGGGATTTTTCACGATCCAAACGGCCCCTTAGTAAATAACAACAACATACGAAGCTATTTTCCAGGTTTTTCAAGGGCAACTTCATCTTCACCCTTTATATGCACTGATGAGATCTTTCACAACAGTGAAAGCAATGGGATCAAGACCTGAAGTGGGCACATCATACTATGAATCTGCTCTAAAGAGGAAGGTTCCTTCAACTAAATATTTCCAAGAATTGTAAAACCTATATAAAGACATGCAAAGAGGCACAATTAGAGAACAACCGTTTTCTTTATAACATTTAGCATATTCATCCTGTCATCGATGTTTAGCAAACTTCTAATGTGACAGCCTCACCCCTTCTACAAATATCTTTTCCGTCTACATATAATTTATGTCTATGGACTGATATTAAGCCTATTCAATTAATAAAGTTGTCATGATCAAATCATATAAACAAAAGAACATTTTCGGTTTGCTCCTTTCATTCTCGAAAATAGCATTTAGAAATGACTTTCTCCAAAAGATATGAAATAAAACTTCTAACTAAATTCAGATAATTGCAAATTGCATCATACCTAAAAAGTATGAAATGATAATTGTGAAAATCTTGATTGAAAAGAAGCAAGGCATCCATTGAAAAAGTGGCCATTTGGGAGCAGTTAGTTGTTGTTTGCCTTGTTCCAATGATCAACGTAGTCCTTCCTCATCTAAAAGTGCTTGTAAGAATGAAAACTTTCTCAATCGCAGATAGCACTGCTGCCAGCTTCTTTGCACACAAGCTGGCACAATACTGCATTCACAGTTGGTTTCCCGTTCAAGTTTGCGTTTGCGCAGAGGTGGATGCCCCCTTATCTATGAACGTGACCCTCATATCATACCATAAACACAACTGCTACGTGTCCAGCCCCATGGATGTTGAAGCATAGAAGGTGCACTTGATGCATATTGCCTCATAAGGCAACTATTTACATCCAAAACCAGTCGGCACTGGAGTAGATTTCTACTTCTTTAACAAAATAAACAACACAACCGGTCGACACTAAAAGACAAATGTTTAGATAACTTGTTCCATGCAATTATAGAAGGGGCAAACAGGACAGAGGAAGTACTTAAAATTAAACCTGGAGCAACAAACAGAAACCAGCAGAAGGCATTTCACTCAACCCAAAAACATGCATTCAATAGCATCAATATATATTCCGTCCCCTCCAAGAGGGTAACAAATAAGCATCAACCCAATTCCCCTTCCTTCCGTCGAGTAAAAATTACGCTAGAGCAAGGAAAAAAAGTACTAATACATCTATTGCAATTAAACACAACCCAGATTATTTTAATTGAATTTGCGAACATAAAAATCTTGAGTTCTTTGATTCTTTCATGTTGTTCTCAACCTCACTTGGCACTTGCAAGTTGTGTGCGGAGGAGCTTGGCGGCAGAAACCATGTTAGTGAGAGCGGGCTTGACCTCAGCATACTTGCGGGTCTTTAGACCACAGTCAGGGTTGACCCAAAGAATGTTGGTCTCAAGCACAGCAAGCATCTTGTTGATACGGTCGGCAATTTCCTCGGTAGATGGGATACGAGGAGAGTGGATGTCATATACACCAGGGCCAATGCCAGCACCGTATTTGACGCCCTCACGGAAAACGGAGAGTAGCTTCTCATCCGAGCGGGAATTCTCAATGGTGATCACATCGGCATCCATGTTAATGATGGAGTGAATGATGTCGTTGAAGTTGGAGTAGCACATGTGAGTGTGAATCTAAAAAATACAATTCACACAGCCAAAATGAGAACAATTGCTTCTGATTTCAATATGAGTTTATAGAATGCTTGAGACCTCACAGATTAAATTAAAAGAGCAAGTACCTGAGTAGTGTCCTTGACACCAACATTAGTGATTCGGAAGGAGTGGACTGCCCAATCCAAATAGTATGCCTGCTCAGATTTTCTCAGAGGCAAACCTTCTCTCAAAGCAGCCTCATCAATTTGAATGACCTGAATACCAGCAGCTTCAAGATCTTCAACTTCATCTTTAATAGCCAATGCAATCTGATAGCAGGTCTCAGATCTGATACAACCATATAATCCAACTATTCAGTACATCACACAGAATGCATCTACATAAAAATGACTAACGAAATGTGATAACATTTACCTGGGCTGGTCATTTCTAACGAAGGACCAGTTGAGGATGGTAACGGGACCTGTCAACATACCCTTCATAGGCCGAGAGGTCATGCTCTGGGCCATTTTGGACCAGAACACAGTCATGGCCTTGGGGCGGCTCACATCACCATAGATAACAGGTGGCTTCACACAGCGAGACCCGTAAGATTGCACCCAACCATTGACAGTGAAGGCAAAGCCTGACAACTGCTCACCAAAGTACTCAACCATATCGTTCCTCTGCAAACCAAACTATGATCATTTAAAAAGGCCAATCCTCACGTATACAGAACTCAAGCTCAAAACATGTTACAATAAACCGACCTCAGGTTCTCCATGAACCAGAACATCAATGTCAAGCTCTTCCTGGAGCTTGACAACTTTGCTAATTTCCTCTTTGATGGCCTTCACATATTCCTCCTCCGAGATCCTGCAGCCATGTTTAAATTTAGTGTGTATTGCAGCTCACTGACACTGAGAAAAATGCAAACTGCAGATTAGCTTGGGCTATAGGTTTTCACTCACTTGCCAGCCTTGTATTCACGGCGCACTCTCCTCAGGTCCATGGTCTGAGGGAAGGAACCAATGGTGGTGGTTGGAAGGATGGGAAGGTTCAAGTTCTTCTGCTGGGCATCCAACCTTGCACTGACATTTGTTGCGCGACGATGGTCTGAGCCCTTCAATGCAGCAGCCTGAGAAAAACAGGATATAAGGAAGTTACTTCCCAGAGGTACAAAGACAAACAATCGCATCACTTCGCCTGAACACTTACAGCTTTTTGGACTGCCTCGTTGGTGACCCTAGGTGAGGATTTCCTGGATGCCTGAGCAGCAGCATTGGCCGAGAAGAACTCCTGAAAAATTAAGTGAAGATCTGTAAGACACTTAAGGAGAACAAAATAGTACTGAAAGTTTAAAAATACGGTTTCACATAAAAGAGCATATCTCAGACAAAACCTCAAGATGATTTTATACAGTAATGATACAAACAGAAATATGCCAACTGAAGTAATGACTTACGGCATCTTTCTGTCCAGCGAATGCCTTTGCCAAGGCATTGACCTCAACAACCTTCTGAGCAGCAAAAGCAAGCCATGACTTAATTTCATTGTCAAGCTTGGTCTCATTCACCAAATCAACAGCAGTGTGGAGAAGAGAGCATGAGGTGGACACCACAAGCTTGTCTGGGACCAAAACAAAACGTTAGGCCATGTTCATATACACAGCAATGACAACATACCAGCCGAAAATACCTTTTCCCACAATAGTTTCAAGACTCTGAAGAGTGGTGAGAGAAGCAGCAAGATCATTAGCCCAAATGTTCCTTCCATCAACAACTCCAGCAAAGAGGTGCTTTCCTTGAGGGAAGCCAACACCCTTGACCACATCAAGAGTTTTTGTCCCACGAACAAGATCCAAACCAATGGCAGTCACACCCTTGAGGCCAGTAAGAGTTCTGCAGCAGACAACCAGTCAGTTCCATGTAGAAAACAAGAAAAGTACTTAAATCAATTGGCCCAAAGCCGTTGTTGTAAGATTAATGCCTATTTCCACCCAACTTACTTGTAGGCCTCTGCAGGAACATCAGCAAAATAGGTCTCAACAAGCACGTTCAAGCCAGAAAGGGTTGATTCCAACTGAGAGTAAGCCTCAGTAAATGCTTGCAACTGGTGAGCGTCCAGATCCATCACAAGGGTGGGCTCATCAAACTGAATCCATGAAGCACCAGCTGCCTTCAATTCACTTATTACTTCCCTGCAGGAGGAGCGTTGATCAGGATTATATCAAATTAAACTAAAAAAATTAAGACAATCAAGAATGATCTTTACTCAAATATCCAAAAAAAATTGATCCTTACTTGTAAATTGGCAAAATCTTGCCCAAAAGTGAAAGAAGGGGGAATGTTTTCTCAACACCCTTTGCGGGCTTAGACAACAAGAGGTAAGAGACAGGGCCAACAAGAACTGGGACAGTATCAATTCCAAGCTGCATATAGCAAATAGATATCAATGGAAATCCAACAGCCCGACAAATATAACCAATTTAAATCATCATCATAGGCCTTATTCCAGCTATCTGGGATCGGCGGCATAGATTATATACTGCGTTTGACTCTTGTCGGAATCAAAATAGTACAAAATCCATACAAAGAAACATAGTGGCAAGTTTTTACGCCAGATGCCCTTCCTGACGCAACCCTATGAAGAGGGGTTGTGCCAAATCGCATCTAAAAAAAATCAAATCAAACCAAAAAACAAAGGATTGAAATTTTTATCAACATCTACATACCGTCTTAGCCTCCTTGTACTCATTCACAGCCTTATGAGAAGCATAGGAAAATGTTATTTCTGGTCCCAATTCAGGAACAATGAAATGGCTGAATGAAAAGGCACAAGCAATGTTGTTGATCAACCACTTGCAAACAGCAACATCTAAGTTACCACTAACATTACAGAGATAGTAAGTTAAACAGTACTTACTAGTTAGTGTCAAACCACTTGGTCATTTCCATAGCAGGAACGGAGGCGTTGCCTCTAGCCATGGAGAAAAAGATGTCAAACCCGATCTCACCACCGGTGTAACTGTATCTGGTGGAACAGCACCAAGCATGGCGGTGGTATCAAGCACATGATCGTAGTATGAGAAAGTGTTGCTTGGAATGTACTTGATGCCGGCACTCGCCATCTGCTTCCAGATGGAGCATCTGAGCTCTGTGGCGACCTTCTGCAGGTCCTCGGCACTGCTCTTCCCGTCCCAGAAGGATTCCAGTGCAAACTTGAGCTCTCTCTTGGGGCCCATACGGGGATAACCGACAATGTGCGATGCCATTTTGCTGATCCAAATAGCTAAAGGGTCAATAAGCTCATACATATAAAACAGATAAACAACCTCAACGAATCAAGAATCAAAAACAGAGCATTGACAACAGAAACATTAGATCTAGAGGCTAAATTAAGACACTTTAACAATAACAATGCTTAAAGAACAGATCTACTGAGAAAGAACACAAACGACAAACTCCAACCAACACCACCGACCATTTAATACGGAAAAGCAAATGCCTGTAAGACCATATCTACAAGAATATGTACGAAGCAGCCGACGTGAAGTTCCTCAAATAAGACCTACCCACCATATCACAACCATTATAAAAAAAACAGCCACTAGCACCAATCTTCTATCAGATTAACACCATTACAAAGGCCTACACAATTACCTTACAAGCATGAATGAACATTTAAATAACATACTAGTTCAAATTGCATTCATTCGCGAAGAACTTGACCCGAGTCGCGACAATACAAGAAGAAACGCGTAATCAGATCCCGTGCTAGCACAAACATTCGGGCCAGATCTAGAGAGACCCTCACTCAGATCTACTCATTCTATTACCTCCAGCCCCCACCTCCCAACTAAACTCATGTAGACAAAGCAATTGTCATTACAATCCTAAACCGTACTCAAAACGACATGAAAGCGAGATTCAATCACTTAAATCCACTCGAAACACTAGATCTGGCTCTGAAACACAACCCAGAGAACAAAAAAAAAAGCTCAAAAAAAGCAAATACGCACCAACAGATTTCGCCGGAAAAGCACTATGAAAGACCGAAAGAAGCAGAAGCAAAGTGGGAAAGAACGAAGAGAAGGAAGAAACGGAGAGAGGAAACGATTATATAAAAAGGGAGGGAAGAAGCAGAGGCTGGGCGAGGGAGGAGGAGAAAAGCTCGCTCACCTTTGAGAGAGCGCTTGCTTGACTGGATCCTCTTGTGCTGCAGGGGAAGGGGCAAGAGGCGAGGAATGCGCGAGTGGAAGGCGGAGGTCTTTGGGGTGTGTTATTTATAGGCCCCAAGCGATGCCGCGAAGAAATCAAATCCGCTGTTGAAGCGAGGGCGCTCGCGCACCGGAAGGTCTGTGCGCGCGCTCTGTCCAGAGACATGATTTTGACTGAGCCCACACACGATCCCTGTGCATCATCGATTTTGTGAAACTTCACCAGTGGATGCAAGTTCCCGAGGCGGACAGGCACTTGTGAACGTAAATCTGCTGCGGAGGGCAACTATTTACCACGTGAGTAGCTGGGGCGCTGACATGTCAGTGTCCCATTGGTGGCTAGATTTGCGTTCGGCACTTGTAGAACTGGCTGGAGGTGGTTACTGCCATGGAATGTCGTATCGGATATCGGTCGGCTAAAGAGACGAAATATCGGAAATATATTAGAGATATTGTGTAAAAAAATATCGGTAGTCAAAAATTAGTTTTATCTTATATTTTCACAATCTAACTTTTAAAATGAGTTATACTAATTTAAACAAAGAATAAATTTCAAATATGCCTATTAAGATAGAGAACAAACATAAAAAGGTTTTTTTTTTAAAAAAATAATTTTGAAATTTTTTTAAAAAATAATTTTTTAATTCATAAAATACCGATATATCGACGATATTTGGAATTTAAAAAAAAAACGATATTGATGGGTATCGATGTATCGGTTTAGGCCCGATACCGATATCTTGCCGATATATCAGCGAGACGATTTTCCATGCTTACTGCTAAGTGCTAATCTATATTTACCATTTTTACCCTCGGCTTTCCTTTTGTTCATTTTTATACTCTTTCTGTTCAATATAGCCTGTCTGAATTTGAAAATAGGCAGGTTCAATATAAGGCGGCTAACTTTGCCTCCTCACTACCCAAGACACAGAAGAGGGGGGAGGAAAACTATTCTTCCTAGGGGCCTTAAGAGTTCAATGAATTTTACACACTTTTAAATGTAGACAAGCTTATTAGATGGATGAAGTATTGCTTTCATTTTTTATAAGTGGTACGAAGAAAATACTTCAGTCTAACCTTTTTTTCTCTCTAATCTAAACAAAAAAGTTAAATCTACCTACCCCTGATTTGACGTCCATGGTCAGATTGAGTCATGACTCATACAAAATATACAATTTTCTAAAGAAATTGTGGGAAATATTCATGTGTGTTTACAGTTCGCCTAGCCTGACCAATTTGAGATTACCAAGCAACACATTACACCAAGGAGAGTTTGCCGCGTTATTATGGGAAAGAAAAGGGTAAATAGAAGGAAAAATTACAACTTTACCTAATATTTCGTGTCACCCCGTCCGCGCGGCCCTTGGTCCTCCTCTCCGATCACAAAATATGGTCAAAAAATATTTTCTTACGGAAGTGAGGAACGGATGAGGTTGGTGTGCAGAGTTGGTGGCAAGTGGTGATGGGCCACTCACCTGGCACTATCATGGGAGTGGAGAGGGTTTTATTTTTCAATAATTTTCATCTATACGTGAAATATTAAAGTGTTATCTAGACTTGAATATTTTTCAAAAAATTTCTAAATAATATATACCGACCGAGAAAGAGAAAAACTTATTTCTCGATCTGGTTATCGGACATGCTATGCAGGCGCCAGTGTGGCGCTGCCCCCGTGTAGTCTTTTTTTTTACCTAGACTCGAAATGCGTCACTTGAAATGATGCCTTCTTATTGTAAAAAGAAATGTGTCATTTTAATTGATGTCGTATATTTTCTTTGGAATGAGACATATGGAATGATGTATTCATTTTAGGTTTATTTTAACCACTTCCCCCCTCTTGGGCTATGCCGAAATATGCCAACCAAGCCCTTCCTCCCCCACGTCTCTCTTTTTTCGGCTTTGTCGCCCCGATTGCCTCCTCTCTTTTGTCCAACCAGTCATCCTGTCCACCTCCTCTATTTCTCCTTCTACGTCGCCTTGCCCACCTCCTCTCTCTTCTCCGGCCAGTCGCCCCTCCCAACCTCCTCTATTTCTCCTCCTTCGTCACCCCACCCTTCCTCTACTAACGCTGACTCGCCCTAGCCATCTGACTCGCCTTCTTCCCTCGGTCTGCATCCAATTCCTCTACTTACAGACACAAGATGCAGATTGATGCAGTAATAAACTCTCATTTGTCAATCACAATTCAAATGCATACAATCTAGCAAATAATTGGTCGTTTGTGATTGATTTAGCTCTAGCATTTTATCAAATAGTGGATTGATTAGTGTGTTTTATCATTTTTCATGTGTGTAGTTTATTTGAGATCATGCAATATGCATTCATTATTATTAAAAAAGTTAAGCATTTATAATGATTTGTATTTACATGCAAACCCTCATTTTTCATTTGATTTCTGTATTAAGCACTTGTTTCAAAAAAATTAATTTGAGTAGTATTTTATTAGTATTTATTAAAAGTTATGTGAGTAAAGATAGTGGAAAAAATGGTTCATTTGTGCTAAGGTGGGAGAATTGCAATCAATATAGGTGAATACGAAGGAGGTGAAATCTCAAGATAGTTTATTAGTAAGTCAAGCATTTAGGAAGAATTAGAGATGCAAGAAAATGGGATGGGACCAAATAATTTAGAAAATTCGTATCAAGTGTAAGATGCCTCTTTTTTGGAACAACGACCACCGTACTACCAATTGATTATGACAATTCTACGCAACAAATGCTCTATATTGCGCCTCGTGTGTATACATTCGAGCTATTTGTAGAAAAAAATGCTCGAATGCCTAGCTTTGCAAATGATGGCGAAGCCGGAAGTGGGAGTTCTCGAAGAAATATATTGAGGGAAAGTTGAAGGGAATGCTTGTGGTCGATAATGAATAAGATGATTAGTCCATCACACTTATGTGTAACGAACCCCAATTTTTGCATAGTTGGAGATAAAATTATTATGAAAATGTAGTTTAGCCATTGAACTTATGATTTGTTTGATGGCATCTTATTAATGTTGTTAGTTTTCTTTGGAATAAATTAGGTACATATCTGATGCTCATAAAACTATGAATCTTGATATGGCACAAAGTGGTGAATGGTTTGGTACATTAACTTTATTTCATAACCTCTATACCTACACTGGTTCAAGCGGTTGAGAAGATGGTGAAATGACGATAAGGAAGACGATGGGGTCAATGATGAAAAGATGCATAATTCGGTGGCTAATGATGTTGAAGGCCTATAGGAGAGGAGAGTGCGCAGGAGATGGTTGATAATAAGGCAGGTGAATTGGTGGACAACACAGTTGCTATGGATAACTTGGATGACTTTGAGGAGGAGTTGCCATATGAGGAGGAGCCGCCACATGCTCGAATCACAAATAAGGAAATAAATGAGGCAATTAATCGGGTTTTGTTTCTTAAGGTTATTTCCTAATTCTACTTGAGGTACAGAAGCAATGATAACATTAAGTATGAATTCCCCTAACACTAGTTTCACTAATATAAATTATCATTATATCTCTCAACACTTACAAGATTTTTTTTCTCAAGTCTTTATCAACCATTATACCCATCCTATTCCTATTTGAATTTTCACCTAGATAAACTAGTTTAAAGCCCTCCCCAATTCTCTAACCTTCTCTTCTACAAACTTAGTTTCCTACAAGCAAGCTATGTTAACCTTATTATTTTAAATATTTAATACTAAATCTTCATACCCTTATCTTTTCCGTCCCAATATTCCATGTTAACACTTTAATCCTACTCTTTTGGACTAACTTATTTACTTGTGCCCGTCCAAACCAATACGAGAACCCTTACTCACTTTTTAATGCAACTGGGCATTATTGCAACGCGTTGCTTCTAGGGAACGTGCTAGCCAACTTTTGTTTATTTATCATTACACCCGAATTTTGGCACAATGCGTCGCTTTTAGGGAACACCATAGCACTAACTAGAATGTGTGGTGTAAGATCCAAAGAAATTGACATTGTTTTTTACACGATAATCTCGGTCTACCTCCCACATAAAAAAAATATGAGAAGAAAAAAAGGTTCGTTCAACTCCCACAGGTTAAAAGGACATGCGGGCTTTTCGGTCAAGTAGTTTTTTTTATGCGAAAAATGGTCAGCCGCACGAGGATGAGAATCATGCAGCTTGGCTTGCTCGGCTCCAGGGCTGGCTTGGCGCGTTACACAACAGCTGAAGTGTCCCTTTTCTTTAAGTCTGTTTTTTTTTTGGGTTTTTTGGATGAGAACAGCTGAATTTTGTTGGGTACCTGTGTTCTGGGCGGGAGAAGGTAATGACTTTTTTTTGGAGTTGCAATCGAGGTCAAAAGGAATTTTAAAACTAAATTAACTATGTCCATAATGGTTTACATCTTAGCTCTTCATACCCACCTCAGTTTGCAAATGTAGGTAGCAATCTTGATTGATCTCCCTTTGGAAGGAGCTTTGTTTTATTAGGGGTGAGGGAAAAATTGTAAAAAGAGCAATAAGTTCACAATATAATCTTACTACGCAAAATTAAACTGCAGAGTGTTCCCTTTGTCCCACTTTAATAGTTTGATTTGATTTCCCAGTATAAATTAATTTTAAGTTTATTTAAAAATACAAATGAGATGATTTTTTTTTCTTGAGAGCACAAGGTGGTGAGAGGGGGAGGACCACCCCAAGCTCCTAACAACTCACAAAGAAGGATAAAGAAAGAGAAGCTGTGAGTATGGAGATCATGGCCATTGGATTAAGTTTTTGATGGTTATGCCCCCTTCCGCCGCTAGAACTAGGCAGACTCTTCAATTTTATGCACCAGGAGATGAGCTAATTTGGGGATCCCCTCAAGAATTATGGTACTATAAAACAGACAATAAAATGTGTCTGAGAAATCGAGTTGGAGATTCATACCATATAGCGTGTGTGTATGTGTCTGTGCGCTACGCGCGCATGTTCTCTTGTCTTTGTTAAATGTGACGGCCATATTGCTAAGTACTGGAAGCTTGCAGTGAGCTAAATGCAACTCCTCCGACATTTTTGTGTGGCCAGAATGAAGCATAAGGTGAGGACACCACCATTGCAAAATGTGTTGCCATCCGGTAAGCCAGACAAGAATCGATCTAATACTCACATTTCCTTTCGTAGTAGGGTCCCCCGTTCAAAAGAGAATGAAACCACATGACTGATACAAGTGGTTAGCTCCTATGTTTAATAAGCTTACTTTTTGTTTGGTAACTGTTTAATAAGCTTACAACGAATTACTTCTGCAATGTGTAATAGCCTTATTTCATGAAGTAACACTTCCACCATCTTCGTCAAACGTTCGATGTCCCTTTTGCAAAGTTTGTTTGGTAATGGTATGTATACCACCAGATAGATGGCAAGGTATAGCCGTATAGGATCCCAGAGTTGGCGAGTTAGATAAAAAGGAAGCTTTTGATCTAATAGTACTCCCGGAACCAGACCAAGCGTGCTCAAAAGTAGTACTCCCCTCTGTCTCTTCCACCCATTTTAATAATTCACATTCGGAAAATATATGATATTTCAAAAATCTAAAAGAAAATGATATTTAAACCATTAAGAATTAACTAAACCTTTTTAACTTCATCCGCTAATAGCTATAACCAAGATAATTATCCCTATCATACCCTCCAATAAGTAGCTGATTTGAAAATACATCTCCCTAACCCCTATATTAAGAATAAGTACACCACCCCAAGTTGAGCCAGCCTAACCCTGTACACGGTTGGTGGATTTTTACATTGTCCGTATATTTTCAGATGGTGGACATCCACCGACTGGGGGGGGGGGGGGGGGGGGGGGGGGGGGGGGGGGGGGGGGGGGGGGGGGGGGGGGGGGGGGGGGGGGGGGGGAGTAAATTTGGCATGAATTCGGAGATAATTAATTGAAAGAGGATTCTCCATCGATTCAAGCTTAATTTGTGAATCGTCTCGGAGATTTCATCAAATTAAGATTGAATTATGAATTTTCACTTTAAAAACTAAACAACATTATCATTTTATACAAATTCAGCCTGAATAAATTCTCTCTAATTAAGCGTCATATTTATTAAAATTTACTACCAAACAGCCCCTTATGCAACTGGTTCTGGTTAGACCGAGTGATCTGTTTAGTCGTGGCATCTTGGTCTTCAACTTCCAACTCCCAACAACTTTGAGCGGGTCTAGCCTGACTGACCACTGTGACCCACTACATAAGTTGCTAAAGTAGTACGTTTTTTTTGAATTATATAAAATGCTAAAGTGCATTGACATATCTATACTTTGGCCTATGGATGTTATAAGTAGTGCATAGACATTTGTAAGTACTACATTATAGCCATATGGCATCCGTCATACCTTCTGTCTTCGCCCCCCACCAACCATATGATAGCCACGTTTTCCTGCCTTCCCTTAGCCTTTACTATTTTCTATTGGTTGCCTTTTGTAATATTTTTTTATGGGCAACATGCCTTTTCTAATCTTAACCTACAACATATCAGAAGATGAAGCTTTTAAGCTGATAAAATTTTAGCTTTCCTGAGCTGGCGACTACCTTCTGAGTGTGTTTCGTTTTCCGCAAAAATATAATACTGAAAATGCTTCGGTGTCTAAGGCCACTCTCCTTTTCAAACATTGAAAACAAAAGAAGGAAACACACTTTTTTTATGCCACCAACCTTTTTTCTTTTGCGGTCCTTTCATTTGATTCACACCAACCTCTTTTTTTTATCAAAAAAGTCTTTTTATTTGTAATTACCCAAACTACCAACTTAAAATTGAAGATGCTAGTAGTCTGTAATCTAGGGGATAACGCATTTGCTATGGACTCAATTCATCATTACCACGTGTTGAATGACCATTTGCTAGTACTTAAGATGTGAATTGACCATTATTCTTAATTCTTAAATTTGTTACGAGACATGTTGAGAGAGCCACGGATGACATCGAGGGCAAAATCAACTTCTAAAAAAGAACTACGCATGTATAGTACTCCCTCCGTGCCACATTAATAGTCCAATTTATTTTTTTGAAATGAACTAAAATGGGACAAAAGGCGCATTATAGAATTTCTGGTAGCATCTTAATGGTCTTTTTAGATCTTCCTCTTCCAACCACACACACGCTGACACAGACCCATACACAAAATTTCAAAAGTTGTGGCTCCGCCACTAGATATATTGGAAGAGAAGCCATTTACAGCTAATGTTAACAAAAGGATTTTTATGATCGTACATCCAATGGATTTTTATGAACCCCACGTGATCTGATGCTTTCCAGATGAAAGCACTCTCTGAGCATGTCCTTTAAGGACACGTAATTTATCATTTATTCATTGAAAAACATAGGATTAGATTAAACCAATTCATGTAACTGCAACTTTTAATCTCCCCTTTTCTATATAGCTAACTTCCTTAACAAATCCTATAATCAATGTGCCTCAGCCTCGGGGTCAAAACTCGTGATTCTTGAAGAACATTTAAAGGGGTTTTATCCACATCAATATCTATCCACACTAGAAAAAAAGGGAATCTACTTCCCTTGGAAAAAATGGACTTCTCCTTCACTTTACCAAGATTACGTACTTTGTAAATTGCCATCGTAAATAATTTTTGAAAAAAACTTTGTAAATTAAAATGCATGACAAAGCTCAAACATAAGTAAAGTTACAAGTGTGTAAGTTTGAATGATCAGAGAGCAAGTGTTGACACGCAAAGAAATTATGTAACGTAAGGTCGAATGGTCAACAATTGCCAACCAATTGTTTATACACTACACTAGCTTACTAACAGATGTATCAAATTATCAATGCAATATTTTGGAAACAAGTATCAATTTTTCCAGTATATTCAATTGACTCATGTACTCATAGGACTCTAATTTAAAACTTTAAATGGGCGTTCGACCCATTTACACTGTATTGGCCTCTTGATTTGCTATTTAAAAATGAAATATATTTACCCAAAAAGAGACTGAATTGCAAGCAACAAGAAGTTGAATTTCAAGTGTCTTGACAAAACCGGTTGAATAATCAAGCTCTCAAATTTCTTCTTCGACTGCAAAGCTCAATTATGGATCACTGAACCACCCAATTCGTTTGAGCTAAGCCATTTTTTTTGGTTTATAAAAAGAATTGGTTTGAGCATACATGCATGGAAGCCATGGGGACTTTTTTCGCTCTTTTTATTTTGTCGTTTGCACTGACCAAAACTAAATAAAATCACAATCTGTTCCCCGTCTTTCTTACGTGTGCAAATCTTGAAACTTGGAGTACCTTTTGGCAGGCTTCTAAGATTTTGGCTGCAGACACAACCGGAGAGGCTGACCACTCGTGATTCTCGCCTCGGCTCGTGACCATCTCACGTGCTTGTGCATGGGAGAGCTCAACACGAGACTGACCAGGTCCTTCGCCAAGGAATGACGAAAAGGAGGATGAAAAATACTTCCATGTCTTGGACATGCATTTTTTTATTCACTTCGTACCTGATTTCATCTATAGTGTAGAAAACATTGGTGCAAGCAAGACGCACAAAAGATTGTCAATTGTGGAAACGCTCTAATAGATCTTTTGCTAGTCTAGAGGTGGCAATGGGCCACGCCAGCCCATTAACATACAAGCCAGGCCCAGTAGGCCATGCTACGCCTCACGCCTCTGCTATATGATAGCTAAAGCCCTAATTGACAAAACGCAAACGACCCTTAGAAATTGAGTACAGCTAAAAGATTTGCCCATGAGAAAGTTGCATTAGGTAAAGCAAACACGCAAGTCACAAGGAATTGCTAGGTAATTGCATTTGCGGTTAAGAACTCCCACTTTCTTGGCAAACAATCTCACCAACTCCTGATTGCGGGCATTTTGCTACCTTTTAGTCCAATTGGTTACTTCCTACTATCGTGTGAGTCCTCATCTAATCTCCATGAACCTACCAAAGTTTGTTAGTTGTAACACCAAAGTGATCTTAAAGCAAAGTCATGAGTTCAAACCCCTCACCCGTTGGCAACTCACTCACCGGATTATATCCTAATTTAATTGCTGCATATGATGGATGAGCCTTGTATATACTCATGTGGATTGGCAGCAGGATATAGTACTCTAACAGGTTAGTTGCCTTGCCCCTTCTAGTCGGGTCCTAAAGATTTGTTTGGTAAGAAAAAAATATAGAATGGACATTTAAAAAAAAAAGGCATCTAGGATACAATCCAACAAGATGCCTACTATTGTTGATCACCAATGGTCCCTACATTCGCGATTTACGGCTGCAATTCAACGGTTGTAAAGCTTGTGGATTATACTTATTCTAAAAGCCGCTTTCCCTTCAAATATCCCATCAGGCTAAAAGCACTTTTCCTAACCCACCCCTCGACAATAGGAGAGTCTCGGAGAAAGCGATTTTAAACAAAACGCTTTACATTCCCAGACCCGCCCTTGGCCCCCGCCAAAGCAAAGCCGGCACCGATTCAAGCAGCGCAGCCGCAGGAAGCGTTTTCTCCCCTTTCCAGTCGCTTGGCACTCGGAGGTTAGTACCAAGATCTGTCTACTGCTACATTTTCCTTTCCTAAATTTCTGTTCTTTGCCTCTTCGATCGATTTCTACCTCTATATTGTTGTGTCTCTCCCTTATTTGATTCTTTAATCTTTGTTTTGATCTGAAAGGGAGCCCTTTTTGAAGTTTCAGGTGTTCGCTCGCGGGTGACGATTCATCGGCATGGCGGAGGAAACTAGCAGATCGGTAAGAAATTATGAATTCTTAAAGCCTAAAAGTTGCTGTTTTTGATTTGCTACTTTGTGAACTCTACTGTTTGGTCTGTGACTTTAAATTTGAGTTGTGTAATGGTTTTCCAGTGAGGTCCCTTACGTGTTTGATTTATAGAATGGTGGTAAAAGAAGTGAAGGTCATCGAACAACATGGATGTTTGATTTTTGGAAACGCTGTTTTAGTTTGTTCATCTTGCTTGCCCCACATCTTCCCAATTGATGTGAACAGCTGGGCCTATGAGTATGTATTGGTTAGATAAGCATGGTTGCGAAATTTCGAGGCTTGGTTTGTTGGCCTCGGGGTAACCCTGCTTTGTGGGAACATTCTTTCTCGTCTGAAGCTCCTATATAAGTTCTGATATTACTTCTACATTTTGTATGGAGCAATGTAATTTCAAGTTAACTTTCTACCTTGTATGGGTGACTTATTATTTTTCACTTCCAGCCTCTGTTTATCCGTCGTTGACTCTTTTGTTTTGTAACAAAATTGCAGGCATTTCTTGAGCTTCAGGGGCGCATGATAGAGACCACGGGGAAACTGAAGCAGGTTGCAAAAGTTATCTTTAGTAACATCAGTAACAAATGATTTACTTTTCTGGTTAATATGTTCTGCAGTCTTTGGATAGTGTTGATCTGTGGTTGACTATTGGAGAGTGCTGATCTGTGGTTGACTACTAGATGATACGGAAGCATTGCAATGCTAATGTGGTCAACCTAAAATAGAAAAGATGAACGGCCTCAAAATTTGATGCTTACTGGTCTTTTTTAATTTGCTATAAGAATTGTAGATGGTTAGCTCTTAAAAGCATTTTCCCAATTATGTGTATCTATGCAGTCACCGTGGTTTGACACATTGTAGAACTACCAGGTTCCTCCACATTCCTGTTTTCAGCAGTGAAAGCACTGACTGAGTGAGACGTTCTAAATGTTACTGCATGATTCTAGGCGCTCCATATCTCAGGCATTAAGCTGCGTCTTTCCACTGTGATCTACGCAATTTACATTTCTTTGGTCTATTTCAGGTGCAAAATCAGATGCGCAATAAAGAAGGTGAAAAGAAGCGTGCATTTTTGACACTAGAAGAGCTACGACAGTTGTCATCTGATACGAATACATATAAATCTATTGGTAAGCCATTGTGGTTAACTCTAATCTATATTGCAAATGTGCTTGAAAGAGTCAGAAATATTTATCGGCTGGCCCATCTCCCTCCCTTACAATAAGATATTCGTACAACCACATAGATTTGCGGCCTAAATACCTGCCACTTATGGACATGGTTTCATTAATTTAGAGAAAGAAGTTCCAAGTTTTATGCAAAGGATATTGGGTCAAGGTGTCTTATAAACATTTTTAGTTGAGTGTTCACCCAATTCAAGTTCTTGATGTTGAACCTTCTTCAGGCCTATTGAGGTGTATTGTTATGATTATATAACTCCCGCAAGCTACAAGCATGGGCCTTGATGAAGAGAAGGTAGAAAAATTTAAACGGAAGTACAAATTTCTGGCCAATTTAGATACAATATTAGCTTAAAGTTTTGACGACTCTGTAAATCTTGCTATGACATGTCTTCTGTGTGATTATTGCTTTTGACTTTTGGAAATCTAGACTTCGAGAGAACACCTGTCTCCTATTTTCGCAAGTCTTTCTTGGTCTCCAGTTTGTATGCTTTTCAATCTTTTTAATTGGTTTCACTGTGTGTTTAATCCCATAACATGTTTTCTAATGAATTGTATATCGTCATTTAAGTAATAGCAACAGCTATGTCACTAACAAAGTGGCTTTAGATAGCTGGGATAGGAGTAAATGATTATGATGGCAGAAGTATAATAGCAACAGCTATATGTCGCTAAGAAGGTGACTTTAGATAGCTGGGATAGGTGTAAAGGATTATGATGACAGAAGTTGATAAAATTATTGTTGGTGTTGGTATATAATTAGTGGATCGCATCTAAGATATCTGTGTTGGATTTTGCAGGAAAAGTGTGAGTCGTTGATCTCTGCCTCTACAATGGGAATATATAAACTTGATTTCAGTTTGGTGATGCTAAATTGGTGGAGTGTCTAATTGGAGTTTGTTTAGTGTTTCTAATGAATGTTGTTATGACATTGTGATGGTCAGGTTTGTTTTAGAACCGAAGTCACTCCTACAAAATGAGCAGGAGCAAAAGCTTAAAGATAGTGAGATAGCTTTAGCCTCATTGCAGGTGTTGTACTTCTCTTGTATGATTGCTATATTTTGTATATTTAAACCGAAAAAAGGGCACCTGATATTTGGTGTGTTATGCTTTTGTGTTTTCTGAAGACATCCAAGGAGTACTTGGAGAAGCATATGTCGGAGATTGAAAACAATCTAAGAGAATTGTTACAGCAAGACCCAGGTCTTGCTCGTCAGATTATGTCAATGACCGTGATGCAATAGTTGTTTGCTTATGAAAAAGAGTTAATAATCTATCTGTGTTATGTCCGTATACTCGAATAATGTGGTGGAAAATGCTTGCGTACTGTTTTCATTGCCAACAAATTGAGACATGTAGAGACACTAATATTCCAATTCATTGGCGTTTGATTCATTACTGCAGTCTCCTTTTGTACGAAAATATATTTCTTTAGCTTGTGTTATACTTCAGAAAAGTTTTTATTTCATGGTATTATATGTATGATTTTTGTTTTCTTATACCGGTTTGATGCTGGTTATCATCACGTGAAACGTCTTTTTTTTTGGGCAGTGATAACCCTACAGCAGATTCTTACACATTTCCATTCACAGCTGATGTGTATGGAAATGATCGGGTGAATTGATGTGGGGTCACATCAGTTCAGCTGTGTATGGAAAATGTGTAGGAATCTGCTGTACAAATATCGTTTCCCTTTTTTTTTAAGAGCAAATTCGGGATCAGGTAGGTTTCAGACGTATATATAGAAACCTAGTAGCTTCCTAAATGGTAATTTTTTGTGTTCTATGATATTTCTATAATGATAGTCTTTTGTATTGTAGTGTAGAATCATGACACTCTGTACTACACAAATGCTAAGTGTTTTGTGTCCTCTACCTTAGTACCATGGTTTACACTCTCCCTCCACCTGATCGCAGAGAGTTCTAGTTTGAATCTCATCCTCACACGTTGCCCCCAATTGGCTTTGTAATCCTGAGAACTTTCTTTACACGTTGGGAAGTGGCTCTCAGTCACAGGAGTTTATATGCCAACCCTCCGAAAAAGAATGGTCAATCAAGCAAATTTTATTATTACTCATTAATTACAATATAAGCTAGCGAAATTGTGTAACATTAACATGCAATAATTTCCATCATGTTTTCACTACTAAGCATCGCACTCTATGCACATGTCTCCTAACTTAAAGCCCCATTCTTCAAATGCGTAGTTTATAAACTGAAAGACGGCTATATGTGAAATGGTCGCATGTCAGACAAGCCACTTGGTAAAGTTGATTAATCGAAGCAGAGCCAAAATATAGAACTCACATATGTGGGCTTCTGGGAAAGCGTATTCTTGCATCTGTAACTATCACAACTGACCTGAGAATGTTGGCCTGATCCTATACATCCTACAGTTAAGCAACGTATTCTTGCATCTGCAACTATCTCAACTGTCCTGAGAATGTTGGCCTTTTCCTGTGCATCCTACAGTTCAAGCAATACGGTAATCCCATGGCGCCGCCGGGACCCCCAAAAAAAAAAAAAACTTCATCTATCAACCTGATAAGTTGTTTTTTGGCTTGGAGGATAGCACCCAGAAAGTGTTTGAATTCCTAATGCGTAGTAGCTAGTGAATTCACGAATTCACGCTAAAAGTCTACATACATCAACTGTTTGCAGTGAAGACAATTAGCAAGTAGCTAAAAGTATATGATACTCCTCCGGTATATTATAATCTCGGGTGCCATTTCTTCCCAGTTTTCTTGCGATTATACGTCACAGTCCACCGGATATTATGTAGTCTTGCACATTTACATTAAACTAGTATCAGCCACCGCATTGTTTCCGCCTTAATCAATCCAAAACCTTCACCTTATCAACAAGAAGACACCTATACTACCTTATTTAACTATCTCATAGAGATTCATCGAGTACAATATCATGAAGATAAGGACCATAGCCACCCCTCTATCATATGCATGCGTGAAACCAAAGTTAACCAAACAACTCCTCCCGAGCCCCTGATCCTTGACCTCCTCAGATATTCTCTCCTCTATAAATACACCTTCTTTATAAGTAACAGGCCACACAATTGTAACATTCCCTGACCATTTTGTTGGACGTGCAATATGTCAACCTCTGCCTCTTTTCCCTGTCCTATCTTCTCCTGTTGCATCCTCCTCCTCATCCTCCTCGCCACCGTCCCGCCCTCCCACTCTGCCTACAACCGCACAGAGATCATCCAGATGTTCATCGACGGGCACAACGAGGCACGTCGCGAGGTGGGGGTGCCCCCGCTTGTGTGGGAACCTTTGCTATCCAAATTCGCGCGGGTCTACTCCAACCAGCGGCGCAAGGACTGCAAACTGGTGCACTCGCCGGGCTACGGCTTCGGAGAGAACATCTTTTGGGGCCAGGGCCGGCGATGGACAGCGGCAGACGCCGTCAACGCTTGGGTGGCGGAGAAGGAGATGTATCACTACAACAACAATTCTTGTTCCGGCAAGGACTGCAGCCACTACACCCAAGTGGTATGGCGCACCACCCAGCGTGTGGGCTGTGCCCAGATCATATGTGACAGTGGTGACACTTTCATCACCTGCGAGTATTATCCTCCGGGGAACTACGTAGGAGCCAGGCCCTACTAATTACTTATTCACGTCAATGTTAAGTCAACACATCGGCGCCTCACATTTGCACATCATGTCTTCGCATTGTAATTCATTGAATTTTTATTGACTTCAAATGAATAAAATGACATTTAGTCATTCACTCGATCGCTTCAGATTGGTGTCTGATGAGCTGTGTCACAAAGTCGTAATTCAAGTTAATTTGGAGAGCAGGTCTATTCAGTTCTATAAGTTTGATAAAAAATGGGTCTGGTAACAGGACTCATGCAGCTTGCATGAGCATCTCAAGGCATCGGCTTTCGACTCGACTACGAGTGTAAATCATCAGCCGCCCTTAGAGCCGTCCGATCAAGATCTGACGGTTCGGCATTACTCAGGCTCATGCAAGCGTTACTCATGCTCATGCAAACTTTTCCCATAAAAAATAATTTGGAAAAATGTGGCACCAAATTTAAGGCATAAAATGACATAATATGTACCATAACTATTCAGAAATTGAAAGAATCCCGTTTATATGAACCCGAACTAACACGGGTCAATGTGAGCCGAGAAGATGGATTGGCAGATGTTAATACTGGAGGTGTGCGGGTTTGAATCACCGCCCACCCTACCAGATCTCAATAAGGCGGCAAAGATTGTCTTGGCTCATGCCGACCAAGGAATTCTGTATCCCCGAAATTTTGGCCCCACCCGATACATCGTAATCACTAAATATAGTTTTTTTAAAATTTTTACATTATCGGCGAAATTTTGATTTCGAACCGAAATTTCATTATTTAAAAAAAAACGTTTTAAAAAAATTAGGAATTTTTTTTAAAAAAAGAAAAAAAATAACTTTCCCATTGTTTCCCATCCTAATATGCATATTTTGAAATCTATGCTTTGTCTAAATTATTATAACTCATTTTAAAAGTTAGATTGTGAAAATATATGGCAAAAATTAGTTTTTAACTACTGATTTTTTTTTTTACAAATATCTCCGATATATCTCTGAAATTTTGTCTCTTAGGTCGATCGATATTTTACCGAAATCCGATACGGAATTCCTTGATGCCGACCCGTTTGGGCCCGGGTCATATTGAAAACAACAACAAATTTTATTGGAGTATAGAAGAACGCAAGATTCATGCAATATAGGCGGCACAATTTAGTAATGATCCCAAATTTAAAGGCAAAAACTGTGAAAATTTTTGGATAAAATTGTATAATCCAAATAAAAATTCATATTATGCAGAGTAGACTTCAGAGAACTAAAAGAAGATTCGCCCCAATTATTCGTTTGAGCTGTGAATCAGAATTTAAAGGATGTGAGGGAAAAATTCCGACACTTCGTGGCAAAGCTAATGACTAGTTGAGTGCTGAGGGAAGTAGTGGGCCTTACTACGTAATTAGATGGGCCAGGTAGGAGATTCTGCTTCAACGAACTGTAGGCCCAATAAGTGGCAACTTGGGCATTGGACAATGGAAACGCAAAGCTATGCTGGCTTTGAACCTCTCGCTTCCCTCCGTTTCTTCCTTATCCCGGTCTCGCCGCTCCGGTAGGTTTCCGCTCTTCGCCGTGCCGGCGGTGACCGGTTTTAGGCCTGCGCGGCGCTTCCCGGCCAGGCCCATGAGTTCTGATCGCAGTTCGGCTACTGCTCCGGGGGGCGCCGGTGCCGTGGAAGCTGAGAATGCGCTGGATCCGCTGGTTCAGTACGTGGTTCTTCGGCGCGACTTGATCGATTCGTGGCCGCTGGGGAGCATCGTGACGCAAGGCTGCCACGCCTCTGTCGCCGCCGTCTGGGCCCATATGGACGACCCCCACTAGGGAGTACTGCTGCGAGAAGAACATTGATCATATGCACAAGGTGATTTCTGAGATTCGCTTTGAACTGACTTTAATTGTGAAAGGAAAAAACAACTTTTAGGATTCTGGAACCAATCGGGTTTGAGATTGGTGTTTCTTGGCTGAATAGGTGGCAGTTGGTTGAATTTATGAAAATTTTGTGCGTCAGTAGCACAGATCGAAAATGTAGGCTGTAGATAGTACAGGTTTTGATCAACTGTTTTCTGCCGAGTATTGGATTGCTCAGAACTGGGACATTTAAAATGATTATGATTATGAATCGAACAGCTGTATTGAGTTGAATTGTATCAAGGAAAAAAAGCTCTTTTAAATTGAAATGCTCATTTTGTTGATATACTCCCTCGTCCAGAATCATTATTAACATAAGGTTTTTCCAAATGAAGATTAGTTCATTTGGAAAAACCTTAATGTTAATAACAATTCCAGACGGAGGGAGTAATAAATACGAACAAGGTGATCATCAGTTCAATGCAACTTTCATTAGTAACTCATTACTCAGGGCTTCAAGGGTATGTGCAGTTTGTCACTAGATTTGTCACTAGCCTGTAAGTCCTTAACTTATCACTGACAAATGTATAAAAAAAACTGCTCACTGCCAACCTGAAGAAGAATTGAATCTTGGAAATCAATATTGGTTTTGTACCTTCTCTTCGTGAATGCATTTCCTAGTGGACCTAGAATGCTTGCTGTTTCTCTCAAGTTGTTACGTACCATGTTACAATGTGGGGGAAATAGAAGAGAGGACGAGAGGAGAGAAAATGTATTCTATTTGATATATTTACGACAACACTTCGTTGTTTTTATATAGGCAATTGCAATTAATAAGCAAAAAAAAAAGGTACTAAAGACAAAGCACTAAAGGAGGCGGGGGTGCCTCCTAATGGTGGTGATGCAGGAGGCAGGGCCACCTCTTAATGGTGGGGGCGCCACCTATTGATGACGGCGCCGTCTGCTGGTCGATAGCTGTTGTTATAATATTTAATATTGGGTGTAGTTTGATTGCTGTTTTCCCACACTAATGTTAGGTGTTAGGTGTGCCTAATAATGAATTAGGTGTATAATTTCTACACTCCCCCTCAACATGGAGAATGAATGTTTTCCATTTCCTGCTTTGATATCATTAGGAGCTTCCACAATCACGTCTTCAGGTGACCCATCTTCGGGTGACTCGTCTTGCATTGTCGGTCGAGGATTCTCGGCTCCCCCCCATTAAGAGCCTTTCGAGTTGCTGCTCCAATGGCTTCTTGATTCCCCCCCGGAGCTGTTGTTTCATCATCTTAGAGGATCAAACGCATCTGGCTTCTTGGAGCGGCACTGAGATGTTGTTTCAGCTCTGCCATCTTCTTCCTCGTAATCCAAATGTGGACTTGGCTCATTGCCTTCATCCGAGTCTACCATCCGTATGAACTCTTGCACATCAAATATTTCTTCTATGGACCACACTTGGGCCATGTATCCATCTCTGTCGATTCGGGCCAGAGGCCTCCTTGGACCTCAATCATTGATCCTTTTCTTCTTGACTCTTCCTCTTTGTCTGCCCGTGGCCCGAACGGATCTGAGGCATTCGGCAATCACAAATCCTTTGGTTCTGTCGTTGTTGAATACGGGGTGGGGGCAAGGAAGGCGCGGGAGAAGTCAAAGAGCACCCTTCCGCTATCCATTTTCGGCAAGGAGAACGTGGATGAGAAATTCAACACCGTGCATCTTTCGTTCAGCGACCCGGATGTGTTTGCGCTAAAGCCTTTGACGGAAAAGGGCTTGGCTTGGTCTTATGCGACCACGGGTAGATCGAGTTTTACTGATCTTCTTGCGAATTTATATGGCAATGCACCTTCGGTCGAGGTGAAAGAAGAGGAAGTGAAGGTTAGTGGAGCACTAGCCTTGAGAATTGTCCATTGTACATGGTGGAGGCAAGAGATGCGTGCAAAATGGAGCACATCTTTTTTTGCAAAGTACATTGAGTGGGGTAAATGCTGCTCTGATATGTCCCAGCGATCTGAGACAATAGGGACTGAAGTATTGAGGATTTGGAATAAGGAAATGGGAGGATGGGTTAAAAAAGAAGAAGAAAAGATAAGGAAAGAACGGGGGAAAGGAATAAGGGAGATCGGAGAAAGGAGAGAAGGAGCCTCTCAGCTGGCCGGTGGCTGGCTGAGGAGGAGAACGTGAGAGGGAAGAGACAAGATAATAGGATTAGGGTAAATTCTTCATAATCCATTTAGGAGAGCATAAGCTCAATATATAGTTCCCACGATGGGCTACATCTACTCACTGGGCTATTCCCTTTAATTGGGCCTATGGCCTTATTACAGATAATAAAAATAAGATGGGCTACCCCCCTAGGCAAAGCCGACTGGGCTATTCCCCTAAGTTGGGC
The DNA here is from genome assembly GCA_039654745.1 of Houttuynia cordata. Taxonomy (NCBI): domain Eukaryota; kingdom Viridiplantae; phylum Streptophyta; class Magnoliopsida; order Piperales; family Saururaceae; genus Houttuynia; species Houttuynia cordata. The sequence continues at coordinate 47,313,002 of CM077502.1, read as the reverse complement.
CAGCTAATACAATATACTACGATGGGCCGGAACATAACATTCCACCATGCTCCGCTGCTAGCCTTGTCCTCAAGGCATCCAATCAGGATACTGGGCCAGAAACTCATCCTCAGAAACCCAGGAAGCCTCCTCCAAAGGCCTGCCCTGCCATGCAATAAGAATCTCCGTGACAATGCACCCCGAACGACGAACGCGACGATAATCCACCTTGGAAGCTGGAATCAATGGCAAGTCGGAAGAAATAGACGTAGGAGGTGGAGTGGGAACCAAAAGGGCTGGATCGCCAACAACACGCCGGAGTCGTGAAACATGAAAGACGGGGTGAACAGCCGAATCAGCCGGCAAGAGGAGGCGGTAGGCAACCGGACCAATGCGCTCGAGAACTTGATACGGTCCATGAAACCGATGAGCTAACTTAACACTGGTAGGTTGATATAAAGATGACTGGCGTGTCAGAAGAAAACTGACGTAGACCCAATCACCAACTTGAAACTCACGATCGTTGTGGTGTTTATCATAAATCTGCTTCATGCGGTTTTGGGCTAAAGATAAATTCTGCTTCAGCTGCCTCAAAACATCATCACGGGTTTGTAAGAGAGTCAACCTCACTGATGGAAGCCCGCTGCGGTACATAATGGAGTAAGGTGGGCGGAGGCCGGCTATAGACAACCTGAAATGGCGTGAAGCCGATCGAAGTATGGTAGGCGGTGTTGTAAGACCATTCCGCCCAAGGAAGAAATTGTAGCCAACGCCGAGGATTGTCACCCACAAAACAACGGAGATACTGTTCAAGGCAGCGATTAACCACCTCTGTCTGGCCATCAGTTTGCGGGTGATATGCTGAACTCATGAGGAGACGCGAATTCTGAAGAAGGAAAAACTCTTGCCAAAATTGAGAGATAAATACGCGATCGCGGTCCGAAACTATAGTGCGTGGCATACCATGAAGTTTGGCTACATCCCGCACATAAAGTTCTGCAACACCTTTGGCCATATAAGGATGTCCCAGGGCTGAAAAATGGGCGTATTTGCTTAGGCGATCGACCACAACCATGATCACCGATTTGCCCTGAACAACCGGTAAGGCCTCAATAAAATCCATGGAGACGTCCTCCCACACCTAATCCGGAATGGGTAGCGGCTGTAAGAAGCCCGCAGGGGTAGTCGTTGAAGCCTTGGTGCGCTGGCAAACCGCGCACGCGGCCACAAAGCGTTGAACTGATGGAAGCCCGCTGAGGTACATAATGGAGTAAGGTGGGCGGAGGCTGGCTATAGACAACCTGAAATGGCGTGAAGCCGATCGAAGTATGGTAGGCGGCGTTGTAAAACCATTCCGCCCAAGGAAGAAATTGTAGCCAACGCCGAGGATTGTCACCCACAAAACAACGGAGATACTGTTCAAGGCAGCGATTAACCACCTCTATCCGGCCATCAGTTTGCGGGTGATATGCTGAACTCATGAGGAGATGCGAATTCTGAAGAAGGAAAAACTCTTGCCAAAACTGAGAGATAAATACGCGACCGCGGTTCGAAACTATAGTGCGTGGCATACCATGAAGTTTGGCTACATCCCGCACATAAAGTTCTGCAACACCTTTGGCCGTATAAGGATGTCCCAGGGCTGAAAAATGGGCGTATTTGCTTAGGCGATCGACCACAACCATGATCACCAATTTGCCCTGAACAACCGGTAAGGCCTCAATAAAATCCATGGAGACGTCCTCCCACACCTGATCCGGAATAGGTAGCGGCTGTAAGAGGCCCGCAGGGGTAGTTGTTGAAGCCTTGGGGCGCTAGCAAACCGCGCACGTGGCCACAAAGCGCTGAACTGCACGCTTGATACCTTGCCATAGAAAACATTGTGAGACCCGCTTATAAGTCCAGAAGGATTCTTCATGACCCGCAGTAGGAGTAGAATGAAAGTGGTCTAGAATCGTCCGACGAATGCTGTCACAATTCGGTACCCACAACCTATCCTTCCAATAAATAATGTCATTCCGCAGGATAAAAGACGGATCAGTAGAACAGTTGGCCTGAAGTCGGTTCAATATAGCAACCGTCGCAGGGTCGTCCTTATAGGCTCGCCGCAAATCAGGAAGAAAAGGAAAAGAGGGAGCAGACATACCAAAGGAAGACGCTGGCTCGAGTTGACGAGACAAGGCATTAGCAACAATGTTCTCAGACCCGCGCTTATAAGCCAACTCATAGTCATAGCCCAAGAGCTTAGTAACCCAACGCTGTTGAGCCGGTGTAGCAACCCGCTGGTCCAAGAAATATTTAAGAGGCTGATGGTCTGTGCGGATAATGAAATGGCGCCCCAATAAGTATGGTCGCCACTTAGCCACAGCATGCACAATAGCTAGCATCCCTTTTTCATAGGCTGAAAAGCAACAATGAGCGACCCGACAAGGCCTTGCTCCAATAAGCAATAGGGTGGCCATCCTGTAACAAAACGGCGCCTAGCCCATGACCCGAGGCATCCGTCTCCACCACAAAAGGCCGGGAAAAATCAGGAAGGGCCAAAATAGGGGCGGAAGACATAGCTGATTTTAAGGTGTCAAAAGCCTGCTGGGTTGCCGGGGACCACGCAAAAGCACCCATCTTGAGAAGGCCGGTCAAAGGGGCGGCGAGAGAACCATAATTAGCCACAAATCGTCGATAGTAGCCAATTAAGCCCAAGAAACCCCGGAGGCTCTTCAGAGAAGTCGGAACCGGCGAGTTAAGCATAGCGGCCACTTCCCCATGAGAGATCATGTGGCCTAAATAATCAACCTGAGAGCAGCCAAACGAACACTTGGACCGTTTGATAAATAAGGAGTGTGCACGAATTACCTCAAGGACGGTACGCAGATGCTGGATATGTTGCTCCCAAGAGGAACTGTAAACCAATATATCATCAAAGAAGACAAGAACAAATCGCCATAGAAAATCACGAAATAAGTCATCCATAAGCCCTTGAAATGTAGCCGGAGCATTAGTGAGACCGAAAGGCATAACCAAGAATTCATAGTGGCCATCATGTGTGCGAAAGGCTGTTTTGTGAACGTCCTCAGGATGCATGCGGATCTGATGGTACCCTGCACGCAAGTCTAGTTTAGAGAAGACTCGCGCATGGGTGAGTTCGTCCAGCAACTCTTCTATGACAGGGATGGGGTACTTATCTTTGAGAGTGATTGCATTGAGAGCCCTGTAATCCACACAAAATCTCCATGTGCCGTCTTTCTTCCTGACCAACAAGACTGGTGAGGAGTATGAGCTAGAGCTCGGTCGGATGATCCCAGTCAAAAGCATGTCATGGACCAATTTCTCAATCTCAGCCTTTTGGATATGAGGGTACCGGTAAGGACGCACATTAGCCGGGGCAGCCCCTGGTATGATAGGAATATGATGGTCATGTGACCGCGGGGGTGGCAGCCCCAAAGGCTCATGAAAGAGGTCCTCAAAACCCGACAGGAGGTCGGCCAAATCAGGGGGGTCCTCGCGAGGAGTAGTGTCAGCAGATGATAATAATTGCAATAAAAAACCATGAGGAGTACCATGGGTGTGAGAATCCACTGAAAACATAGAGTGAAGGGTACCTGGAAGACTGCCTAAGAGTCTGACAGTCTGGCCGCCAATCGTAAACTGCATGGTCATTGCGTCGAAATTCCAAACCACATCTCCTAGACCACGGAGCCACTGCACGCCCAGGACTACATCACCCCCCTGCGTGGGCAATAAATAGAGGTCCACAGAGAAGGCGTGACCTTGGATAATCAATTCCACGCGTGGACACATACCATCGCTACGGAGGTTCGAGCCATCACCAATGCGTACATCAAAGGGGGATGAGGCTTGCAAGGGACATCCCAGCCTTACTGCGACTTTATCATTTATAAAATTATGAGTGCTACCCGAATCGATCAGCACAGAGACTTTTTGCTTCTTAATAGTGCCTTGAACGCGTATAGTCTGAGGCATGTACGCGCCTGAGAAGGCATGGAAAGAGATCTCGGGTGGATCAGCGAGGGGCGGTTCTGGTGCAAACCCAGCCCCATCCTCGTCATCAAGGCCCTCGTCCCATAGACCCTCTAAAGCCAGGAGTGCACGAGTCTTGCAACGGTGTCCTTTCACAAATTGTTCATCACAATTAAAGCAAAGACCTTTAGATCGGCGCTCCTCCATTTGGGCCTGGGTCAGATGGCGTATGGCCGGCTGTTGTACATGTGAATTAAGGGGTTCAGCCATTGGTACCTGGATGGCGGACGATAGAGGGGCTCACGAAGGGGGCCTCCAAGTTCGCCGCTGACGGTTGAGGCGTTCCTCTGCAATTCGTGCATGTCTATTCACTTCAGTCTGGGTAGTGGCGAATAGCATCAGAAATTTCTAGCTTCAAGCCGTGCATGAACTTACCCACCAGGGCCTCCTGCGTCCAAGACGGAATACGATTGGCTATTCTCATAAACTCCATCTGGTAAGCACGCACCGTGGAAGTCTGGCGTAGGGAGCTGAGAAGTTCATTGAACTCGGCATACTCTGTAGGCCCGAATTGAACACAAAGTTCCTGAGTGAATTGCTACCATGAATGCCCTGGTTGTTCCGCCTCAAAGTATTGATACCAAACCAAAGCATCGCCAATGAGATGGAAAGAGGTTACCGTTAATTTATCCTCGTCGGACCGGGTGTCCTGGTAACGAAAGAACTTCTCAGCCTAATATACCCAATCCACCGGATTGTCATCCCCAGAGTACTTGGGAAACTGAAGCCGTGCTAATCTCGTCTCGGCTGCTGGCCTGGGAGCTTGGCGCTCCTCGCATGATGGTCCGTGGGTGGACCAACTGGCTTCAGCCTGGGTATGTGGGCAGTCGAACTCGCGATCCTCATCTCTTGGACCCCGGTCTACATGCGGCGGCACCAAGCGGGTCGTTGGGGCATTCTGTTGAACACCAAGCTGGCCAAACATTCCGGCACCCAAAGGTTGGGGGCCGGCTGGTGTGGTGTTCTGGTCCATGCATCGAGCCATAAGGGGAGGACAACGAGCAAAAGGTCCGCTCATAGGAGGCGGCAACACCCCTCTGTCAGAACGACCTGGGGGTTGGGCCGCTGTCGTAGACAAGGACAGGCGGTCAAGGGAGTCTCTGAAGTGCGCCATGTCCCTTTGTTGTTGTTGCTGGGTCTCCCTGAATTGCGTCATCTCCTTTTGGTATTGTTACTGGTTCTGGAGAAGAAGTTGAAAGATTTGGTCTTGGCACGCCATCATCTCGCTGGGGAGAAGAGGGCCCTAGCCCCCATTGGGGGAGTCCCCTAGCCCCGCTGCATCAGCCGTCGGCTGATGTTCAATGTCTGTGCGCTGGTTGCTTCTGGCCATCGCTTAAAGGCTTGTGCTTCCAAGGATCGTTGCTCTGATACCAATGATATGTCCCAGCAATCTGAGACAATAGGTACTGAAGTATTGAGGATTTGGAATAAGGAAATAGGGAGGATGGGTTAAAGAAGAAGAAGAAAAGATAAGGAAAGAACGGGGGAAAGGAATAAGGGAGATCGGAGAAAGGAGAGAAGGAGCCTCTCAGCTGGCCGGCGGCTGGCTGAGGGGGAGAACGTGAGAGGGAAGAGACAAGAGAATAGGATTAGGGTAAATTCTTCATAATCCATTTAGGAGAGCATAAGCTCAATATATAGTTCCCACCAGGGGTGGACGCAGGATTTTTAGGGACAGGGGTCAGGCCATTTTGAGACTGGGTCAGGTAAGAGAATTAAGCCTATTTATAAAAATATATATAAAATATATATATAATCTATAGAGAAATTGTAGAAACCTATGGGGTCATCTGACCCCCATAGGTTACACGTAGGTCCGTCCCTGGTTCCTACGATGGGCTACATCTACTCACTGGGCTATTCCCTTTAATTGGGCCTGTGGCCTTATTACAGATAATAGAAATAAGATGGGCTACTCCTCTAAGTAAAGCCGGCTGGGCTATTCCCCTAAGTTGGGCCAGCTAATACAATATACTACGATGGGCCGGAACATAACATGCTCATTCCAAGGTGGTGGCGTATGCCCAAAAGAGTACACAGTGGAATCCAAGGTTGGTGGAGCTAGTGGAGCCTTCTTAAAAAAGAGAGAGTTATGAGTTCGTGCCGGTTGGTGGGAGAAAGCAACCATGAAAAAAAAGGAGAAAGAAAGAAGAAGGAAAAAGTGAGAAGAGAAGAAAAAAATTGAAAAGAGAAAGAAGAAGAAAAGAAAAGTGAAAAGAAAGAAGGAAAAGAATATGAGGATATGGGCAAAGTGCAACCGCGAAGGAGGAAGAGGAACAACAATAGCAGCGCCAACCACGCAGTGGCGCTGCAACACAGAAGTGGAGGTAGTGGGACCTCTGCCAGACCCCCACCAACAGTGGTGACGGCTAAAGGGCACGTCTTTGTCACTGTCCATTTTACTCCCCAAGATCTGCCCGAGCTATGGGGCACACGAAGAGGGAGAGTCAAGAAAAAAATGAGAAACGATTGAGGTCGAAGGAGGCATTTGACCCGAATCGACGGAGAAGGATACATGTCTTAAGAGTGGTCCATAGAAGAAGTGTTTGATATGCAAGAGTTCATGCAGATGATAGACTCAGATGAGAGCAATGAGCCAGGTTCACATTTGGATTTCGATGAAGAAGATGGCAAAGCTTGAACAGCATCTCAGTGCCCTCGAAGAAGCTAAAAGCATTTTATCCTCTAAGATGATGGAGCAATGGCTCCGCCGGGGGGAGAAGTGTTTCGAGCAACAACTAGAATGTTCAAATCCTCGGCTAGCAATGCACGACAAATTGTACGAGGGTAATTTGAGGCTGATGATGAAGCTGTAATTCCACGTTGGTGATAACATTGAATCCTCGATCCAGGGAGAAGTCAAAATCGAATCCTCAATCCAAGGGAGAAGCCAAAATCGAATCATCGATCCGAGGGAGCCAACCAGAAGTCGAATCAGTCGAAAACATCTATTCACCAGAAGATGAGACGAGTCACCCGAAAGTGTGGTTGTAGAAGCTTCTAATAATATCCAAGTTGGAAATAGAAAACATCTATTCTCCAACTTGAGGGGGAGTGTGAAAAATAGCAGCCAAACTGCACGCAACATTAAATATTGTAACAATGCCCCCATCATTAGGTGGTGCCCCCCACCATAAGCAGGTGGCCTCCCTCCTGTGTCACCACCATTAGGAGGCGGCCTCCTTTAGTGCTTTGTCTTTAGTACCTTATTCTTTTGTATATTATTTGTTTATCAATTACAATTGCCTATATAAAGGCAACAAAGTGTTCTCACAAACATAACCAATAGAAAACATTTTTGTCTCCTCTCATCTTCTCTTCTATTTCCCTCATATTGTAGCATGGTATCAAAGCGGAGTTAAGAAGAGTAAAAGAGAGAGAGTGGAGTGCCCGACTGGCTGGGTGATCTATACATGAAATATACATTATATTATCTCCTAAACTTATGTTTATGCTAGTGTTTGATTAGAATAACTACTACTTTAATATAGTTTTTGGTTTTGTAGGAAATGAGAGCAAAGATGCAAAAATATGGCGAAAACGGACTTCAATGGTCAAATTATCATAACTCCGTGTACAAATATCGGATTGGACTGATTCAAGTCTCACGTGAAAGTTCAAGGAGTCAGTTTTCCAACGCCACCAACCACGCGCAATTCGGAGTTCGGTGCAAAAAGTTATAGCCATTTGAAGATTCCGGACAGTAGAAACGATCGATCGCAACCTTTACGCGATCGATCCCGTCTACGATCGATCGGACACAAAAACGATCGACCGTATCTACTGGAATTTTTGGATTTGCGCAAAGTTTTGAAGACAGTAAAAACGATCGATCGGCTTCGTCCGGCATCGTTCGCAATACGATCGATCGGGAGCAATTAACAAAGGAAAACGGCTTCGTTCGGCAGCGTTCGCAAGGCGATCGATCGTGCTATACGGGCGATCGATCGGTGCATACGGAAAACGCAATTTAACCCTATTTTGACTCGGATTTGGAAAGGGATTTGAGGGTTTTCCTTCACCCCTATATATATGCCTTAAGGGAGAACGTATGGGGTATGCAAGAATAGACTTTTTGAGTTCTTTTGGAGACCTTGGAGGCTAGAGCAAAGGAAGAAGAAGAAGAAGATGAAGAACTTGTTGATGGATTCTCTTCCCATGCTTGGCTAGACTCTCTTCCAAGGCGTAGATGAAACCCAACTGATTGGTTGTATTGTTTCTTTCTCTCATATTATGTTTTTATTCTAGTTGGTGTATGAATCTTTGTTATGCAATAAAAGTTAATTCATTAGAGTTTATTCTTTGTACTCGAGAGAGACAAGAGTGGATCTTTGTGGATTTCAATCTGAAAGAGCACTTGCGTGTCCGAGAGGAACGTAAGGGCTCTGAAGTGTTACATATTAATAAAGTCTCATTGGTTTATACTCGAGAGAGATAGATCACAGTTCCATGTTTTAATAGATTTATGTGTTACATCCGAGAGGAGGGCACTATAATTTGAATTGACAAGTGTATGTCCGAGAGGAATACACTAGCCAACTGGAAATCTGAATTCAAAAGAGAGAGAGAGACGATACACTAGTCTATTGTGGTGGATTCAAAGCCTTGGTACTTCTCCTATTGATTAATCTCAGCTTAGTTTAATTAAAGTTCATTGCTTTTCTCTAGATTAATTAAAAACTGCTGCTTTTCTCTTGAATTTGGTAGAATATTAATCCGTCCCTGAGGTTCGACAACCCTTTAATACTCACTGTAGTACAATTGCCTTGTGCACTTGCAAGGGTTTATATTTTAAACGATCAAGTTTTTGGCGCCGTTGCCGGGGACGGCTCAATAGTTTACCAGATTCTTAGCATAATTAGTTTTAGAGTAATTAGTGAGTTTTAACTTAGATTATTTGTCAGTAGCTTAATTTGTGTTTTTCTTTCTTTTTGCAAGGTTAAGAGAAGACGTGGAATTCTCGCCAACGTGGAAGGGCCACCCCTTCCCCTAGTTTGCATTCTCTTATCCTTCTCTTTTTTAGATAAATTTGTGTGTTTGGTGTTTTCATTTTCTTTCTGTGATAGTATGTTGTGCTAGTTATGGATATCTAAGGTTGTTTATCTTATTTGTGGATGTGTGATATTGTGGTTCGGATATTGATAAATATATGGTGAAAAAATGTCTTCACCTTTCTATGGATTTAGCCATGAGAACCCATATAGGAGCTTTAATGATTATTGTTCTTCACATACACCTAATCCCCCTCCCTATGAAGTACCTACCCACCCACGACCCTTATATGTTGATACTTACAACCGTGGGTGGGATAATCACTCTAATTTTGGGAGTGGCACATCTTCCCTACAATACACAACTCCTTATATGTCGGAACCATGTGCCCTGTGTTTAAGTCCCATTCACACCCCAGTGGAGTGCCCTTTGGCCCATGAGTACCCTGATTTTATAAGAAAATATGTGAATGAGGCCCAAGGTCTTCATAGGTGGGAGGATCATCCTAACAACCCTTGGGAGCAACCCAACCCTGGGCCCACTCTTCATCAGGCCCCTAGACAAGATTTCTCAAGCCCACACCTGCCTTACCAACCTGCCGCTACTCCTCAGTTTGACCCACCCACTAGACAATCTACCTTAGAAAACCAAATGAGCCAACTGTTAGCCCTTGTGGCTGAGATGGCAGCTGAGATAAAAACTGAGATTAAAACTGGCTGTGAGGAGATGAGAGTTGAAATACGGACCCATGCCCAGATTGTCCATTCTCACACACAGGCTCTTGCCAACATTGAAATACAGTTAGATCAGCTAACACAGGCCATGCATAAGAACGACGAATGCATTTTACCTGTCGAGCCTCAATATCCGAAGGGCCAATTTTCTGATGAAGGGATCTCTTTTTCCCCTGACTATGATGTTACATCCCTTCAGAATGCTCAAAGGTTTGACAATAAGTTTGAGTGGGTTTTACATAATGATCAAGAGGGTGTAGAAATTAAAGAAGAAGTGAGTGTGTTAATAGAACCAAATTGTCAACCTCCTTCTATATCTGAGGAGTGGCAGTCTACAACACTATCAACAGAACCTTCTATGCCTAGAACACCATTCATACCATCTCTAGATCAATCTAACTCTTTGTTTATTGACAGTAACTTCGACTGTTTCATAGATAGTTTAGTTGATTCACTAGTTGAGGAAGCTTTCCCAATTGGGTTGTTAGAAGCGGCCCCTAAGGCCAAACTGGTTGATGTGGGGGAGGAGGTTCCCTTTATATTAAAATTCTCTAATGACTTTCTTTCATGGTTAATGCCGGGACCCCTCTTTCCAAAGCTTCCCTACCCACCACTCCATCCTTTTATTCCACGATGTGCTCCATACTTAGGCAACAAGGATCGGAGTGTGTGGAGCAATCATTTAATTGATCCAGGTTGATGACTTGATAACCTGGCCCCTACAGAGGATCATGGCTCCGTCTGGCTGAAGACGTTAAACTTAGCGCTTGGTGGGAGGCAACCCACGTATTCAGGTGTATTCTCTCCTTTCTCTGATTTTCTTTTTTATATGCTCATTGTCATGCTATATTTTGTTCACATTGAGGACAATGTTCATAATAGGTTTGGGGGAGGGAATATTACTTGTATAAAAAATTAAAAATTAAAAAAAAAAAATCATAAAAATTTGGTTAGTTTTTAGGTTGTTTGTTAGTACTTTTTCAGGTTTTGATAGTTTATCCCGTAATAATGCATGTTACAATTCTTAGGAGATTAATTTACATTGGAAGTGTGAGTAAGTATACTGGAGGATAGATACACTTAACTGAGCATATCTTTCTATTACAGTCCTCTTGGAACAAAGTGCTTGAACTAAGAAAATTCACTCATACACACTAGTTACATAAAGTAATACCATCTACAGATTTGTTGAATGCTAATTTACAGTGGGATGTCTTTAGTCATAGTCATTGGATGATGTGTAGTTATCTGTTGAGCTTAAAAGATCATGATAGACCATTTACTTGGCTATGGCAAGGGATTGGAACCGGAAATAGGTTGAGAGTATAATACAGCCTGGACAAAATAAAGATGTGCTTGAAAATATATGTGCTGAAAATGAAAATGTGAAAAAAAAAAACAAAAATGAAAGAAAAAATGAAAGAAAAAGGGGCTGCTTGACTTTATAGGATTAACTTAGGCTGATGCTCGGGCCCGAAGCGGTCTCTTAATACCTAATGCCCTAAGCCAACTGGCTGGGAGTCATTGGCCTGAGTCATTGCTAAACCTAAGCATCTTGAAGTCAGGCCTTACACAGTCCTAGCGAAAAAAAAAAGAAAAAAAAAAAGAGAAAAAAAAAAGTCTGTGGTGTATTATCCTCTCAAATCTAGAATGTTGGACCCGAAGGAGGCGCGCAGATCTGTGCTATCATGAACCTAAAGATTACGATGACTATGTAGATTCTGATGTTCTTTGGTTAATGGGTAACACTGGATCTGTATAAACAGAAATTTAGATTATATTGCTACAATGTTCTACACTTTCTACTATTTATGTTATCATGCTATATAATATTTGAGCAGAAATTTCCAAGATGAAAGTGTGGAATAAAACCACTTACTTGAGGGCTTCTATATTCCTGTTGATTATGAACCAAGTACATGTGGTTGATTTTCTTAAGCATTGTAGTATGTATTTATCGGGATAATAGGTTTGCTTGTTTTGTAATGTTTTAATTTTTGCTTTGTTTCTTCACTTAGGTTAATTAGTTTAATAAATACATGTTTGTGGGTAGCATGGCTGCAAACCCTCACGAGACAACACTCGTCCTACTAGGGACACCTAGAGGTTTAACGGCTTGTTGCATACGCTCAATGCAATCGTGTTCCCTACGAAAGTGGTGTTTACTTTTATGCATTAGTTCCTTAGTTTGTTTGATTTTGTTTTGTTTTGTTTTGCTAGGGACTAGCAAAATCTAGGTTTGGGGGTGTGATCTATACATGAAATATACATTATATTATCTCCTAAACTTATGTTTATGCTAGTGTTTGATTAGAATAACTACTACTTTAATATAGTTTTTGGTTTTGTAGGAAATGAGAGCAAAGATGCAAAAATATGGCGAAAACGGACTTCAATGGTCAAATTATCATAACTCCGTGTACAAATATCGGATTGGACTGATTCAAGTCTCACGTGAAAGTTCAAGGAGTCAGTTTTCCAACGCCACCAACCACGCGCAATTCGGAGTTCGGTGCAAAAAGTTATAGCCATTTGAAGATTCCGGACAGTAGAAACGATCGATCGCAACCTTTACGCGATCGATCCCGTCTACGATCGATCGGACACAAAAACGATCGACCGTATCTACTGGAATTTTTGGATTTGCGCAAAGTTTTGAAGACAGTAAAAACGATCGATCGGCTTCGTCCGGCATCGTTCGCAATACGATCGATCGGGAGCAATTAACAAAGGAAAACGGCTTCGTTCGGCAGCGTTCGCAAGGCGATCGATCGTGCTATACGGGCGATCGATCGGTGCATACGGAAAACGCAATTTAACCCTATTTTGACTCGGATTTGGAAAGGGATTTGAGGGTTTTCCTTCACCCCTATATATATGCCTTAAGGGAGAACGTATGGGGTATGCAAGAATAGACTTTTTGAGTTCTTTTGGAGACCTTGGAGGCTAGAGCAAAGGAAGAAGAAGAAGAAGATGAAGAACTTGTTGATGGATTCTCTTCCCATGCTTGGCTAGACTCTCTTCCAAGGCGTAGATGAAACCCAACTGATTGGTTGTATTGTTTCTTTCTCTCATATTATGTTTTTATTCTAGTTGGTGTATGAATCTTTGTTATGCAATAAAAGTTAATTCATTAGAGTTTATTCTTTGTACTCGAGAGAGACAAGAGTGGATCTTTGTGGATTTCAATCTGAAAGAGCACTTGCGTGTCCGAGAGGAACGTAAGGGCTCTGAAGTGTTACATATTAATAAAGTCTCATTGGTTTATACTCGAGAGAGATAGATCACAGTTCCATGTTTTAATAGATTTATGTGTTACATCCGAGAGGAGGGCACTATAATTTGAATTGACAAGTGTATGTCCGAGAGGAATACACTAGCCAACTGGAAATCTGAATTCAAAAGAGAGAGAGAGACGATACACTAGTCTATTGTGGTGGATTCAAAGCCTTGGTACTTCTCCTATTGATTAATCTCAGCTTAGTTTAATTAAAGTTCATTGCTTTTCTCTAGATTAATTAAAAACTGCTGCTTTTCTCTTGAATTTGGTAGAATATTAATCCGTCCCTGAGGTTCGACAACCCTTTAATACTCACTGTAGTACAATTGCCTTGTGCACTTGCAAGGGTTTATATTTTAAACGATCACTGGGCCGCTGGAGGCCCAGGCCCTGGCCGGGCAGGCCATCACGGAGGCAGCAAGGAAGTTGAGACCGATGCTGGCAGACTTGGAGGCTATCTTGAGGGGTTTGGTGAGGCCATCCCAAAGAAGATGTGTCGTACTTGATTGCACTAAAAGTGCAAGAAGGGAAGTGACTGCGAATTGCAGCATAGTGATGGTGTAGGATAAACCCCAGAGACTGCTGGTATTGGTTGAACGACAGGTGCTATTGTTGTCCCTCTTCCTCCATTGTTGCGGTTGCAAGTAGTGGCTAGGCTTTGCCCGTCTCTTCATATTCTTTTCCCATTACAATAGAAGTACCATGTTACAATATGAGGGCAATAGAAGAGAGGACGAGAAGAGAGAAAAAATATTCTATTGGTTATATTTGTGAGAACACTTTGATGCCTTTATATAGGTAATTGTAATTAATAAACAAAAAAAATAAAGTACTAAAGACAAAACACTAAAGGAGTCAGTGGCATCACCAAATGGTGGGGCGCCACCTAATGATGTAGACATTGTTACAATATTTAACGTTGGGTGTAGTTTGACTGTTATTTTTTTCTCACTCATGAGATGCATCTCTTGCCTCCACCATGTGCAATGCACAATTCTCAGTGCTAGTGCTCTTGGGACACAATAAACAAACCCAAAAACATGTGTGCTCCCTTTTGTACACATCTCTTGCCTCCACCATGTGCAATGGATAATTCTCAGTGCTAATGCTCCACCAAGCTTCACTTCCTCTTCTTTCACCTCGATTGGAGGTGGATTGCTATACAAATTTACAAGAAAATAAGTAAAATTCGATTTGCCAGTGATCCCAGAAGACTAAGTCCAGCCCTTTTTCGCCGAAGGCTTCGACACCAACACATCCGGATCGCGGAATAGAAGATCCACAGTGCTAGATTCTTCCACGTTCTCCTTGTCAAAAATGGATAGCGAAAGGGTGCCGGTTGGCTTCTCCCACTCCTTCCTCACCCCCGCCCCTGATTCAGCAACGGCAGAACCAGAGAATCCGTGATTGTCGAATGCATCAAAGGAAGGATATGTGGCAGATAAGGTGTCGAAGAGAGCGGGGAAGGGATCGAACGGTCCTCTGTGACCTCCACCACCGTCTTTGGCTCCTCGGCCATGGGATCCTCCTCGGGCTTTGGCTCTTCTGGCTTAGGCTCTTTGTCGTTGCTCTACTTCGGCGTGAGCCCGCTCTCCGGCCTAATTCCTCTTGAGCTTGGCAACAACGCTTCCCTCTCTGATCTCGATGTCCGCGAGAACACCCTGTCCGGGTCGTTCCCTCCTTCGACATGAAACCTCTGCGATTGCCTCGTCTCGCTCCGGCTTGGCGGCAACAATCTCACCAGCTTCTTCACGAAGCTAGCCTTGCCCAACTCTTCTTGCAGCAGCTTGTAGGTCCTGGACTTGGGGAACAACAAATTTCAGAGGCAATTTCTAGAGTTCATCACCACCTTTCACTCGTTGACGAGGGAACTATTGCTTTATGGCTTTTGAGAGAAGGCTTCTTGTACGCCCGTCATCTGGCAGCTGCTATTCAACCAATACCAGCAGTCTCTGGGGTTTATCCTAGTACCATCATTGTGTTGAAATTTGCATTCCTTTTCCTTTTTGCACTTTTAGTTCACTCAGGTACGACACATCTTCTTTGCGATGGCCTCACCAAACCCCTCAAGCCAACCTCCAAGTCTGCCGACGTCGGCCTCAACTTCCTTGTTGCCTCCTTGATGTCCTGGCCGGTCGGGTCCAAGGCCTTTTGCCAACCGGGCACTCCTCTCTCTCTTTTTTATTCTTCTTAACTCTTGCTCTGAAACCATGTTACAATGTTACAATATGTACCATGTTATAATATGAGGGAAATAGAAGAGAGGACGAGAAGAGAGAGAAACGTATTATATTGGTTATATTTGTGAGAATACTTCATTGTCTTTATATAAACAATTACAATTAATAAACAAAAAAATATAAAGTACTAAAGACGAAACACTAAAGGCGGCAGGGGCGCCTCCTAATGGTGGTAGTGCCACCTAACGATGGGGGCGTTGTTATAATATTTAATGTTGGTGTAGTTTGACTATTATTTTCCACACTAATGTTAGGTGATCATTGTTATGTGTGCCTAACAATGAATTAGGTGTGTATTTTTCACTCCCCTCAAGTTGGAGAATGAATGTTTTCCATTTCGTCTTCTGGTGACTTGTCTTCGTGTGACTCGTCTTGCATTGCCAGCCAAGGATTCGAGCATTCGAGCGGCTGCTCCAAACGCTGCTCGGCTTCTCTCCCCAAGAGCTGTTGTTCCATCATCTTGGAGGATCAAATGCTTTTGGCTTCTTGGAGGGCATTGAGCTGATGTTCTAATTCTGCCATCTTCTTCCTCTCAATCTAAAAGTGAACTTGGCTCATTGCCCTTTAGCCGCCACCACTGTCTCCTCGGTCGCCTACCGGTGGTGAGGGTCTGGCGGAGGTCCCGCCGCCTCCAGTGCCACTACTTGGTTGGTGTTGCTGTTGTTCCTCTTCCTCCTCTGTTGTTGCGGCTAGGCTTTGCCCGTCTCCTCGGATTCTTTTTCCGGTGCAACGGCGGGGAAAAATTTAGGCGACCAGATGGTAGGCAGGCTCCTCTGTGACCTCCACCGCCGTCTTTGGCTCCTCTGCCTTGGGCTCCTCCTCAGGCTTTGGCTCTTCCGGCTTCGGCTCTTCAACCAGGGCAGCTTCCGTCTTTCCCGTCGCTCTACCTCGACGTGAACTCGCTCTCCGACCCAATCCTTCTTGAGCTCAACAACAACGCTTCCCTTTCCAATATCGACTTCCGCAAGAACTCCCTGTCAGGATCGTTCCCTCCTTCGACATGGAACTTTTGTGACTGCCTCGTCTCGCTCCGGCTCGGCGGCAACAACCTCATCGGCTTCTTCCCATAGTCGTCTATGCCCAACTCTTCCTGCAGCAGCTTGCAGGCCCTAGACTTGGGGAACAACAATTTCCATGGGAGGTTTCCTGAGTTCATCACTGCGTTTCACTCGCTGCAGGTGAACTATTGCTTTGTGGCTTTTGAGAGAAGGCTTCTTGTATGTCCGTCATCAAGGAACTGCCGTTCAACCAATACCAACAGTCTTTTGGATTTATCCTAGGACTATCACTGTGCTTAAATTCGCATTCACTTCCCTTGTTGCACCTTTAGTACACTCATGTACGACACATCTTCTTTGGGATGGCCTCGCCAAGCCCCTCAAACCAGCCTCTAAGTCTGTTGGCACTGCCTCCTCGATGGTCTAGCCAGTCGGGACCAAAGCCTCCTATTTGATCTTTACACGAGCTTCAGGCGACTACCGTGAAAACGAAATGCTAAACTTCACTCCAGCCACTGAGTGTTTGACGAAATGCCCAGTTGACCGGGGCAAAAGCCACTAGCCGGCCAAGAAAGCAAGGTGAGTGTTCTTCCCTCAAGGCATTAGGATCTTTGCTCCGATACCATGTTACAATAAATACCATATTATAATATGAGAGAAATAGAAGAGAAGACAAGAGCGGAGAAAAATATATTCTATAGGTTATATTTTTAGAACACTTTGTTGTCTTAATTTAGGCAATTGAAATTAATAAAAAAAATAAAGTACTAAATACAAAACACTAAAGAAGGCAGGGGCGCCACCTAATGATGACGGCACCTCCCGTCGGCATTGTGTTGTTACAATATTTAATGTTAAGTATAGTTTGATTGTTTTGCCACACTAATGTTATGTGGTCAATGTAAGGTGTGCCTAACAATTAATTAGGTGTCTATTTTCCACAGTAGTTCTTGCCATCTGTTTTTGGAACTTGGAAAATATATACAGGCAGTGTTAGAATTTTAAATTATCAAGGGACAGTGAAGGGAAGTTCTGTAGGATACCTGTGTCACTGTTTTGTAGTTTGTCTGCTGAGTACAGGTTAATGACATTGGTTTGGTTAGTGTAGGTCACTCTTGAGGTGAGGCGCGGATCAAATCACAAGTTTGTCAGAGAAGCTGGTAGCCAACGGAATTGCTCATAAGCTGTGGATAGAGCAACCTGAGAACATCCCCACATGTCTTGCTACAAAACCATATCCAAAATCTGCAGTCTCGGCATTTTTCCGGAGGTTAAAGCTTTGTAAATGATGAACCTCTGAGGGACAGAAATTTTGAATCAACATGATAACAAGGCACCGCAGCACATTTTCTCTTTGCTGAACACGCCATTTCAACTTGAGTCATTATTACTAATCACAGTAATCGAGTGGAGCTGGGCTACTAAATTGTTTTTGTTAATATAGTATAGGAAAGAGTAATGCTGAGCTCGCTGGTGGTAAAGAGGCTCATTAGCGCACAGTTCACTTGCCAGAAAACATCACTTGCGTTATGGAAGTCTACTTGTAGTATTGTACTCGAAATGCGACCCATTTCAGGTGGATGAGGAGTTCACAGGTTCAGCCAGCCGGCCCAGCCCCCACCTTCACACAATCAGTGAACTCATCCATTTCAGGTGTTGCTCTGCCTGGTACGGACAACCTTCCTAGGTCATGTACGAAAATAACTGTACTGCAGCAAATTAAAACTCTTAACGGAAGATTTGCCTGCAATCCCTTAGGTCCTTCCCCTAGCCCCAAATCTATATGCATTTGAAATAGTCTCACTGGCCGTTTGGGGCGTGAAAAATCAGCTCCATCCAGCTGGTTAGTGGATTATCCCAAAAATCCATAAGCAGGAACTGCCCCTTACTTTCGATGACAACTCCCAAAATTTTGCATGGTTCAGGACCAGGCAGCTTTGCACGAGCTGTCAATTCCATTCAAACATGCCATTATTACAAAAGCCACAAGGTTAGCAGTGTACATTCAAGTTTGGAAAAAGGGTATATTACCGATCGGCCTGACGTTTGGTTTCTAGCTGCTGGTATCATCTTATAATAAAACTGGGTAGCGCTAGTGACATTAACAGACGTTTAAAAGGGTATCTTACCACTCCTCTTCTCTCTAGTCCATTTTCCTACTCCACTTTTGTGGCACCAAACCAAAACATAGACCCTTGTGGTGAGGAGTGAGTTCATGGGTTAACATGTCAATCAACTTGTGCTAGCATGAAGGAGATGAGTAGAAAAATGGAGTAGTAATATCGTTGCACCGTTAAGAAAGATGAAGAGCATGAAGGAGCATGCTGATTTTCCTTTCCAAATGCAGGCCACGTGCAAACGCAACAAGTTGGGAGGACTACTCGCTACGAAAGACAAAGAAATGGTACGAATAGAGGAGGCAAAAGGATTGCATTAGTTACCTAACAAAAATATTTTTTGCTTTTTTTTATTATCCCTCCATTCCAAAATACTCTGTATATTTTGCCTAATCATATGATTTCTTCTTTCTAAAATAGAAGGAGACTTGGAAGGATTAACTTGAACTTGGTTCATGAACAAGCATACGAGTTGGAGAGGATATATATGGTAGAAGAAATCATGTGACTTCTTTGTGGGCTTCATGGTCTAATAAAAATAATAATTTTATCAAATGTACATAGTATTTTGGAAGAGAGAGAGGTAACTAAAAAATGATTTTTGCTCTATGCAATATGCACCACATAGTACGGAAAAACGTTGACTTGTATACATCATTCTGCAATAGACCAGATGCCCACTAGGTCCAAGGTTCTCAAGTCAAAGAAGGGGCAAAATCAAAATTTTGTAAACTACTATAAGCCACCCATTCTCAACAATCTAAAAAAAATCCGTCTCAGCTTCTCATCCTTGTTCTGTTTATCAAGAACAAAGCAAGCAAATATATATGCTAATTAAGATAGACATACATGTTGCACCCTAGCTACAAGGGACGGAATAGGATTGTCGACAAAACGATTAAAGGAGTCAAGCCACCAACGAATATTAAAAGAAATGGGAGTATTATCCTACAGACCTGCAGTTGTCTATGGTCTTGGGGAAGGAGTTCAGCATGTTGCCGGAGACATTTAGAAACCTGAGCTTCGATAAACATCCTATGGAATTTGGCAGACATCTAAGCTGGTTTGAGCGCACGTCCAAAATCACCAGGTTCAGCATTCTTGCTGTTAGAGATTCTGGAATACACTGAAAATTAACATGATTAATGAGAAGATTGTCAGTCATTAAAGGCATATATACTCTACGCGAGTATAGCTATAGACGATGCTCAATGGATTTTCAATTATATAAAAAAATAGTGTAGTTAGAGACTAGAAATGAACGCTTAAACGTAGTTCAAAAACTATGAATGAACCAGTTATGGCGGAAGCAGGAAAGTGTCATGGAAGTGCAATTCCATCTAAAATTCACACTCACTGCTTTCCTCACTAATACACATACCTCTAAATTGTTCATTAGTTCGGACAGGCATGTGTATTAAACATGCTAGACAAATATCCAGATATGGATGAAACAAATCGAGTTGCAGAATTAAGAAAAAAATCAATACACATACCTCTAAATTGTTGTTAGAGATATCAAGTTGGCTGATGAGAGCCAAGTTCAAGGACGGATTTGGCAGCTTTGCCAACTCCAGGTTGCTCAAATCCACCTTCTCTATCTTCTCCTCCTCTATTATACTTCTCCTCTCGCCTCTCTTCATATCAATCCTCATTTCTTGACACACCTGCAGCAACCAAACACCCAACAATCATAACCCATTACTTCAACCAAAGAAAGAACAAAAGCAAGTCTACAGGAAATCCTCCCTTGACCTCCATTATATGTCACTTCTTCATGCACCTTCAGAAGTGAAACATATGTTTGGAAGACAACAGCTAGATGGATTGACAAGTTTATGTATTCTAGCTAATCAATTAAACAATTGTCCACTAACTTATAATAGAAGAGAGCTGTTTTTCTCCTAGGGAGGGATGAAGGAGCAGATGGAAGAAGAGGCGGGGATTGAGGATTACTGTGTTCTTCCTCATCTAAACTTAAGAAAAGAGACTGAAGGCTCAAGAGGAGCGACTGCTCCGTTTTATGCTCTCCTGTTAACACGAGCGTACGGATGTACCGCAAGCACTGCCACTTGCGGATGGCGTCCTCTATTTTGCGTCGGCAGTTGGACAAGTCAACTGTCTGTCTGTATAAGCGGTTGGCTCATATTTTTTAGTTTTGATTTGATAATTGTCATTTAGGCCTTGAATCACATTTCTCATGTTCATTATCACCTTCTTGCCAAAAAGGAAATGTTCATTATAACCAGCGGTTGATTGACTCATATCCAGGCGCCGCACAGTTTATATGTATATGAAGATATTTTTGCATGAGGTGCATACGCCAATGGGCACCATCGATCGCCCTTGATCGACGGCTTGGTAAGCTTCGTCAGCTGATTAACTCTTTGTTCACATGAGACCAACTACCCTAAATCCTGATCAATGGCTTCTAAGAAATAAATGAACCATTCAATTAATTAGAGACAAGCATGGCAAAGAATCTCACCATGGAAGGATTTGCGATGTGAAAACCTTGAAAAGAACTTCTTGGATTGCATTTTGATGTAGATCGTAATTTACAAGTAATTCTATTATAGGAGAAAGGGAAGAAAAAGTAGGATTAAGACTAAAAAATAAACATTAAATTAGAAAATAAACTTCATTGATTTCTTCTGGTTATGGATTAGGAAAACCTCTTTATTCTTAAACCATAATCCTAATTGACATAAGATAAACTCTAAACTATAACCCTAATTGACATAAGAGTATTAATCCTAATTAATCTAGTCCTAGGAATCCAGCTAATGAAGGAAACCAATCCTAATCTAAGTAGAATAGGATCATAACACATTTGGATAGTAACTATCGATTAATTAACCTCCTTATCTACTTATCAAACAATTCAATGGTTTGTTGCAAAATGCAATCCCTTGAAATGCTGCTCCGGATTCCCCACCAGCATTTGCGGCATGAAAGCTAACAAGTCCAGCTTCGCCCTTTAGCCATAGTTTTCATTTGTTGACATCTCGCACAGATAATCAGTCCTGCACTGCACATGAAATATTTTCTAATGTACAAGCGGATGGCTGACGTCTATATCATGTTGTCAGTAATTTCAAGTGAACATAACAAGAAATTGGTTGTTAATCTGCATTATGAATATGATGAACAATTGGTTGAGAGACTTAAATTCTATGTTGCTTCTTATTGCTAATAATTAGATGCTTATCTGATTAATCACTTTATCAATAGAGCGGTACGGTATGAATGTGAAAACTGATCTCACTTTTCACAATTCTGACACAGACAGAAAATCTAACTGAGGTGAGAAAGCATCACTTATATGCATTTGCATCTAAGGCATGATCAATTTATCCACATATAGCTGCATATATAATGGGTAGATTCTGGATCTAGCTCCTGGCTGAAATAAAAGAAGTTAGTCCCTCATCTTAAATAAAGGATGAGAGCAAAAGCTGGCTTTTTATATCGAATAGAATATATGATTGATAATGCAAAACAGAGGAAGATATATCCCTTAGTGATTAACTACATGTATCTCTTTGATGAGAGGAGACTTACTAAGTGTATTTATTGGCAAATTGTTGTTAACCTTTCGCCACAGAAATAGGTTAAGATTATCATTTTCCTTTAGCTGATAAATTAAGTTTGGATTGCTAATCAGCTTTAATCAATTAATGTTACCATTGACGAGAAAGATATCCTTAAAGCAAATATCTTAGGTTATGTCACATAGTATATTCAACCATATTGTCATGAGCATATTGAAAAGGGCTTGAGGAAGAAGATGATATGATACTAAGGATCTATTAATGATAAGTTGGGGAAAACTAGGGAACACCTTTTGACTATTTAAAGCTAAGATGGTGGAATCCTTCCCTTTCAGAATGGAATATGAGGGGCTCTTGCCTTAAATGGAGTAATGGACAATTACTACTGTCTGCCATTATCCCCAACAACGTTCGCTTTATCAAGAGATGAGGCAATAGCTCAAAGACAAATATACACCAACTAGCAAATAACTAATATTTACACATAATTATATACTGAAGTTAAGGGCATAAAAATAGCAAATAACTAATATTTAAACAGAATTATATACTGAAGTTAAGGGCATAAAAAATGTATTATTTTCCTGTCTATCATTTGCCTGAAGAAGCATGGACATATAAGGAGGTAAAATTTGATCATCTCAGTGTTTTTTGTTATACTTCCTTTATTCTCATTAGTATTGAGAATAGGTACAAGTTTGATTTTAAATCTAAGAGGTGTACATTCATTGGGTATGGCTAAGAAGAATTTAGTTATAGGTTTTGGGACTATGAAGTTAGGAGGCTTGTTAGAAGCAGAAATGTTGTCTTTTAGGAAGACCATCTTTATAAAGACTGGAATAATAAGGTGGTACCCCAGGAAATTCTTAATTATTAGAATGTAGATGATGAAGATGAAGGGATAAGCAAAGAGTTGAAATATACTAGTAGCAGTGGCATACAATAGGAGGCCGGGTTGAGCACTCTACCATCAGCTCTTCGGTGCTCTACTAGAGTCAACCAGGGACGAACTAACAAGTTCTCTCCATCTTATTATTATGTTTATTTAACTGATAGTGGAGAACTTGGAAGTTTTCAGGAGACACATGGCTGATGAGATAGACTTATTGTCTCTCAATTAGACATGAGATCTCATCAAGTTATCTCAGAGTAAAAAGGCTTTGTCCAACAAGTAGGTCTACAAACTCAAGGAAGAGGTTGATGGCTTAAGGAGGTACGAAGCAAGTGTCACGGCCTGTATTTTTAAAACCTTTATTAAATCAGAGTAATTACTGAAAATTTAGAGGATTATTCCTCTATACGATAAATCATTAGTTGAAATTCATCGACTAAAACTGGGGTTCACAATTATGGATACAAAACCATATATACATATAATATTATAAAATACAAAGTTGATTAAACAAACGCAAGTCCTCTATGTGCAAGACTGTAATCCAACTTAAAATACACTAGAAAGTAGTTGGAGCTCACGCCTTATTACAAGGTTTTGAACAAACTAGAAGGTGGAAATATATTGTGAAGCTTTCTGGACATCCTCACTTCCAAGCCGTCTAATCCCTAAGTATCACGTGAAGCCAGTTTTCCACAGAAGCACCTACATCACAAGAAGATGCTGAGTATAAAAATACTCAGTGGGATACTGTAACATAATCATCAACAAAACAAGATTTGCATTAATATTTTATGCAGCCTATTACAGAATTCCACTTGATTTTTTATTAATCTTTCAAGCAAAGTCTTTTATTGTCTCTCAAGTTCATGTTCAATAATTAAGTCTTTGTCCCATATAAACAGACTCACTGAATGTCATTCCTACATGACAGACAACACGAAAATATTGTGACTATCACTCCGATTATTACCGGTAATTATAGCACGCCCTGAATCCCTCGAGGGTGACTGTCTCGCCCATTTCTTACCTCAGAAGGTATGGTCATCAGAAGAGTTTGGCCCCACATCAGCTTCTGAACTCGATGTGGATTGGGAGAACGCAGCTTTCTAGGATGCTAACACCTCCAATGTGCACAGTAACCTAGCATAAATAACTATGGGGTGGATGCAGAGTTTCCTCCAAAAGGAAGATGCAAAAGCTCTCTCTAAAATTTATAGAGAAGATGCAAACAGCATAAGCCTGGTCAATAGAAGGTGGTCCTCATCAGGTACCACTGAAACAAAGCATCCACCATAGGGAAGATGTAGAATAGAAGTGTAGAGCTTCCACTATAAGGAAGATGCAAAACAGCTAAAACTTAACCAATATCGCGTGATCCTTATAGCACGTATCACTGTATTACTACTATGAACTCCACTTAGAGTTATAACAAACAATTCAAGACTTCTGGCTCAATAGCCAAATGGATAGTTTGACCTTTGACTTAACAACCAATCGGTGGCTTGATCATAAGTCACTCACACTCATGAACTGACTCTCAATCCTAAGGGTATTTTAGTCTTTATCTTGATTAAGTTTTTTCCAACCATCAAGTTTTGCCCTCATATCCTCATTTTATTTATCTTTCACAAAATGATTAAATCTCTAAGCCATCTAGGTTTATTAGTCAAGTTTTCTTTATCATCAAAGTCCTCAACTATCAGTAAATTCAGTGTAAAATTCAAGGACAAATGATCATAAATACAGTAACATAAAACTTATAAAGCTACTACAACAATTTGAGCTTGAAATCATTTATCAAAAAGCCAAAAATAATAAAATTGTGCTTATTTACCATGCTGGCTCTGCATGTACCCAACTGCACTCCAATACACAGACGGTCATGAGCTACCGTCAATTGTAAACAGTTCTAACAGTTGGTGGATGTCCACCGACTGTTCAAATCCGAACCTGGTTTGGTTCACTATTTTGCCGAGGTTTGGTTCACTGCCAGACCGGTTCACTGCTGCGATCGTCTTTCTCACATATATGCTCCATCTGCTCCAGGCAGCTGCAGGCTCAGCATGTCGCCACCGGGCTAGCTTCTCTGGCGGTGGGTCGCCGCCTCTCCTCCCTTCTTCAGTTCCCCCTTTCCTAGACCCGAGGTCCGGGTAGATTGGAGAGGAAGATTGGCAGTGGCAAGGTTGAGCCTTTCGGCCGCAGCCATTGCCTCGTCGGTCACACTCGGGCGGTGGGAACTTGGCGATGATCCTGCCCTTTCCCGGTGGTTACTGTGCCGCCAGCTTAACCCCCACTGTCATCACTATCTCTCCCTTTCTCTTTCTCTCTCTCTTTCCCTTTCCTTCTCGACCATCACGACCCAGACGGCAGCAAAGGCAGCACCTTTTGGTCGTTGTCGTTGCCGTCTCAATCACCCACTGGCGGTGGGGTTAGCCTCTACTTCTGTTGGATCGGCGTCACACGGCAAGCACTACATCAGTGCTGTCTCCGTCGGCGCTGCCAAAGCCTCCTTTCAAAATCAGCCATCAATTGCGATTTTGAGTTTTCCTTCTTAAAAAAAATCACTACAAACACAATATAAAAACGCAGATTGATAATTTGGTACGGAATTTGACCTTATACGTACGTTGGGGTCTATCCACCATTCGCCGGAAGGTCGCCGTTCGTCGGAAAGACTTCTCTGCTCATGCTGGCCAGAATTTTGAGCTGAGAAAATGCTTCCTTCAGGGTAGAAAAATTGTTGGCTTAATGAACGATGAGACCTCCACCTGGTTCACCAAAGCTACACCTAGCTATCCCAAACTGCCAAGTATTACAACAAGGCTGATTGTAAAGGGCTTTCAACAGATGTTTGACATTGATTTTAAAGAAATTTTTGCTCTAGTGGTAAAAATACAACTAATCAGTTAATATTGAGCACTGTGGCAACTACATACCTACATTTAGAGCAACTTGATGTCAAGACCACCTTCCTTCATGGCGATCTTGAGGAGGAGATCTATATGCAACAACCGCAAGTCTTTGAAGTTCCTAGTGCATAGGGACTTGTGTGCAGGCTCAAGAGGAGTCTGTATGGTCTCAAGCAGACGCCAATGTAGTGGTATAAGAAATTTGACAATGTTATAGGTTTGAGGCAAGGTTCGTGAGGTGCAAGGCTGACCATTGTTGTTATGTCAAGTAAAATGGAAACTCATACCTTTTTGCTATTATATGTGGATGACATGTTGATTGTAGGACCTGATGTGTCAGAGATAGAGAGTCTAGAGAAGGCCTATGAAGAATTTGGGGGCAGTGAAGCAGTTTCTTGGGATGAAAATTATTTGGGATAGAAAGGCACTCACACCAAGACTCTCCCAAGAAAAATGCGTGGAGAAGGTGCTTGAAAGTTCAATATGTACATAGCCAAGCCTATCAGTGCACCCCTTGGCTCCTTCAGATTGAGCAAGAGAGATTGTCCACAGTTCGATAAAAAAGGTTTGAGTTGGCTTTAGTGCCATATTTTTTAGCTGTAGGAAGTCTGGCGTATGCTATGGTCGGTACTACATATCTCTCATGCAATATGAGTAGTGTCTAGATTTATGAGCAACCCTGGGAAAATGCACTGGAAGGCTGTGAAGTGGGTTCTGAGGTACCTTTAGGATACAAAGATCCCAACTTTGGTTTATAGTAGGGTTGAGGTGAAGTTGCAAGGGTTTGTTTATTCTGATATGACGGGTGATATCGATGGTCACAGGAGTACTACTGGCTATGTGTTCACATTAAGTGATATTGCAGTGTCATGGATATCTAGGCTCCAGAAGGTGGCTACATTGTCTACAACATAGGCATAATACATGCTACCACAGAGGCGTGCAAGGAGCAAATATGGTTGCAAAACTTTATGTAGAAGTTGGAGAAGAAGTTGCAAGGTACTTTGTGTAGTGAAAGTTAGGACGCTATTCACTTGGCGAAGAATACAGTTTTTCTTACTCGGGCGAAGCATATAGATATCCGTTATCACTACATTCTGTCTTTGATCGAGGAGGGCGTGTTCTCATTTGAGAAAATCTGTACAAAGGAGAATGCCGCAAGCAGTTCAGTAAAGTTGTACCTGGTGACAAACTAAAGTTGTGTGTGACCTTAGTGGGTCTTCAAGCTTGAGGACCAAAGGACAATAGCAGCAAGGCTCTCTTGACCTAGAGGTGAAGCACTTGAGGCCATCAGCTTCAAGTAAGAGAATTTGGAATGGAAGTTGTGAAGGTAGATTTGTCTCAAAATGGGAGATTGTTGAGTAATGGAGTCAAATCCGAAATTTCCAAGAGCATTAGAGGTAGACTGGACCATAATGGCGACCTATTGCAAGGAAGTTTGACAGCGGCGTTGAGAACTTGCCTATGAGCAGTCTACCGCTAGTAGCTTGTGGTAGGCAGGAAGACTCACTGGAAGTTATGTCGAAGGATTCCAGTAGACCGAACTCTTTGAGCGGTCTACCAAACATGCTACTAGAGGATGCATTGCAAGATAGCGGACGCAGCAGTAGACCAGACAAACGTAGCAGTCTACTGGAGGATGCGACCGAGGGAGCGGTACGTGGCAGGTTTCTAAGTTGCATTTTGATACGAGATTTCATTCTTAATTCAGGTCTAAGTTAGGTCAAGGCTTTAATTGGTATTTAAGGACTCAAAAAGGATTCTTAGGGTTTATGCTAAGCTTGTAAATGGATGAGAGTAAGGTTTGGTGAGAGATTTGCAACAAGAGAATCGAGGTAATTTTGCCTCGTAATCTCTTGATCAATAAAGTTTGTTGTATGTTGTGGTGTGGAATATAGCGAGAAGAAGCTAAATCAAGATAATCTCTGTCTCATTTGTTCTATGCTTGTGGTTATTTGTTTAGTTAATTATTTCGTATTACATATTGGAGTTGTGCTAATAGAATATTTGTTATAGCTACTAGTTAGGTAGGGATTCTCACTACCACTTAAATCCCAGCAGACTGACCTCCTTAGGCAAGGCTGACCTCAATAGAGCTCCCACTTTCCATTGGCTGACCGAAATCGATCACTTAGAAACCACTTTTTCCTGCTGTCACTATTCCATTTAAACCAATGGAAAGTAGAAAAGACACTCAATTGTTTAATCCTTGCTTGAAACCACTGATTAGGATATCATGTCTTCTTATCGTACAATTTAAGCGTCAAGTGTGATCATTCGCCACCACAGGATTGGATGGAGGTCCTAATACCCAAGATTGTGAGATCCAAAATACAATTGATTAAGGCGCTTCCATTGTCCTCTATCATGGTTCTTTTCCGTCTTCAATAAAACAGCTTAATTAGACAAGGCTTTCCATATTATTCAGCCGTCAGCAGTTTCAGTCTTGTTTCAGAAAACAAACAGACGAGCTCAAATTTGATTCTGCAATATCCATGACCCCATCGTTCTATCTCATTGCATGTTAAGCTGTTGGCTGAATAAGGAGTGCTGATTTACTGATCAAGTATGTTAATATCTACAGCTAAAAGATAATGTTCATGATCCATATCCTTACTTCAAAATTTGGACTCTGATGAATGAACTCCCACTCATATATTGCAGAAATGTTGGATGGTCAGCTTCTAGCAGTATATTAGAAAGGGATTACCACTTACAAATTACAATTACAAGATTACCAAAAAACAGGGTTCAAAATTAATGAAAAAAACGGAAGAGCAGTTAAGATAATTGCTCAGATTAGGGGATAACTAAGCATCTCTTAGATCAGAAAGTGAATAGGACCTTGAAGATCCAAATGTCCTAAACTTTTTTGAATGCAGCTTCAATGGAAGACTTGGCTGCAGTTTGTCTCTTCTTTCATCTTCTTCCTCCTCACTATCTTCCTCCTCCTCTTCTTCTTCTTCATCTTCTTCCTCTGTCTTCTCCAGGTGCGGAGGTAATTGAGGCATCGAGGCATTCAAAGAGCCACCCCGCGACCACGAAGATTTGCAGGCCACGAGGATCCTTCTTCGCTTGTTGAACGGATTCTCCGTCTTAGCCAGATCCTTTACCGATGTCTGGGATACCGCATCAGTCAAGCTGGCAAACGATTTGGATTTGCCCGAAAAGTAGTTCGACAAGCCTCTCCTGCAAAATTGAACAGACCAGATTCAGTTATTAAGCAACAACACGGATCACAACACGCACAATCATGCAGATGGTGTCTGATTTCAGTTCACGCATGGATACGAACATCAAAACAGAATATTTTTCAGGAAAGTGATTTCTGAAAAGGTAGTTGAATGAAAGCATTTCCATATTTTCTGATCGCCCACGCCATAAATCATGGGCGATCAAAGCATGTTTTTTATGCAAACCAAAAGCAGGAACCTTAGTACTCAGGATCATCTGGAGAAGAGCAAATCGCTGAGCTAATTGTCAGAAAAATTCAGATTATTAAGAACAATACAAAAAAGGTTCTATAATGAAAACAGAAAAAAACAGAGAAAGCCTCTTTGCAGATCACATGCTAATTTTCATGGAAGATCATCTAACAGAGGTGAGAACAAAAAAAAAAATGGAAGAGTAGGCTCACTTGATCGGCAAGGACTCCTCTAAGGCATCCAAGCAAGAGAGTCCGCCATGAAACCCACTCTGCACCTCCTCCTCCTCATCCTCATCGGAGCTCACCTGCCCCAACCCGATCGACGAGCTCTCCTCCGAGGCCGAAGCCCCAAACCGCAACCCGCCCCCCTCCGGTTTCAAACACGCCGGAGAAGCCGAGAAGCGAGACAAACTCCCCTGCTCGCTCCCCACAAACCCATCTCCCTGGTACCCCACCGTGGGGCCTCCCGCCACCTCCCTGCTACCCAACACCAACGACATCGATTCTCCTCGGTCTCCGTCTCCGTCTCCGTCTCCTCCGCCTCAGCTTCGCCGTCGTCCGGTGGGGGAAGTAGAAGAACCGCTAGCCTTGTCCCGTGCGCTTGGTGAGGCTGGTGGCCGGCGGTGTCATGGAAGGGAGGGCGAGGACGAGGCTAAGGCTGGGAGTAGGTTCAGGGAATGGGGGATGGATGAGAGAGAGAAGGTTTGGGACCCGACAGGTTTTGACACGTTCTTCTTTTTATGGGGGGATTGGCTTACGTGGCGCGGATGTAGACGCCAGGCACGTTCTTATCCTCTTGCTGCAACTCTTGAATATTTGTTACTTCTTTTTTCGTACATGCGTATTTCTAACTGTATATCGAACCACTGTTTTTTTTTTACATAATTTATTTTCCTTTTCCTTTTGGCTAGATACTGTTTTTTACTCTATCTATTGGATTATTTCCTTTCCTCAGATGAATCAGCATTTAAAATAGAGATTGATAACACCTCATATGGGGTTAGTATCCATTTAATCATGTTAGCATGCGCTTAGCGCATATGGCAGGGTGTGCGGTGAGGGCACTTGCGAATATACATGTCAACTTTTTCTTTATTTGTGCTTTTTTTATCTAATCTTAATTATTTTTACAAACAAGAAAATATATTCTCTCAGTCACCAAAATGAATTCATTTTGGTTTTCTAATGCGGATAGATATTTTTGACAGAGAGAATATGTTGTTTGCTTCTTCTTTTTTTATTCCTGTTGTTTGTTTTCTTACTAACAAGACAATAAATTGTTTTGAATCGAAAAATAAAGGAAAGAAGAGACATTTTTTTGTACAAACTTTAATTATTTTTAGAAACAAGAAAATGTGTGGAGTTTGTTTTTAGATATATCGATAACCATGTTATGAATGCATATTAATAAGTCTTATTTATATGAGTTCAAGCACATATAAATTAAAAAAATTGATGATATGAGCCAGAGCTCACATGCATCAGGGTAAGCTCAAACGATCTTAGATTTTGATCAGGTATCTTGCTTAAAAACAAGGTTTAGACACGTTTGAATTACTGTCCGCCCTGCATATATGCTATCTCCGATGGATCAGATGGTCGCGTACGAGCCCGGATTCAACAAACGATGGTTTCATAGCTTGTGAGAGCTTTTGTTATGTGTGTATACTTGCATTCCTATTTTAGTTTACATTTTTTGCTAAACGTTGTTTCTTTTAGATGATGAGATCAACTTGAACGATGCCCTTCAATCTTATTTTTCTAGTCTCATACTAATTGTCACATCTTATTTGTTCCCTAATGATAACATTTTTTTCCTATGAGAACAATTGGAATTGTAGCAAAAAAGAGAAACATTTAGAAACAGGACGGAAAGAGTACGTCAGTACGTTCATCACTTGAGCGAGGAGCTTCACATGACGCTTGATCATACTTGACGCCAATCCCCCGATTCTAAAGAGCATATCTCAATTTTTTTTTCTTATTTCAAGTTTGAATGCCAAAAGACTTGTCCCAGTAGAAGTCTATCGGGGAAGCATGTTAGGTCGCGTGCCAGCCATGACTTGTCCCAGTAGAAGTCTATCCGGGAAGCATGTTAGGTCGCGTGCCAGCCATGTTTGGAAGTCGGCTGGGCTTTAAGGTCAACTGGCTCATGGTTCTTCCCATACAAACCTACCAGGCTTGAGCTCAACTAAAGCTGAAAGCTCACCATAACTTGTCTTTTTTTTTGGGGGGGGGGGGGGGGGGGGGGAGAGAATCGGCACTAGGGGGAAAAACTTTTTCTAATGCTAGAGGTCTAGAGTGTATTTTCAATAGTGGAATGAGGACATTTTTTAAGGATTATAGATAAGAATCTCTAGAGTTTACTGTTTCCTATCATATTTTTATCCCCAGTTTTAAGGTTAAAAAAATATCACTAATTCTCTAATAGCTGCCTCGCTACAAACAACTTTCGTAGCTAGAATGCCGGTAGTTTCTTAACCAATGAGAAGGAGAAGGAGAAGGAGATGAGCAATGGTTTGACAATTCGACTTGGGAGGAGAGACATTTTGTGACATGCGATTTATCATTTTCCCTAACTAGTGCCCATTTTTTAGTAAAAAGGACGGGATTTTTTTGGCACTAAAAAATAAACATTTCCATTGTCGAGAAGGTATTTTATGTTGCTAAAATTAATGAGCCAAGCCACCTAAGCCAGGATGGGGCTGATTGAATTACGGTCCAAGTTGAAGCCAACTTATCAAGCTGGGCCTCTTGACTTCTTCCAACTAAGCTATGTTGATCAACCAGTTACCGAGAAGGAAAAAGGAAAAGGATGCAAAGCCATGTTGATCAACCGCTTCGTTGACTTCCTTTAGGTGTAACTTGTGAGTTGGAAATATCTATCACATTTGACAGGTTCGACTTTTCTCTCTTCTTTTGGTCGACATACGGTTCAGTCTTGGGCTGCTGTAATGAATTGGCAAAGAGAGGTTGGACGCGCCTCTTTGCAAATCAGTTAGGTAGTCTGGCTGCGTCCTTACCTTCTCTCCTTTATGGATAGTATTGGCTGCGTCCTTATCTATCTAACTGAGTTGCGTTGAGAATTAGGTAGTCCATAGTGCTCTTTATTGCACATCCTTTACTGGTATTTTCTTCTAAAACGTTCGCATATTTGATCTAAAAAATCGTTCTAGTGGAACAAGTGGATAGGTAATATAGAGAATATCAAATGATAGTGTCCTTTACGGTTTTAGCATATGGACTATTAGTATCGAGCTTTATCAACCTAGGATTCGTTTGATGAGTACTAAATGAAAAGAACTTAAGAGTTCTTAAATCAATGAATTAAGTAGATGGCATCAGAACATTGACCAGCTAATTATCTTCCTTAAACAATAGATTCGTAAAGCACTCTAATAAACAATTGCAAACCTGGCTTTTTAAATCACTTGCTAGACCTCCGAAATCGGATTTAGGTTTCCCTTCTTTTAAGATTTTACAGCGGTATCTCTAATCCAATGTTCGGTGCTCACAAAAAAAGGCAGGTCCTACTAATTTCAACAGCAAGTGCACTCAACTAAACAAGTGCCACAATAGAATATACCAGTTGTGAATCAATGGAAACATTGAATGCAAGTTGGCACTCCACGGGTCATAATAATACAATAGCGCAAACGTCAGGCATTGTACACTGGAATCAAGCTTTCATTTATGAACTAGACTTGTACCATATCACTTGGAATATGTAGAAGTGCTATTATGGAGCTGCATATTGTTGGTTGGGAAAGTAAAGAAAACGAACTGTTTGGTCCAATGCTTGTCCTATGAATGTCTGGCCAGGGAAACAACCAAACGGATCTTGTTGATTTGTCTTGAGAGGGAGCTCAAGGCCAAAAACATGGGAAAGCTTAGCTGTCAGCTTTGTTCTTTGTGCGCAGAACGTCTTAATCCTCCGGTGCAAAAGCGAACAAGAACAAGTTGAGATCAAATGGCATCTTGTGGGAGGCTTTTTAGCTGTTCATGTTTTGGTTCTGCAGCCAGTCTTTTGTGGCGCCGGGATTCTTTGATTCATTGTTCTTTTCCGGACCTCGGCTTGGTCACTAGAGCCGCGCACAATCGACCTCAACGTTTACGTTGTGGTGATACATACATTTATTACTTTTGTTATAATACACAGAAACTTGCATGAAGACAACACAAAGTGATCAAGAGACTACATACATTTATTTACTTTGGTTCCGAGACACAGAACCTGCATGATGACAACTCCGAGTGCACAAGAGCATTCAATCCTCCTGGCCACTTGGGCCCAGTATCGCCTGATACAGGGAGATAGAAAAATAACCAATCGACTTCTGTGAAAGAACAGAGTTTGAGCTTGCACTAGTTGCAACATCAGACAATCCATGTTCAATCGTCTAGTCATGGATAAACCAGTAATAGATGATTATCCATCTCATGTTTCTCCAGCAGAGTACGTGATGTTAGAGATATTAGAAACAACTCATGTCGAAAGCTGATTCCAGATAGATAAAACTAGGAGATTTGATTGAAGTTCCAATCTCAGACAATTGGTAATTGGGATATATTTCAAGCGTACAAAAGGAGACCACGACTAAATGCACTTGCAGAGTTGCAGGTGAAATATTTCGGAGGGGCAAATATGCCGTTTGGATCAACAAAACAATCGCCTTAGAAATCAAGATCATAATGACTCGCTTCTCAACCAGCCTGCCAAACTCATTCTACTCTTCAAGTTTAACGCTCAAAATAGGCTCGCAAAAAGATGAACTTATTTCAAATTAGTAAACAATAAAAAAAATCACTGCCACCTGTCATAAACAGCTATAAAAAAATATGATCAATCTTAATAAGGGGAAAAAATTACAAGGTCCACAAGTTGAGAGATAGCCATGTAATCGAAGGACTTAAATGGGTGTTCCACAAAGTAGTTTATGACATTTGTTTCAATTGATTTCACCTATTATTCACTTTCTTCTGCTTTTCAGTAGCATTTTTTTTCTTGTTTCCTTAAACTTCAAGAGTGCTGCAAGGTCCCACAAAATTCTTTTTCCTGTATAAGAACAAATTATGAGACAAAAGAGTTACAGAGTCTGAGGGAATATCATTCGGAAACATCATTTTTCAGTGAAGCAGTCATGAAAGTAGGAGGATATGCAGGAACCAATAGCACTGAGTATTGAACTATTGCAAAATTTTGCTAATGTATCTGCTACTTGATTTTGCTCCGTTCCCTGTAAATGTGATAAGCGTTGCAACGAGTGATAACACTAAATCTTTCATGAATTTCATCAAGACAGCCTCAACTTTTCCATGGGTTATCCTGCTTTGCAGAAGTAATTTAATGGATAACACTCTTCAAATCGCTCTGACTATTGACTTGAAACAGTTCCAGAAATTGTATAACCCGAACTGCTGAAAAAGGACATGCATAGACTTCTGCAATAGCTCCTGAAAAGCCTGCGATGAAGTTTCCATGGCATTCTCTAATAACTCTTCATGCAGGGGATTTGTTGGAACCCATATATGCACCACCAAAGTAGATACATACCCAATTCATAGGTCGGGGGCCCTTAAAAAATCTGTAGCAATGTGGACTATCTTTCTTCAAAGAATTGCTTGCTATTGAGACTTAAATAGCTTGAGTATTCGCATACAGATGAAGAGGGCCTCGGTACTGATCAGATGTGATGGACAATGAAAGAGTAGTCTCTGTTTAACAGCAATTTCATGCTATCTTCTCCCTTAAGCTAGACAAGAAAAAAAATGTAGTATATGCAGTTCATCACCTAAGAGTTGAGGCAGAACGAAATTGACTGGTCATGACGGTGCTTAGCTTTCCATTTGAATGCGTGAATTGGGCACTAGGGTATTTTACCAGTTTCTGCAGGAACAATGAAGAAAGCATATTTTCCAAGCTTTGAGCAGTGTACTTCACATATTTGCTTGCACTTGCATCTTGCTCGACCAAAGGCCCATAATTCTGCATGAAGCTTCTATAAACAGGCACAATTGCTTGCATTGCCGATTGACAGGTCTTGTCCCGCAAATCTTTGTCTGAAACGACCCACTGGGACTGCTTCTTGTACATTTCGTCGAACGCATCATTGAAGGCTTTTAACCTCTTCTTCACCACATCTCGGGCTGTAGCTCTCCCAGCCGAGAACAGAATCAAACCATCCCTGCTAAGGATGGGCAAAAGTTTACCCCAGCTCTCTTTCAAGTAAAGAGTTGCATAATATTCTTTGCACTGTTCATGTTCTTTCAGCCAAGCATCCCCTAGAAGATCGCCAAGCTGTGTTCCCTTCAAGTGCTTGTAAAGATGCCAGTGATTATTCATCAAGAAGAGGTGGGATAAAGTGATGTCCTCATAGGCCTTGGCCCACAAATCAATATTAAGCTCAACTGCTTTAATGATCTTTAAAATTGCATCAATTAGAATTCTCTCTTGGAATCTCTCCTGCTTCCAACTCCTGTGAATAACAAGAACCTGAGTTAACACTGGCTTATAATCATCCCCGATAAGGCGATTGCAGTAGTCTGTGATAAAGCTCACAAGCCTTGGAACACTTCCGTTTGGTGGTGGGGGAGCCTGCCTCTGCAACTCTACTTGAACCAAGAGTTCCCAGAATATTTCACAAGCTCCTTCAATGACAGCCTTTATGAGATCCCTTGTCATGTTCTTAATCTCACTGCATGCCTTCCCCCCAAAAAGGCGATTGAAGTCTAATCTCAGATTATTCAAAGAGGAAAATATGTCTAAAAGCTTCAACATTTTGATGGGATCTTTTTTACTCTCTGTTATAGTCTTCCCAAACTGAAGAAAAGATAGAATACCAGCTTGAGACGCAATTTGGGCGAAGTAACCCATCCATAAGTCGGGTCCCATCTTTTCAAAAACCTCCTTACAGAGATTGTACTCAGCTTCAAATAGATGCTTCACAGCAAATTCCAAATGCTTA
The DNA here is from genome assembly GCA_039654745.1 of Houttuynia cordata. Taxonomy (NCBI): domain Eukaryota; kingdom Viridiplantae; phylum Streptophyta; class Magnoliopsida; order Piperales; family Saururaceae; genus Houttuynia; species Houttuynia cordata. Next base: position 47,276,874 of record CM077502.1, on the reverse strand, counting down.
CCCCATTGAGCTATGTGGCCCTCAATGCTCTGAACATCACTAAAATCAGAAGTAGAAAGATCAAGGTAGTCCAAATTCAAATCATGCAAACTGGCCTTAATATTTGATGTTCGCAACTCAACATAAATTGAGAGGCACATCTCAAAACGATCATTGGCAGCCAATCTTTCCATTATCAACTGCAACTTCTTTATGACTGGTACCGGCAGTGGTGAGGGAGCAATACGGGGCTGATCGAGCTCATCAGGCGAGGGTGCCGCCATAGGCAATATGGAGCTGTTCTCCGTGAGCAGCAGGCGGAACTCAGCCTCTAACTTATCCAAAGCAGCCTCAAAAAGACCACCATCCAAGCGAGCCCGTTCATCTCCCTCCTGCAATTCTCTAAGAACCTTCAAATCTTTCTTCAAACCGCTCAAATACCGCTGATCTGCCACATAATTGTCTTCCAAGTACTCTACAATGTCTTCCAACCACTGAATTGCCAGTCCACAATTATCAGCCAAAAACCTCAGAGCTTCCTCCAATTGCTTGAGCACCGTTAAATTGCTCCACAAATCATTCCCCGGCTCCGACAGCAGCGACTTCTCAAGCCCATGTACCGCATCAAACACCTTCAGAACGGCAGCAGCTGGACCAACTGCCCTATCTATATGGCCTCCCACCGCGACCAACGCCTCCTTATCCGCACGTATCGGACGCACTGCAGCTTCCAACGACGGCAGCCGCTGGTAAATCTCGTCTAGCCTCGGACCAGCTTTCTCTAAAGCTGATCCAAGAGAATTCGATTTCTCCAAGCTGAGTTTAAGTGCCTTCCTGGCGGACACAAGGTTCTCTACGCCCCCCATTTACAGAAACAACAACCCAAAGCCCTAGAGCCCCGGCGCAACACTACTGAGAACTACTAGTTTCAGGCCTTATTCAGCACAAAAACATACGAAAAAGAGATCAAAGTTCGACACTTTCTACTATCCAAAAACTCACCAACAGGACAGCAGCGGAGTTCAGGAAAAGCATTCAAAATCAAGATATATAGACCAAAATCAAGCTTAAAACAAAGGAAATTAGGACAACCCAGCAGCAACCACAATTCAATCACACAATAAATTGAGACTAATGGACAAAGGGACTCACTGTGAGAGGGGAAAATGAGGGAGAAATCTCAAAATCGAATCGGGCTTTTATCGTCCAGTTGCTGCTCCCAGATGAGTCTCGGCTCTTTTAGTTGGGAGCAGAAGGAGATGGGGCTCACGGAGGCTCGTGCAAAGTGTATGACAGAAGGTGCAAGATTTGGAGCAAGGAAAAGAGAGAGGAAAGCGACGACGACCCAGAAAGGCAAGCAACTAAAGCACATTTACAAAGTAGAAATGGAGAATTAAGAAAAAAGAGGACGTGTGCATCTACTTTGGAGTTTTGGACTTTGGAGTCGTGGACACCAAAAGAAAAAAAATGGTTTTTTAATTAAAATATTAAAAAAATTGTTTTTTGTTTTTCGAATTTAATTTAATGCAACTTAATTCTAAGATTTTTCATTTTATAGGTGGTGAAATGTGAATGTGAGAATTTTTTTAGTTTAACACTAAGGGGCCGTTTGGGGCGTGATTATTGCAAAAATATCAACACTAGATATTGAATATATATTGTAGCATCCATGAGGTGTTTCAGCTGGATATATAAAATATCCAGATGCTATAGTGTAGCAAAATATCCAGATTGGATGTTTAATCACGCCCCAAACGGCCCCTAAATTCCAGATTATGAATGTATAATAGCAAAATTGTGGTCCTTCTTTGTTTAAAGGTGATCAATGGAGTGGAAAAACACGGAGAGATTCAAAAAAGGTGAGCACTTGAGCCTGTCTCATCTCTCATGGGTGATGGGCCAAATAATAGAATGAGACGGCTGCATTCGCAGAGGTGACAAGATGATGTCATATGGGCCATCTCATGATACGATCAGTGAATCTGTAGTGTATGTAGCACTGTTTAATGTATGCTGATTACAGGGTCCTTTGTCAGCTGATGGGTTATACAACGGCAAATTGCATGTGATCGAAGTCGCTTTCAACTTCAACTATAAGCACAAAAAATTAAAAGGAAAGATGAGTGGAGTTCAAATTAAGGTTTAAGGTTACGAGTTAAAGGTAAATATATTTTAGGACCCTAAAGTGTAAATAATTTTGTGTCTTGAAGTGAAAAAAAGTATATGATCTCCCGGTAATGCTCTCACCCACTTCCCGCCCTTTTTTCCCTCCAAAAATCACATACATCAGCCCCATCATTCTCTTTTGTCTTTTTCTTACCTAATTTGTTTAAATTGCGATATCAATATGATGCTTTAATAGCTTAGGACATGTTGAATTATAAGTGGAAAGTACCCGTTTGAGGGTGTTGGCGTGCTATGGTGGCAACATTGATCATACCCCTGGTAGCAATGTGACGATAGTTGGAGGCATATGCCACGCTCACACCCTTTTCTCAAGTGATACTTTCAGTTCATTTGCTAAAACATTGTGCAAAGATTTCAACATTGCAGAAGACAAAGTATGTTTCGCATATATATGCCCCGACATTGAAGATCTAATGTTTATGTCGAATGATCATGAATTAACTGAGCTGATGAACGGTTTTATACAATGTGGCTTTTGTAAGGTGGTGTTGTGTGATCAAGGAGAACATCCAATTGTAGGGAGCTCTCCAAACAATATAATTGAAAGCAAGATGCATGTCAGCTCAGTCATGAGTAGTAGCAGTCATGGAACAACACTATGTTCGTGTGTTTGGCAAAACAACTTGGTAGGAATTGGACAGTAGTTTACATATCGATTTGAAGTGAGGAAAGCATTAAGATAACTTTCAATAGCCAACAACTTCTCATACAGGTGATTGAAGAATGAAAAACTTCAACTTATAGCAGTGTGTGCAAGTGAAGGTTACTAATAGAATGTGAGTGTGAGTTTAGATGCAGGGACAGGTTTGTTTGAGATGAAGAAATATGATGGGACTCATATATGTGCTGGAGGAACAAGCAAGCAATATCACCCTCATGCTTCACAGAGTTTATTGTCAAGGCTGATTGTTAGTAAGGTAAGAGACAGTCTCTTATATTCGGCAAGTGACATGGTGACTGACATCCGTGTATAGTATGACTTGAACATCACATATTATAAAGCATGGCGTGCAAAGGAGACCGTTGAAGGAGCTCTATATGGTGATTACAAAGATTCTTATAACGACATTCCATGGTATTTTAACAAGCTCTGGCCACAAATCTAGGGACTATAGCGGCCTATCAGGTCAATCTCGAAAGGAAGGAGGTTTGTACGTTGCTCTTATGAGTTCTGACTTAGATCTTCTACCTTTTATGTATTTTAGAGCTTTTAAAACCCATTCAAGCTTTTCTAACCGTCAGATCCTCTACGACATGATCTCTTTGTATATAACTTCAATTGATGTGCAATAATTCCACGATCCGCAACTCGAACACTTAAAAACTTACATAAAATTAAACTTAGTCCTAGACATGCAATAAAATACATTTCAATTAAAAAAATTAACGCATAATAATTAATCAATTAGACTAAATTAAATATTAAACTCCTAAATACTAACCTAAAACTAATGACCAATATTTATCTTTATTTTAAGCAAAAAATAACACTAGCAACTAGGTATAAAAGTGCATAAATAATAGATATTCTCTGTATATCATTCACGCAGCTTTACAATCGCCGGCCGCCAAACCTAACCTTTTACCTAAAAAAACGCTCATTCTCTCCTCTTCCGCCGCTCCACAAGATTGTCACCTTCTTCCATCTCAAAAAGACGTTTGGCATTTGTTAATTACTATCAATTATTGTAGCAATCAATTAACATATGGGATACTTTTCTTTTAAAAATGTTCCATCTACAATTAAGAGAGGCTTAAGTGATCTTCCAAAAGCTCTTACAACGATAGCAGTGGTATCGTGTCATCGTGGACACGATAGCAGTGCTATCATATATATATACACAATTTGAGGGCAACATTCAATCTCGTCATATCTCCTTCATCTTTGATCCGTTTTCACCCATTTTTATATATTTTTCTCATTTTTTCCATACAAGGATATTTCAAATTCTTTTAGACATCTTTTTGTGGGGATGACGAATTTGAAAAGAATAGCTTGCCACTCGACTAAAAGTACTTCTCATTGCAAAATTTTAATTTTATTCATTCTTAAAACGTGTAAATAAAAAAATAATGATTCTAAGTTGTCGAACCACTTTAGCCATAGAATGGGGAAGTTGTGAAAGCGTTTCTTTGGGCCGTGCTGGCAAGCTTCTTCTACCTGCTTGTGGGTAGAAGAGGTCGTCTAACCGAATAAAGCTATCGAAAATATTTGTGTCTGCCACAGAGCATCGTCTCTCTACCGGCAAGCCTCTGCATTCGACAAGGAACTTCTTCGCCGTATGATCATTGCGGGAGAAGTTTGTGTGAAATGAGGTACGATGCAGGGCAGGTAAAACATGAAGTATTGAACGAAAAGGTAAAATGGGAAGACCATGTCCCAAAACTAAGTTATATGGCATGAGCCAGAAAAAATTAGGTAATATGGCATTCTAGGCTCATTGGCCAGGTAATATAGAAAAATCTCATTTTCTTGTCATTCAGTTCTACTTGTTCAATGCCTAGATTTTCATTAATTCCCTTGTACTGCATTATTTAGTCTCGAGATCAACATACCATACTTATATTAAGAATAATGGCCCAAACTTTGTGTACCTACAGCTGCACACCTTCGGTTTCTTAAGTAGGAGTAACCTGGTCGCTTCTCATATATTCAAGCGGTTATGGCTTGATTGGTAAGTAATTGGTCATCCATTTTCTTCAGAAAGATATACATAAAACTGCAATAAAAAAACAGAAATTGAGGGACATAAGTCACATAATGATGGTCTCACAGCGTCACAGGAATACATATTTTCGCAATAGATCTGCATCATCATCGCAAAGGGGTGACGGGTTAATACTGCACCTAGATTCAAAACAATAAAACACATAGTAATAAACAAAAACAAGTTTGTCCACAGGCCGAATAGATGGGCAGGCCGGGCAGCAGACATGTTATAATAATAATAATCATAATCAAATAACACATTTTCCAACTATTTAGAGTTGACAATATAAATCTTACACCTCCATTCAAATGTATTTTGTGATAAAATTTTTATAAGAGATAATAGTCATATTTTTTTATTAACTCCATCAAATTCTATTCTACATGGACATTTATTGATCTTCTTCGCATATGCCCACATCAACACAACCTTCATTTCCACAACTTCTTTATTAAATAAACTACCCTTAAACTTTTATAGATATATTTATTTTTAATTTTATCTCTCCTAATTAACTCAGTCATCTACATTTAACATTATCATTTCATTTACATTCAACTTATCTATGCCTTTTTTTTGGACAACTGACAAGTGAAAGTTTAAAAAAATAAGAAAGGTGGAAAGAAGGGGACGGAGGCAAAGGGTAGACGTTTTAGGAAGGCGGAAATGTGGAGTAGAGGAAGGATCACACTTTAACGTTCCAATAAAGAACAAATTCCATATCTAATTATAAGTTACTTTCTTAGAAAGACACCTTGTGAACCGGATCTAAAAAATGTGTTAGGAACATATCAAACATTTCTTTTGTTTCTGTATTACAATCCAAAAGATATTCAAGCGGATTCATACATGCTTGCAACTTGACATTCAATAGGATGAATCTCAAATTCCTAATTTAGTCACGAAGAAATAACAAAAATCAAGGATATTATGCTTCGAAGGAAATTACAGCTTGTCAGGAATTCCTATAACCATAGACTGACCTTCTAGACCAAGTTAGGCAGTTGAATGCAATATAGGAACCTCAAATACTGTAATAAAATTGCTGAAATATAGTAGCAATTGCAGGCAAATAATTGGCAAATACTGAAAAGACGTTACAAAGATCCAATCGCAGGACAAACAATAAACTCATGAAACTTGGTAAATCCATCTTCCAGACAAGAAAATTTTCATTAAACATCTAATTACTTCTTAAATTCAAATAACTAAAAACTATCATCTTTACTCAAGTAACTTTAATGCTGTGAGTTAATAGATTGGTGAATTCAGAGTTTCCGTTTGGGAGTGAAGTGATCATCCTGCAAAGAAAACAAATAAAGAACATCAGACAGTGAATCGGCTCCTATTCATGGAATACCAACAATAATGCCAACCTTATATAGAGATGCAGCTGACTCCGACTCCACCGTTTGGATGGGGACGTGTCCTAGTGACTGAAAAGCATCCAAAGCATCTATTGTCAGCTGCCATCCACTAAGAGCTACACCGCTGCTGCTTGAACCAGTGCCACCACTACTACAGCCTGCAGCAGCAACATTCCCGTTCACCCAAGGGCAGAAGGGGTTATGGGTCTTAATAGGATCAAACTCCACAAGATCTGCTTCATAATTGCTATCTCCATTTGCTGCTCCTATCAAGAAGGTCGGAAAAAAATACATTTGGATGCAAGAAGAACCTCAAGCACTTGCTATAATAAACAAGGAAGGCTGCTAGTATCATTATTATAACTAAACTATCAAAAGCCTAAACATACTAGTCCACTCTACATGCTTGAGTTTCGATCTACAGAGATAAACATTCCCATCTGTGTACGAGTTTGGTGCACATTGCAAATATCATTTGCTACACAGGATAACAAAATTATCATTCAGATAATCAAACTGACAACCCAGAACAACCCTACTCTATTCCTTTGCTGCCTCTCGCTACTGTTACAAGTAACCACCATTCTATTTCCTTTCCATCTCAGTCAGAGACACCACTCCACATTCAACTGACACTCTTCTTCTGTGTGTCCTACAGCACCTGGCCCACCAGACTGCTATAATGGAGCAGCTGATATGAAACCAACATTATCCATTCAATGGCTTTCCTCTAGGCATACTAATTTGTCTTTCGCTAAGAAGCAAATCATTTTTCCTAGTTTCAGCAGCATACTAATTTCAAGAAAACAAAAGAAAGTGGATCTAAAACAGCAGATCAGCAATTTTATGACATGCAAAACATTAACAGGGTGATGAACAGAGAAGCAACCAGCACGCCTAAACCTGCATGAAATAGCATGAAAGGCATATCTCAGATTACAGAGCATATATCGGCTGAATTGGAAGGCAACTATACCATTTGGAATTGCATATTCGGACTCCACCGCAAGACAGTCATCAGTAAGAGATGTTTTTCCAACCTGTGTGACCTCTTCCTTCGATACTTCATAAGCAGAACATATTACAGCATTATAAGATAATGATGGATGAGGACTTCTCTCATGTCCCAATACATTATCCATTTTTTCACCACTTTCAACAGATTCAGCCTTTGCAGAACCACCAATTTTTGACCCACTATCTGCCTTTCCAACAGATCGAGACATAACATCTTGGCTATCACCATGAGGATCCTCTCTGTCCATATCTTCAGGAGCAAATTCACCCATTAGCCCAGGATCTGGAACAGATTCGCCAGTTTGACCCACGTTTTCAGTGATTTCAGCCACCGGTTCATCATCACCCCCAATGCTATCGCCTCTATGGACAGAAACATCAATTCCATGAATTACGGCTTCATGACTAGCACCCATACCCACACTCCCTCCACTGATCCCGAAACTATGTATGTCCCTAGCATGAGTTGTTCCAGTTTCATTATTCAAAATTTCTTCATCTACTGTACCGCTTCCTCCTAATTCTCCAACAACTCTGACAACATTTGGCTGGAAACAGGCGCTCTGTTGTGCTTGATTACTATTGTTTAGTTCAGATGCATCATTCACATCGAAGTTCTTATGGGTGGAAGAAGATGGAAGTTGAACCTCATCAATATCCCCAGGATGATTTTCAACACTGTCCATTGAGTCTGTGTCATCTCCATGGCACATTGTATCCATTGCAATCACAGATGAAGCACGGGCTGAATCCCTTGTAGATCGTTGACCACTGTAATCATGTCCTTGTCGCAAGTTCTCAAACCCACTACCATATATATCTAATTCAATTCCTTGAGAATAGCTAGGGCCAGCACCAGAAGAATCTCTGTGATGGGATGAAAAGAAGTCGCCACCACGAGAACGTTTGGAAGGACCACATGAATAGTCTCTGTTGTCATTCACCTCCTCTCCACGATCAATGACAGTTTCTTCAACACTATCTGCCTGTTGTAGTCTATCATGAAGAGGGCGGTCAACTGTACTCCCGCCTTCCTCGAAGCTTCTTTTCCTAGAACTTGGACCACGAGACTCATAGGAAGCAGCTCTATCACCAACCTCACTCCCTGCAGGTTGCCCAATCATCAGATCCCTACCCAAACCGGCATCTGAAAAATGTTCAGGCACGGCAAGTATGCCAGACTGAGTGGATGGCAACCCTCCAGCCATAGTGAGATTCAAATTCACACCTACATTTGATTGTGACTTGCCCTCATCTGCAGTTGCTGCTTCATCACGCATATCTGCCTGTTCTTTCTCCAATCCATCAGTAGCAATCCAGCCATTGATGCCACTAGCTGCACTAGCTCCACGTACTAAGCCCATTTTTTTGCTCATTTCAGGAGTACCAATGTTGCTTGGACCAAAACGAGCAGGACGAGGAACAGTAAGGAAATCCCAGAGCCTGACAGTAGCCCCACATAAGCTACAATCTAAAAGTGGTGACCTCGAATGGCCTCTCCAATCAGGAACTGATACTTTCTTCTTTCCGGTGTCCTTTTTGGGTAAAACAGGAAAGAGACTTTTAACATTACCAGCATCCTGAGGATGAACTTGGTCTCCCACGGGACCAGAAGAACAAGCGTTCCTGGCAGACTGCGCAGAATGCTCTTCACAATCTTGCACATTAGGAAGCCACCTTGGCTCCCATCCACACAAGCTTATCAGCTTCTGGGCCTACCATGGCAAACACGTAAACAGCCACTGTACAATTAGAAAGCTATAACATAGCATATACAAGCACACGAAAGAATTGAAGTGAAAAATAGTATATCAGAACATTAAACAATGTCGTACATGGAAATAGAGACATGGGGCTTCCTCTCTAGACGAATCTAGTCCAAAATTGTTGTCTGCTCTAAAGCCAAACTCCCCAACCGTGAAAGACAATGACTGAGACAAAAGACGATCAATCTGAGGCCCCCTTGTAAGTTTCATGTGTTCAATTGCTGATGGAGCTATCACAGGAAGATGCAGAAACTGCAGAAGTCCATCACAGCGGTCCTTGTAACCACCAATTAGGGCAGATGGAGGAGTTGGTGGGAACTGCACTAAGCTTTCTGTACAACAGTTCCCTCGCCAAGGACAAGACACCTTGTGCCCCAAATCAAGCTCCTTAACAAAGGCTTCTGTAGCTCTATCAACTTCAACCAAAACAAGTGTAAAATTTTGGAATCAGGCAACATTCACATTTTCGATATAAACAAGAATGATGAAGTTTCTTCAAGTTCAAGCTATTTGAAACAGATAATTTCACGCAAGAGTAATTAACCTAATTAAGCAATCGGAATCTGAACTTTCACGGCACACATCAGCAACAGCCAGGGAGATCGTGTTCCCCAACAAATTTTCAGGCAATCTCTACAAATGGCAAATTAGTTTAACTATTTAAATAGATCTCTCCAAAGAAAAGGCAGACAGGACATTCTGCGAACCCATCCCTCCTCAAATTGGTGGCATAATCATCCACATAAAACTGTATTAGTTACTACTCCTTATTCGCAAATGATTAGGCATATTGTGCAGCCTGATAAAGGTATAGAGAAGAACAAACAGAATCTGCAGCGGATGGAAAGAACATAAGTGACAGTATCCAACAAAAAGGATCACCCAAAATTAATATAAAAATTGTGTTCTACCTTCAGCTGAAGTCCAGGATGACAATATATTGAAGCTGAGCTGCACACCACAAGAGGCACATTCAACTGTATCACTGCCAACGTTTGACCAACCCCAGCGTGCACAAGCCAATGACCCAGCAGCCTGCAGATGTAATTTCAAGGTAGAAAACATGAAATGCATAAAACCTGCTTTCCAGAAAAAAGAGAGGAAGGAAGCAAGATGAAGAATAGATGCGCACAAAGCTTGACATTCAAAAAGAACTAGTTCACTCTTTTCACACAACATAGAAGTAGGGCCACTTTTGTTTTAAAAAGAAACGTAGAAAGTCAATACAAAGTAATCCTTGGAGCTTCTATTATTAATTTTTAAAGCATAATGACCTTTCTCAGCAGAAATACAAGCAGGGACAGGGAAAAAGTTCAAACCTTTGGTTTCCCAGACCAAGTAGAAGGACTGAATGTGTCCAAACGTCTGAGCAAATCCCCCCTATCCCATGGTCGACATAAAGATTGTGTCGATCCGAGAACAGACCCACCAACACTGCTGCTTATGGAGGTTTTGGGAAGATGAGAAGCAACACAAGATAGGGAACCTGCTTTTGATCCTTGACCAAGCCAATCGGTGCTTCCAGCATTTGTCTGGACAGCAGGAGACGATGCACCTGCAGAACTGGCAAACATAACATATATTTCATCGGGATGTTGCTGAGCAAGGGAAACGCAAAACCAGTGCACAAATCGCTGACACAAAGACACGTTTTCTGAGAAGTATATATACAAAAGAAATTAAAGGAAGTACGAATCCACTAAGGCCACGCCTTTAAAAAGCAGCACTAGCAAAGACAAAATCAAAGGGAAAATATGGGAAATTCCATACGCCTTGCTGATGTTTTGGCGAGTCATACGCCTTACTGAATTGTCTCAACATAATACATGCCAACAATGAACATCACGAACAGATGGAAAAATGCCTGTATGAAGCAATTATTCATTATACCATAAAAGAAATGAACTCACTCCACAATTCACCAATCGAACCGAAGCAAAACAAGAAGCTTTAAGCATCTCAGTTGACACTCGGACTAAAATACTAAAAATTAAACCACAAAGCAAGCAACATGCTCGATCACCAGCAAAATCCAGCCATGTAGCTTCCCAGAGGGGCAAAAAATCCAAAATTCGCTGCAACAACTGTCCCCCCTAATTAATAACCACAGCAATTTGAGTGACAGCCAACAGCATCGCACAATTCGAACAAAAACAACCAAAATTAACAGAGTCCGGAGCGCGCCCTAGAATCAATTTACGTAGAAAGGCACTAATAAGAGAAGAAAGAGGGAATTGAGGGAATTACAAATAAAAGAAGGAAAGGAGAAGAGGAGGTGGAGAAGGGAGCGGAAAACCTAGCAGCAGGAGTGGGGGGAGGGGAGGAGGATCTGGCGAGCAGCAGCGGAGGTTCCACAGTCCCAGAGCTTCGCACCTCTTCCCTCATTTCTCCTTGTTCTGCTGGTCTCGGCGGGGAGAGGTTCCTCCGCCTTCCGATCGCCGGCGACTCCTTTCCGTTATCAGAGGAGCAGTCCCACTCCGGAGCACCTTTCCCGTCTCGATTTAACCGCGTTCTGCGGACGCCATTTCTGCTCTTTATTTTGTTCTGTCAACAACGGAAATGTTGATGGAGGGCCCGTGCGGGCTGAGCTGGGCCTTGTAGTCTGCTGCGAGGGCCCGTGCCCAAAAGATTCAATTGGATTAGGGAATGGGCATACAACAAGCTGGGACTTTCAATGTCAGTTGATTGGCCCATTTTAAAAAACCAGTAGGGGAGTAGAACAAATCATCGGACATAGATGGTAGAACTGTGCTGATAACAATAAATCATAATTAGGGCCTTGGAAGAAAAACCAAACAGTGAAGTTATTTTTATTATAACATGAAAATTAGGAAGAAGAGGAGTAAGGAGGGATGAGAAGTTTCACCACCCCATGAAAGATGGCTATAGTTCCACCGTATGACGGTGGAAATCCGCCGATCGTGAAAATGGTGTGGTGGAGAACTACTCATCTCATCCCTGCAGGCAGCTATTGTTGAAATTTGACTTGAAATTAAATAAATTAGTTTAAAAATACAACGATCGATCGGCAAAATAACGCGATCGATCGTGTAACGATCGACCGTGATAAACCGATCGTTCGTAGTTACTGTAATTTTCTGCAATTTGGTTTCCGCATTGGCCCGATCAATCAGTATAAAAACGATCGATCGTAGTTACTGGAATTTTAGGATTTGTGCACCGCGATAGAACGATCGATCGTAATTTTAGGCTAAATAAGGCGATCGATCGCAAAGCGATCGCGGCTTATAACACGATCGATCGGCTGGCGGTTATAGCGAGTAAATGGCCGTTTCTCTGCAGAAAATTGCGTCTCTTCTTCCAGAAAAGGCCTAACAGCGTCCTTCTATATAAATAGAACGTTTTTCCTCAGAATGAGGACACAGACAACAAAGAAAAACTTGTTCTTCTTCACTCTTAATTCATCATCCATCATTGAGCAATAGAATCTCCTCAGATCAAGATCCAGTCAGTTTGATTTGAAGTGCACCTTTAAACTGACGGTGTGGTTCGTTGTATCTCGGGAACGGAACGCTATTAATTGCCTGTGCACGGAGGGCGGCGTATCTGTTTTAAGGACAACGCATAGCGTGCCTCGAACCTAGTTCTAATTCTTATACTCTTTCTAGTATTTTCATGTGTATATTTGTCAATTGTATGTGCATAATTTGGTAGTATTTTAGCCATCTTTTATGTGACAATCCCAACAATCTTGAAACAGATATTCTTGTTCTTGTTGATTGAATACTACTGCAATTATGAGTGTTGACAAATCATTGAAGCCTGATAAATTTGATGGCAAGAACTTCATGCGATGGCAAACAAAGACGAAATTTTGGTTGACTCAGTTGAACATATTCTATGTGATTTCTGATGCTATTGTGGATAAAACTGTGTCTTCTGAATCTGACAAGACTGCTAGTTCGTCTGATGTTGGAACAACCAAGCCTGTTAATAGTGATAAATTCAAACAAGATGATGAACTGTGCCATGGACAAATATTGAGTGTCTTGAGCAATGAATTCTATGATTTGCATATGAATACTAAATCTGCTAAAGAACTATGGGATACCCTTGATAAGAAATTTGGAAAGGAGCATGAAGGGGAAGAAAAATATGTTGTAGGCGAGTATTTTGACTACAAGATGGTCGATAACAAATCTGTTAGAGACCAGGTTGTTGAGATACAGAATTTGGTAGCAAAGATCATTGGGAAAGGCATTTCCGTTGACGAGAGGCTCCAAGTTATTGCGCTTATATACAAGCTACCACCCTCATGGCAGGATTTTCAAGTTAACTTGAAGCACAAAAGGGATGCAATGTCCGTTGATGATCTTATGGTGGCCATACAAATAGAAGAAAAACATAGAAGTAAGATAAAAATCTTACAAGGTTCATCTTCTGGGGTCAAAGATAGTGTTCAAGCAAATGTTGTAGAAGGGAAACCAAAGTTCCATGGCAATAAGAAGAACAACAACAAGTTTAAGAATCGGTCATTCAAACCTGGTTCAAATATCCATAAGGACAAGAAGTCGAAGGTTTGCTGGGTCTGTGGGAGACCGGGACATTTTGCAAACAAGTGCAAAGAGAAGAAAGGTCAGGACCATAGTCATGGTGGGGTTACATCTTCTGCTCATGTTAACATGGTTACTTCAGATGACAGGTTAGTATTAACTAATTCTGAAATTAACATGGCATATGAATCTACCGATTTGTGGGTTGATACAGGGGCAACTGTTCACATCGGTGTTGATGTTTCTTCTTTTTCTTTCTATCAGGAAGTAAAGGATAGGACTGTGACGATGGGGAACTCCTCTGAGGCTAGAGTTTATGGAGTTGAAAATGTAGACATTCGGTTTACATCGAGGAACACGTTGACTCTTCGTAATGTGATGCATGTGCCTAGTGTGAGGAAGAACCTAGTTAGTGGAGTACTTCTTAGTCGAGAAGGATATAAATTAGTGTTTGAGTGAAATAAAGTTGTAATAACTAGATATGGTATTTTTATTGGCAAAGGCTATGTGTGTAATAGCCTCTTTAAACTAAATTTGGTTTCTTGTAATAACTCTTTATTTCAAGTAGAAGAATCTTTGGTTAATCATGTTGATTCTTTTGATGTGTGGCATATGAGACTTGGACATGTGAATTCAAATACTATTAAAAGAATGATGAATCTTGATTTGATTCCAAAATTGCATGATGTAATTAGTGATAAATGTGAAATATGTGTTCAAGCAAAACAACCTAGGAAACCTTATAGGTCTATTGATAGGTCTACATGTTTGCTTGAATTAGTTCATTCGGATATATGTGAGTTAAATGGATTACTTACTAGGGGTGGTATGAGATATTTCATTACTTTTATTGATGATTACTCTAAGTTTTGTCATGTGTATTTGTTAAAGTCTAAAGATGAGGCTTTTCAGAAGTTTAAGATCTATAAAATGGAGGTTGAGAATCAAACGGAGAGGCGAATTAAAAGACTAAGGTCTGATCGTGGTGGGGAGTATTGTTCTCTTGAATTTTGCAAGCTTTGTGAAAATTAAGGAATAATACATGAGACCACAGTACCTTACTCTCCTCAATCTAATGGAGTGGCAAAAAGAAAGAATAGAACTTTTATTGACATGATTAATTCTATGCTTTCGTCTTCGGGTCTACCGAAGAATTTATGGGGAGAAACAATTCTTTCTGCTTGTATGATCTTAAACCGTGTGCCTCATAAATGACAAATTACAACCCCTTATGAGTTAATGAAAGGAAGAAAACCGAGCTTAAAGTTCATTAAGGTTTGGGGATGTTTTGCCAAAGTGAAAATCCCAAACGTGAAAATGGATAAGCTAGGTTAAAAAACATATGATGCGGTGTTCATTGGTTATGCACAAAATAGTAGAGCATATCGATTTTTAGTAATTGGGTCAGATCGGCAGGATTATGCACCTAATACTATTAAAGAGTCCGATGATGCAACATTCTTTGAGAATGTATTTCCTATGAAGGAAAAGAGTAAAGCTATAGTGCATAAAGACGATGGTTCATCATCTTCTATTCCAAGAATTGAAGATTCGAATACCAATGTAGAGGTTAGGAGATCTAAAAGAACCAGAATAGAGAAGAATTATGGAGATGACTTTTATACTTACATAGTGGAGAATGAGGATCCTTTGACATTTAGTGAGGCTATGTCATCTAGTGAATCTCCTATGTGGAAGGAAGCAGTACAGAGTGAGATGGATTCAATCCTTTCACATGGGACGTGGGTTCTAACGAATCTACCTCCAGGGTTTAAACCCATTGAATGCAAGTGGATCTTTAAAAGAAAATATTATCCTGATGGATCTATTGAAAAGTACAAAGCTAGATTAGTGGCTAAATGGTATAGTCAAAAGGAAGGTCAAGATGTCTTTGACACATATTCTCCTGTGACCATGATAACTATAAATAGAGTGCTTATTGTAATGGCAGCTCATTATAACCTCGAGATCCATTAAATGGATGTCAAAAAAGCATTTTTAAATGGTGAATTGGAGGAGGAAATCTATATGGAGCAGCCTGAAGGTTTTGTAGTTCCTGGTCAAGAAAGAAAAGTGTGTAAGTTAGTGAGATCTCTCTATGGGTTAAAACAGGCTCCTAAACAATGGCATCAAAAATTTGATAATGTTCTTCTTTCTAATAATTTTGTTGTGTGTACATCAGATAAATGTTTATATTGGAAGTCGTTTAATGATTGTTTTGTGATGTTATGTTTATATGTAGATGATATTTTGATTTTTTGTAACAATTTGGATCATATCAATAAGGTTAAGGGTTTCCCTAACGAGAATTTTGATATGAAAGACTTGGGTCTTGCCAAAGTCATACTGGGCTTAAAGATTGATAGGACTTCTAATGGAATAGTTGTGAGTCAATCACACTATGTGGAGAAGATTATAAAGAAGTATGGTTACTTCGATAGAAAACCTGTTAGTACGCCGTATGACTCAAGTGTAAGACTGAAGAAAAATCCTGGGGAAAGTGTATCACAACTTATTCACAGTTGATAGGAAGTTTGAGTTATCTGGCTAACTGCAGTAGACCGAATATATCCTATGCTGTGCGAAGACTAAGTAGATATACTAAGAACCCAAATGAATCTCATTGGATTGCCATTGAGAGGGTGTTCAGATATCTGAAGGGAAGTGTAAATTTCGGTTTACATTAATCCGGGTTCCCTGCAGTATTAGAAGGATACAGTGATGCTAATTGGGTATCAGATTCTGATGAAACAAAGGCCACGAGTAGTTATGTGTTTACACTTGGTGGTGGGGCAGTTGCATGGAAATCTTTCAAGCAAACTGTAATAACTAGGTCTACTATGGATGCTGAGATAATAGCACTTGATAAAACTGGAGGAATGGCTTAGGGATCTATTAATAGATATACCCTGGTTAAATAAGCCAATTCCTGAAATTTTGATTCACTGTGATAGCCAATCAGCTCTTGATAAGATTAAGAGTAAGAATCATAATAAGAGGTCCTCTAGGCATATTGAACTAAGGTATAAAATCTTGCGGAAGTTGACTACCTCGGGAGTCATTACCTTAAGTTTCATACGATCAGCAGATAATTTGGCTGATTCGTTTACGAAAGGATTGTCGACAAAACAAGTCCTTAACTCATCTAGGGGAATGGGGCTGAAAGCCTATGATTAAGTCATCGTTAGTAGCAACCCAATCTTTCTGAGTGGAGATCCCACGACGAAGATTCAATGGGTAACAACAAGCTAATGCGTGACTTTGAGAGCACTATTATAATAAATTGTATGTTGGTTCCCGTGTAATGATGAGAGTGCTCTACTGCATATGAAACAGGATGACGAAAGTCTTAATGAGGTCAAGGCTTAAAAAGCAGGGTATTGTTATGCAGATTACCCTTGGAGACTGTCACCTATATGAGTGCCACTGAGGTCGCAGTTAAGGAGAACGAGGGCTTGTTCTCTAATGTGCAATTCATGAAAAGATACAAGGCGCATGGCCGTAAAGCGCTACCCAGAATGATCTCGAAAAGGGAGTTACTCTAACTGTTAGGTTTATCAAAGCTCTTGCTCTAAGGTTCAAGTTCAAGACTTAGTTCACTTCGAACTTGTGAGAGTGACGGCCTACCAAACTAGGTGTAAGTTCAAACCCGCAAGGTACCTATTGCCGAAAACTTAGAGTACTATTGCTCAATGTCTTATTCATGTGTCGTATGCATTTTAGTGTGGCATTTTAGTGTGTAGACTGGTTTAATATCAAGTCATGGTGGGGATTTTTGAAATTTGACTTGAAATTAAACAAATTAGTTTAAAAATGCAGCAATCGATCGGCAAAATAACGCGATCGATCATGTAACGATCGACGGTGATAAACCGATCGTTCGTAGTTACTGTAATTTTCTGCAATTTGGTTTCCGCATTGGCCCGATCAATCGGTATAAAAACGATCGATCCTAGTTACTGGAATTTTAGGATTTGTGCACCGCGATAGAACGATCGATCGTAATTTTAGGCTAAATAAGGCGATCGATCGCAAAGCGATCGCGGCTTATAACACGATCGATCGGCTGAGCGGTTATAGCGAGTAAATGGCCGTTTCTCTGCAGAAAATTGCGTCTCTTCTTCCAGAAAAGGCCTAACAGCGTCCTTCTATATAAATAGAACGTTTTTCCTCAGAATGAGGACACAGACAACAAAGAAAAACTTGTTCTTCTTCACTCTTAATTCATCATCCATCATTGAGCAATAGAATCTCCTCAGATCAAGATCCAGTCAGTTTGATTTGAAGTGCACCTTTAAACTGACGGTGTGGTTCGTTGTATCTCGGGAACGGAACGCTATTAATTGCCTGTGCACGGAGGGCGGCGTATCTGTTTTAAGGACAACGCATAGCGTGCCTCGAACCTGGTTCTAATTCTTATACTGTAACACCCGAAAATTCTGTAAGTTTACCAAAACTGCTATTTTAGGAAACTGTTCTAAAATAGGAAAGTTTTGCTGCCTGATTTGAAATTTTTTAATCTGGTGTGTTGAATTGGTTTTGTGATGCTTTTAGAAGAGTGGAATTGATAAACCAGATTAGGTTGTGCACCAGGGCGCGAGGACTAGCCATGGCGCTGAGGCTGGCCTGGCGCTAGGGGCTGTATGCACCTGACGCCAGGAGTGGGGACCATGCGCCAGGGCGTGAGACCAGTTGGTAGATATTCATTTGAGTATTTTGAGTTATTAAATTGAGTTAGTGATGTGGTACAAGAGTGGTGCTGTCACGCCCCAAATTTCCATGACCCGATTTACGCGGAAGCGACATACCAATGAAGGTCAAAGGGTAGGAAACCTGGGACGGACCGAATACTCGAGACTTCCATTATCCCATTTAAATATCAGGGAACATGCAGGATCATCATGACTTAAACAATAATTACCTACAAAATATGGAATAACTGGAAAGAAATCTAATTCGTTATTACAAAGTCTTGAAATGTATCAACATAACATAAAACGGCGCGCAGGCCGCGAGTTCAAGCATCAAATCATAATAAAATAAATAAACAAGTCTTCCAATCTCCAGCATCCACCCATGTTGCTTATCGCCGTCACCTCTGCTCCTCCTTAATTCCTGCATCAGAGGATGCATGAGTATTCCATAGGAAATACCCAGTAGGATACAGAAAACCCACAATGGAAACAATAGAATAAGAGAAGACTCCAAAATAGATATAGGATAACAGACTAGGTTTAGCAAAACTGAGTTCACTTATCTGTAACATCTGACATCCTCGACTCATCATAGTCAAGGAAGTAAAGGTCAAAGACTCCAATTTACACAGAGTAATGGAGGTAAAGTATTAATATAAGCTCTGGACATCCAAAGTGTCAGAGGTAACAATTTCTGCTCTCAAATCTGTCCATTTCTTCCATGGATAACAATACCAGAACATCCTAGAGGTTCTACAGAGGAACCCGGCCATGCGTCTAGGGATGCTGGCCCCATCGGTGCTTACGAGCACAATGGGCGGAGATTGCAGACCTTCCGTAATGTCATACAATCTAAGCGCACGCGGTTGCCGTCATCGGCTGAACTACAGAGGTTCATCATCATCGAAGATCTCGCAAGATCTAGCAATGGCTCTTGAGCATACTATGATTCCGACTAAGAGCTCTCAGAAATGCTACTTAGCGGAGAAACAATTTTTTGGAACATCGGGTTTTATCATTAAAAGGCTTAAATCAAAGCAGTTTGAATTTTAACTCTTCATAGGAGTAGAATACAAATATCGGACACAATCCAAATAGACTCACTAAGGAGTGTTTGAATATCTCAGAACAATTAGGTCTGGGAACTCGGTTGAGACCCGACCGAAAGACTCATCAAAGAGACCCGCCACAGGTTTGCCAAAAGTCCATGTTCCGCCGTTTTCATCGTCGTACCTAATCCTAGAGTTGACAATCCCCGACACAGAAATAATGAAACGACGTGTCTCAAATAGACCACGTCAGAGATTCCGAATAAGATTCTCACAATGAATACTCTTGAGTCATGAATAACTCAAGAGAAGAACACAAAG
The DNA here is from genome assembly GCA_039654745.1 of Houttuynia cordata. Taxonomy (NCBI): domain Eukaryota; kingdom Viridiplantae; phylum Streptophyta; class Magnoliopsida; order Piperales; family Saururaceae; genus Houttuynia; species Houttuynia cordata. The sequence continues at coordinate 47,257,269 of CM077502.1, read as the reverse complement.
GACATTTAATAAGGGACACCCTGTTCGACTCTAGGATCCTTCTTACACTTTTAAGTTCACTGATCCCGATGTCTTATAAGTAGTATCATGCTTAATTAAAGTCTTTAATTATTATCTCAACTTAGGTTTCTTAATATTATTAGGGTTTTAGGGTTGATACGCGCAGGAACCGAGTTCTGTCCCAAACAGAACAGCCCACTTCCGAAGGTCACTACGCCCTGTACCCAGTGAACTAACTTATGAAATTTTTATCTCAGATTCCCTCAGATGTCTAGTTTACATATTGATAAGCAGTTTAATTTTTGGATGTTTCTACAATTAGTTATCATTTTTAGAGTGGGGTTTGACTGCGCAGGATTACTCCTGGCCGAGATCAATTAACATAAGTTATACTAGTTAATTACTTGTATAAACTTTAGTGATTCTCTAATTACCCTTACTGACACTATTAAAATTCTCTTAATTTCTTTTACAGAGCCTAAAAGTTCTGGATTTATGAGTTTTAATCCCACCCTTAGGTTACATCTTATGGTCCGATTGCTATACCTTTATTCTAATTCCATTAACCCAAGTTACTAAATCAGCCAATTAAAACCGGACACCTCATAATCCAAAAAGCTCTGACATGATGTAAGACCTTCTCTCGGACTTCAGAGAGTGGTACAAGTTTGATTGCTAAAACTAATCATATAATAAACATAAGGTATATACATACCCCTTACCCGATCTTTGATTATAGGTACTAGTGTAATAACCTTATGATTAAACCAATAGGACACCTATTCCCGGACGCCAAAGCAATCCATCATACTGGTCCATGACCAAAGATTCAAACTTTTTATAATCAGAGAGTGACTTAGGACTTTTAGTGGTAATTACAAGAAGTAACACCAAAGATTACTCCGAAAATTGCATAACACAAGAGATCGGTCAAGTATTATTCAAACAATAAGAGATTCAATGATCAAGTAAGACAACTAACTCTGGACAGTAGTTCGACATCAACTTTATGCAATAAAGGTGACGACTTTATGAAATTGAAGCAATGGGGGACGTCTATCTAGGCGTTAGGACGAAAAAGAATTGAGCATGCACATCGAATAAGGCATTACAAATAATATGAATAATTATGATCATAAGCATGGTCAACAATTCGTGTCATACGAAATTGAATCAAAGCATATAATATATCAGCATATTTATCAATGGATCTCACACGTCTTATAACTCAGATCGCAGATGAACGGTTAAGATGACTTACACGTGTGCTGATTAGTTTCCCCTGTGCACGATTCTTACACCTGGTAGCACATCCATTAGGCCCGTCACACGTGTACTCGTATACGTGACTAGCCCTAACCCTGGCACTTAGGTGGCCCTGGCATCAGGTGTAACAAACCCTGGCGCCAGATAGGTTACGGCGCCAGGCCTAGTCCTCGCACTCGGAAAAACCTGCCTAATCTGGTTAAACAATTTTATTGACCAAAAAAATCATCAAGATAGGATTCCACATAGTCAAAACGAAATACCAAACCAATAATCATGTCGATTACGAAAACTTTCCTAATTTAGACCAGTTTCCTAAAATAGCAGTTTCCAAAAACATACCAATTTTTCGGGTGTTACAGGTGCAGTATTTTTCAGCACACTTCATTTGCGGGACATCGGAGCCGTCCATCTGTGTGCCACGCACTAGACGCAAGAACACCTGAGGGCCAGAGCCACGTGGACACAGCGCCCTAGACACTGTGCACGTGGTTGGCATGTGAATATTTGGTTAGGGGAGAGAGAATCAAGGAGAAGAGGGAATTTCAAATTCTTTCCAAATCCGGTTTTAAAAAGGATCAAATATCTAGTCCAAAATCCGGTTTTAATGTAAATAGATTTGATATCCTTTTTAATTAGAAATTAAGGAATCTAGAAGAGGAGGTTTTGGACGTGTTTAGTGGGATATTCTTGATGACGTGGCCTTCAATTTTGGGCACGAATTAGGGGCTAAACCAATGAGATTGAAAATTTTGAATTTAATTCCAAAAACCGATTTGATTTTGGGGGGGAAATTGAGATTCCTTAAATTTGGGCATTTAGAAATTAAATGGGAAGATTGTGAACGTGAATAGTGGCCATGGGATGAGGTTGTGCCATGTGGCATGAGTGAGATCATGCTTGGAGTAAAATTAGGGAGGTTATACCCAAAATTGGTAACCGATCCATTAGTAAATTCTCTACATATTTAGAGGTTGTAACTGACCTAGATTCTAGGGATCTGATTTGGAGTGATAAGGCAAGCACGTTGGAGCTTATTCATACCATTTGAAGGGATGAATATCAGCCGTTAGATGAGATTTGATCTAAGGTGAGAAATTAGCCTAATTGAGAAAGTTGCCTAAGTGGAGAAATTAGGGTTTTAAACCATCCTAATTGAGGAAAAACCCTAACTGAAGATGAGAAATTATGGGAGACCACGTCCTTGACATGGATTGTAGGATGATATGGAGTGAATCCCGGACGTTGGATGGAATTCAATCAAAGGTGGAGATTTAACCTAAGGGACTAGGTTTTTACTATTTAAACACCCCAAATTAGTGGCCGGCAACCCTTTTAGAATACCTTGGGAGTTGTGCCAACCTTGGAGCAAGGTGGTCAGCAACCCTATTGCACGTCCAAAGGGCTTTTCCATTATTTTGAGCGCTCATTTGTGGAGATACGCGAAGGAAAGGGGTGATACGCGTGGAACCGGGTAACGCGCATTTATCGCGGTTTTCATCAAAGAGGTAGGATGTGTTTTCCCTAATTCTCTCATATTTTTCTTAGATGAATCTATTTGATTTATGAGTATTGAATTCTCTGATATTGTGAATCCCATGATGTCGTGGTATGAGTATTAAAAATCAAATTTTTATATGCATGATGAGTACACGTATGAATTATACTATTCCTTGATGTCTAGATCGTTGTGCAATGGCCTAGGTACGTAATTTCATTTCTATTCCAGTATTCCAATGATCGATTATGTACTCAAATGGCTGCTGGTATTTTCTGTCCAGTCATGGTTGTCTTGATGTTTGATATTATCGATTGATATTGAGTTATCGGTTGTCAATTAGGGTGTGTACATGATATAGGTCGATGGAGTATACTTATAATCACAGATTCATAGAAGATCAAACTCATATTTTTACTGATTGGTGGAAAGATCATGTCTTTTTGAAGTCGACAGCATCCTATTCCATTTTCATGTCCCATATTAGAAGTCTTAATTGGGGTTTATGGAAATTAATCATAATTGGTTATAATATCAACTGTCGGGTTGCTATTTGTTCTAAAGTCAGAAACTTTACCTACTGATATGATTATATAAGTATCATTAGAGGACGGGATAATTATTATTATATCATGGATAAGTGAGTATTAGCATATAAGTATCATATTATGAGGGTTAATCGAGGTTAATTAGCCTCGGCCAGTATTTTTCCTACACAGACAGACTGCAGTATTAAATGTGTAACTAATTCTATAAAACTCGGAAAAATGTATTTTGTGTTGGGTTAGATTGTAGACTCTTGGGAGGATCTACAGTAAAATTTTCAGGACCATATTCGAACTGTAAAAATTACTGTGAGACTCGAAAGTGTGCTATTGTGCAGAAAACAGGGCAGTGAACCGGGGTATGCTTAATATTACTTGGTATCATATGATTATATAAAGATATGGATAAGTTACTACCTGAATAAAAATAAGAAGGACTTGGGTGGTAATTGGGGCGGAGAGTGTAATCTTCTGAGAGTCAAGCTAAATTGAGTCGAGCTTACGTGTTAAACTACCTTACCGATTGAAGTGTCTCAAGAAATCTGATTAGGGTTGTACTCTCAAACCTTAATTATCCTATCCATTCGAGTCATCTGAGTTTAGCGTTAGACCTGGAAATTCTTATCTATGGCCTTGCATAGCAAAAATTATCAGATCAGTAAGGTTACTATTATACCCTTATAGTTGGGTCAAGCGTAGAAGATGAGTTGTTTCAGTTACTCCTTAATGAGTCAGATTCTGATGAAGAGTATTGATTCTTTTTATTGAATTGTTAACTCTTTGGGATATTGAAATCTCAATGGTGTTCTATGGGAGTCCATTCTTGAATATTGAGAATTTTCCATTGATTTTAATACATCCCATGTTGCTGTCAGATTATTTTCAGTTCTCTGTAAACTGTTTATTCCACAAGAGTGATTGATGAGAACTCTTCGAGTGGAAATCATAGTATGCTCACGAGCCATTGCTAGATCCTCTGTGGTCTCAGATTATATTATGAACCTTTGTAGTTCAGTCGATGACGGCAACGCATGCGCTTTAGACTGTATGATATTACGGAAGGTTTGCAGCCTCCGCCCATTGTGCCCGTAAGCACCGATGGGGCCAGCATCCCTAGACGCATGGCCGGGTTCCTCTGTAGAACCTCTAGGATGTTCTGGCATAGATGTCCATAGGGGAAGTGGACTGACCTGAGAGCAGAAATTGACAACTCCTACACTCTGTATGTTTGGAGTCTATTTTAATTGTGATCTATATCCGTTCAAATGAGATGTTCGGAGTCTGGTTGCCTATTTCTCAACTTGAGTTGCTAATATTGTGGTGCGTTGATTATTGCATCTATTGTTCCAAATTTAATTGATGATATTCCATATTTTTCATCCTTTGGAGTCTTTTACTTCTATATTTTTATCAGTGGGGTTTTGGCATCCTACTGAGTATTTCATTCGAAATACTCATGCATCTCTCGATGCAGGTATCAATGTGGAAAGAAATTAACAGGTATGTGATGTGGAGCTTGATGGCATAGGTTGCTGGAGTAGATCTGTTTCATGATTTTCAATTTTATGTTTGTGAATCTAATCAGCCTGCGTGCTGAGTTATTTTGATGATTGCTGTTGGCTAAGATTGATTATTGTAATTATGTAGTTAACTCGAAGTTTGTTATTGTTTAAAATTTTTGTAAAATGGATATTGTTTAAGCATTCTGGAATGAGGAGCTTTATGTGATCGAGTATTCGGTCGCGTCCTGGGTTTCAACCTCATGACCTTAAATGAGTTGGTGCTTTCACGATTATTCGAGGTTTTGAAATTCGGGGCGTGACATATACTCTTTCTAGTATTTCATGTGTATATTTGTCAATTGTATGTGCATAATTTGGTAGTATTTTAGCCCTCTTTTATGTGACAATCCCAACAGCCATGCTATCTTCCGTAGGGTATTTTTTATTATTACTGCTTTGATCCTGTTTTAGATGCTCCGTCCAGAAAAGAGGACGGTCTTGTTTTAAAAATGTTCCATATGGCCAATTTAAGATATCTTCAGCAAAAAAACAAGTTGGTCGATTCAATGCTCCATTTAAAATGGATTTTAAAGTATACAACAATCTTTTAGCAACATTGTGAGATTAACCACTTAAATTAGCAAGCGATTTCTTTTACGTTGGGTTAGTCATTTTGAATTGTAAAATTCTTAATTTCAAGTGTAGAATTTTACAATATACATCAAAATCTTTTAGCAGAATTGAGCCCAGCACTTGAGCCTCTGTTTCATGCATGATTGGCCAAAAAATAGAATGCGACAACTTCAAATTCTCATATGAGACCAGATGATGAGATTTTGGCTAAGAAACACGGATAAGAAAACGGCGACACGATATGGACACGATGACATTCTACTTTCCCAAAAAGTAGGATACGACACGGTTAATAAATTTTTTTGATATGTTTAGATGGCAGAACAAAAAAACAAAAGATGGGTGCGTTTGTTTGCTGAAAGATGAAAAATCGTCAAGGTGAAAGAAGTTCTAAAATTTTGTAAAAAGTGAAATGTGTTTGGATAATTTTAAATAAACGCACTCAATGTATGTTTTAAGCCTGAAAAATTTTCATATTAAGTTGTAAAAGTCACTTCTTTCACCCTGACGATTTTTCATCTTTCAGCAAACAAACACACCCATGGAGGAGGTGATGGAGAGCTGGGGGGATCGTTAGAGGTTGGTTCTATATGGTGACAAGAACGAAAGGGAAGAAAAAAGAGAAGACATGGTGGGTATTTCCTGTATCCGATGCGTATGATATATATAAAATATACATATTTTTATATAGCTTTCTACCTATATGTTAGTCATAATCTCAACTAAAAATAAGGATAATTAATGGTTATTAATGTTAAATTAGTAATTAGGAGTTTAATAAATAAATGTACTTAATTGAATAATTTAGATGCATTAATTGGATTTAATAAATTTATATTTTATTATGCGTCTAATTTAGATATAATTTTATATATGTAAGTTTTAAGAATTTCAGAGGCAGATCGCCAAAAGTGAAGCACGTCAAATGGATTTTTGCGAAAAGAGATCGAAGATCCAACGATTAAGGATACGTTGGTGGGTTTTCAAGAGCTAATTTGTTTAAAATATTGAGATCACATGCAGAAAAGATCTAAGCCGCTGATTTACATCTAAAGAAGAAGACGGGCACTGGGTTAAAGTACAAAGCATTCAAATTAGATATCACGGATGAAGTTGCTGCAACGGGTTTGGTCCAATGGAAAGAAAAAGAAAAGAAAAGAGAAATAAAACTGAACCGAAGGCCTCTTTCTCGGTCCGAGTTGGCCGGGTCGGCCAGGTTGGTTGACCCGGCCAGTCGAACCGGTAACCCGGCCGACCGGTTAGGTCCGGATTACCCCCTTTCCCTCCGGCGCGCCCCCTCTTCTCCCCCTTCCGACGACTCCCCCGGCACTCCGCCGTCGAGCAGAGGCGGGGGCTCTGCTCGACGGGCCCCCCCGCCTCGAGCCAATGCCCTCACAGGGGCTCTGCTCGACGGGGCCCCCGCCTCGAACCAGAGCCCCCGCGAGGGCTCTCTCGACGCCCCCCCCCCCCCCCCCCCCCCCTGCATTGGGCTCTGATCGATGGGGTGGCCAGAGGGAGCCGCCCCCTCAGTGTGACCTTTTTTTTTCTTTTTTTTTCATCGGGTCAACCCGGGTTGACCTCCGGTTGAACCCGGTTGGACCTACCCGGTAGGAATTCTAGGTCGGTCACCGGTTCGGTTTTTAAAACCTTTGTGAGAAAAGCTTGTATCCCAAGATATGCTATTAAACGAGGGCAATCTGCATGTAAAATTTAACAGCCGGCAACTACTTGTCGACATGAACTAAAATCAGAACAGTGCTCATGTTTCGTTCTCACAACAGAGTTTTTAGCTATGACCTCAAGATAAGTCCAATTCAGTCACTGTTTGGGCACTTGACTCAATTATTTTGAATAATAATGAACATACATTATGAATGGGCTCTCGCATGCATCCTAAGATCGCTGGCGTGGACAGAGAGGAAAGACCACAATCGCTAAGGAAGACCAGGTTCAGCTCATATTGTCCGTTGCCCCATACTGCATAATATCTTTGGTTTAAGTTTAAATGAGATTGCTCTTATATATCTTTTTTATGTCACGCCAATTCGATTCATAACAGTTGGATCTTAATACGATGGCAAGAAGGAAATCACTTATCCACTGATTTGATACACTCACTTACCCATGATTTGATGCCCACCCTTGAATTAGAATCTAAGGACCCAAAAAATTAATCTCACGCTCCTTATATGTAAACAGCTCTTCATGTTATGCAATAAATATCACTATTTGTTTCTTCTGCTCATGTAAGTTTTTTTTAGTCTACTCCTGGTTTCCCACTGTCTTTTGTTCTTTGATGAAATACTCGCTTTTGCTACTTAAAATGCAATGACACCGCTCATACCCCCAGGAACACAACGCATTGCTATGATGCATAGGCCCTATACCAATTTGCAGGCCTTAGCAAATAGGAAACCCCAGTAACCAACGCCTTGGCCCCATGGCTGGGCCACATGACAAAGCACTGGACCTGGAACCATAGCGCATTGGGCTCTCCCCAAAAAGGTCGAACACAAGCCGATACGTGTAAAACATGCAAGCTTCCAATGGGTGGGATGAACTAGCCACGACATTGGCCAATGCAAAAGTGCGCACAAGGTGGTCAGGTGCACTACCAATCGAACAGAGATCAATCCATAACAAGAAGGATATCGATCTAGTCGAACAACATAGTCTATGCAGAATATGGCCCAAAAAGGGGACGAGCTGCAAGACCCGAAGAGAACCTCGATCCATGTGCCATGAACCAAAACGAGGGCGTGGAAGCGAAAGAGCCGTTTCCTATTGTAAAAAAATCGTTCTATGTTTACCTGAAAAAAATAAGGGGTAGTTTGGGGTGTGATTATAAGTAATTTCACGCTGGATATGAAAAAAATAGAGATATTACAGTATAATCACGCCCCAAACGGCGATGTCTACTGTAGCATTCATGTTGAGGTATAACATGAGGTATTTCAGCTAGATATAGAAAAAACATCAATACTACGGTATAGCAAAGCATCCAGCGTAGATGTTTTGCTCTTAATCACACCCCCAAACGGACCAAAGGACAAATCCAACCAACATTTCTGTAGCACATGCAACACTATATAACAGGGAAATGATATTTGCACAGCAGATTCTTACACATTTTTTATACATTTAACCACTTATTTCCATACAGATCAGCTGTGTATGAAAATGTGTAAGAATCTACTGTGTAAGGTTATCACTGCCCGTATACAGAGTTCATATCAGTTCACCCACTCATTTCCGTACACCGTGTATAAAAAATGTGTAAGAATTTACCGTACAAATATCATTTCCGATATAATATCCCTGAATGGGTGAACCAAAGAGGTCGGTCAAGGCGATGGATGGTAACTCTGAAGTTAAGAATCCCATCGTAATTGCTTTTGTAATTCACTAATTTGTCCTTTCGTTTTCAGTTTTGGCCACCTTAAAAGCCATGTAAAACAAAAATTACCCTCGTCAAAGCTCCTTCTCCGAGCTCCCAGATCTATTTCCACGAAACGACAACCAAAAAGAGGACCGAACACAAGGGACGGACCAACACCATTAAAGAAAAACAAAGTCGAGCTAATCGTCAACTATGCCGGACAAAAATATGTCTGCAGAGGGGCCTACCGCCATCATTCTTTTCTGATCCTTTTCCCACCTACCGTATAGTTTACTTCTGGATCGTCACTGCTCTCTGGGCCCCGGCTTTGAACGACGGGCTATCAATGTCCGCCCCCAACTTTTGACTTTGGCTACTCACTAGAGACAAAGACCCGACTTCAAAGTAACCATCCAACTTCATCAATTCCATATACAATGCCCACAAAGTCTCATCACAAAAGTCAGAATTTTTAAGTTTTTTCGCATTCCAATTCTTGAGTCATTTGCAGATCATAGTTTGTTTTTACACTGCAAAAGTCTAAATCGACAAACTAAAGTGACATCATCAAATTAAAACCCCACTTCCTCCTAACTAGTAAAAAGTAAACCCGGCAAATAATGCTCCTTAATTTCTAGGGGAAATTATAAGAGGGAGAAAAAAAAGGAAGAAAAAATGTTCGTTTGGCTTATAATTTATACAGTGAGAAGAATCACGGCTCGAACATTAGACCAGCGGTGGCGAACTCCGGTGCCGTCATCTGGGTGTGGCGGTGCTCGCCTTCGTAGGTGACGATCAGCATTGACGGGTCATCCGGCGCCCTCTCCACGTGCTTCCTTGCCGGGCAGCCTCTCATGGTGCTACACTTGTAGTAACCCCTGCAACAATTAATCATCATTAACATACTTAATCAGAGTCCAAGGTTTTGTAATGTGTGATTAGTAAAGAAAAGCTAAAATGCAATTGAGATTACCTTGGGTAAGGGGAGCCTTTGATGGGTTTCTGACCATACTTCCTCCAGGAGTACTCGTCCGGGGGAATATCGGCCATTTTCGAACTAATTGCTGGGACCCTTATCGTTTTCTTGACTCGTGATTTCCTGCAACAGTCCAATGTTTACCAAAAAGTATCAGCGCCTCCCCGAGACTTCGAACAAGGTAAATCTACAGTGACCGGCAATGTGAACCAGTGCGGACCGCCCTCAACCTCAAAGTGGAGGACAAGGGCCTGACCGCTTGTATGACCAAAAGGGTCATTGACTCATTGCACTTGGATTTGCCGACTCCATTGGGAGACTCAAAAGTACGACTTTATTCACAATTGTTGTCTGCTTTGGAATTGAAGGCACAATTGTTCATACGAATCTAATCACTGGCCTTTGAAAACGATGTGGTCCTTGATCCAGGAGTATACTAGATTGCATGCAGCATAGGATTCTCTACTAATCACGAAATAAAACATGGAAAATATCTTCCCCTGTTTTGCTTTCGTAAAAAGAAGTGCTGCAATTTGAACTCGGATGATTAATCACTTCTTTATTAGTTTTCATGATGAAAATCCAGCTGATCGGATCAGTTCTTAAGAACCCACCTAGGGGAAATCGCTCGCCAACATTTCTAGTAATTTGGATAAATTTACGAAAATGTTTTGAAATAGACTGTTCAATGCACATATCAAAGGCTATATGTATAGATGATGGGAGCTAACCTTTTCTTGGAGCAATGGCATCGTCCGGGGACGGAGAACTTGCCGGAGTGCTGCTCAGACTGCCCATGCGCGTGGCATTTCTTCTTAAACGATGAAGAGAGCGGCGGCTTTCCGGCTGAAAGCGTCTGAACAGGGGCCAGCAGCAGGGATGGCCCAAGCTTTCCGTTAGAAACACTGCCATCTCCAGTGATGGAAGACATGAACGAAGAATTGGCGGAGGACATTGGCGGGGAGATACTGAACGTCTCCTTGGACGGCCCCATCACCGCGAACTGGTTCGAACCCACCTTAAGGCTATTCGCACTCGAACTGGGCTTCGAGAAATCAATAGTTACCGTCTGCGGCTGCACCGCCGGAGGCGCCGCTACTGCAGCCTGCGGAAGCAAGCCCGGGCCACGACGGAAGCGGGCGTGGCCGGTGCGGTCGAGCATATTGATGACCTTCCTGAACTTAGACACTGTATAGTCAGTTATCTCCCGGCAGTCCATGACGGGAGCCTGTTGGGCGGTGGTGGTGGTGCTCTGGTGTGACATGATCCGGATGAGATGCTCCATGCTCTTGAGCCCTGCGGAGGCAGCTTCTTGCAGAGCCATCTGCTCTTCCATCTTGGAGTAGCCGATCAGATCGACCGCCATTGAAACTAGCAGACCAAAAGAAAAATTAAGAGAACACTGCTGTTTCAGGCCACCATGAATGCTAGGCAGCGGGGGAGAAGTGGAGGAGGAGGAAGAGGGTTATATCGAGGAAAGAGTCGGCAGGCGGGAGGGAGTCAGCGGCGATTTTTGGGATCCAACGCACGATATGGTCTCGTCCAAATACCGCGCGGTATGTGATATATCAGATGGTTTATTACAGTGATTAAATGGTAATTAGGAGAGGGGATTAGGGGGATGGACCGATGGCCATTGGGACATGATTGACTTGTTGGCTGTTGCGGTTGGACAGAGGGTCGACTGGTTCCACGCCAGCCACACACATGTTTTGCAATTGACAAATTTGAACTCCGGAGAGCCTACGCTTTTGCAGTTGAATGGACCAGGTCAAACCAGTTGCGTACAGGCTCTTTGAATTAGCAACAAAAGATTGCATTAGTTTTCCTTAATCGGCAGTAGTCTAACCGATCAGAGTCGCCCCATGCCCATCAATGTCGTGTGCACCACCGAATATGCCCAACGATTACTTAGAAGAGAAACGATTTGGTTTTTTATGGAAGACGATATTAATACAGATTACCGGGCATTTCGGAGGGGTTTAGGGAGCGTGCGCTGAAATTAATTAGGGGGGGCCCAGGATGGTTGACTTTGGTGTAAATGGCAATGGGTGCTCTAAGTGATGATTGCCAAGTGCGCAGGGGTGGGGTATAAACTTAATTAGCGCCACAGGTCCACATGTCGTGCGGGATTCTCCAACCCCAGGAGGCCAGGACGAGAAATTGGGGAGATTGTGAGGTGCGGGAGACAAACGGGTGAGCGGGGTGGGTTCCAGGAGGGGTATGGATGATAAAAGCATTCATTCAAAAATATAAAGAATCGGCCTTTTGTCTTGCGTACAGATGGCTGTTGACCAAACCCAGTATTTTCCTTCGAAAATCGGGAAGATATTATATTTATTTATGTTAGAATCATCTGGACCGTTGGATCTCTGCGTAAAGTTATCCCTCGAAGTGCTGGTGGTCCAGACTCCAGAGTACGAAAGTTGACTTGATATTCCAAAGGGACGAAGGAAACGAGGGAGGCTGCCCGTTTGAGGCTGCACCACGTGGACGTTAGCCTTCATGAGCATCCTTGGTAATCAATTACTTTGGCGTTTGGTCAAAGAAGTCCAATTTACTATGGGCCCCCACTCATAAGTAGCCACCATGACCATAGTACAGAGGGTGCTTTTAGCACCCATCTCTAGATCACTACTACTTCAGATCCTACAAGATTATGGATGTTGAGACTTTTTTTGATAATTTTATGGATGTTGAGACTTGAGATTTAGAATTTGTCAAAGGGATGGTTTTGTAAGATGAGGCTGAGTGAAGGAAAACAGGAAATTTTAGATTTGTACTGGTGTCTCTACTCATTAGATTTGTGTCACAAAATTGATCCCTATTTTAGGGAGTTCAATTCTTTTCTGTCCCAGGCTGCCGGCCAATTTACCATTTGAAATGGTCCTTCTCCACTCTTGGATGGGTCATATGCTCAGACAAAGGTTGCAGAAAAACTCTTCCACAAACTTCCATCACAATTGACTTTTACAACATATTTTTGACTTGAGTTGCTTTGGGACATTCATTATCACAATCTGACGCATTCAATTTACTCAAAGAACAATCAAAGCGTTTACTCCAGTGGACACTTTTTTTTGTTATTTGTTACAGAAGTGAAACCAGTAAGAATAAAGGCTTGATGATAAGAAAGAATAGGTGGTCTTCTGAAGGACAAAAGAAAGGTGCCATTTTACATGGTCGAGTATGAATTCGTTACTTATCATAATAAACGTCCACTATAATATACTATACTAGTAGATTATTATTCCAAACATCTCCGAGACACAAAGCATCTACAGACTATTCTCTAAACTAGCGGATTTGGATATTTGCCAGGCATCATATTTCCAATGCCAACAAAGTGAGACAAGAAAAATCACCAATATATTTGACTCGCTAGCTTGTATGCCTGATCCATATTTTAAAAAATTCTGGTTATGGCAATCCTTAAGATATTGTCTTATTAATTTATACTGAAGAGCTTTAAGCTGTAACCTTATAGTCTCCCAAATCCAGATTACTGACTTTGGCACTCGATCTTCTACGAAAAAAAGGACTTTGGTGCTCGATCAAAGCCCACATATATGATAATGATCACTACTTCCTCATGCAGATATATTTGAAGCGATGGATACTGACCAACAACCCCCTGATGTACATGCATGTTACATGTTGTTCTCAAATTAAACAAATTAATTAGCTACGCAAATCATATTTAATAGCAATAGTGCAATGCTTTACTGGTGCAGATCTTCTAAATGAAAGAGTTGACTTCAACCATATACAGTAGCTCAAGCTTCAAACGAAAAAAAAATTGGGGGTCAGAAAAAGGTCGCTTATTCTGGAATATGATTCACCATTAGATTGAGAATCGTGCTGCTCCACTAATTGTACTTGAAATATAATCAGTCAGCTTTTACAAGTAATGGGTATTTATCTTTATGGGGCATCGAGAAGGTCTAATCAATTGTTGAGAGAATCACCTAACCAACATTTTTTTTGTATTAGCGATCACCAAGACACGCCCAACGTTGTTGTATTTTAAAAAAAAAACGTCAGCATGTTAGAAAAAAATGCTAAACGTACGTTTACTTTTTTAAATCCTTACTTTTCCCGTTGGTTGACAAATTTGAAATACAGAAATTTGTCAGGTTGATGATTATTGATTATAATCATGGTTTTTTCATTAGAATGGACTAAACTTATGGTGATAACTAATGTTTTAGATTAGATCATTTATATCGAAAAATATTTGACCTTAATAGATACTAAGTCCATGCTGCTTTAAAATGCATCCGTTCAATAATCAATGTACCTTTCTTTTCTGACTTGGTAATTTACCTTTACCATGAAAAGGATGTCAAAGAATTTGAGGTATCAAATATCACTTCCCAAAAATGGTTCAAATTGTGAACCACAGAAAAATAATCTTAGACCAATTAGAGATTCTAGTGAAGGGTCATTTATGAGAATGTATTTTTTTGCTAGCTCCTCGTATATGTTTGTTGTGACCGCTTAGGATCACAAAGAAAGCCTTAGAGGCAGGAGAAAGGAAGAAGAAGAAGAAGTGAGGGAAGTAGTAGTTTCTTATTGCATAACTCCTCATGAGGAAGACGATCTACATATAAGGGGGCAGATGGCGCATCTGGCTAGGGCGCCATCTGGATATTCTGATGGGCCATTAGTTGGCTCTACTCTGATGGGCCACTAATTGGCACTAATTATTCTCTATCAGCCCGTTACCTAACAATTAGCCTAAACGGGTCTGATTACAATAAATCAAATATCCTAAGAATGCGTGATGGAAGGCCTACTGGCCTGCTGACGGCTGGCCTGCTGACGGCTAGTTGCATTCACAATACTCCACCACGCTTCCGTTAACGCATTGTCCTCAATGCGACCACGACGAAACTGATTCAGAAAGTCATCCTCAGTAAGCCACACAGCATCCTCCAACGGTTTGCCCTGCCATGCCATGAGCACTTCCGTTACAATACGCCCAGCACATCGCACACGACGTTTGTCAAGAACAGAAGCCGGTACGAGCGCATCTGATTCAGCCGGACCCATGAGAGGAGGAGGCGCAGTCCCAGCAATCAAGAGAGGGTCCCCCACGAAGCGACGAAGGCGAGAGACGTGGAAGACGGGGTGCACCAAGGACTCAGCTGGCAGGGAGAGACGATACGCTACTGGTCCCACCTTTGCTGTGATGGCGTAAGGCCCATGAAACCGTGGTGCCAGCTTTTGATCAGCCTTATATAGAGAGGTCTGACGATGTGGACGAACTGACACATAAACCATATCACCCACCTGGAACTCTTTGTCTGAGCGTTGTTGGTCATAGAGTTGTTTCATCCTGTTCTGAGTGGCTGCTAAATTGGCTTTCAATTGACGAAGTACCTCATCACGAGTCTGTAACATATAGTCTACCTCAGCTATGGCAGAACGATGAGGAGTGTAAGAGAGGACAGAGGGAGGGGGTCGTCCATAGACAACCTCAAACGGCGTAAAGCCTGCGCGTGTGTGATGCACTGTGTTGTACGACCATTCTGCCCAAGGTAGCAATGAAAGCCAGCGACGGGGCTGATCCCCCACAAAACAACGTAAGTACTGTTCAAGGCATCGATTCACCACTTCCGTTTGGCCATCTGTCTGGGGGTGGTATGCCGTACTCATGTGAAGTTCTGTCCCTTGTAACTTAAAGAATTCCCGCCAAAACTAGGAAATGAAGACCCTATCTCTGTCGGAGACAATAGTCCGTGGCATGCCATGCAATTTTGCCACCTCACGCACATATAATTCTGCAACAGTATGGGCGGAGTAGGGATGACTCAGGGCACAAAAATGGGCATACTTAGATAGGCGATCTACCACCACCATTATCACAGTTTTACCCCCCACCGCTGGTAAGGCTTCAATGAAGTCCATGGAGACGTCATCCCATATCTTTTCCGGAATAGGCAGGGGCTGAAGAAGTCCCGCAGGAGAAGTAGATGACGCTTTGGCCCATTGGCAGGTGTCGCATGCGGCCACATATGCATGCACTACTTTCCTTAGGCCAAGCCACATAAAGCTTTGGCTGACCCGTTTGAAGGTTCGAAATGTACCTTCATGACCAGCAAATGGAGTATCATGGAAGTGAGCGATAACCCGTTGCCGCAAGTCGCCTACATCAGGCACCCAAAGTCGATTCTTCCAAAACAATAGCTGGTCGCGCCAGGCGAAGGGGGCGGCTGCAGAGGGGTCGTTCTGAACACGATCAATCAGGTTCTTTGTAAGAGGGTCTGCCACATATGCCGCTCGCAAATCTGGAATAAATGGGCAGCAAGGTACTGAAAGTGCGATGCAAGTACCTCCCTGGGGCCGGCGAGATAAGGCATCGGCCACCGTGTTGTCGACGCCCTTTTTGTAGACCACTTCATAATCGTAACCCAGTAGCTTGCTCACCCAGCGTTGTTGATACGGAGTTGAAACCCGCTGCTCCAAAAAATATTTGAGAGGTTGGTGATCGGTCCGAATGAGAAATCGTCGACCCAACAAATAAGGCCGCCATTTCGAGACAGCGTGCACAATAGCCAACATCTCCTTCTCGTACCCAGATAATGATAAGGATCGGCCCAACAGCGCCTTGTTGTAAAAAGCAATCGGGCGTTCTTTCTGGAGTAGGACTGCACTTAGGCCCCCATCAGATGCATCCGTCTCAATGACAAAAGGCAAAGAAAAATCAGGTAGAATCAATACTGGTGCCTGAGCCATCGCCTGCTTCAATCTGTCAAAAGCGGTTTGGGCTTCCTCCGACCAGGCAAAGGCCCCCTTTTTGAGCAATGATGTGAGCGGCCCAGCAATCAGCCCATAGCGCTCAATAAACCGACGATAATACCCGGTGAGGCCCAAGAACCCCCGGAGGGACTTCACACACGTTGGCATAGGCCATGACCGCATGGTCTCCACCTTGGTAGGATCAGTGGCTACCCCTTGAGCGGAGATAACATGGCCCAAATAGTCAACCTGGGCGCTGCCGAAAGAGCACTTTGAACGCTTCAAGAAAAGTGTGTTAGCCCGCAGAATAGTAAAAACTATTCTCGATGGTCAAGATGTTCCTCCCAAGATGGGCTGTATATCAGGATGTCATCGAAGAACACTAGCACGAACCGGCGGAGATAGGGGCGAAACAAATCATTCATCAGACTCTGGAATGTTGATGGCGCATTGGTCAGGCCAAAAGGCATGACCAGAAACTCATAATGGCCGTCATGAGTCCTAAAAGCTGTCTTATGGACATCAGGCGGCTGCATGCGAATTTGGTGGTAACCAGAGCGCAGATCGAGTTTACTAAACACCGCCGCTCCTGCCAATTCATCAAGAAGTTCCTCTATTACTGGAATGGGGTACTTATCTTTTACGGCGATCGCATTAAGTGCCCGATAGTCCACGCAGAAGCGCCAAGATCCGTCCTTTTTGCGCACCAATAGGACTGATGACGAAAAAGAACTAGTACTGGGGCGTATGATACCTGACTGCAGCATTTCTTGAACCAATTTCTCAATTTCAGCCTTCTGCACATGGGGGTATCGATAAGGGCGCACGTTGGCCGGAGGGGCCCCCGGGGTGATTGGAATGGAGTGGTCGTGACCTCTGGCGGGCGGCAGGCCCGACGGTTCCCTGAAGATATCGGCATGCTCGTTAAGGAGGTCAAGCATGGCCGGGGTTAAGGTTGGTTGATCCACATCCATAATTGCGCGCTGCTGTAAGAAGAAACCTTGAGGCGCAAATTTAAAAAGAGAACCCACCGCTTGCGCCGTATGCAAAGTGCCAGGCTACGCCCCATGAAGCTGTATGCGCTGGCCATTTGCTTCAAAATCCATAGTTAAATCCCTGAAATTCCATATCACATCTCCCAGGGTTTGTAACCACTGCACTCCCAGCACCACATCTGCACCCTTTGTTGGAAGGAGAAACAAATCAGTGACAAACGAGTGTCCTTGGATCATCAGCTCGATATGAGAACACACCCCCATGCTGCGCAGGTGTTTCCCGTCCCCAATCAAGACATCAAAAGGTTTGGACTCGGAGACATAGCAACCCAGGCGTTGAGCCACTTTATCGTTGATGAAGTTATGCGTCGACCCGCTGTCAATGAGTACTGCTACCTGTTGGCGTTTCAACTGGCCCTGAACACGCATGGTCCTAGGAGTAAAAGCACCTGAGAAAGCATGGACAGAAATCTCCGGCTAAACATGATCATAGAGGCCGGGACTCTCATCCGGATCATTCGCACTTGTGTCCTCAACCTCTTCGATGAGTAGACTCCCCCTGACAGAACATCGATGGCCCGGGACAAACTTTTCGTCACACCTATAGCAGAGTCCTTTCGCACGGCGTTCCTCCATCTGGGCAGTCGTCAGACGGCGAATGGGGGTTGACGGAACGCCTGGCAGAGGTCCCGGCAAAGCCTGTCGGTTGGGACCTAGGCCAGGCGCTGGGGCTGAGGCAGGGATCTGGCCAGGGTACGGCCGCAGAGGCATCCCTCCTCGTCCCCCTCGCCGTTGGCGGAGTAGCTTTTCTTCTTCAATACGAGCATGACGCACCACTTCCCGCATAGTGTGGCAGGAAAAGTGACGCATCTCATCAGCAATTTCAGGCTTCAGGCCCCTTTTGAATGTCCCCACAAGTGCAGCTATTGGCCAATCCGGTAGACGATTAGCAATTTTCATAAAATCAGAATAGTATGCTCTCACCGTTGTAGTTTGACGCAGCGTAGAATGCATCTCATTGAAGTCCTGGAACTCGTTGGGACCAAATTGGATGCACAACTCGTCAGAAAATGTGACCCAAGTGGGTCGTCGAACCTCCTTCTCATAGGCCCGAAACCAGACAGAAGCATCGCCGTCTAGGTGGAAGGCTGCCACACGGAGTCGTTCTTCGTCAGAATAGGTTCCTTGGTAGGCGAAGAATTTATCAGCCTTGTATAACCATTCGACAGGGTCATCCTCGCCGTTGTACCTAGGAAACTGTAAGCGGGCCAGCCTGGGTTCAGCGCTGGTTCTCTGCCCCCCGCGAAATCCAGAGTACTCTTCCAGATCCTCCTCCATCTCATATTGGACATTGCGTGGTCGGTCAGTCATTGAGGAATTTCCTCGAGCACCTGCTAGGCCTCGCGGTCCTGGGCCAGTGCGCCCCTCTTCCAGGCCAACATGAATGGAACCGATGGGAATGCCTTGCGAGGAAAAGTGGCCGGTGGGCTGGCCTAACAGTGAACCTCCAACAGTATGGAAGTCATCCTGACGAGGGGTGGGTCCAAACATCTGAGTAGGTGGCGGCGTGGACATGGCAGCCGCTTGCCTGGCCTTTTCCTCAGCGCGCATGGCTTTCTCCTCAGCGCGTTCCAATTTCATATCCTGTAGTTGCTCTTGGAGTCCCATTAACACCGCCAGAATCATCGTCTGAGTAGAATCAGCATCGGTCGTCGGGTTGGGGTTTTCTTTTGCCGTCTCTTGCTCAGAAGATGTGCCAGCAGCCATAGGTGGTTGCTTGCGAGGAGGCATGAGGTTCCGCAGATCGGAACGGCTCTGATACCAGTGTTGTGACCGCTTAGGATCACAAAAAAAGCCTTCGAGGCAGGAGAAAGGAAGAAGAAGAAGAAGTGAGGGAAGTAGTAGTTTCTTATTGCATAACTCCTCATGAGGAAGACGATCTACATATAAGGGGGCAGATGGCGCATCTGGTTAGGGCGCCATCTGGCTATTCTGATGGGCCATTAGTTGGCTCTACTCTGATGGGCCACTAATTGGCACTAATTATTCTCTATCAGTCCGTTACCTAATAATTAGCCTAAACGGGTCTGATTACAATAAATCAAATATCCTAAGAATGCGTGATGGAAGGCTTGCTGGCCTGTTGACGTGTGCTGACGGCTGGCCTGCTGACGGCTGGCCTGGCCTGGCTAGTTGCATTCACAATAATGTTTTTTCTGCTAGCTCTTCTCATATATGGTTTTTATATCAGGTATCATCTCAAACTGAAATAAAAAAAGAAAAGAATAAATATATGTCATTTATGAGTGTGTTTTCATCGGATATTCTTTTCCGGAAAGGTAAAATTTTCTGTTGCTACAGGCTACCATAGGCGACTAGTAAAAATTAATCACCATGTTTGTGGGGGGAGCGAACGTTTGAGATGATGGCAACCTGGGGAGATTGTAATAATCCAAATCCTCTCATATAAGCTTGGTACTTATTGATACCAATAGTCTGCTTCGATCTATTTCATGAGCAGCCCACCTTCCTGCATTATTTCTAACTAATTCCAAGGAGCAATCCCCTATTCTTTTGCTTTCATTGCATGTGTTATTTGTCATTTTCCGAGACAAGAATTGAATGAAAGTTGGAACGATTCGGAAGAGTCTAATCCCACCATAATTGCTCTTCTCATAATTTGCTTTCCTAAAGGAGATTGCATGGGGGAACGACGGCTAACCACTTGTAAGTTGTAAACAGCCACTGGTTCTAAATTAGTCGAAGACTTCAATTGCAGGCTCAACCATGAACCAACAGAGACAGGCAAGGACAGAGTTAGCTAACCTCGTGGTAAGGTTGGAGCCACACTCTCTTGGGCACTTGTAAAACATGAATGCTTGCATAACTATCACATTAATCCCAAAGTCAATCACTCATTGGATTGCCACATAAAATACTAATGAACGTTGCTGGTTTGGCACGCCATATTGCAAACTAGGATTGGATTGTATTTCTCTTCATAGTTGGTTTACTTAAATTTGTGGGCATCTTTGCTCCTTCTAGATGGTCAACAGGGTGGAAGGCTTTTAAGGTCGTGGACTAGTGAAATAAAATGGTTAGAATAATCTTCACACATAAGCAAACATTATTCTGATCCACCCAACTGATCCAACTTTATGGTTGAGTTCATTGTCAATATTTCTGAATCAAGCATTTGGATTTGGATTGTGAACATTATGGTTGAAGGAGCTTCTTTTCTGAAGGGATTTTCGAGTGAGTTATACACAAGTTGAAAGAAGGGACTATCATCTGGTTCAGGATCCATTTGCTCATTAAAAGTGTCAATTCATTGATGGAGCGATATTTGTCAATGTTGGTTCATTGGTTCTTTTCCCTTCCCAACTGCCTTCATGCGCCTTGCCCTCGAAAAGTGTTGGCTAACCTGTTGTAACCCAGAAAGCTTATGGTGTTGGGCAACTGATCAACGCTCCTTTTATCCCCCTGGCCTCAATCGCAGACTGTTGGATATCATCCAATGGCTCGTGGCACCCTAGTGTCAATGCACACATATAATTAGGATGTGTTTGGTTGCTCCAAAATTCAACTTCTCTGCCACTTTCTCTAGAATTTAGGGTTCTTTCCCAAGTAGCATGTTTGATATACTATATCCCGGAGAATTGAGGCAAGAAGTAGAGTGCTGAAAAAACTCATTTTGGAGGAGAAAAGTTACTTCTCGTAAAATCTCCTCCTAATGAGATTTTCCATGGAAAGTCATTAAAAAATCTGGTAATTATAATTTTTATAATTGTTTAAACCTTGTAGGGGCAAGAACATAGGAAAAAAATACGTTTTCTAGGCACCACATGTTTTCTCCCTGTGCTCTTGCCCCTACCAACTTCCGATAATTACAAATAATATCATCACTTTTACTTTTAGTAAAATTTGTCAACTAAACACCATATCCTCATACAAAATAAAAAACCCTAGATTTCTAAAGATTCTTCTTCTACGTGAAGAATTTGGAACCAATATATCAAATGCCCAACGGGACTCTAACATTGAAGCCAATCCATCATTTAGGGTGGCAAAAACAAAAAAAGACTCTCAACGTTGAATACAGGGTTAAAGTCGACTTTCTTTGTCAAAATATTTCTAACCTAGGGTGCGTTTGAAAAGGTGATAGGCAACTATCAGGTTGAAAATCCCTCGTCAGTCCGAAAAATGTTTATTTGGTGAAAGTGGACAATTAGGGGCTGACGAGGAATTTTTAGGATTCACCGTAAATTGTCAAGTATCAGCTGTAATATTGATGCTCAATGAAGAGACTCTTTATCCAATTTTTAGCATTTATTTTCGTTAGCTTTCTAATCGAGGTGATTAATTTTTGGACTGACCTTTTACGCTTCATCATCTAAACGCACCTTTATTGGATGGGAAAAGTTGATCACTCATACATTTGTCGCAACAGATTGACAATTCAAGATGTATTTTGATGAATATACTTTTCCAGTCTCCCCTTTAGATTGGTTGGCCAGAGTCAGAGACTGACCATGTGCTTGGCCGTTCAAAATGTTCTTAAGCGGCTGTCCATTGACATATTACCAAAACATTTGGTCATGTGATGGGCCAGGATTGATGTCAGGATTTGGTCCGTCGGGTTGTGAACGGCCCAGTGATATTCACTGAATGGGCTTACGATTCATGGCCCAACACCATGATACGGGGTAAAAAGAGGTTGGGAGTCCACCGTCATCATCATGATATGCAATGGCGGACCTGGTGGTGAAATATTCTGCATACATACTGTGGTTTGAGGGATACATAATCTGAAGCAATCGATGTGGTCTCTCAAAAGCCACAATTTGCATCATTTACGACAAACAATCATGTTACAGTCAAAAGTATAATGTTACATGGACGTCAAAATGTACACGTGATAAAACTACCTCATCATTCAAACACTGTTGAGGCCCTAAAAGATCAACGGTATTTGAATCATGAAGTAGCTTCATCACCTACAAATTTGAAGCACCTCCAAGAGGAAATTCTTCGTAAAAGTGGCTTCTAACCAAGTACTTTGCATTCCCAAACGCGTCATAAGTAATGTTGGGTGCATAGAAGCCCTTCTCCAAAAGCCGGGCCACGCTTTTGCTGTTTTGGCATTGCTAAGAAGATATATATATGGTGTGTTTGGGAGACTGCTTTCGGGTTTCACAAGCAGCTTTATATCCACTTTAGAGCAAAATTGTGTTTCGGAGGCCATTTTTTAGAAAATCTCCTCTAGAAGATATTTGCTACAAAAGTGGCTTTTATATAGGGATTGTATACAAATAACTTAAGTTGCCCCTCCCTTATTAAGTGTATTAAGTAGATGTAGGAGGTTCATTCTTCTTTTCTCCAACAAAGGTAAAATCATCAGATGATGCATTTATTGCTTTATCTAAAATTTACCAAATTTTAAGCTTTAAAAGATGTCTTTTGACAAAATAATTTTAAGGGTGGGCCTTACGGAACGATTTTGCCCAAAACCTGTTTTTAACAAAAGCAAAAGCGGCTGTTAAACGCGCCTCTAATCTCGGATTGCCAGCTTATGGGAAGTCGCTGTATTTAAAAACTCTTTACGCGGCATTGCGTACACGGTATCGAAATGAGCAACAATTCCAAATTATCTCCACCGTCCTTTGCACAAGTTTATCCCATGGAAATATACATCGACGGCTACTCATTAATTCGTTTACGCTCATCATGTACGCCATTGCCATTAACTGCGAGCCGCGTGTCATTTGCGGCAAATCGCAGTGGAAGCTTCTTCCTCCTCTCCCCCAAATTCTCAGCAGCAGCTGCCTCCTCCATCCTTCGCCGCCATCTGCTTCCCAAACTTGGAAAGTCCGCGCTCGACATCTCCTCCTCCAAATCCTCCATTTCCTGCTTTCACCTTTCTCTGCATCCCGTCATCCCATCGTCCCTTCCCCGGACAGACCAACCGATTGCAAGAGATTCGCCTGAAATCTGCCCAAGGTAAGGAAGAAGATCGCGCCTATGGCGTACGTGGACCACGCCTTCTCCATCACAGACGATGACGATCTGATGCTGGAGTCCTCCTACGTCGTCAACAACCGCCCCCCGATCAAGGAAATTGCGCTTGCTGTCTCCCTCCTCCTCTTCGGAGCCATAGGCATCGTTTTGGGCATCTTCATGGCCTATAACCGGATCGGAGGGGACAGGGCTCATGGTAAATATAAAATTTCTTAAGTCATTTCTACACAATTTCTCACCTTTATGGAGTATGGATCATTTAGCTGACTTTGGAATTCCGGTTTGATTGATGTGGTGCAGGGTTGTTTTTTGCGGTTTTAGGGGCAATGCTGTTCATTCCGGGCTTCTATTACACTAGGATAGCTTACTATGCTTATAAGGGGTACAAAGGCTTCTCCTTTTCTAATATTCCTCCTGTTTAGCATGTCATACAGTTGAACAGTCTTCTTGGTTTTGTGGGCAACTCATTGTACATATCTTTATATGACACTTTGTGTGTTTCATCTGTTTCAGATGTTGTGTTACGTTATGGTTATACTTGAATAATGTTCAGCTTTTTAGCGTTGAATTGAGTCCAGGATGGAGAATCTTGTTAGTTTCATTGGTTTTCAATACATTGTAAACTGACAGTTTCTCCATGGAATATAAAGTATGTAGCTGAGTTAATTAATATAATTATTCTACCATTTGTATTGATCTTTAACTTGTTGATTACCTTGCGCTTGTTTTCCCTGGAGAAGCATATGATGTGGACTTAGGTGAAGTCGTTTGGTATCGTGGCCGTTTTAAACTTGGGGCTGAAGCACTTATTGCGAATATTTCAAAGTTTTACCTTATATGGTATTTATAATCTATATTGTTGATCATCCATATTGCTGAGGGAATATAGGTTGTGTTGGTATGGGCATATGCAAAGAAGACCATTAGATGCTCCTGTGAGAAGATTAGAAGGGATACATGTAAACGATGCTAAAAGAAGGAGAGGGAGACCTAAGAGAACTTAGATAGAGTTAATAAAAAAGGATTTGGCTTTGCTATCTGTTACAAAAGAGGTAGTCCAAAACAGGCCTGAATGGAGGAGTAAGATCCGTGTCGCCGACCCCAAATAGTTGGGAAAGGCGCTACTTGATTATGATTATGATTAGTTGATCATCCACCTGGGGTGCGTTATCCTCTGCTGCTCCTCTTGTTTAAATCGGCCTTCAGTGCAAAGACCTTTCCCTGTTTACTGGACTTTCTGCTTTGGTTCCCAAAGTTTTCCAAATCGATACACTCATTAGTCATTCCTATGCTCGTATGCATTCTACCTTTCATGCATATATGTTTGATGTCAATGGATTTTAAAGCAGTATGCACTTTTAAACTGCCGAATGGAGGGTCTATTGATGAACATTCTTGCTATACCATATTCTTTCTGTATTTTCTATCATTCATTTAATAGTATTTGCCTCTGTGCGTCTGCTATCCCTTTCTCCAAATGTGAGTTTCTTGTGGGACTTTTACTTATGTTCTAAGATTCCTACTGACTTTGAATTAATCCGAAAATTAATCAACAATGCTATCACAGGTTCCTATAGTGAAATATTTTGTGTGCCCAACTTTTTCCTACA
This sequence comes from Houttuynia cordata, assembly GCA_039654745.1. Classification (NCBI taxonomy): domain Eukaryota; kingdom Viridiplantae; phylum Streptophyta; class Magnoliopsida; order Piperales; family Saururaceae; genus Houttuynia; species Houttuynia cordata. Next base: position 47,232,103 of record CM077502.1, on the reverse strand, counting down.
TTGATACTTACCCTGTAATTGCTGTCACTGCCTATAAGAGGTAACACTCTGGACACAATTAATTGAAATAAAGGACTTTACTAGTTGGATTTTGACATAAGTTTTCTCATTAAATCATTTTGATCCTAAAATATGCTCACAAAGTGGGCTATGACGAGGGACATGAGCAAACATACATCCACCCTTAGGTAAAAAATAGTAGAGAAATGGAAGTTTTCTTTATCGAATTTGGAGGTTTGTAATTTTTCTAGGGCTTTTGTGGCATTGCTGAGGGAGTCTACAACCGGCATAAAAATTTGAGAATGTTTGTATATGCAGTGATTTCTGCAGTAACAATGCCTCTGAGAACATTTTTGTTTAATGAAAACTTGAGATATACTCCCTCTGTCCTATTCTGATAATCCGATTAATTTTCTCAAAATGAACGAACTCTTTTAGTTCATTTTTAGAAATCAAATCGGACTATTAACATGGAACAGAGTATTATTGAGTACTGCAAAGGTGGTAGTTGTCACATTGACATATTCTGTGACCATACTGTACAAGGGATAAAGTATGGTTTTCAATTGATGGAGTTGGAAATGAGGTTTGTTTATCTAGTGCTTTTTTTGGCACTGATTTTTCACTTTTTTGCCTAGATGAAGAGTGCAGGTTGCTATGAATTATTTTAGCTTGTTTGATGCCATCGTGTTTCAATTAGGAAGTAAAATTCAATTATGTATTGATTAGCAAACTGGTCTAGTTGATATGAGGTTTTGAAGTAACTATTACATGGAATAGTAATTTGACATTAGATAGGTTTATAATAGTAGAAGAAGTAAAGCAAAGACGTGTAAGGTGGTGATGGCAGTGGAGATACAAAGAATGTTGTCAACGGATTCTCTTGGCTTTTCTGAGCAGACTGCTTTACCATAAAATTGTTCCCATGGAGTGGATTTTATCTGTCTTTGATGTGGAACGATAATTTTGCCTATGGGACATGAAACATTATGACAAATCCATCTATTGAAATGAATATGTAAACTGAGGAGGCAGACATTGTATACAGGATCCTCCAGGCTGCATGAAATCAAAATATATGCCTTGAAGCTGGCAATGGGTTCAAATTGGCTGTATGCTTGCCAGCTTATCAACTGCATTGTATAATGCACGTGTAGTTAAATGCATTCTATTTGGAAAATCTGTTACCATGTTTAGTGTACTGTAATCATACTCTACTAACGAGGATTCGTAAAGTTTATGGTTGTTGTTATGAGCATGCTTAGGGGTGTAAATGGCGTCCGGATGTCCATGTCCGTCCGTCCGTTTTAATGGCTAAACGGACATAATTTTCTGTCCGTCTCGGACACGAACGTGGACAACTTTTCATGTCCGTCTTCTAAATGGCTGCGGCCGCGGACAGATTGTGTCCGCGTCCGGAGCCGTCTATTTCGTCCGTATATATATATATATATATATATATATATATATATATATATATGAGATGAGTTTACATGAGATCGCTCTCATATAAGGAGCATGAGGCCAATCCTTATTGCCATTAGATTCCGAACGGAAGGTGGATATCAAATCAGTGGGTAGGTAAGTGTCTCACAACAAGGAGTGGGTGAGATCATTATGGATATTTGTAGCCGTCAGATCAAGATCCAACGGCTACGATTCAAAGTGGCCTCATATAAGCAATATGAGAGCGATCAAGCTCCTTGTTGTGAGACACTTACCTACCCACTGATTTGATATCCACCTTCCGATCGGAATCTAATGGCAATAAGGATTGGCCTCATGCTCCTTATATGAGAGCGATCTCATGTAAACTCATCTCTCTCTCTCTCTCTCTCTCTCTCTCTCTCTCTATATATATATATATATATATATATATATATATATATATATATATATATATATAAAACCGAGTTTTTTTTCCCCACGGAGGGTTTCCTGCTGCCCCGAGCGGCCGAGCCTTTGACGGCCGGCACTCTGGTTCCCGTAGATCTCTCGCCGACGAACTTTCCTCCGGCAAGCTATCACCGCGGATCATCATCGCTGTCCTCTCCTCTGGCCGCCATCACTGCAGGAGTCTTTCACCTCCCCTGCTGTCCTCTCCGTCCATCGCCAGCGAAGTGCGAACCTTCCTCCAGTGAACCCTTCTCGAACATCTCAGGTAATCTCCAGCTCTCCCACTGTCCAAAAACCACTTCTTTATTCCCATCTATCAAAGGGTGGCACGGCGGAGCCTCAGCCACGTCGGGGTCCAAGTTCAATCGATTCTCAAGGAGTATTAATTTGGTTTGTCTTAATTTTTTATCAAAGCTCATTATGCATTCTTTCTGTTTGTATTAATTCCTCACTTGATGATAAGTCTGTGAAATATGTAATCCGCATTCTTTCTGTTTGTATTAAAATGCATCGACAATTGGTAAGAATCAGGTTATGGATTCTTCTGTAAGAGATGCATATCATCTAGAGGTTGGGGATGATTGGAATTTGTACATTAAAAGTAAACTCTGTCCATAAGATATATCATGTATGCCATAATTATGCTAAATTAATATGGATTTGTTACTCTGTCCAGAGTATCCTCAATGTCTCCAACTGCACGAATGACAAGAATTGCATCACTTGGAAACATGCTTAGCATGTCTTCGAATTCGTTGGTTACCATGGCATCACAACTTTCTGAGGCAGAGGAAAGGGAACGAGCATTTTCTGGGCGCAGTAGGTGGAATCAATTGCGGTCCATGGCAGATGCAAAAAATTTGCTGCAGTATGAGATTTAGATATTATTATGTAGGATTATGTGTTATGAATGCATGATCAGAAATGGTGTAATCATGTTGATCATGGATCTATATTGTTATGTTGTGATGCCATATGATTTCTGATTATTGCCGACTGTATTAAAACCATTACTGAGTTTTGTACTCACCCCTCTTTCCTTGCTTTATTTTGGGGCTGCGTGGTGTGACACGTATATGGACAGGATCCTCTGTATGAGGAATGATCGGAAAGAGCATGGGATTAGGCGTGGAGGCCTTTCGACATTACTTTATTTATCTATCTGTTTCACCTAAGAAAATGTTGGCTAAGGATTGATTAAGGATTCCAAACATTATGTATGTGGGGACTTATGATTAGACCTATTTTAGACTTTTGCATTTCAAGCCCCGTGTGTTGGCTCAGGATTTTAGTATGTGGGTTTAAGACTTGTGGACTGAATTATGAGTTAAACTCCACCTTTGTCTACTTATTTACTCTTGCTCAAAGTAAATAAGTAGATATTTACTTATCTACTTATTTACGTAACTCTGTTAGATAGATCATCTGTTTGTGGAGCATAAGTCTTCCGCTATATCTCTTTAAACGTCGCCTCCGTGCATCGGTCCGGCTCTTAGACCGGGTTCGGTTCGGATCGGCGGTGCCCAGGGCATGACAGCAGTCGATCGACTACTGTTCATTTCTGAAATTTTTCTATTTTCTCTCTCTTCTTAAGCAAAAAAGAATGTATGTCTTATCTTCCTACAAAAGATAAAAAATTTATTAAAGTACCATTAATTATAATCAAATACTAACATAAACATAAGTTTAAGAGATAATAAAATGCATAATAAGTATAGGTCACAAACCCAACACCATTATCCTTTTTTAAAAAGAGACCTGTAAGATCAGGCCCTAAGGTCAAGATTAATATCATTATGAATTGGGATCTCCAAAAAAAAAGATCCAATCCATTGCTTGATGCTTACAACCAAAGGTGCATTTGGAAGTTGAAAAATATCACCTTTCAGGATTAAAAAAATGCTATTAGGCTGAAAAATATTTGGTTAGTGAAAATGCTGAAAATGGTCTGTGACGGTGATAAGTGTATTACACGCTAGCACACTGTATCGTGTAATCCCCCATTAAAGTGGGACAAACTTCAACAGTTCATATTTACTTTATTTTTAGTCCGTTTTTGTCCTTTTTTTGTTCTTCCTTATTTTTATGATCTTTTTTATCATCATGATATCATAATGACCTTGATATCATATAAAAAAATCTCATAAAATCTACGATAAATAGTACGCAGTGGCTCAACATCTTTATGATATCATCATTATAAGAAAGAGTAATAAAAATGAGGAAGAATGAAAAAATTGGGCCAAAACTGATCAGAAATAAATAAGAAATGCATCGTTGAAATTTGTCCCTTTAAAAATCTATTGTGTAATCGATTACACGATAGCCGTTTGCACAAATCAGTGTGAAAATTTTCAGTTCCCAAATAGATTTCACCTTTCATAAATCAGTGTGAAAATTTTCACCCTAACGCCTGATATGTGAAAATAAAAAAAAAACGCACCCCAAATCTCCACGCATGCCTTTCAAGGCAGTGAGAAACCCTATTACTATCTCTTCCAGCCCACAAAATGAGCAAGAATTAAACCTATCCGCTACCTCCGAGGCTTTAGAAATAATGACTCCAAGCTCAGAAAGATTTGGGGAGCGGTTTTGGAAGGCCTCAATCACCTAAGAAATGTCACCTTCAAGGCAAACATCATTATGCCCCAGGTGGTAGGCGAACTGAATGGCTTTACATAGAGCCAGGCTCCCAATGGTTTCAGGGTCTAAATTTCCATCTAGACAATCAACATGCAAGACCATTAGAGTCTCTAATGCAAATGCCCATCCCGACCTTGCCAACAGCTTCAAAATGGTACGAGCACGTTGTTGTGAAAATTAATAAAATTAGGGCAAGAGTACCACCAACCCATTGATGAAAACTCCACAAGATTACCACGACGACTAAAGAAGAGATTGGATTTGAGGCGCGTTAAACGCTGTCCTTGAAACAGATATGTCACCTTCCGTGCACAGGCTTTTACTGGCGATCCACTCCTGAGATACAACTAACCACTCCGTTGGTCTAAAAGTGCATTCAAATCAGACCAGCACGAAATCGATCAGAGGATATGCTATTGCTCAATGAGTGAAGAGATTTTTGAGAGAAAAAGAGAGTTTTATGAGTGTTTTCTAATATTCTTTATTCTCTATTTCGATCTCTATTTATAAGGGATATCAAATAAGTTGTTTATGGAATGAAAGGACGAAACGTCTTAAACCAAAACGATAAAAATCAGGACGATAACCGCCGGTACGATCGATCACTTCTTTAGGTGATCGATTGCCAAAGTTATATTTCGAAATTACAGTTCTTATAATCAATCGTTCCTAAAAGTGATTGATCGCGGCTCATTTTTTGCAAAATTACAGTAAATACGATTGATCGTTCTCAAATGTGATCGATCGCGGTTTCTTCTGCAAGCAATCGCCGCCGCAATCGCCACACCCATGTGGTACAACTCTTTAATTCAAGTTAATATTTTCAACTCACGCAAGAGCAGCTGTTTTTCAACGCCCAGGACTGTCTCTGACCCGTATGTGCACGCAAGAGCTTTAGCACTCCGCAAAATGGCCGGAGGGATGCACCACTTTCCACCATGAAAGATGGTATTTCTATTAAACCAGAGTTGAGAGAGAATTAATGTCCTCTGCAGAAGGAAAATGAAACAGCATGTCAATGGTGTCAACTGGAGCTATTCTATCCTTGATCCAAACCTCCTCAGGCCATGGGAAGGAATCCCACAAAGATTTGATGATGGGACACGGCCAGAAAGCATGCACAATGGTCTCATTCTGGGCTTTGCAGAAGTGGCAAGTCTGGTCAAGGGGAACTCCTCTTCTAGCCAGCTCACTAGAGACAGGAATAATGCAGTTACAGATCCTCCAGAGGAGTAGAATTCTAGGAGGGGTACGAAGACCCCAGAGGGTGTCCCAGAATTTCCTTAGCTCGGCAGAGGAGGATCCATTACTGGTAGCAGTAGGATCAACCTCAGAGCTCCTTGCCACCCGATAGGCACTTTTGATGGCTGTTTGAGGCGTGATAACATCCACAGTGGATGTTTCACTTTCATTATTTATTTTTTATTTTTTTTTTCATTTTCAACTGAAATACCTCATGACATGTTTCAGACATCTACAGTAAAAAATTCAGAAATAAATAGTAGAAATAGATTTTCCATTGTAGATGTTTTGGATTAATCACGAACCAAACGACCTTTGAATATTCCTTTTTTGGAGGGATCCCAAATAAAGGTATCAAGGGGTCTAAAAGTTGCCTAAGGGATTGATAAAATCAGTTCCTGCTGATGGGGGTGACAAAGGCCTCAAATGAGGTCTTGATTTCAAGAGTTAGCAGCTTGGTAGATTAGTTTGTCCACAGTCCAATCCTTATCGAGATATAACGTACCACATCATCAGTTTAAAGGTGCACTTCAAATTAAACTGACTGGATCTCGATAAGAGGAGATTCTATTACTCAATGATGGATCAAGAATTTAGAAAGAAGAATAAAGTGTATTTGATTCACTTCTGTAACCCTATTATGAGATTTTTCATTATCAATATAAAAGAGGACTCTGTTCTAGTGTTTTGGAAGAAAATGATGCATCTTTTTAAGCCAAAATAGCTATTTTTTCCCGATAACCATCGTACCGATCGATCACTTTATCAGGCGATCGACCGGGACGAACGCAAAACCAAGTTATGAAAAAGACAGTAGATACGATCGATCACTTTTGTGTCCGATCGATCATTTTAGCGATCGATCACGCCAATTTGGCCGATCGATCGCCTTTTTTTTATTTCAAGTCAAATATCAACATGTAATGTAGCTTCTCAAGTCATGAGTCATGACCAGTGTTGCTATTCTGGTAATTGATTCTGTGGCTGGAGACCTCTTCATAAGTAAAAAAGAATGTGACTTTGGGTCCCCCTCTAGCAGCAGCCACCCCCCTAATAACATCAGTTCAGCCCCATGGTGCAATAGGGTAATAAAACCTTTAGAACAGAGGAGGAAGAGGTAGGGGGATAGGGGGTCTCCCTGGCTTAGGCCACTATCCAAATGATTGTCCTCATTGAAGAAAAGGAGCGCAGAAGCGACTAAACAACCATAGGCTTATCTTCCTTGGCAAACTGCTGTGGTAGTGTTAGGTGGTTCTGTTAATTTTGAAAATGCCTGAAGTATGCAAAAGACAGTTGTAACAGTAGTGATGGCCGTTGTCCATTTCCCCGTCAATGTTCCCGTTTTTGTACGTTGGATACCCTCTTTAGATCCTCTCGCTGGCCTCCTATTTTGACATTTCACAAGTTACACCAGTTCAGCTTCATAGACGGCCAAACCAAGCTCATGAGCGAAGTAGTTATCTCTTTTTCACTGAAAAATATTACTAAATTCAACTGTACTTCGATAACTAAACGAGAATGGTTTATATGAGAGCATGGGTCAATTTTTTTGGGCTGTTAGATTCTAATCCGGAGGCGGGTATCAAATCAGTGGGTATCTAAGTGTCTCAAATCAGTGAGTAAGTGTGTTCTTGTAGTTATTTGTAGCGGTTAGATTAAGATCCAACAGCTATAATTTAAATTAGCCTCATATAAGTTATATAAACTTTCCCTTAACTAAATTTACAAGGCATCTCATCACATTGAAGTGATATTAGTGCATTAATGAGTCCTTCCCTGTACAGCTACTGGCAACTATCAGTTGTGCAGGGCAATTAAATGCATTTTGATCTCTAGTTACTACTTTCTAGGACGATAAATAAAGCAGCGGTAGTGAGGGAACAGAGGTCTGGTCAGCTTTTCCTGCTTGTTCCTTTGCAGCCAGTTTTCAACTTTAACTAGTTTACAATGTGCTTTTAAACACATCGACAGCGCACCTAATTTACTCGGTGACTTTTTATTAGCTTCCGTAAGGATGTGCTGCAAAGTCAATAAGACAGAACCAGGTTGTACACATTAACGAACGTAAGGTATAGAATTTGAAGATATTTTTGTGGTTGGATTATTCGTTTTCTTTTAATTTACCACCAGCAAGTGTGACCAAGGCTGGTCCACTAACAAGTAATAACAATACCTTGTGATCCGGTTTTTTATTTATGAGAAGTGTTTATAATGGTTGGAATTATGATTTTTTCTGTGTGTATACTGTTTCCATGACAACAACCTCGTTTTCATGATACACATGGATTAGATCCCTTTTAGCAAAAATAAATGTTTTAGATTCTGAGGAACGCCAATAATCCACTTCTATCTTATATATTTTGTATGTCGAAATGAGTAAGCTTGCAAATAATCAAAGATACGTATAGTACTCTTAGTGCAGCAATTATGCTCAAGTTTTAGGATAACAAATTGCAAAAATCATCCAAGTGAACTTGGATACAAGGATGTGCCAATTGGATACCAAGTATTCAATGTCCTAGAACTGGCAGATCACATGCTGCATCATTTAGTTCCAAGAAAGATGCCACTGAGAATCGGTGAGGAGCTCCACACGTGGAGTGCATTAGCCCAATTGGCCATATTATTCACGCTACATATAATTGACCCTCAAGTCCCAATGGGCGGCATGACCACCTATGGATGCGAGCAACCAGCCAGCCAGCCATTGAGTCACCTAACCCTCCCTCTATTGAGTCTCCCCCTCTCGCGCATGGAATTTCTCCCCCTTGGTGACAGTTATTATACTCCTGGAGGAAGATATTCTAGTTTACTAGAGCAGTTGATAATTAGGATTGATGGCGCACACGCTAACACATGTAATTACAAGAAATGCACTAGTGTATGTGCACTAATGTTCGTTAATGAGTGCGCCATCAATTTGGATACTCCCGGAGGACTGGATAAATACTCCACCAAAAAGCTTCATCTTTTGCCTCCCCTTTCCGCCCCTTGTATACTCTTTTTCGTAAAAACATAGGCATTCTCCTTTTATTCCTCAACTTTGGCTTTCCACGCACCATAGCTACCTCTATACACCTTTTAATGCTCAACTTCGGCTCCTTTTTCATCTCCAGCCTAAGATTATGCAAATTCGTCATGGGCCCAAGCACTATTTGATCAGACAATTTCAATGCCACAATTCTAGCTGCCAAGTCAAAAAAGCATACACGTGAGATGGTTGGTTGGCTTCTACATTGTGAGATCCTGCCGATAATGGCTGGCCTAAAGATGCATTTTCTTCTAAGCTGGCCTGGCACTTTCGATAGGCGTGTAACCTGCGTGTGAACAAATCTGCGGATATTTCCCAACTCTTGTCATCTACCGCTGCCAAATTAAAATTGATGATATCAAGCAATAAAGATAACAGAAAATAAAGTTAGAGTTGATGTAACTTCCTCATTTTCTTGTTGCCAAAAAAAATCCTTTGTTTTCGTTCACGTCGCCACCCATACTTCCCATTGCTCGATCTGTAAGTAAATATGGGTTCTTGTCCCATTTTACTTGTTTTGATTGAGAGGAGTCGGCTCTCTCGTGCGCGTGTAGGCATGTGGAGTAGTTAGGCTTCCGTGGGCCCGGTCCACACTAAATTGGAAGAGACACTGTAATCATCACCGATCCGGAAATCACATATTTGGAATTAGCCGTTTTGGTACGACCAAAATGGAATTGTCAAATATGAGTCACCATCTTGGAAATTCTGTTGAGCAATTTCGGGAAACCGAAATTGGCATGATTTGTAACGGATTTATGCCTTATTAAGGGCTGGAGAGGGGACGCCCTCAAGGATATACGAAAGGGCGACTTTTGGTTACAAGAAGAAGGATTTTGGTGACCTTGATTTGTTGGGTGAAAAAGCTAATTCGAGGAATATAGCTTTTCACATTGTTCTACACTCGATCGGTGAAGGATTTGGTGTTCTCGGACATAATCAAATCCGTGGAGTGATTTGTAGGCACAAAGGCCGAAGGTTGGTGTTTCTAATTTCATAATCTTTGAGTTTCAATTGTTGATTTTAGGAAAAACCCAATTTTTGAGAACCCACATCAAACGGATCTAATCCTAAATTCGCTTCCGTTGCGGCTCTATTACCCTTCATTGGTATCAGAGCCTTGATTCCGTGGTGGTGTGAGGGTTCCAAGAAATTTGTGGGAATTTTCCTCGCGGTTTTTGCCGACTGAAAATCTCGTTTTTTACAGTCGCGATCGATCGGCGTCAAGAGCGATCGATCGCGCTAAGGTAAAATCGGAGAAGACGACTGGTCACGATCGACAGGCATCGTTCGGCATCGATCGTTAAGTCTCTTGAAAAGGGAAAACGATCGATCGCGTTCGATCGGCTTCGATCGCCATCGATCGCCATCGTTCGGCATCGATCGGCTTCGATCGGCATCGATCGCCATCGATCGCCATCGTTCGGCATCGTTCGGCTTCGATCGGCATCGATCGCCATCGTTCGGCATCGATCGGCGTCGATCATTGATTTGCTTTGAAAAAGGGAAACGATCGATCGGCACGAATTGCGATCGATCGTATCTACTGGAAGTTGAACACAATTAACAGCGGAAAGCTGCGATCGATCGGGTATTTGACACGATCGATCGGCGGGATAAAATTTGAAAAACTAATTAATATTGAAGCAGTATTTGTGCCACTTGATTATATAATTGTTGATAGTAATTAGTGATTCAAACTGTGCTATTTTTTACACTGATTGTCCTGTTCCATTGATTGAAGATTTTTATCTTCAATTTGATTGAAACATTTGCTGATTTCATAAAAGTTGCAATGGCTTCCCGTATGGTCTCCAGTGAGTTGGCAAAGACTGAGAAGTTGAATGCCACCAATTTTGTTACCTGGAAGAGGCGCATCCGGCACATTCTATTCCTTGACGACTTGGGTCATGTACTAGACCAAGTTATTGAACCTTCGGGTGAAAGTAGTACTCCTGCTCAAAAGAGAGAGTACGAGAAGTTCAGGAAGGAGGATGCACGAGTAAGGACCACGATGCTTACCTTTATGGAGCCTTCTATGGAGTTGCTTTTTGAGAAGCACAAATCGGCCAAAGAAATGTATCAGGCCATTGAGAGGAGGTATGGAGAGCATACTGAGGCACATATCAGGTTGCTCCACACTCGCTATACCAACATGAGGATGGAGGAGGGCAAGAATGTGCTTGAGCACATAAATGCCATGACTATTATTGCTAGTGAGTTGGAGATGCTTGGAGATCCAATTTCATTGGGGGTCCAAGTGTCTACGATACTCACTAGCCTCCCTCCATCATGGGAAGCAGTTGTGGTGGCGTTGAACCTGAGTGACAAGAAACTCACTCTCGATGACCTTACTGCCAAGCTGGGCTTGGAGCAGGAAAGGAGAGAGCATATGAGGGCCTCTAATGCATCTGCCAACCTTGCTCACCATGTTGGCTCTAAGAAAGGTGGGTCCTATGCTGGCACTTCAAAGAAGAACTTCAAGAGGAAAGGGAAGAAGCCTCAATTCCAGGGTGGAGACAAGGCCAAGAACAAGAAGAAGGGAGCCTGCTTTACTTGTGGCCAGATGGGTCACTTTAGCAGGAACTGTCCTAATGGCTCCCAGGGCAACGAGAAAAAGAAACAGCAGGGTGGAGGAAAGGACATAGTTTGTATGATTTCTGAGGCACTGATTGTGAACACTAACACTAGAGGTTGGTGGCTTGACTCGGCTGCAACCCGTCATGTGGCAATGACAAAGGAGTCTTTTGCTGAGATGAAAGAGATTAGTCCCGGAGAGCACAAGATCTACATGGGAAATAACACCTATTGTGACGTGCTGGGGATTGGATCTGTTCGTGTTCCTCTCTTAGGAGGAAACACCCTGGTCCTCACAGATGTCTTGTATGCACCTACTATTCGTAGGAATCTGATTTCAATCCCTCTTCTGACTCAAAAGGGATTTGAAGTCAGGTTCAAGGGTGGCAAGGGAACTGTGGGGCAGAAGAATAATATTTTATTTACTGCTTCTTTAGTTGATGGTTTATTCAAACTTGATGTATCCAATGATTTTGCTAATAATGAAATGATTGATTCTGAGTATGTTGCTTGTGTTGCTGTTGATAATGCATTGTTGTGGCATTTACGCCTTTGTCATGTGAATGCGACAAAATTACACCGAATGTCGGGTAGTGGGTTACTACCTAGAATAAGTGATAATTTGCGCACGTGTGAGGATTGCCTATCTGGCAAAATGACTAGGCTACCCTTTCCGAAAGGACAACGAGCAATTGACCTTTTAGAGGTCATTCACTCAGATATTTGTGGGCCTATAAACGTCAAGACTCAAAGGGGTATGATGTATTTTATTACATTTATAGATGACTATTCAAGATATGGTTTTGTGTACTTGTTATCGAGAAAGTCCGATGCCTTAGAAAAATTCAAGGAATTTAAGGCTGAGGTTGAGAACCAATTAGGACGGAAGATTAAAGTTCTGAGAACAGACAGAGGTGGTGATGTACACATCTGATTTGTTCAAGGACTATTGTACAAACCAAGGAATAGTACATCAGTATACTTTACCGTATACCCCTCAGCAGAATGGAGTCGCTGAAAGACGTAATAGGACATTGATGGACATGGTAAGGTCCATGTTAAACCACTCTGAACTAGGAACGCAGTTTTGGGGTGAAGCACTAGACACCGCTGTCTATGTACTAAATCGGATACCTTCTAAGTCGATCAAATTGACCCCATTTGAGTTATGGACGGGAAGACGTCCAAACTTTTCGAACTTGAGAGTGTGGGGGTCAAAGGCCCATGTCAGGGTGCCTGATCAACTAAGAACTAAGTTGGATCCCAAGACCATAAAATGTAATTTTATAGGTTATTGTGACCATTCGAAAGGGTATCGATTTGTAGTACACCATGATGATGGGACAGTGGGGGTTATAGAGTCTAGAGATGCTTATTTTCTTGAGGAAGATATAGACCTACAAACTCCTAGTCAGAAAGTGGAACTCTTTGAAATTGAGAAAGAGAAAGTTACTGTCACTAGTAATGAACAAGTGATAGGTAACACATCCAATGAGGATGTTGAAACTCGAGCATCAAGAGAGCGTAGACCTTCAATTTTGTTGAAGGATTACTATGCCATGCTTGGTGAAGATGAGATATCGATAGATGAACCTGTACTTAGTGATCCAGTCACATTTGAGCAAGCGATGTGTAGTCCAGATTCCAAGGAATGGCAGAAGGCTGTTCAAGAGGAAATGGATTCAATCTTGAAGAACAAAGTCTGGGAGATTGTTGACTTACCAGATGAACGGAAACCCATTGGGTGTAAATGGATCTTCAAGAAGAAGCTCAAATCTGATGGATCAATAGAGAAGTACAAAGCTAGACTTGTGGCGAAAGGTTTCACACAAGTAGAGGGCATAGACTTCAAGGAGACTTATTCTCCAGTGTCCAGGTTCATCTCGATCCGATGTTTGTTGGCAATTGTGTCATACTTAGATTTAGAGTTGCACCAGATGGATGTAAAGACTGCCTTCCTAAATGGTGATTTAGAGGAGGAGATTTACATGGAACAACCCGAGGGGTTTGTTGTTTCCGGAGAGGAAACTAAAGTGTGCAAGCTTATTAAATCATTGTATGGACTGAAACAATCGCCAAGACAATGGTATTTCACTTTTCACAAGGTGATAAGTGAATATGGCTTTGTGGCCAATGACTATGACCATTGTGTATACTCCTTTAGAGATGGGAGTAGATTTATGATATTGTCACTATATGTAGATGACATATTATTAATGGGGAATGACACTAGTATGATTCTCAGTCTTAAAGAATGGCTCAAGACCCAATTTGAAATGAAAGATATGGGTGAAGCATCTTACATCCTCGGGATGAAGATTGAGAGAGATAGAAAAGCGAGGAGGCTAAGTATATCTCAAGAATCGTACATTGAGAGTGTATTGAAACGCTTTGATGTGATTGGTTGGAAGACCATAGATTCACCCATTTATAAAGGGACAGTTTTGTCCGAAAGAATGGCACCTGCATCAGACGAGGAGCGTCTGAAGATGCAATCTGTGCCATATGCGCAGGCTATTGGCAGCTTGATGTATGCCATGAACTGCACTCGACCTGATTTGGCTTTTGTAGTAAGCCTTGTGAGTCGATATCAGGCTAACCCAGGTATGCAACACTGGCAAGCTATAAAGCGGGTGTTCAGATACTTGCTGGGTACCAAGGATATGAAACTCACATATCAGGCTGATAACCTGTCATTGGAAGGCTATAGTGATTCAGACTATGCCGGATGTAAGGATGACAGGAAATCCACTGCCGGTTATGTTTTTATGCTTGGTGGCGGCGCCGTGGCATGGGCTAGTAAGAAGCAGAAATGCGTTACTAAGTCCACGATGGAAGCTGAGTTTGTTGCATGCAGTTTAGCAGCTTCCGAGGCAGTTTGGATTAAAGAGTTTCTAGCTGGGTTACAGCTAGAACAGTGGACTGATGCTCCTGTCCAAATTTATTGTGATAATTTGGCAACTGTGTCGACACTCCGTAATGGGGAGATCAGTTCTAGAGCTAAGCACATAGAGGTGCATTACTTTTATGTGTTTGACATGCTACAACGGGGAAAGTTGACAGTGAGTCATCTTCCTACGGTTGAGATGTTAGCTGATCCGTTAACGAAGGCCTTAACGACGGATCTATTTGTAAAACATGTTCATAGTTTTGGATTACGACAGGACTAGTGCACGAGTTACTGTGGATCGCAAATATGAACAAAGAACCCATAGTGGGGGATGTAAGTAAATATGGGTTCTTGTCCCATTTTACTTGTCTTGATTGAGAGGAGTCGGCTCTCTCGTGCGCGTGTAGGCATGTGGAGTAGTTAGGCTTCCGTGGGCCCGGTCCACACTAAATTGGAAGAGACACTGTAATCATCACCGATCCGGAAATCACATATTTGGAATTAGCCGTTTTGGTACGACCAAAATGGAATTGTCAAATATGAGTCACCATCTTGGAAATTCTGTTGAGCAATTTCGGGAAACCGAAATTGGCATGATTTGTAACGGATTTATGCCTTATTAAGGGCTGGAGAGGGGACGCCCTCAAGGATATACGAAAGGGCGACTTTTGGTTACAAGAAGAAGGATTTTGGTGACCTTGATTTGTTGGGTGAAAAAGCTAATTCGAGGAATATAGCTTTTCACATTGTTCTACACTCGATCGGTGAAGGATTTGGTGTTCTCGGACATAATCAAATCCGTGGAGTGATTTGTAGGCACAAAGGCCGAAGGTTGGTGTTTCTAATTTCATAATCTTTGAGTTTCAATTGTTGATTTTAGGAAAAACCCAATTTTTGAGAACCCACATCAAACGGATCTAATCCTAAATTCGCTTCCGTTGCGGCTCTATTACCCTTCACGATCAAGTCAAAACACTGACCACACACGAGCTGTCCATTTTTCTTCGTTTTCTTCTTTTCTTTTCTTTGTTTTTTCTTGCAACAATTTTCTTTTCTTTGTTTGATAATGCCGCTATTACACCATAAGCAAAGTATGTTTTCTTTTTGCGCTATTAATTAAAGCCAATACCATGGAAGATAAACACCATGGGCAATACCACAATGCTCACAAGAATAACCATCTACATTATAGTCTTTATTATTATTCCCTTATGCCAAAACCCTGCATATAGTACTCTACAACACACCAAAAGATACAAATACTTGGACTCTGGATCCAAAATCCTGGTCCCCGTCCGTTGCACCGTAAGCTTAAATCTAATCTTCTCCCGCATTTATCCAAGAGCACCAATGCCATTCCTAAACAATGGAAAAAGTTAATATACGCCTCCACCCGCGCGAGTTGGGGCAATGCCAGTCACCGGATTAAGATCCAACCATGCAAATAATTAAGACTCGCTTGCATAATATAATTGACATGCACCATCGGATCAAGATTCAATAGCTTGCATCGTTTCAACGCATGCCGACATGCTTGAGTCATGGCTCATATAGAAGGGAATCACTTTTGTACTCCCTTTAGTCACTTTTAATTGGGCGTAGAATACCGAAAAACAGTTATTCATGTTCAAGCAAGTTTCAACAATACCATTGTGACTGTTACAGTCTTACAGATGTACGAGGTCGAGTGGTTTCTTGGGCCTCCGCTAGTACTTATGGATTCAAGAGCTATTACGACTCGAAAAGTAGAATTCCTATATCGAAAACGAAAGCCTGCTAACTCCTCTTGTCTTACTGAACTCATTGCGTAAGAGGACTTGCTCTTCAAGTTCATTGAGATGTTGGTCATAGTAAAAACATAGGCTTGAGATGTTGGTCATAGTAAAAATATAGGCTTTCCGAGCGGAGAAGAGATAATTAGAGAACGATATCATCTCATTTTTAGTACACACTTTTTTCTAATTATGTCAATTAAAAATAACAAGAGGGAGTAGTAAAATATACTGGGGCAGGCCAGTTAATTTGACTTCTATAGTAGTAGCTAGCCTGTTTATATCAGACCCAACAAGCCCAAGCCCAAGAGCGAGAGAGCGCCAGCAAAATCCACGCACAACGAGCGACTCCTCGCGCCGGTGGCAGCTCCAATTCCCCACCTCGCCGGCAAAATGTGCCCCACGAACCCTAGCCCCGCCTCCCTCACCGCCGCCGCCATCCCCGAGGACTACGACTGGCGGCAGGAGGCTATCAACGGAGGGTCGCTCCGGCAAGTGGACCTCGACAAGGGATCCAACGGCTGGGCCTCCCCGCCCGGCGACCTATTCCACCTCCGCGCCAAGGCCTTCTTCTCCCGCCGCCTCAAGTCTCCCTCGGGCGAGTGGCTCCTCCGACCTGCAGGCGTCGACTGGCTCCGCTCCTCCTCACGACTTGATAACGTCCTCGGCCGCCCGGACAACCGCGTTGGCGCTGCCCTCCGCCACGCCCACTCCCTCGGCCGTTCCCTCAAGTCCTTCATCCTCGCCGTCAACCTCCAGATCCCCGGCCGCGACTGCCACAGCGCCGTCTTCTACTTCGCCTCCGACGACCCCTTCCCGCCGGGCTCCCTCCTCTACCGCTTCGTCCACGGAGACGACGCCTTCCGAAACGCCCGCTTCAAGATCGTCAACCGCATCGTGCGGGGGCCGTGGATCGTCAAGGCGGCGGTCGGGAACTACGCCGCCTGCCTCCTTGGCAAGGCGCTCACCTGCAACTACCACCTCGGGGAGAACTACCTGGAAATCGACGTCGATATAGGCAGCTCCACCATCGCCAACGCCATCCTCCACCTCGCCCTCGGCTACGTCACCGCAGTCACCATAGACATGGGGTTCGTCGTCGAGGCCCAATCCGAGGAGGAACTCCCGGAGAGGCTCATCGGGGCCGTCCGGATAGCCCAGATGGAGATGAGCTCCGCCACCTACGTCGAGACGGCTGCGGAGGCCGTGCCGGAGACGCCCAAGGCCGTGAAAGGCAGTTGTTGCCATAGAGGGATGTCGAATTCTAAAGTCAACCATCACGAGGGATCATCGGTGGAGGAGAAGAAGGAAGGTTAGGGCCTTATTAAACCCTAATTTTTTTCTCATTAATTTAAGCTTTTGTTGCTTAATATGATCCTTTTTTAAAAATCCAATTTGCTTTGCTCCCTCTTTGATGAATCGGGGGTTTGCAACACTAGAGGAACTTGGTGGTTGTAGATAATAACTCTTTTGAAGCAAAGAAAATTGAGCTACAATTGCAATCTTGAATGCCATTAACTGTTTTCAGTTCTG
Organism: Houttuynia cordata; assembly: GCA_039654745.1. Taxonomy (NCBI): domain Eukaryota; kingdom Viridiplantae; phylum Streptophyta; class Magnoliopsida; order Piperales; family Saururaceae; genus Houttuynia; species Houttuynia cordata. The sequence goes on along the minus strand of CM077502.1, from coordinate 47,214,519 downwards.
TTTTTAAGTCCATCTGATCATAGTAACATTTTACATTTAGACATCTTTTTTTTTTCCTTCCAATTATCATGTATGCTTCTTGTTGCAACTTCAAATAATTGGAACGGATGAAGGAGGGATTGAAAAGGTGAAACGAGAATCGAGAACAGGAGGAAATGTTAATGGGAATTGGTTGGTGGTGGGTATATTAATGCAAATTGGTTTGTTAATCCCGTGGGACAGCCAAATCCCAAGGTGATTGTCAGGATAGAGGTAGCTCCAGATGGGAACCGCCATTACAAGGGAAAAGGAGGATCTGGGATGGCGAAATGCTTGTCGTCGAGTTCATTAAGGCCGACGGGGTCCACGGACAGGGGAGACTGTGATGGGTGATGAATGCTAATCTGCTAGCTGTCGCTCTGGTGTTCTCACAATTATATTCGTCTTTCTGTTTGCTTTTCCTTTGTTTAATGCCTTTGTTTACAATGCTTATGGCGAGTGTTGGAGTCTGGCATCTTTCCAGCCATGGAAGCACTGCTGGCCTGGGTGAGTTCTCCTTTTTTTGTTCGAAAAAGAAAGGTATAATAATGGAAACTTGCATGACCGGCTCATGCATTTTCCAAAGTCGAGATAGCAGTTGATGGCTTCACACTAGATGAGCTGCTACTGTTTGTCTGCCATGTGGAAATCGATTAACTTTTTCACTTGGACGCAAAAAAGAAGACGACGAGAAAACAATGAATGGATTGTACTCGCATTTTAACAAGATTGATGTGAGAATTGTACCCATAAAAATATATGTGAGAAACATGCTGTTGTAGCAAATCACATGGAACATACGGAGTTTGTTTCAGTTTAACAGTAGAGCGGCGAGATGCTGCCACCCCCCACAGCCGAATTACAATTTGCAGGCTATCCTCGAGTCCGGCTCTGTCCAGCTTCAGCTACTGTTTTCAACTCCTTTTGAGACGAAAGAGTACTGAATCTATCAATAAAAACGGAAAGCAGAAAACAAACCAACGCAATTGGATTTCTCTTATATGCTTACTGCATCGTGAAGCTGTTCTTCATGCTTAGAGCTGTTTGGCAGTCCACTTGTTGCTCATTTGTCATGTTTTATTGTTTGGAAAATATTACGTCAATGTATGAACATTCGCCACCTACGTCATTTATGGTCTATTTGTGGCCAGTTCATCATTTGTCAAAGAAGAACGTCCAAAGTTTCTACACTAGGAAATGTTCTTGACCTATGGTATTGTATATATTTTTTATACTATTGCCCCTCATCAATACCAAAGAACATTTCTCAATGAATGAAAATTTAGTCTTGTTTGTATATGTCAATGAATATGATAAATGAACGCTCCTCAAAGGTTCATTTCCTAGACTCACAAATAGGTTACCATAAAAAATAATCAAGAATGCTAGTAGTCAACTAAGAAAAACAATAATGGTAAAACTAACCAGACTTACCATTTTGGTAATTTTTGGTAAAGTTAAATTACTCCCTCCGTCCAATAAAGCCTCTGTAATTGGACGGGTAATCACCCCATAAATTTGACATTTAATTGCGTCTAATGTGTAATTTAAAAAAAAAGACTGAAAGAGCACAATTGAATCCTCCGGATCATAATTGATATTCTTTTGTCAGTCACCTTACAAGCTACAAGCAGAAAAAGAACGACTCCTCGGAAGCTCTTCCACAATCTGATTTTATCAAGATTGTAAAGGGAAAGAAACAGAGACCACAAGTAAACAATTCAATCAGATCTTGTGTAGAAACTCTGCAAAAGTGGCTGAAAATATGCCATATCGAATTTTATGCAAAACTCTCCGAATGAAGGCGACTTGGAATAGCTATGGGTACACACCTTAAAACCTTCTAGTCGAATTGAATTCCAGTAGTAAAAGGAAGTGTAATGTCCACTAGTATGGAGGAGGAGAAGGCACCAGCAGTTTTGGGGCCGAATGGGAAGGCGAAGGTGCATTGCTGCTAGGTGGAGCTACGGGTGGAGCCTCCATTCCCCTTGATCCACGAAAAGGGGTAGGCTTTGAGTGGCAGCCGGAACTACAGTGCCTCCTATGGGGAGGAGGAGACACCCACATGCATTCTGTAAGCTCGCACCGGTAATCTTGGAGATCTTGAACCCTTTCACCTATGGCAGATAACAAATCCATGACCAACAGCAAAGAGAATAGCAGAACTTTTCGCCTCTTCATCTCTCTAGTCTACAAACTCCAGGAAACTCCAAGCGAAGAAGGTAGCCCTTGTAAAGGTGGGGAAAATTTGTCTAGTATTATACACGTAGAGCAAGGGTGTTGGAATTTATAGTTCTCAAGAGGGATTGTATTTTACCCGTTCGTGTTGAATTGTACTCAAATAGAACCTGAAATAGCATATTGAAATCTAATCGTCCGAGGCACAACAATTATATATTGTTAACTTCGAAATAGATATTGTCACCCTCCCGTGCACGGGCTTTCTCCAGCAATCTATTCTGAAGATACAACGGACCAGTTTGACAAGCGGTGCACTTCTTCTCGTCAAACTCGAACTCAGATAAAATAATCTGTTGCCTTTTTGAAAAAAGAATTACCGATGAAGAAGGGATAGAAAACTAAGAGTAATTTGTATTTTTTATATATTAATTCGTGTTTTTTCCTTCAGAATATATAGTATAAGTTAATTGGGTGTTTTTTGTAAAGAAAGAACGCAACTTTTCGAAGGAAAACGGTAAAAACCGCACGTAACCGCATAGGCGATCATCGATCGCCTCGGGTAATTTTTATCAATTCGCGAAATTACAATAGATACGATCGATCACTTTTGTATCCGATCAATCACTTTCTATCACGCAAATCAAGCCGATCGATCACTTTAGCGATCGATCGCGTTAATATGTGTGATCGATTGGCTCCTAATTTCCACAAAATGATTAGCCGTTTGATAAAAAATCAAAGATTCTAGATGCAAAGTACTAAAGCGCCACAATGCGCCCATTTGCCCACGCCACGCGCGCGCGTGTGACCTTTAGGTACACCAAAGAATGTGTACATCATGAATTGAGGAGAGTCTCCACTACTATAATATATACAAAGAGGAAGACTCATTTCTCGTATATACCCTATCATACTCATGTGTGCTTTCTATATGGGATTAAAAAAACCTCCCCATTAATTTAATATAATATTTACATTAAATTATTACTAATTATATTTCAATCAATCAACAAAATATGAGCTTTAGATGGAATTCAATTAGTGTGCTCTTGCCACTAAATTAGTTTTGGACCTATCTACCCAAACCATAACCCATCGAAGAGATTTGGACCCATCATCCCACGATAAAAACCCAACGAAGGGTAGCAATCAACTGCATGAATGCCTTTGATGTTGGTTTCTGCGACCTGTCTAAACTGTCAAATCTGTTCCCCTTGAAAGCTAACCAAGGGCTGTGAGAACGAGCTTTGACTAGGACGTGTCAATTACTCTTCTTTTTTAAGGGTAGTTATTCGTCCTCTTAACAGCAACTTTATGCAATAAACGACAGCAACCTTCTCAATAAGAAGATAAAATGCTCCCATGTCTATGACTCATGTTTTTTAACGCTAATATCAGAAACAATTGCAGGAAAAAATTAACAATTCAAGGGAAGATATTACCTGCATGTGCAAACAGATATCTGACATAATTCAGTAACTTTAAAACCAGCGATAATGAGATAGTATCACTGAGCATCGATATAACTGCAAGGACCACATCCCCAAAACAAAAACACACTCATAAAGTGTGTCACCAACCAACAGCTACTACATTCAGAATTTCAAATATACAGGGTATGATACCCTCGCTATAACGATGTGTCGGAATGAAAAAACGAGAACAGAAACAAAAACCGAAAACAGATTGATCATGCCAGCAAAGACGTCAACAAGTTCAGTGAAGTATTTAATGCGAAATGAAACAACGAGAAAAAAATACACATGTAAATAAAACAATAAAGCACATTTTGAAGAATGTGAAGAAAAGGCAACTAAGCAACTAATTTGGTCTATCATAATCATAATCATAATTAAGTAATATTTTTTTCAACTATTTAGGTTGGCGATATGGATTTTATATCTCCATTCAGGCCTATTTTATATTAACTCTTTGTAAGAGATAATAAAATTATATATTTTTTTATTAACTCCATCGAAGTTCTCTTAAGTCTCCCTTTTCCTTTTTTAGCATCATTTATATATATCCCTTATAATATTCTCACATGAGTATTTATTGATCATCTTTGCATATGCTCATACTTAGGCAACCTACTTTCCATCAGCTTCTCTCTTAAATAAATTATCCCATTTATATATAATCTTATCTCTCCTAGTTATCATACTTTACTTATTCACCTTAACATTGTCACTTTAGTTACATTCAACTTATTTATATGACTTCACTTTGGTGCCCAACATTCCATTCAATAGAGTATTGCATGCCTAATGGTTATCCTATTGAACTTGCATTTAAATCTTTCTGGAACACGCCTATCACACAAAATTCCCGAGGCTGCCCCCCATTTTACTCACCTTGCATTGATCTTATACACCACATCATTACCAATGTTCTCTTCTTTATTGATAATAGATCATAAGTAACAGAATTTATCACATGTTGACATTTCTTGTCTATATATTTCAACTAAAGTTTTACTTATAATTTTACCTTCCTTAAAAATTAATTTCATGCACTTTGTCTTAGTCCTACTTGTGTAAAAATTTTTGATCTTGAGCCTTCCTCCGTAATTCTAGATTTACATTCAAACCTACATTACTCTCATCGATTAAAACTACATCATTTTTAAAAAGCATACATCGATGTACACTATCTTGCATGTGTTTAATTAACTCATCTATAATTAAATTAAAAAAAATTAAGGACTTAAGGCTGACCCTTGATGAAGATCTATCATAATCGAAAACTCCTTAGTTTACATCATAGTTATTCATACACTAGTTATAATATCTATATAACATCATATGACTTTTATTTTCCTCTTTTTCCAAATATATGAAGGTCATATAGATATTTTATTTTCTATCCTTATATATCTCTACTAACCATCAAAACAAAAATATAGCATCCGTTGTTGACCTCTTCCGCGTGAAACCAAATTGATTCTATGTTACTAATCACAAACGTCTTTATGCTACTCTCCTCTTACATCCTCTTAGACTTCCATATTTTGTTAAACAAACTAATCAACGAAATTAAGCCAAACACTTCCCATAGCCTTCCATACTTCAATAGAAATTTCATCGGGTCCCAAAGCTTTACATTTCTTAATCTTCCTTAACGCAACTCTTGCCACCTCTATAAAGAATCTTCTAAAATAAATTATCTATTCTAAGGTCAATATCCATTCAAATATTACAAATTTCATTCAATAAATGTTCAAAATATCCACGCTATTTCTATTTAATTTCCCCAGGTTTCACTAAAACCCTTTAATCTTCCTTTTAATGCACCTAACTTGCTCTAATTTCATACTTCTCTTATCTCTTAACTTAGCTATCTTTTATATATATATATATATCCCTCTCTTCCTCCATCGTCCTTAGCATATTATATGTCATCAAACGCCTTATATCTAGTTTCACTTACTATCTTTTTAACATCTCTCTTAACTTTACCGTATCTTTCCTAATTCTATTAATTTTTATATTTTTATCACTCATTAAAGAAACATTTATCTTCCTTGATAACTCTCTCTTAATTTTTACATTTTTTTTCACTCCTTGAAGAAACATTTTTTTTCCTTGACTCTTTGAACTTCCTCACACCACCAACATGTTTATTTCTTGACATCCATTCTCCTCCTCACTTCACCAAGTACTTATTTTCCTACTTTTTAATGCAATTAGCCATATTACCCACATCATTGTTAGTTTCTCATTTAAGTTCAAACTTCTTTCAACCCTTAATCTCTCCACAAAAGTATTGAACATCTCACCCTACAAGTTCCACCACTTTATCCTAGGTTCCACTTTATCCACCATTTGATTCTTCTGCCCCTTCATTTCATGTGGATATCCAAAACAACTAATTTAATAACCTTACAATCCTTACATTTAATTCTATCAATCGCTTCAAACTAAGAAAAAAAATCTATTTGTCTCTTGTGAAGTCTACTCTTAAAAGTTACTAGATGCTATTCCCTCTTCTTGAAATAGGTATTTACTATACCAAGATTGTATGCTATTGCAAACTCAAGAATAACTTCTCACATCTCATTCCTCCCCCTAAAACCATACCCTTCATGCACCCTCTCGTATTCTATGTTCTTCTCTTCTACATGCCCATTTAAGCTGCCCCTATAATAATCTTTTCCCCGTTAGGTATCCTTTGCATTACTAAGTCCATTTCCTCCTAAAATTTTTTTCTCAACATTCTTTCATAATCCTACTTGAGGTGCATAAACACTAATAACATTAACTATGAATTTCCCTTGACACTAGTTTCACTAATATAATTTTATCATTAAGTCTCTTGACACGTACAAGATTTTCTTTCAAGTCCTTATCAATCACTATACCCACCCCATTCCTATTTGAATATTTACCTAAATAAACTAGTTTAAAACCCTCTCCCCAATTCCATATCCTACAAACTTAGTCTCCTACAAGCAAACTATGTTAAGCTTCATTTTCTTAAGTGTTTCTAGTAACTCCATACCTTTGCCCTTCAAGGTCCTAATATCTCTTGGACTAACTTCTTTACTCACACCTATCCAGACCAACATGAGAGCCCTTGCTTACTTATCATTGCACCCGTATTTTGGCACAATGCATCACTTCTAGGGAATGCCCTAGCTCTAGCTAGAATGTGTGGTGCAAGATCCATAGAGATTGACAGAATTTTAACAGCCGCTTGTCAACCTAACACTAACCATCCTCCTTTTCCCCGGACTTGGGACCGGGGCATTGTGAGACACAACGGCTTAATTTGGTCTATCACATGAACACAAATTAATTGATTCATTCAACAACTATTAGTGAATGCAACCAAGACCCCTCCTGGGTAGAAAGTAAGATATTCCACCATCATACCACTGTCTTTAAGAAAATAATCAAATTGTTAATGCGTTTACATATTTCAAACAAAAAAAGGAGGTACTATATCATGTTAAAACATAGCATATAACTGAATGCTACAATTCCTACTCTTATTCTTCATAGTCCTAAAAGTATACTCCGTAGATTATTCTGTACATTTGACAAAACCTAAGCAGTTTTCACTACTTATCCCACATTAATGGTCTAATTTGTTTTTCAAACTGAACTATTTTTTTTTTTATAACGAACTGAACTAAGTTCATTTTGGCCTTAAAACGATCTATTAGAGTACAATGGCATATTTCATAGGGGTTTTTTGTCATATACATGCATTAGTATTACTTGGAAAAGCAAATCATCATGGCCTGTACCAAGAACGAGTTATTCAGCTCAAAACTTGACAAATACATCAAAGAGGACAGAGTTTCACACAAGTGAAAAATTGCAAATCAAAACGACACTAACATAACAACCTGCACCACTGTTCAACTAAACTAGATACGGTTTAGAAATATGTTTTTCAAATTCAATAACATGCTCATCAATTCCTGTGGTTATCTCTCTGGTCTCCTTGTTTGACACCCATCATATATGTATCATAATTCATAACAGACATTAAAAGGGCATTTAAACTTCCAATGTACAATGTTTATGCACTATAAGTTTCATAAAATATGAGACAAGAACGCACTCATGCTTAGTAGACATGTGTATGACAATGATCAAGTAACACAATCGGAAAACATAAATAATATCTATCCTTAAATGTACCAACATCAACCCTGAGAAATCAAGCACTCCCAAGAAAAATGCATGAACCTTACGTATTGTGCATCCTTATGCGAATCATTGTAATAATTTGAATGTATATTCAGTAGTCAAATTAGTGTAACATGTAACAGTATAATATTTGACTTCCTCAAGCTTGGTGCAAGGACAGAAAGAAACGCATACAGGAGCACAAAAAAGCACACTTGACATGAAGCTTTCAGTGGATTCATCTTTCGGATCAAGCAATGATGATCCACATGTGTACACACTCTCATTTTGGAAGTAATCCACAACATTTTAGCTCAAATCGATGTACCTATAAGCAGAAGCAATAGAACCACAAACAAAATGGTTCCAACTACTAGCATTATCCAAAGTAAAGAGTACAACCCGTCAATCCCCATATGCAATTCCACTCTCTCTGAAACACAAATTGGGTATTCATCCAAAGCCTGTTTAACTTTTCCTCCGAAACAACAAGAACCCACTAAACTCTGATTTCCCATCAAGCGGTCAGCAAACCAAAGTAGAAGAATTTGATGGGAACCAGAATCAAAATCACATTGCATCAATGTGCCTTCCTCCGCAGTGGTTGTTTCTCAGTAGCCAGCCTGTACATCCAATACACCTGATTGAACCCAGCATTCAGTCAATAAAATTGCATCATTTGAAAACTCAAAGCATAGAGTGTCGAGAGCTCAAGTAATAGCGCAGTAAGAAGAGAACTCACGAGGGCGAGAACGTGGACGGCGATGAGGACGACGACAAGAAGCGGAACGAGCTCCAGGAACCATGGCCGAGGCATCGTCTGCTCCTTCGCCATCAAAAACCCTCGTTTCCTCCGCCGGCCAGATGGGGACAAGCCTGACGACACTCTGGAAAACCGGGTTTTTCCCTTGGAATTTGTATTAATAAGTGGGTTGGTTTAATCTTTCTGCGACCCGGATCTACGGCTCAGCTCTAATCGCTCCTCCCACGTCTATACATTCACGTGATCAATCAGAAGCTCTTTAAAACCGTTCATCATATGGGCCCACATGTCGTATTTACGGTCACGATACATCTATTGCAAAGCCCGTGAATATGTTGGGAATATAGACCCGTGGGTCAAGAAACCTTTTCCAGGTTTTTATCGTAGATATCTCATCTTGGATCAGTCTTGTTCGTCCAGACATCTCTCCGGCGCGGCCATTCGCCAGGTCTGTTTGATCTTGCGCGTATTTCTCGGATCAGCTAAAAATTTGTAGAAAGATCAAGAAAATCTCAGATTGTTGCTATTGCGTGAAAATTGAAAAAAATTTTCCGGCAGTTCTTTCATCTTTTTTGACTATTTTGATTTGATGATTTGATCTCTAATGCATTTCTGTTTAATTTAATTTTCCGTTCAATGACATGCTTCATGATTTATTGGGTTTGATTTTCTTCAGATACAAAGAGAATGTGGGTCAGTGGGTTGGAAGCATTCATTTGTTGTTCTAATAGCTTCTGGATTTGGTTGGGTTGATTGACGTTATCAACTCAAGGATGGTTGGATTAACCTTTAGATTTATATGCTTTTGCATCAAATGTCAATGAAATTGTATATTGTAGCAAAAATCTTGTCTGGTATTGAATATGTATTTCTTGTGTAAAATGTGAACTAGTTATTTTCTATCACGGATCTTGTGTGAGGATTTCTTTTTTCCTGTGTAATGATGTGTTTTAATGTATACATGAAACGAATGGATGTTAAGTCAAGAACTTATCTTTTTTGAAAGGAACTAATGAGCTGAGGATTCTTTGCATGTCTTGTCCTTTTTCCAGTCTTTAGTTGACGGAACCGTGGAGTGTAGCCTTGTCATAAGAACCTATTGAAGCAATGTAAAGAAAATTGTTATTGGTCATGACTGGGCATTCTTTTAGATATGCTTTAGCCAATGGTTTTCTCCGTTGATGTGTTGTTTGTTCTTCTGAAATTGAATGTAGACACGCACTGTTTTCTGGGTGTGGAAACTCCAATGAGTTGAGAATGCATTTTTTTGATTAACGAATATTTGGACATCTCAAATGCATAGCTGTGAGGTTAAAATAGCTGAATTAGGAACAGCGTTTCATGTAAAAATTAGAAATTTGTTCTTGCCTCCAGGCAGATATTGTGTCCATCTCCTCTCTCTCTCATGTACATATATAAATATGCATGCATACATGTTGCTTGTCAATGTTAGTGATATCAATTTCTGTGGATTCTGTTGAGTAGTAACAGGGACAAGTACCATCATTTTTTTCCAGTGGCAGGCAACACCAACTATCACCTAGGAGAACAATCATTGGTAAGAACTGTGGGAACTTTTTGCTAGTGGCAAGTTCCAGGAAGGAGTTGAAAATATACAATTTCATGGCCACAAATCTCTCGAACAGGTCTCTGTTCTGCGTGAACAAATCAACAAGGCCAGAGCACCTTCCAAAAGCTCCCTATAGCTGGTTGTCTTCTTCAGTAAACCCAAATCGGAGCTGTGACGTACGCAGTCCTCCAAGTCTTGTATCTTGTAGCAAGAGTACAAGATTTTTGTCTCAATTCTTACATCCCTTTAGCTCTCCTACTACTGGTAGAGGAAAAGATTTGACCTGTGATTGCTCGAGGCAGCACATAGCAGGCAGTATCTGGCGTGATTGGTTTGGGATGGCAAAGCTTGGTGGTGCTCTGTTGGCCCTCTTTGTAGCTTTCTCAATGTACGTGCCTCCAGCCTCTGCTTCCTCGCCAGAGGAGGCTTTTATCAAGAAGACTGTTGCATCTCATGAAGTTGTCATATTCTCCAAATCATATTGCCCGTAAATTTCTTTCTCTTTCTGTTTAAAAATTCTTCCATGTTATTTGCGTTGGCTGGCTCAGAGATGTTTGATATTTAAATATTCCTTACAGAAAATTATGGTTCTATGTTTTAGAAATTTTATGTCAAAAGTTTAGTAGCATGCTGAAATGTTTGAATGCTGACCTAGCATGCTGTAACAATTTTATTCGAATATGTGGAATACATACGACATATGGAAAATTCTAACTTTGAGATTGGCAAATCATGGTGGTGAAGTTGCTTTCTAGTACGCCAGTTGTTGATGTGAAGTACGGTTTGGTCAATATGCAAAGCATGGTTCAGAAAGGACTTATAAATTAATTGGGTTTCCCTTATTGGACGTGCTCTGGTTAAGAATAAGGTTTTATTGTAACTTCATTATTAAGGAGAGTGGTCATGGCCAAATCTGTATATACTGTCTGTTACTCTATTGCTTAGCCTTATACCAAGATTTTATTGTGGATTCTTGCATGGTGCTGTTTAGAAATTGTCTGAACTTGTCGTAGTCATTGACGACTCTGTTTCTCTTTTGTTTTCATCATTTCAGTCATTTTGCTTTGTCGATTTATTTTTATCTAATGGATTGGTGTTAGTAACATAGTTAATTTCTTATGACTTCTGGCTTAATGATGTGTAGGTATTGTAGGAGGGCAAAAGCTGTCTTCAAAGAGCTGAACAAAAAACCGTATGTCATTGAGTTGGATGAGAGAGGTTAGCTTATTTTGACAGTGTTGTAGAATGAAATTGTTCTTTTTACCAACTCATCAAATAGTAATTTTCATTTTATTGTATTTATAAAATACAATGTTGCTTTGTATGACGTATTGGAAATTGGTTGATATGAGAACTGAAACATGACGAAGAGAAATAATACCTGATTCGAATATGATTTGTTTCTTAACTTAAACAATCATTCTAAGGGGTTATAATCAAACCAATTAGATGTTCTTATTTCAGATACAACACACAGAGGAATGGTTAAAATTTTGAGTTTATTTCTTCTCTTATCTGTAGACTGAATTGCAATTAATGAAAGTACAAAATTTTAGCTTGTTACATTGTTTGGAAACACCTTTTTAAGCTTTCCGTGATTCTATTTACCTTAACTATATGTGTTTGAATAAACTAGAAGATTACTCAGAGTATACCAATATCAGGGTGAGGGTTTGATTTTTTTCAGTTAAGTGGTTAAAAGTGACTAGCTGTTAGGGTACAAACATATGCCAGTGGGGAACAGGGTCTATTGCTATTAGATTTTCATGTGAACTTAATTCATACTTCTAGTTCTTATTAATTATTGATTATGCAACGTTTGTGAGGTGGAGCATCTTTATATGTGTTTGTATCAAGATCAATATATATATATATATATATATATATATATATATATATATGTTCGAGTTTTTTTCGTGAGAATATTAATATTGCAGTTCTGTCCGCATTTGTGCTCCTAGTGATGGGTAAATTTACTTGATGTTTTCTAATATCTAATTTCCAAATGATGTTGATATGGGCATTGTGGAATTTGCATATAAAATTCCATGATTTGTGGTGTAGATGATGGAATGGATATTCAAGATGCTCTTGGTGAGTTTGTGGGAAGACGTACTGTGCCTCAGGTGTTTATAAACGGAAAGCATATTGGTGGCTCTGATGGTAATAGACTTGCTGCTTAATTTAGGAGATGCATATTGTGTTGGTTTTTTTCCCATTACAGATAACTCATGAAGAAAATTATTTGAAACCGCTCTATGTATTTGATGGCAGATACTGTCGAAGCATATGAAAGTGGTGCACTTGGTAAACTTCTTGATGTCTCTACAAAGGAGGATCTTTAAATCAAATAGCACAGTGTTGCTATTTGAAAGAGAATGGTTTAGAAGGCTCTGCTGCAAATGATTTCTTCTCTGCATATATGCAAAATTGCGCAATATTATTAGTGGCAGATACTATTTTCCCATCTTTTGTATTTTGTATTGCTTGCTTATTATTGCACTCATTATGATTTTTCAAGTGGCCATGGACTGGTTGGAATAGATCTTACTAATGTAAGCATTGGCAGTGGATCCCAACGGCATGAAATATGCTTAGTCCAACCGTTCTACTCATTTATATTTTACACAATGATGAACGCAATTGCCTCCTTGATTAAGCCAATTCTTGGTGCATGACAGTCGGGTTATCGCCAACTTCCACAGAATGAGCCTTGTGAACTGTGCAAGCCCTAAGGGGTTTGTGCATTATAACACCATGTTTGAGGTCAGGCCTTTGGGCTTACCCTCTGGTCAGACTGCAAGCTTTCAAGTCTCCCGACCCAATGTCCTCCCTAGGTTGGTGATCACGGTATGCCTCCGATACTTCGTAGGAGATGAGAAAACCTTGAGAGGTCACAATCTTCCTTCCTCTTTGAAACCATTTGGGATGATATTCATGTACACAAATGGAAGGTCCCATGTGGCATCCGGGTTCATTTGGTGCCTCGCATTTGCAAACCATCCTCGCACAAGCTTCCTAGTCCCACAGTCTATGACTCTATGAGCCCTTGACTTATTAGTGATTACATGTCAATCCTCCCTCCATCCCGTATGAGCTGTCTAGATTATATGTTTAGTTCAATGTAGGACATACAATATGCGAAATGATGCTCAATGAAAACTACTCCCTACGGTCTTATTTAGTAGACACAATTGATTTTCAAAATGAACTAAAATAAAGCCTCCTAAAAATAGGATACTTCAAACATATATTGATTATTGAGGATGGTATATAGGGGGTGGCAGGTTTTCCTCCCCAACACCACCCCACATCATTATAATGGAAATAATTGTCCAGGTAATCCCGCCATGGCCCGGCCCCTTAGTATAATTGTCTAATTGTTCAGGTAATCATGATACAGCAGATTTTATGGTTCTATATCCTCCATTTATAGGACACGTTGATCGGGATTGACGGCCCCACCGGTGGATCATTCCGCCCCACAATTTCGCACCACAGAGGACGCTGGCGGACACAAGGTAGGAGAACCAAAAGGACGCTGTCGGTGGATATCCACCGTCCGTGTATTTTCTCACAATGGGGGTTAGGATGGCTAAAGCGTCGGGCAATGTGTAAACCGGGCCCTCACTCCCTCTTACCGTAAACCGGTTCAGCACTGAACCCATCATCAGCCCGTTCCCTTGTCTACGGACGGAGACTGCATCTCCCGCCCGGGTGCGTGCCTGGTCGGCGGTGACATCGGACGGCCGATCGGCGATGCCTCCCTCCAGCCGAAAACGAAAAGCCAGAGACCAGACGTCTTTCCCCCATCCCGGCCGCGTCCACCCTCTCTTGCTAGCCGCCTCTGCCCGTTCTCCCTCTTCCTCCTCCCACAAGACCATCAAACTCTGCCTCAAATCCCATCTCGCGCTCATCACGCGCCGCCGCCCACCTCCCCTTCCGGACCTTCTCCCCTGCTCCTTGCTTTCTCTCCTCCCTTCCCTCCTCAACTCCAGGTGAGCTCCCCTCCTTCCACTTTCTCTCCAATCTCCCCATGCTTCTACTATTGGCGATAAGTTTGTGAATTTCAGAAGCGCTAAAGTAGCTTCCATCAGCGCGGAGGTCGTCGGCGCGGCTGCTTTCACTTCATTTGAGGCGAATGAGAGGATTATTTCGGATAGTGCCATGGCTAGTGGTTTAGTAACTGCTATGCGGAATCCGAATGAGCGAGTTGTGGAAGCGGTGACGTATGCGATTCTGGACTTGTCGACCACCTCGATTGGAAGGGAACGGTTGTGTTAATTCTCTACTGTGGTGAAGTTAATGTGAGTTTCCTCATTTCTTCTCTTTCTGATCACTTATCATTGTTCATTTTCGAGATGAATACTACTAAAACAAGCTTACCAAGTTTAGTATAGTGTCAAATTTTATGCAATGGGGGAGAGTTGAATCAAATCCACCATGTTAAATCCTGTTTTATGTGAGTTCTTAGTGTTCTTTTCCTGGAACCAGTTTAAGTATCCAAATTAAAGAATACCTTACTTCTACTATACTTTATAGGTCCATTTTGTGCGTGGGCATTATTTCTTTTATGACGTGCGATGCTCGTTTTAGAAGTGAAATGAAAAATAGTACGATCTCTGCTGCAATGTTGATTGAAAACAAGCTTCTAGCTGTGGTCCTCGATGCAGTGTCAATCCTCGTTAATGTGCAAGCCAACTGGAGAAAATTCCAAAAGATTTGGCTTCTTCTTTTTTGCTTTATTTGAGGAAATTTTGGGTTGATTTACGGGATTCAATGCTTGCTATTGATCTTGGAAAATGCTCTCACGAAAGATGGAGCTACGCCAGACATTTTAAAGCACCTGAAGTTGCTGAAGCACTTTTCAGGCTGTCTATGGATCATAGCTACGACAAAGTTTGTTCATGTGACGAAGTTAAGACTAGTATATTTGGTGGTCTCGAATTCAGCTTTCAACATTTCATACGGAGTTATTGGGAGGATTCACTAGTTCTATTAAGGCAAGAAGCCAACGTATCTTTGTATAATGATGTTAATGATATTGTATATCTGTTGGCTGGGTGTTTCAAAGATAAAATATTGATTCAGTTATTGATTGCATTTTAGGAGATCTGGTTTCTTGTCCCCCAGTTGTGTCTGATGAGCTTGACATTCTTGTTTTCTTGAAAGAGATTAAAGGTCGACTTGGTGTCCCAATAGTGTTTGGCCAGGACATTCGGGTTGTGAAAACAATGGAATTGACTTCTGGGCCTGCAAATAAGAGAATGAAATCAGAGGTGAGTCTTTTAAGTGAGTGCATAGATCCTGCCGATCTTAGCATTCGGAAGTTGGAAGAGGCTTATGAAAAGGGCTACACGATTGCTCTACATGGGATGGAGTTTCGATTTCGGAAGGTTGCTTCTGTTGCAAATGCCCTGGCAAAGCTTTTTGGACAACCAGCAGTAGGAATTAACTTGTACTTGACGCGTCCTGGTTCGCAGGGTTTAACTTGCCACTATGATGATCACTGTGTTTTAATCTGTCAGCTGGTTGGAAATAAAAAATGGACTGCTTTTCCCAGGAGGAAAGTGCTACTACCTCGGCTATATGAACCCCTTGATAGCATGTTAGTTTGGAGGATGTTGACTATATAAGAGATTGTAGAGTTTTTGCTTAAAGAAGGTGACTTTCTGTACATTCCAAGAGGTTGTCCTCATGAAGCACATACCATCGCTTATGGCAATGATTCTTTAGGGTTCTCCTTACACTTGACCTTTGGCATTGAGGTGGAACCTCCATTTGAGTAAGAGTTCTCTAGAGATATTTTATTACATTTTCATATTATTGTAATGGAACAATATGTGAGGCTAAGGGCCTGTTTGGTAGCAGCTTTCTGGAGTGGGAAAGCCAGATTTTAGGGAAAAAGCAGAGGGGAAGAAGCAGAGTGTTTGGTTAGGAAGAACCAGCTTTTAGAGAAGAATTTAGGGCCCGATGGCATATTTTATAAATAAACATGAAAGGCAGGGGCACATAACAGTAATTTTTTACTGTTATGTGCCCCTGTCTTATTTACAAAATTACAAAATATGCCATTGAGAAAAGTCAAAGAAGTGAAGAATCACTTCTTTTGAAAAATCCAACGTGGAGAAGTTGGATTCCCCTAAAAGTTGGGTATGTAGCTGCTACCAAACAGGCCCTATATATATAAATTAGAACTTCTTGTGACTTGCCTCCTTAATGTTTCAGTTTGTTTGGATGGTAGGAAAGAGTGTGACTGAAATAGGAACTTAGACACTAGCATTTAGATAGGGGAAAATGATGTCTCTTACTTTTATAGAATTATTATAATTAATTTGATGATCTCATGATCATTGTATATAGCTAACGTCATTGAAAGGTTAGATGGTCCGAGTAGACATGTGCCTAAAATATATTGGGAGTCTTATGTGTTATTTTGATCAATTTTTTACCCTTCTTTGCGGCATTTAAGTTGAAATTTTTAACTTAAGAGACTTTCACGTTCAGGTCTAAATTTTTTATGGCACATAGTTGTGAATATTCTTGAATTCCGTAGATGATGTGTGAGTCACATTTTTAGTTAGTATAAAGAGAATGCTATATCAGGATTTATCTTTAGAAGCAACTAAGGGGCCGTTTGGGGCGTGATAAACCCAAAATATCCAGTGTGGATTTTGGACGTCCACTGTAGTATCCATGTTTTTTCCATATCCAGCGTGAAACATGATCTGAGGTGTTTCAGCTGAATATAGTGTAGCAAAACTGTGGATGTTTTGCTTTTAATCACGCCCCAAATGGCCCCTAAATCTGAATGTGTAATGTGTCGTGTGACAAATGAATGCACATGTGAAAAATGTTACTTTGGTTAGTTGTTAATTTTCTAAAATGAATTTATTGGTATAACAAAAAATGTAGTTATTTTCTCCATTGCTGTTATGTACAAATTAGGTGTGGGTTAACTTAAATCTTATTTTTTTCCCTGAAGGTGGGAAGGTTTTGCTCATGTTGCTCTTCATTGCTGGAAATACAACTTGAGACCTACAACTTCTCAGTCTACTGAATTTACATCAGTCATATCAGATGCTATTTTGGTCAATCTGTTGCATGCGTCAATCAAGCTAATTGCTGATACTAATCCCTGCTTCAGGAGGGCTTGCATGGTTACTCAGCATACAAGTGATTACAGCCAAAACCAAAGAGATATTTTTAGTTACGTAATCAATACAATTAATTCAGATGCCAATTTTGATGAGGCCTTCACGAATATAGTAACTGCAGTCAACGAGAAGAATGAGGAAACCTTACAATGGATGAGATGGCTTCGGCATATTCATCAAGAAGGTGAAGCAGATGGAGTAGAGCTATATTATAATCCACTCAAAGTTTTTGATGAGCTCACAATGATGTGCGATGGGTGTATTTTAGAAGTTGCGACAGCTTTTAGGCAAATGAAGTCAACTTTTTGCGGGGATGTAATCTATACGGATGTGTGCAAGAGCTTTAAGAAGTTACTTTGGAAATATACAAATAGCCGCAAACAGTGTATGGCCGGGATGCTTGCTCTCCACAGCAAGTAGTAGATTATGCCTCTTGTTTTTTGGATGCTTTTGGTGTCAAGTTCAAAAAATTGCTAAGCAATCAGTAGCTAGTTATGTAATGCTTCTTCTGTGACTTCGATGTGGAAAAGTTAACAAATTTCAGGGGAATTTCAATGCTTATCTCAGCTTCCAGATCGACCATGGGTGCAAGATTTGTGCTTCTGTAAATACCAGTACGACATAGGAAATGCGGACAAGGAGAGTTCATGCATGAAATTTAGTAGTCTGCAAGTTAAATCTGCAATTTCACTGATGCTATCGAAAGGATTCTATGTCATAGTAGTAAATTTTTATGCGTGAATGGACGGATTTGTTCAACCTACCTCTGCTAATTCAGCCGATGTAGCCATTTGGTGCAAGCGTAGTTAATCATTATGCTAATGAATGTACAGAAGGTATACAATACATGGCTTGGGCAGGAGGTTTTTCATATATCAAGACATTGAACACTAGTGTTTTGGTGTGGGGTGTTTAGGTGATGGGGAAGGGTGTGTGGTCACACCATGGTAGTCCACGTTGTAAACTAGCCCGTCACCGTCTTCTTCTCCTTCTGAAACTCCCGTGATGCTGACAGATTGTTGACTCACACTGTTTTGAACCTGCATTTTCAGTTGTCAAAATCAGACATGGAATCATAGACAATAAAGGAACATTTAGAAGTGATTTTGGGGAAAGTCGTATCTGACCGTAATCTCTTGCTCGATCCATCGGCCTTCCTCCTGTTTTGTTTTGCCACAGCTGAGTCTTTTAGCAACTTCTCCATTTCCAGTTGGGTTGATGTGGGAAACTTCTCTAATTTCCCTAGACGAGATATGCTGAAAGGTCATTGCAACCAGACACAAGGCAAGATAATGGGATTTCATTTTGACTGAAGGCTGAGGACTCTTCTTTTTTTCTGCGGAGAAGAAAGGCTATGGTGGACATATATATAGCTGAGGTGCTGAGTAGTTTTTCTTTAGATGAAAAGGGAGACAAATAATTGAAATGTGGAAGGACATGTTGTCTGCCCATGCTTCCGTGTTCAGGTGTTTCTTTTTTGTTAAAATATCTCTGAATACCTCTGAGGCTCGCAGCTAGTGCATTGTTTGAACTAGGGAATGGTATTGCCTCTACTAAACTGATGCTTGTTTCTGATAAATCAGCTGGTCAGGTTGTAGTAACCAAAAAAAGCTGGTCAGGTTATTGGTTTCACGTGTGGGCGTCCGAGCCAAAACAAGACCATTCACGTAAGTGGGTGTATGTATGTCTCGTCTTCATCAATCAGGACGGCCTGTCTGCCTCTGGTAGGCTCTTAACCCTTTCACTGATTGGGTTGTTTGAACGTTGAATTCTCTAACAGTTTTGTAATATATGTTTCCTTCAAGGCAAAATTGAATAGGATCAACCCTTACTAGTCCCTTTGTTTTTTTATATGCTACTAGTATCATTTTACCCAAAAGAAAGAAACGGTTCCTAGTCCCAGAAATCTGCAACAGTAGTATGAATGGACATAACTTATGAGAACTACTTGAAGTGAAACAAGCGCCATTACATATGTCAAATGGTTGGTTCAGTCGTCTTGATTGGACTTGTTTTTTTGGCGTCATTCTCACGTGCAGAGAAGAAAATGAAATGGCTCTTACTGGAGGGTGATGAGGATCCGAATCTTTTAGGCCTTTTGTCCAGTGCGTGCGGTTTTTTTCTGATCTGGCTGAGTGGCTGTGCTCTTCACTTTATACAGATGCAAACAAGTTAATGGTCAAATGATATAAATGAGGCACGAGGGGTTTAAGATGATGCGGGATTCGATATTTATGAATTATGCTGACGACATTATATTAAAGGTAAAATACGGTCATAAATCTTAGCCTTTCAACTTCCTTCTTGTGTAATTCCATTGTTGCAGCCTAGAACCCTGAGCCAAAATGTAGGCATGAAGTCTAAACAATATTCCCAACCAAGGTGAGTACTCTGAACATTGATCGTCAGTCCTTAATGAACTGTTTTTACTTTTTAGTTACTTTTGAAAAATCAAATGAGACTGTAATGGGTTGGAAAGAGTATTTTTTATTTTTTTTTTCTCCATAGTAGACGTTGGGCCTGTTTAGGTGCACCTTTGAAAATTAAAGGAATTTTTTTATATATTTGATTGTATTTTTTATTTTTAAGGATAAAAAGTTGTTAATATTTTTTATTATATAATATAACATAAATAACCTGCAAAATGTGGATGAGAATGATTTTAAAAATATTAAACTATATTTTCTACTAGAAAAGTTTTTTTTTACTAGAAATGTCCTTAGGGGATAAGGTTCTAGTAGAAAAGAAAATAATATTAAAGGGGCAAAAAGATCATTTCTACCTTAAAAATTTTTCAAAGAGAAAATATACAAACAAGTACAAACATGAATAAATTTTTTGTCTAAAAAAAGGTTTTCAAACGTTTTTTTAACATAAAGTTCATTTCTACCCTTAAAATTCCCTTTCTTTATAGAAAAAAGTGTAAATAAATAGCCCCATTGCCTACCAGAAGGGATAACTAAGATTGTGAGGACTTTGGATTGGACAGGCTCCAAGTCTGTAGCTGAGAACTCTCTTGTTATTGCTGCTGATTAGTAAATCCTGTGGCATTTCTCGCATAAGCACGATGCTACAATAATTTTTGCAAGCGTGATGCGAGATTATCTATGCAAATGTAGAGATCGGGATAAAAGTTCATGCATAATTTCCTGTAATAGTTTCATGAGATAAGTTTACATGAGATCGTTCTCATATAAGGAGCATGAGGTCAATCTTTATTGCCGTTAGATTCCGATCGGAGGGTGGATATCAAATCAATGGGTAGGTGAGTATGTCACATCAAGGAGTGGGTGAGATGATTATGGATATTTGTAACCGTCAGATCAAGATCCAATGGCTACGATTCAAAGTGGCCTCATATAAGCAATATGAGAGCGATCTCATTTAAACTTTTCCCTAGTTTCATTTACTCTAGACCCAGGGGGGTTATAATTTGGATAAGGAGGCTGTATAGTGATGCAAGCCAATTGGTGGGCTTGGATTTGCAAAGAATACTGGGCCCTATTTTTTGGCGACAAAAGAGCAGCATGCCTGCTGCGTAAAGTGTCAGATCAGATCAGGCAGCGAGGCCACTCCTTTTTGTGTTACAGCGCACATTTCTGAATCACCCCTGCCTATCTTAATCAGAGGAAAATGCTGCTGCTTCTCCCATTCCTAATCAAAACATCGTCGCCTGAAACTTCCATTTTGTGATCGCAGGATCAACCTATCGGGGGCAGCAAATTCATAAAACGTGTTTTTCTCATGTAAGATTGGTATCCTATGCCATGGCAAGAAAAATGACTAAAATGTCTTGGACCGAGACCTAGCGGAAACCAGGAACTGTGTTTGGCTTCTAAAAGGAAATGGGCTGCGGTTGAATTGGGTTAAAAGGGCCACTTATCAATTATCATGGCGGCCTTATAAAAGGGCTTACAAAAGCTGTTTGAAGATGGCTTGGGTCTTAGATCTCCCTCTAGACTTAAATCAGCAGTCTACTCTGGTGAGTTAATGGTTTACCAGATGCTTTCTACCACCTGGAAGTGGCAAGAGGCATTGATCCTGTGGTCAAAGCCTGCTGATTAGATTCTTTCTTCACCACTTGGTACTTCATCCTTTTCCTCATGTTGTTTAGCTTTTAGCTCTATGTTTATTTTATATTCTTTCTTCACCACTGAAATGACTACTTACCAACAAAGCCATCCCGAGGTGCCTAGCTAAGATTGGCTGGTCAAGTTGCTGTGTTACAAGATGGAATACTCCGGCAACTTGGTGTTTTTAAATCCCAATTTGTTAAATGAAACTAAGAATGGAACAGACATTTTTTGGACGCCATAGAAAGGAAGAGACTTGGCAATAAAAAGGAACAAAGTTGTCTCCAATGTATTCGCTTTATGTGGCAAACGAGTATCATTTTTCACTACATTATTAAATAACCAAATTTTCCAAAACTCAACATACGTGAGCGACCATACTAGTGCCAATACTTTTAAGTGTCAATTTCCCATCCTTATAGGAGCCAGTTGTGCAGGCTACCTTTCAAATATGTGTCGAGTAGCTACCGGCCTTGCAAGAAGAAGAGCCGCCTATCAAGAAAAATGGCTAAAGAACATAAACATGCAATGACCACTCTCCTTAAAGAAGAAGAGCAGCCTATGAAGAATTATCAAAAAGAAAAGAAAATAGAAAGGAGCAGCCTGTGAAGTTCCTCTATGGATGAGCAACATTTTATAATTGCAAGGGTTGAGTGTCCGGCTATGTGGGGGGGGGGGGTGAGGATAGAGCAGGGCTGCAATGATTAAGATCAAGATGCACCTCCATCTTCAACCGACACCCCAGAATTCGTTGCAATCCAATAATACAACAAACAGCCTTGCTTCCGGGTCTACCCACGCAATCATTTCCCCTCCTAACTTACGAATACCCCACTCAAATGACATAAGAAAATAAGAATTTCGTCATTTTTTCTCAAAAGAATGAGTTTAGGATTTAAAAGAAAAGGCTCACTCTAGGGAGACAAGTAATTTGGTCACTCACTTTCTTCCAGAACGGATTAATGAGGTTTTGGAGTATGGATTTAACATGACCTAAGTTGCCCCTTAATATGTATATTAGTGCTGAATTCTTTTTTATCGATAGTTGAGATATTACTGGTTCAAATAAATCTCCCTTCATAATAGCAACAGTCAGTATGGCATGGTCATTTTGGGAGGTGACTTTTAGAAGGGACCTATCAAATTACAAAGAATGTTGAACAGGCCAAATTCATACAGGTCATGATTTTTTTGGCTAAACAAATTGCTATCATGAGCATGCGGCATCTCTAACGAGCTTTTCATATATAGGAGACGTAATGTAGAACATAGAGAGGTCGGTTTAGACGTGGATTTTTGTGCCGAAAGTGTGGCAGGGACCCACAGCTTTTACCAGCGTGATGTTCGAATTTACAATATGCTCTGTATGAAATTGAGCTCACTTGAATTTGTGTACATAGGTGTTAGGCCATAATAATGGACCAACGAATACCGAGATAAGCCTTCACGAGCTTCCCCACTTGAGTAGCCGTAGATGGATAATCTTATATGAAATCCATGATAAGACATTTATATAAGCTTAAACTCAATTGCATTGTGGCCTAAAAAGTCATTTGCTTCTCTTTTAGGATGCAGTGAGAAACATCAAATTCTTCTAGAAATGACGATCAACCAAAGTGGAAAGTTGGGTTTCTAAAAGTGTGAGCCCTCTGAATGATTGCACGGAGTGGCCGCCCACTAATGCCTATACAGGGTCTTAGCCGTCCTCACGCCTCTCAAGTCTCGATCCGGACTCGTTGGAGACCCCTTCTCTCTTGCAAGGTACTTGTACCAAAAGGGCACATAAAAAATTGTTAGCTAGATAAACGTCAAATTGTTCACGCTAGAGAATAAGACTAGTGTCAGTCTAATTGACCTAATATGCAAGTCCCAATCTTCATTATAATTCTTCCATTTAGGCCATGGTGCATGATAGTGACCACCCATATCGTTCCCAATATAATTTCATCAGATATTACACGAGACAGACTTTTTCATTCGTAAGTGAGAAAGCGGTGTTCCTAGTTGTCAAGTCCTACCTACCTTCAACTCGCTCAATATGCACGAGACTGACTTTTTCATAAATCTCCAAGCCAAAAAATATCTACGATGTAATGGCTTCTTCGTCGTTGACTGATCTATAGTTGTTAATGGTTTAGCGTTTATCCATGTTTTTCTTCACGCAGAAAAAAAGTCAGTTGGTCTGGTCGATGCAATTCTTCTGCTTTCATGGAAGTTGGAACCAGGGTCCAAGTTGACGAGTCACAGAGATACTACTTTTATTTTTTGCTAGCTTCACAGAGATACTACTTGACGTGCTACTTTTGTATTCATATATATGCAACATACAATGTCACCTAAGCTACCGTAATCTGGCTTCTACGCGTCATTTTAAGCTCTGAGTATAAGCAGCTTATGCAATTTAAGTTTAGATTATGGCAATCTATTTAGAAATATAATTCCTCCCACCTTCCAAGTGCATGATAAGCAAACTAGCGCTTTTCACCGGAAAGCCCTTTTTATTTTCGTCCTTTTGAAAAGCGTTTTCTTCCCCTCGTCACTTTCAAGTTTCAACAAAGCCAAAACAGCTCGAATTTCTTTGCCCTTTCAAGTGACTTTTTAAGCACTTTTATTAATCTAAGCAGAACATTTTGAACGCGCTGACGATTTCCACCCTCATAATGACCTAATCCGAACAAAATCGATTATGATAATGACTAAGAGAATAAGCTAATGTATTAGGTAGATAATCACAAGGATTGGGGAAGTTGGAAGCCAAAGAAAGCGAAAAACGAAGCCTCCACGAGAGTGCTAGCTTCTGGCCAAGCACCGTCATGGGGACCTGAAGTGGACACTGTGTTTGCATTTTGGCAAGACGCGTGGGTTGACTCGAGACTCCACAAACCCCTGAAGTTGGCTAGCAAATGATGAGTGCTAGATGTTATCGTAAACCATTTTTAAGTTGAGCAGCTTATTCTCATCTTGGTCATAGACACCTTTTAAACTTATGTGCCCCGCGCATTGATCCTACGGGTCAGGTGATCTAAACGTGTTTGCCCATGCATGCCGTCGGACCGAAAACGTGTTTGCCGATGGGGCATGAGTCGAGCTCATCGTAAGGTGAGTAGTCCTATATCACTCTTGTAAATCTAACAAATGTAGTGTAAAGACTCGAGTGTCAGTTCCATCCATATATCCTTACTGTACAGCCGTATACATTTTCTTATACAAGTACAGCCATATACATGATGTGGGAGGTGATCTCATGTGCTGTCATGAGAACAAATCCCAGTTTCTTGTGGTCCAATACATGCACATATTGACATTTTGGGCGATTCAGAGTCTTGACTCTTTACTTGAGTCCGTGCAGCAAGTCTTCCCAAATCCTAACCTCCATCATAACCCATCATGGTAGGTTTTTACCCAGTAAACGTTTATGTTAGTATCAATGTAGGCTCTTTTTAATTTTCATTTATTGAGCCTTAATCATCCAAGACGCGTCACCTCTTTGGGATGGACATAGAAGTAATCCCTTTTAAGTTTGATGATGGTTACCCAAAGAATGATGTTTTCATTTCTTTCTCTCTTTTTTGCTAAAGATGATGTTTTCATTTTAAAAAGACTGTAATATGACTACATGAAATAATCAGATTCATGAAGTCTCATATAATAATTCCTCTAAACTCGAAGACAAGATAAACATCCGTTCCCCCTCTTTATGGAGCAAAAGCACGAGACACAGGCAGTGGTCGCCACATATAGGACCACCTGTCATATGATCAGGTGCAATATTGATAAAAGTAAATAGGGATTTCTTCCATTATATGTCCATATTTTTTTATACAACAATTATATGCCGATATTAATGCAAGTAAAGTCTCATAATTTAAACCTAAGATCATATTCTTGGGGTCGGACTTCGTAGTCAATATTGGCTTAGCAGAAGAAACGGATTCGACAAGTAAAATTCAATGCTGTCATTATATCAGCTGCTTAAACACCTTGTCGCGCACTCATATATATTTGACAATCAAGATTTTTTAGTTTTTGGTAACTCCACGGTCAAAGATTGTTAAGTGGGAGTTTTGTTTCTTTTAATTGCCCAAAACCAACGCACACGATCTTAGTTGCATATCGCATTTAAATACAGAAACCCCCTCCCTTTATGCTGCCCCTTCTCCTCGTATCTCTTATCAACTCTGTAGTCCCAGATATCAAAGACTGCTTCTTCCCTATTTAATTCAACTCAAATCAACTGCTGGTGTCCTGCATATCAATATATAGACATAGCCCACCCAACCCTTATTTCCTCAGGCTAATCAGTTCTTTCTTGATAACCCAATACTTGAAATCCTTTCATCTTTCCTCCTGTGCTAAATTTGGGAGACAGAAACGGAAGGCATGGAAGCAGAAGATGGGTGCAACACCGGACTAGTTCTGACTATAGGTTCAGGGCAATTCTCAGGCGCCGCGCCTCAATCTGCCGATCGACGAAGGAAGGAACCAGTACAGCTTCACCTCTGGTTTTCTCCAAAAGAAGATCAGAGAAGTGGCGAAGCACAGGACTCGGACAGATCAGGCTGTAATAAGCTGACTGATGAAGAAGATGATGCCAACAATAGAAGTTACAATAACCAAGAGAGAAGCATCACCAGAAAGAAACTCCGGCTCACCAAAGAGCAATCCAACCTTCTTGAGGACAGCTTCAAAGAGCACAGCACTCTCACCCCGGTTAGTTCATTCATGGCCTTCCTCAAGTTTGCGGGTCTGTATATTGAATTCTTCATATTGTTGTTTTTTTTAACTAAGTGAAGAACATGTCCATGCAGACCCAAAAGAAGGAGCTGGCTGCAAAGTTAAACCTACGTCCACGGCAGGTTGAAGTTTGGTTCCAAAACAGACGGGCAAGGTAAGGATTTCATATCTAAATCTCTATATCAGGTGCCATCTCAGTCGACCAAACTACCATGTTATATGATTGAATCAACCCAGTGCTTAACAATAATTAGTTGAATACGTTAAATCCCATTTGAAACTGTTTTTTTCAAATGGATTACTATTAGGCTTGGCAGTGGGATACGTCCTAACAATCTATGTTATGGGATCGAACAACAAATTTGCAGGACAAAGTTGAAGCAGATGGAAGTGGACTGCGAGCTGCTGAAGAAGTGCTGCGAGACTTTGAGCGACGAGAACAGGAGGCTGAAGAAGGAGCTGCAGGATCTGAGGTCGGTGAATCTCAACGCATCGCCTTTCTTCGTTCAACTGCAGAAGGAGGCGGCGGCCGGGAGCATGGCCGTGTGCCCTTCCTGCGAGAGAGTCACCCCCATGGCCGGCAGCGATGGGAATGTGTTGGATGGTCCGAAACCGAAGCTTTTACTTGGAGCTCTCAAAGACACATCAATGGCATGCTGAAATATTAATTCCAATTCAACACCAACCTGTGTATATTATTAACTTCTAATTAATTATCACACAGCTTATTAGTTTGTAATTTAATTTTTAACTGTTCCATTTTAAATAACAACCCCAATATCAAATATGTGCTCCCTCCAATCCTCCCTCATGTATTTAAATCTTCCAGACCATGCAAAGTTATTTTTTAGTTGTTTTTTTATTTGTTAGTTTGTTGAAGGAAATTATTTTGGCTCCCTTATTTTCTGATATATGTGATAGCTGTTGTATTAGAATTTAGAAACCCATGCCTTGTATATTAGAATATTAATGCATATATTTTATTTTTTCTATAATAAGAGTTATCCGATTCTTTAAGATCCGACTAGAAGGGCAGGGCAACCAGGGCCCCCTCATCGTACAAACTTGGTAAATCAGGATTGGATCCATTGAACTTTCATTTGAAAATCAACATATCTATTAAAAGTGGTCAGAGAGAGTATTAATTAATGCATTATGGTAAGGAAAAACTACAAAGGGTGTTAAGTTTTTTAGTGTTACTGTAACTAGTTGATATGCACCAGAGAAGTTATTATGCACCAGGAGCAATCTTATGCAACTTGTGAGAGACAGTCAAATCATCGGGCCTTCTTTTACTCGGGTCCTGCAGTGTGTACGGAATGAACTGTTTCAAGTGCGCTAGCCGCTAGGTCCATGGCTATCTATTGAGTAGTGCTATTCCTCCCGCTTCACTCGTGGAAATGATAAATAAACGGGAGAAGAAGCATTTTTCATGGCTATTATGAGAAATTTTGCTGTTCATATTGCTAAAGCATCGAAAAAGCTTGAAATGAACAATCATTCGTGAGCCACGCTTTGTACCTAGGCAGATCATAGGGCCACGTACCAAGCAATGAGTCAATGCCCTCTCAAATGGCACGCTTTTAGGAAGGTATCCTTCGTCAATAGGAGTCATTGATCATCGGGATTAATGGCGCATGTGCAATTAGACAGTCAATCCCCGTGAGCAGATAATTCATACTGGGTGGGGGGGAGATCTTGGTGGACACCAGGTAGGAGCAAGAAAACTAACCTGCTGAAGTGCCAATACGTCTATTTTTTCAGCAAAAGAAGAATAGGTAGTTCTAACATCTCACGGATGCATAAAATGTTTGATGCAGTTAGACAGTCGAACCATTTTCAGCATTAACAAACACTATGAAATGCGGCTCTTTTAACATTCTGCGCCTTTAAGCATTAGCGAATGCTACTTAACTCGCCAATACATCTCTAATTGGTTTGGTTGGATCTTACCCGGTTGTAGGAGAGGTCTGAGGATCCCATTAGCATACATAAGGGTGTGTGAGTCTTACCTATCAAAAGGGGAAAGAGAAAACTACCTAACTTAATCCAAAACATAATTCATCTCGGCTGCCATTCATAGATAAACTACGGCCTAAAAATCATATCGCATCTTAAAAAATGGAACCCAATAATCAAGGATTGAGGAGAAGCTCTTGGGTTTATCTTAGGGACAAAAGAACTAGGTATAGTATGGTTCAACAAACTGCAATGAACCTGATTGCCATATTGTATCCGATGGGCTTGTGTTTGGATGCATGCCAGCCCGTTTATTTGGCTAGCTCCAGTCATCCACTGCCCAGATTCCCATATTGGACAGGGTTTACAAGTTAGAACCCCAACTCTATGGTTTGTCCTAGTTCGCTATTGCTGATTGCCCCTCCTTTGCACATTGCCAAATTAGCGTGGAAAAGGGGCTCTGATCGTGATCGATTATTTAAACAACCTATCTTTTATCAATGCATTAATCAGCCTATGTTAATTCATTTAGGAAGTTTCGTTTTAACCGATGTGGTTGATTTACCACCAAACCCATCTAGATTAATCTTGTAGCCGAACAACTCTATACTTCAAGCTTCTTTATGCCTATAAAGACAAAGAGAAGAAATTTTATTCCAACTCCGCAGCTTACATATAATATCTCTGAGATTACAAAACAACTTGAAAGTGATGGGTGAATCCTAGTTTTTTCATAGACGGGCACCAGAATCCTAAAAAGGTAAGATTTTGTGTTCTTAACTTAGTTTTATAATTATGTTGTGACTTAAACGACCAGAAAATAAGAGAGGTGATCCTAGTTATCACCATTCAACAGAGCTCATGACCATAGTAACATCGCCTGTCCTAACATGGTAGATTGAAGCCTAAAATGGTACATATTTACATAGTAAAGGTGCTTAGTACAATTACCCGACAGTACCATTTTAGGCCTCTAAAATACCATCTTGGAATCCCATGGAAGTTGGACCTCCACCAGAAAAACATTTTCTGCATTCGGAAGGGAAAACGAATTTAGCTTCACTGCAACCAAAAGTAGCAAAAGTCTATGAGACGTGTAGAAAACAAAAAGGCAACAGAGGACTGACGTGTGAAGAAGGACGCATGGCATCCATTTGAAGTCTTCCAAACCATGACGCACCGAGTTGTGTAGAGTCTGTAGACTTTTTGAAAGTGACAGAAATCTTTCTAAACCAACCATCGAATCCAAACCAGTGTTTTAAAACCCGGTTCGGTCATTGACCCGGTTTGGTGACCGGGTCGGGCCAACCGGTTTGGCCCGTGGGTCGACCCGACCCGGATGATTTAATGTATTTGAAAAATAATGTTCAATGGGTCCCACAAGCATGATGGCATGCATAGAAAGGAAGGCTGAACGACAGGTGGGTCGATCAAACTTTTACCATCTTCTGAGATGTCGACATCTTCTCCTGAGACTGTATTGTTTTCCAGAAGAAGAGGGATTTGTGTGAAGAAGAATGGTACTGCAGCCATAATGTCATCTCGTCCTCTTGAATGTAAAGCTGCTGCTCGGGTGCCGATGACGGGCCGACATCGGCGGAGGGCGCGGCGGTCTTCTGGGGCTGGACATGGTGGAGGAGGGAGGAGGTGTCTTCGAGGTGTAACTGCGGCTGTGGAAGGACGAACTTCCGGAGTTGGCGTGCGCTGAGTCTGGTTCTGCAGCACGACCTGGCCATTCTACCATAGGAGCTCCACAAGTTAGTCCTCCTGCCTGCACAAAGAATCGATTTTTATTCACTAGACAAGTAAAGCGAGCACTAAAATAAGCAAAACGCAGCTTCGAGACTGACATTTTCTGGTGCTTTTGGTGGTAGAATCCAGAAGATGAGGGAATGGCGCCGTCATCATCTAGTTCGAAGTCCGGCACGATGTGGTGATTCATCGTGGCCAAAAGGAAACAACGCCACTTCGTCCATGCTCCTTTGCAGGATAAAAATGGCATGAATCAACAAGAAAAATACCAAAAATTCAATCTTTCCATGAGTGGCCACCGGATGTCTTCGACGACGAACCGGTCCTGGTTGCACTTGACGGGGTAGACGCGCTTGTAGTGGGATGCATACCCTTGGGTGCGGACGGCGATGTCAAAGGCGGATTGGAGGGAGCAAAGGTGGTTGCGGAGGACATCGGGGAGGCAGAGAGAGACTCAGCCCACTGGCTGACTAAGGCGTGGCCGTCGGCGGACGACTTTCATCAAATTCACCTCCTGGTGGGGCAGCGTCTTGGCACCGTGGGGGGCGGATGGTCACGTTCCCCGCTGAGTTGACGGAGAAATAAGGTGCACCCCAGGCGTCAAGTCGGTAGAGCGAGGCGGAGAGATCCGGGGACCAGGCCACGGGGAACGACACGATGGCGGAGGCGGTGGTCATCGAGGGAGGTGCTTGTTCTTTGCAATTTGTAGTTTTTTTTTTATTGACCCGGTCGGTCCGTTTCGGCCGGTTCTCGGGTCAACCCGCCCGGACCATTGCTGACCCGGCCGGGTCTTAAGTTGTTAAAAACCCGGGTGATTCGACCCGGAAAACAGACCGGGTCCGGTTGAACAGGGTCCGACCGGCCGGGCCGAACCGGGTTTTAAAACACTGATTCAAACATAATCACGAATAAAAGAATAAAAAAAATGTGAACGGTTTATATAAGATCGTTCTCGTATAATCATAAATAAATCGTTGGATTTTGATCAAAGAGTGGGTATCAAATTAATGGGCAAGTGAGTGTGTTAAATTATTAAATAAGTGAATTCTTTCTAACTGTTTGTAACCGTCAGATCAAAATCCAACGATTATGAATAGAATTGGTTTCATATCAACCAAATGAGATCGCTCTCATTTAAAATTTTTCCTAAAAAAACAAACGAAATAGAGCCATTTTATAGATTCCAATCGGCATGATATTGCTACATAGCATTGGTACAAGCTGTGGAACTTAGAAATCCACATGCACGAGGCTTCCCTGTAATACAGATGATCCCTACAGATGATTCCTGGGCTGGGGCCTCCCTGAACTCAAAAAAAATCGAATCGGAATTTTCCACTTTCTAGAACTTCTTTTGTACTTCCTCTACAGTGACACCTTCTTCCTCCTCCTCCTGCGACTCCCCTGCCGATCCAAACCTAATTTTCTCCTTCTTCTCCTCCTCCGTCGCCGCTGCCGCCACCGCCGTAGCCACCCTCTTCTTCAGCTCCTCCACGAGGTTCCTCATCCCTCTGTCGGCCTCGTCCTCGCAGCTCATGAACACCTCCGCCACGTCGGCCGGTGTCATCTTCGCCGCCGGCAGCAAGTCCCTCACATCCCCCTCCATCTCATGCTCCTCCAGGTACAAGTAGTTCTTCAACAGCGTCTTGAACGCCGGGAACTCGCAGTAGGAGAGATGGATGTGCTTGTCCATCCTCCCAGCCCTCAGCAGCGCCGGGTCCAGCTTCTCCTTGTGGTTTGTCGTGAAGATCATCAGCCTCTCCCCTCCGCACGACGACCACAGCCCGTCCACGAAGTTCAGAACACCTGAGAGGCTCACCGTGCTGAACCCGCCCCCGGACGACCCATTGCCATTCATGTTGTCACTCCCATCCTTGCCGCCGACCTTGCCTATCTGGTCCCCCCCCTCGGCCTGGTCGCCGCTCCCCTTGTCTAGCTTTCTTCCGGAGGCCATGCGTCTGTTCTTGCGGTCGGAGAGGTCCAACGTGCAGTCGACGTCCTCCACGACGATCACCGATTTGCTGGATGTGGCAATGAGCAGCTTGCGCAGCTGGGAGTTGCTCGTCACAGCCGTCAGCTCCAGGTCATAGATGTCGAACTCGAGGAAGTTGGCGATGGCGGCAATGAGACTTGTCTTCCCGGTGCCCGGCGGGCCGTACAGGAGGTACCCGCGTTTCCAAGCCCGTCCGACGCGGGAGTAGAACTCCCGCCGGGAGGTGAACTTCCGGAGGTCAGCCTGGATCTCGTCCTTGAGCGCCGAATCGATGGCGACGGTGTCGAAGGAGGAGGGGTGGGAGAAGGGGACGGAGGACCAGAGTCGGCAGTTTTCCTCCGCGGAGCGGTTGGTGTAGAGCTTGCGCTCGCGAGTCTTGAACCGGATCGTGGCCGCCTCCTCCATAACGTAGGGGAGGTAGCGGGCGTGGACAGCGTCCTTGTGGCGTCGATGGAAGGTGAGCTCGAAGAAGCGGGCCTCGTGCGAGCGGACGTAGCCGAAGTTGTGGGTCTTGCGCTCGATGGAGTGGAGCGACCACCGAAGGCGTGCGCCGTCGAAGGTGTCGTCGATCTTCTGATGGGCGTCCATGGTGAATGTCAAAGTCTTCGAGTTCTTGGGCTTGGACAGCTTCAGAATCTTTGCGGAGGAAAAGCAGCGGGAGCTGAGGTAGAGCTGGACCGAGTCGAAGAGCTCGTTGTTGTAGGACGCATCGTACTCCTCGATCAGGATCGACACGTTGGGCTGTAGCACGGCGAAGACCCTCTGGCAGAAGGCCTTGAGCGCCCTGTAGAGCTCCGGCGGCAGGAAGTCCCGGATGGCAGTCCGCAGGAACATGGCCGTCGCCAGCAGCGACCCTACCGACTTCCAGTCCAAAAACTCCATCAATCGCTCCTCTTGCTTCCTTCCTCTGATGCTTCTCTGAAAGCTTTGGTTCCTCACTGTAACCTCCGTGGGACAGAGTGGGTGCTTCATGTCTTTAAGGTGTGACCAAGTTTGGATGAACGGACAAAAATGTACATATTTACTTTGTCGTTTCCTATCGGCGCAAGGGGTAGATTGGGGAATAGGGGCAGTGTGCAATGCATTGTTAAAAGTAATGTATAGTTTTTCATTCAGATTAAAAGGCATTTTGGGAAATATGAGATATCTAGCATGACCAATTTTTATTACCAGGCTACCAGTATCACATTACCACTTGCCACGTTATTAGATGAGAGGAACAAATGGCTGAATAAAAAGAGAAATTACAACTTTACTTTAGATTCTTAGGTCCCCACTCCACTTGCCCTTTGGTCATATTTACTGGTCACATAATGTTGGTTAGGGAAATATTTTTCATATCTTTACTATTAGAACAAATGGGCAAACATTTCAGCACATGTTTTGAATGTTTGAAATCAGCACCTTCATCTCCATGGATGCATGTCCCATGTTAACACTCCCACCTTTGTATGAAAAATTAAGCATTTTCCTTCATTATTATGTGTCTATACTCCATTTCAAGCCAACAAAGTATTTATCCATATTGAGTATTGAAGAATAGATGTGCTTTATCCTAGCCTTTGAGCATAGATTGTGTAGGCGCTCTAAAAAATTAATTGAGAGTGTTTTCTAATCTAAGCTCAATGTTAGTTCTAATTTCAAAGGCAAAGGGAAATAATCCTCTAGTGGTAGTCAATTCAAAGATGAACCCTTTAGAAGTGGTGGATGAGGAAGAAGCGGAAGAAATACAAGATGAAATGGAAGAAATAATTTTTAAAAAGAGGAAATGATTCCACTCAGCAAAGGTATGGAATCTGCCAAATGAATAATCATGCAGATGATGATTGTTGATTTAGGAGTTGTTTGGGGCATGAAAAATCAGCTTCATCCACCTGGATAAATTTGGAAAAATTCAGCTAAAGAGTGGATAAATGGGATAATCCACTAACCAGCTAAAACACTATGGATTGAGCTGATTTTTCATGCCCCAAACGGCCCTAAGGGTCAACCATAATGCTACAATATACTAGAAGTTTGGGCATGTACAAAAAGATTGTAAAGTGAAGAACAATCATTAAGTTAATTTCTCCTAAGAGCAAAGTGGTGAGAGTATGTTTTATATAAGGGTGTAAATGGGTCAAGTCGAAGCTAATCTCTCGATTTTTGGCTTAGCTTGTGTTGGGCTCGGCTCAAGCTCAACCCACTCATGGAAAGTTGAATTGGCGATATATCGCCGATATATTGATATCACACTTAAACTGATAAAACGATATTGTGTAATCTCGATTTTGAAGCTTTTTAAAATATCGCCGATATATCAGATTCAGTATGATATATCGGTAAAAATTAATTTTTTTCGTTTGTTTCCCATCCTATGCCAAGTGGAAAGATACGGGTTTAAAACGCAAACACATATTTTGAATTATATGCGCATTTTTGTATATATTTTAAAATTTATGCTTGTCTAAATTAGTATCACTCATTTTAGAAGTTATATTGTGCAAATACATGGTAAAAACTAGTTTTAGACCACTGATATTTTTTACACAATACTCCAATATATCCCGATATATCTCCAATATTTTGTCTCTTTGGTCGACCGATATTTTACCGATATCCGATATGACATTCCTTGATCCCTCTACAAGTCGAGCCGGCTCAATCAAAGCTCATGAGTCGGCTCTTGGCTTGTTATTTATATTCATATATATATATATATATCTGTGTGTGTGTCTTTATCTTTTTGTAAATACAACAAATATATTGATATTTTATACGTACATGTGTATGGTGTTTTATTTGGTTTTCTAATACGAACACAGAGGGAATATCAGAGTTTTAATTTTTAACAAATAAATATTAGAGTTTTATTTTTGAACAAATCTAACTGTTCATTTTTATTATTGCTCCACATGTAAATAACCAAAGCTATTAAATTGCAAAGTTATGATTCGAATGTGATACAACACTATCAATTACTCCTTTCATGTTTTATTATCAACAAAACTAAAATTTGCACTTTCGAGAAATAAAATACCATAAAGCCATCAGTTTTATAGCGCTATGTTTCCCTTCCCTCTTTCAGAAGCTTGGAGCCTCTGCATTTGCAGTTTGGGACTCTGCCACATAAGACTTTTATCACTGTGGGTCCCAATTGTTGAAAAAAAATCACTTTCTTATTCCCACAGGAAGATGCAGTACATACTACTTGGGGGCAAAGTTTTGGAAGAGAAATGCATAGGCTCTAAGCTAAATATATTAGTACTTAGAAAATCATATCATTTTTTGGATCTTCTAACTCTAAAGTCCAGAGATTGATTTCAATCATTTAGTGATGTATTGAAGAACAATTTAAGAGAGTGCATAACAATGTTTTGTTTTGAAACCAGGGCCATATCAACATATTCTTTTTGTTTAAATTGATAGGTGAGAACTAATCTAGCCTGGGTCGAGACTGGGCTGAGCTTTCCTGTAGCAGGCACCCGAGCTCAAACTCGAGCCGAGCTCCAGAATTATTAAGGAGTCGAGGTCAAACCGGGAGGGTACGAGCTGTAAACGAGCGAGCCGAGCTTGAGCTCGAATTAGAAATTTCAAGCTCGGCTCAGCTCAACTCAACTTGTTTACACCCCTAGTTTTATGCATGTCACATGGCTTCCACTCAAAAGAACAATATATGGTTCTTGATAGTGGTTGTAGCAATCATACGACTGATGATGAAAATATTTTTGTGGACGGCTCCACAAGTTCTCAATTGAAAATGGGAAATAATGCTTTGGTCCAAACAAAATGAGTGAGTACTATTGTCATAGAGACAAAGATGGGTAGAAGATACATTAAAGATGTTGTTAAGCATGAAAAATACACATTTTTATATGCCTTTTTACCTGTTTGTTAGTCATAATTTCTAATTAAAATCAAGAATAAAGTGAGTTTTAGTAATTAGTTGAGTAATTAGGAATTAAATAAGTATTTTGCTTTAAATGACTCAATTTAGATATGTTATGTAATTTTATAAATATTTGGTGCGTCTAATTTGGGACATGTTTTATTTTGTATAGGTTCAAGTGTTCGAACTGGAGAGCAGCCAAAGTAAGCCATTAGACGTGTTTTAAAGTGCCAAAATGACCCAAGAGCTGAGATCAAGTGCGTAAAGAGATCTAAGCCATTGATGTTCACTGATGAAGAAGACGGGTGCAAAATGAAAGTACACAGCATTCAGATTCAATCCGGCGGACGAGCTTGATACAACGGGTTTTAAAAGAGTGAAAAAAAAAGAACCGAACCAAACTGGTTCGGTCGGGTCGAAAGTAAAAAAAAAAAAAAAGAAGAACCCGAGCGAAAGCTCGGGTGTCTTCTTCCTGAAACAGAGCAGGAGCTCGAGGCGATGGACAGCGACGGTCCTGGGTTCCAGCGACGATGGACACGGCGGACGACGGCGATGGCCATGGATTCCGGCGGAGACGATGATCGACGTTGAGGAGCAGACACAGCGGCACAGCTTTGTCTCAACCTCCTACCCAATATCAACAACCTATCACTCAATCTCAGGGTCTTACACAAAAATAATCCTCGTTAGAGGACACTCTAAAATCTTTCATCCAATCCACAAGCAAGTTATTCAGTCAACTAACCAAGCTATGCTTGAGATGAAGAACTCTACACACATGAATACTCAAGCAATTGCTAAGTTAGAGACTCAAGTTGGTCAATTGGCTACTCAATTAGCAGAAAGAGAGAGAGGGAGATTCCCTAGTCAACCTGTGCCTAACCAGAAGGGCCAATTTTCTATTGGTAGTAGCTCCAATTCTTCACAGAATGAGAAGCATGTTCAATCAGTTATTACCCTTAAGTCTGGAAAGCAAATTGATAATAAAATTGAAACTCCTAAAAAAGAAGAAAGTGAGAACACTAAGACTGAAATAGAGACTAAAGAAATTAATTCTTCTCCAACTGTTGATAGTGATTCTCCACCTATGAATTTTGTACCTAGGGCACCTTATCCGCAAAGACTAGTCAATCCTAAAAAAGGTGCACAATATGGAGATATTCTAGAAGTGTTTAAACAAGTACAAATAAACATTCCTTTTCTAGATGCAATCCAACAAGTGCCTTCATATGCAAAATTTTTGAAAGATCTAGTCTCAGTCAAAAAGAAAAATAATGTTCCTAAAAAGGCATTTCTAGCAGAACAAGTCAGCTCTGTCATTCAATGTAAATTTCCTATCAAATATAAGGACCCTGGTTGTCCCACAATTTCATGCATGATAGGGAAACATCAAATTGAGCGAGCCTTGTTAGATCTGGGGGCGAGTGTGAATTTATTGCCCTACTCTGTGTATGTGCAATTAGGTCTGAGAGAGCTAAAACCCACTTCAATGACACTTCAATTAGCTGACCGTTCGGTTAAAATTCCTCGAGGTGTTGTTGAGGATGTTTTGATTAAGGTTGATACATTTTATTTCCCTGTGGACTTTGTTGTCCTTGATACTCAACCTGTTCCAAACATAAGTGGGCAAATACCTGTCATTTTGGGTCGTCCATTTCTAGCTACCTCGAATGCTATCATTAATTGCAGAAATGGAGTGATGCAAATTTCTTTTGGGAATATGAAGGTGGAATTGAACATTTTTTACATCAGTAAATAACCATCTGACATGGATGATGTGAATGAAATAAACCTGATTAAAATACTTGTCCATGAAACATTTCATCAAACACATTCTCAAGATCCGTTAGAGGCATGCTTAACACATTTTGGTTGTGAATTTGATATCAATCAGTCAATTGAACAAGTAAACTCATTGCTTGAGTCTGTACCTCTGATGAGTACTGAACGGTGGCAACCAAAAGTGGAGCCTCTTGCTTTATCATCATCACCAGTAGTTCCATCTAGTGTTGAGCTACCTAAATTAGACCTGAAACCATTACCTGATACTCTGAAATATGCCTAGTTAGGTCCTGCTGAGTCCTTACCTGTCATTATTGCATCTGACCTAGATGTGGCTCAAGAGCGTAAATTACTTGATGTTCTTGTAAAGCACAAAGAAGCTATAGGGTGGACCATTGCAGATATTAAAGGCATCAGTCCCTCTGTTGTTATGCATAGAATTCATTTGGAGGATGATGCCAAGCCTTCTCGTGAATCCCAAAGGCGTCTTAACCCTGTAATGCAAGAAGTTGTTCGAGCTGAAATCCTTAAGCTTTTAGATGTAGGAGTTATCTACCCAATCTCTGATAG
Source organism: Houttuynia cordata (assembly GCA_039654745.1). Classification (NCBI taxonomy): domain Eukaryota; kingdom Viridiplantae; phylum Streptophyta; class Magnoliopsida; order Piperales; family Saururaceae; genus Houttuynia; species Houttuynia cordata. The sequence goes on along the minus strand of CM077502.1, from coordinate 47,176,460 downwards.
TAAATGGGTAAGTCCTGTTCAAGTTGTACCGAAAAAGTCTGGCATAACTGTTGTGAAAAACGATGCTGATGAGTTAGTGCCAACTCGAGTTCAAACGGGTTGGCGTGTCTGTATTGATTATAGGAAGTTGAATGCTTTGACAAGAAAAGATCATTTTCCCCTTCCTTTCATTGACCAAATGCTGGAAAGGTTAGCGGGACATGAATATTATTGCTTCCTTGATGGTTATTCTGGTTATAACCAAATTCCCATAGCCCCTGAAGACCAAGAAAAGACCACTTTCACGTGTCCTTTTGGTACCTTTGCCTACCGTCACATGCCGTTTGGGCTATGCAATGCACCTGCTATCTTTCAAAGGTGTATGTTGAGCATTTTCTCTGATATGGTAGAGCGATTTTTAGAGGTATTCATGGACGATTTTTCTGTCTTTGGGTCTAATTTTGATGAATGTCTGCACTATCTATCTTTAGTGTTAGTGAGGTGTAAAGAGAAGAATCTGGTACTTAACTGGGAGAAATGTCATTTTATGGTTCAAAAAGGAATTGTTCTTGGGCATATTATATCTAATAAAGGCATTGAAGTTGATAAAGCTAAAGTTGATTTGATTTCACACCTTCCACTACCACGAACTGTGAAAGAAATCAGATCATTTTTAGGCCATGCTGGATTTTACAGAAGATTCATTAAAGACTTTAGTAAAATTTCAAGACCTTTGTGTAATCTTCTTGCAAAAGATACACCATTTGTCTTTGATGATGCTTGCAATAATGCCTTTCAGAAACTCAAATCAGAGTTAACATCTGCACCTATTATTCGGCCACCTGATTGGAGCCTACCTTTTGAGATAATGTGCGATGCCTCTGATTATGCTATTGGTGCTGTGTTGGGGCAGCGAATTAATAAACTTCCCCATGTGATTTACTATGCCAGTAAAACATTGAATGATGCTCAACTTAATTATTCAACAACTGAAAAAGAGTTGCTGGCAGTAGTCTTTGCTCTAGATAAGTTTCGATCTTACTTATTGGGATCGAAGGTCTATATCTATTCGGATCATGCTGCATTGAAGTATCTTTTATCTAAAAAAGATGCTAAACCTCGTCTTCTCCGATGGATATTATTGCTACAGGAATTTGATATTGAAATTCGGGATAAGAAAGGGTCCGAAAATGTTGTAGCCGACCACTTATCTAGGTTGATAGTTGATCTTACTGATGAATCATTGCCCATAACTGAATCTTTTCCTGATGAGCAATTACTTGCAGTGTCCCAATTGCCTTGGTTTGCGGACATAGTTAATTATCTGGTAACTGAACAAATTCCATCTCATTGGTCTTCCCAAGATAGTCCAAATTTTTGTCCAGGGTTAAGTATTTCTTTTGGGATGATCCATACTTGTTCAAGTATTGTCCCGATCAGATTATTAGGAGATGTATTCCTGAACATGATCAACAAAGCATCATTTCTTTTTGTCATGATCAAGCATGTGGGGGCCATTTTAGTTCTAAAAAGACTGCTGCAAAGATTTTGCAGTGTGGATTTTATTGGCCTACTATTTTCAAAGACTGTCATGCTTATTGTTCAGCATGTGAAAGATGTCAGAAGTTAGGAGCGCTTTCACGTCGTAACATGATGCCTTTAACCCCAATCCTTATTATAGACCTTTTTGATGTATGGGGTATTGACTTCATGGGACCTTTTCCTAACTCTTTTGGCAATCTTTATATCCTAGTGGGGGTAGACTATGTCTCTAAATGGGTAGAGGCCGTAGCATGCAAAACCAATGACCACAAAGTGGTGGTCCAATTTTTGAAAGACAATATTTTTGCACGTTTTGGTTCTCCTCGTGCTATCATAAGTGATGGGGGAAAACATTTCTGTAATAGGGTTTTTGAACAGTTAATGAAGAAATATGGCATAACCCACAAAATTGCTACCCCATACCATCCTCAGACAAGTGGTCAAGTTGAGATTTCTAATCGGGAGATTAAGCATATTTTAGAAAAGACAGTCAATCCTAATCGCAAAGATTCGTCACTGAGACTCACCGATGCTTTGTGGGCTTACCGTACTGCATTTAAAACTCCCATTGGAATGTCTCCATACCGTATTGTTTACGGGAAAGCTTGTCATCTTCCTGTTGAAATTCAGCATAAAGCTTATTGGGCAATTAAGCACCTGAATTTTGATTTAAATAGAGCAGGAATTCAAAGGAAACTGCAATTGAATGAGTTGGATGAGCTTCGTAATGATGCTTATGAATGTGCAAAATCATACAAGGATCGTATGAAAAAGGTTCATGATCAAAATATTCTGCGAAAATCTTTTACATCGGGGCAGAAAGTTCTTTTATACAATTCTCGTTTACATCTGTTTTCGGGTAAATTGAAGTCTCGATGGACAGGACCTTTTATAGTTCATGTTGTTTATTCTCATGGAGCAGTTGAAATAGAAAACCCCAAGAATGGTGATATATTCAAAGTTAATGGTCATCATCTTAAACCATTCTTGGAATTGCAGCAACCTCAGATCGATGAATTGAGTCTGGGAGACCCGACTTATCATGACTAATGATTAATAGCTGTGTCTAGCTAAAGACGTAAAACTTAGCGCTACTGGGAGGCAACCCAAGTTTTTAGAATTTTTATTTTTTGTGCTTTTTTTTTCTTATGCTATTCTTGTGCTTCACTTGTTTTTTTTATTTTGATAGATAATATAGCGTTTCAGTGGAGTGCAGGTACTATCTTTCCTTTCCTCGTCTATTTATTTTCCTCCGTACTTATTTCATATCTTTTTACATTGAGGACAATGTTTCATGCAGGTTTGGGGGTATAGGAAGATATTTGTTTAGGATATCTTAGTTATTTTCTTGCTTGTTTTGAATTTTGTAAAAAAAAAAAATTAAATTTTTTTTTGTAGATTTTAGGCTGTTTGTTAGTATTTTTATAGGTTTTGGTAGTTTATCCCTTCGTGATGCATACTTCAATTTTTAAGAGATTAATTTACATTGGAAGTGTGAGTAAGTATACTGGAGGATAGAGACACTTAACTGAGAAATAGCATTCTGTTACAATCCTCTTGGATCAAGTGCTTGAGCTAATAAAATTCACTCATACACACCAGTTACATAAAGTAATACCTTCTAGAGATTTGTTGAATACTAATCTTCAGTGGGATGTCTTTAGTCAGAGTCATTGGATGATGTGTGGTTATCTGTTGAGCTTAAAACATCATGATAGACCATTTATTTGGCAATGACAAGGGCTTGGAACCGGAAATAGGTTGAGAGTATAATACAACCTGGACAGAATAAGATGCTTGAAAATATATATGTTGAAAAAAAAAATGGAAACGAAAATAAAGAAAAGGGGCTGCTTGACTATTATAGGATTAACTTAGGCTGATGCTCAGGTCGGAAGCGGTCCATCTTAAAACCTAATGCCCTAAGCCAACTGGCTGGGAGTCATTGGCCTGAGTCATTGCTAAACCTAAGCATCTTGAAGTCAGGCCTTACACAGTCCTATAAAAAAAAGTCTATGGTGTATTATCCTCTCAAATCTAGAATGTTGGACCCGAAGGAGGCGCGCAAGAATCTGTGCTATCATGAACCTAAAGATTACGATGACTATGTAGATTCTGATGTTCTTTGGTTAATGGGTAACACTGGATCTGTGTGAAATAGAGATTTAGAGTGTATTGCTACAATGTTCTACACTTTCTATTATTTAAAGTATCATGCTGTATCATATTGAGCAGAAATTTCCAAGATGAAGGTGTAGAATAAAACCACTTACTTGAGCGCTTCTATATTCCAGTTGATTATAAATGCAAGTACGTGTGGTTAGTTTTCTTAAGTATTGCAGTGTGTATTTGAAGGGATAATAGGTTCTGTGTTTTGAAATATTTAGTTGACTTCTTTCTCATTTAGATAAAGAATAAGGTTAATTTTATAAATACATGTTTGTGGGTAGCATGGCTGCAAACCCTCACGAGACTTCACTCGTCCATCCAGGGACACCTGGGGGTTTAAAAGGCTTGTTGCATATGCTAAATGCAATCATGATTCCCTACGACAGTGGCATTTATTTTTTGAGTAGTTTTATTGTTTTTTTTTTGTGTTTTGCTTGAGGACTAGCAAAATCTAGGTTTGGGGGTATTTGTTAAGCATGAAAAATACACATTTTTATATGCCTTTTTACCTGTTTGTTAGTCATAATTTCTAATTAAAATAAGGAATAAAGTGAGTTTTAGTAATTAGTTGAGTAATTAGGAATTGAATAAGTATTTTGCTTTAAATGACTCAATTTAGATATGTTATGTAATTTTATAAATATTTGGTGCGTCTAATTTGGGACATATTTTATTTTGTATAGGTTCAAGTGTTCGAACTGGAGAGCAGCCAAAGTAAGCCACTAGACGTGTTTTAAAGTGCCAAAATGACCCAAGAGCTGAGATCAAGTGCGTAAAGAGATCTAAGCCGTTGATGTTCACTGATGAAGAAGACGGGTGCAAAATGAAAGTACACAGCATTCAGATTCAATCCGGCGGACGAGCTTGATACAACGGGTTTTAAAAGAGTGAAAAAAAAGAGCCGAACCAAACTGGTTCGGTCGGGTCGAAAGTAAAAAAAAAAGAAGAAAGAAGAACCCGAGCAAAAGCTCGGGTGTCTTCTTCCTGAAACAGAGCAGGAGCTCGAGGCGATGGACAGCGACGGTCCTGGGTTCCAACGACGATGGACACGGCGGACGACGGCGATGGCCATGGATTCCGGCGGAGACGATGATCGACGTTGAGGAGCAGACACGGCGGCACAGCATGACGGCGGCGAGGAACAGGACGCGAAAAAGGAACAGAAAAAGGAAAGGTCCGATTTTGGAAAGATTGTGCGGGAAAGTGCCGAATCGGGAAGACAAATTGCAACTCCATTTCAGAAAGGTAAGTGTCCCAATTTCCAGTCGAATTGAAATTCAAAGAGGGCGATTTTGGCTTTGAATTGGAAAGAAGAACATTTTGGTGCTCTGCCCTGTTTCGAAGAAGATAAAGTTGGTGTTTTTACTCCCCAATTGGACGGGATTTGATGAACACAGAGGGGTAAACTGCTGGGTTTAGGACGAGTTGAAAACAGAAAAAAAAAAGAAAGTTCTAAATTTGGGAGGAAGAGGAATGCCTTGTTTCGGCAGTCTCTGTATAAAAACAGAGGAGCATGACAGAAGAGGCGGCCGGCTGACAGAGAGAAGACGACCAGAAAGAGTTTTTTTTAAGTTAAAAAGTTTTGGTTTCTTTTCTGTTTTATTTTCATCTCAATTTACTGTTTTGTTGAGTCTGTAACGAATTGTGCGAACAGTAGATTGCACGAGTCGGGAAGACGGCCAACAATTTTATTTTCATTTTTTTTTCAGTTCCAAAATTTCTACTTTTTTCCTTTTTCTTTCTGGTACTGTTCATTTCGGCTATTGTCATTGTTGCTACGTTGGATTTGTATCGGTTGTATTGGACGGCTGCCAGAAGAACAAAGGAATCACTGCAATTTATTATTTTCTTTAATCTCAAGAAACTTCTGTAAGTTATTTTAATCTTCAATTCAAATGAATATCATTATTTTCGCAGTTAATTTTCTTTATATGAGTAGTTAATTTTCTGTCTAGGGCTGAGATGAAGCCATGATTAGTTGTAGGAATAGTATTCATGTGATCCAATTGCTATTTCAAATTAATGCGTTTTAACGATTGTTATTCTCAAATTAATTGCATTGGGTTATATGTTTAACATGCTATTTGGATATTACTTGTGATTTATCAAATGATGGATACATGTAATGATTTGAATCTCATCTGTTGATATGCAAGAGAATACAAAATTTTATTTAAAAATCTATATGCTTTAATGCTGAAATTTTCCGTATGAGAATAGATTGAATTCCAATTCTCTACGAGATAATCGTGAAAACAATTGCTGATTTTAAAAGAAATATTCCTATGATTGTCATGTGCTGATTCTTATGCCCTAGTGTTTTAAATTCTTGATTAAAGTTTCAATTTTTATTTGTCAATTAGTTTCTTTATAGGAGTATGATTATAGTTTGCCTTATTTGGAGGCTACATAGCCGGATATCACATACGCTTCAAGTTTGTTGGCAAGAGCGACCAAGAGAGTGTTGAGGTGCATCCAAAGTACTTTTGACTATGGGATTTTCTATGAGAAGAATGTGAAAGCAAAACTACTTAGATTTTGTGATAGTGATTGGACCGGAAGTGTGATGATAAGAAGAACACTTTCGGGTATGCAATCTCTCTTGGATTCGGTGTATTCTCATGGGCGTCGAAGAAGCAAGATTGTGTTGCATTATATTCCGCCGAGGCCGAATATATTTTCACTTCCATTGCAACAACAAAAGCAATTTGGTTAAGAAGGATTTTAGAAGATGTGGGAGAGAAGCAAGAAGGAGCTACTCCACTTATGGATTGTAACAAGTCGGCGATTGCCATGACAAAGAATACCGTTTATTACAGCCGAACAAAGCACATTGCTATAATCAAATCGGCGATTTCATTAGAGAAACTGTTGAAAATGGTGAGATTGAACTCAAGGATTATAAGATTGAAGAGCAAGTGGTTGACATATTCACAAAGGCGCTTCTAAAAGACAAACTTATTTATTTTAAACAAATGTTAGGAGTTACAAAATTTGGCATTAAAGAGTGTTAAAATTAATGCCTATTTTGTTATTTAGTGGCTTTGAAATTGGGTTATGTTTGAGGTATTTTGGGAAATATGTAATGTCTTTATGCTTAGGGCAAATAGGCAAACATCTCAGCTCATAGCCTCATATCAGCCTCTGTTTTCAATGCTTGAAATCAGCCCCTTCATCTCCATCTATTGTGTATCATGTCCCATATTAAAGCTCCTACTTTTATATGTAATATCAAGTAATTTCCTTCATTATTATATGTCTATACTCCATTTCAAGCCAACATGCATTGCATTCAGCTCTTTGGGTGGATGTATGATGAGACGAGGACGAGGTTGGACGAATCAGGGGCTTATAATTAATGGTGAAAGTGAGCCGGCTCCGTAAGCATGAGATCTCCGTACAGATAAGAGTGATCCAATGACGGGAGGAGATGAAATGGTGATTATATGGACAGAGGTCTATTTTTAATTAAGCTGGTGAGGAGGGCCGGGAATCTAACGCTGGACTTTGACTATTTTGGTGCAGAAGCTTTAAAAACAAAACGAGACAGGGCAGTGTCTGAATCAGCAGCAGAAGGTGGGGCATAGACTTGGGAGTTTCTGGGTGGGTTGGGGGAGACGTGTCGGCCAAGGACAAGAGGAGTATGAAGGACATTCCTCGCTGCAGTTTCGTGGAGCGCAAGGCTGGAATTTGAGCGCAAGGCTGGAATTTGGACAATAGGAAGCGAAGGTTAAAAAGCAGAGAGAGCCATGAGAACTGGACTAAGTGGTGACCTTTGCCTCTGCGAAGCTGCTTTGTTGACGTTAGACCTTGTCGTGGTGCGGGGAGTGTACATGTCCTCCTTGGCTGGCTCATTCGCCCATGCCGGGCGCTTTCCACCTTTGCCTTTCTCTTCCACTTTCCTTGTAATTTTCTGACATATGTTACTTTGGCTTTAAGACAAAGCTCTTCTATTAGTTTATACTCATTATAGGCTGCAACTTGTATTGCATTCAATGGCCTGACGTCATTGCTTACTTCTTTAATAAGAAGGTATTGAGAAATGTTACTATTGGCAAGCTAGCTGCCCACTCTAGAACGGTGTGTGGAGAATGTATGACTCATTAAGTAGTTAATAACAACTAATTAACATGCTCTCGTTTTGTGGAAAGGCTCAAGAAATGTGAGGTAAGACAACTCGTAACATGCCAATCCAGTTATCAAAAATATAATAAAAAAATAACATGCCAATCCACAATAGCTAATTATATACTCCTACAGTATGTCACTGTACGCTAGGGTAGGGTGATCATTGCCTCCTCAACCTATGTGGATCCAGGTTGCATAGCTAATGATATAGCACTATACTTTTCGGGAAAAATAGAATGCTATTTTGGGTGATTTAACATCAACAACGGAAGTACACATGAAAAAATTTGGAGAATTAGTATGATCCAATTATGCTTTTTTGAAGCAATTTTGTTTCTTCACAATAGTTGTGGAGCAATTGTTTATAGCATCAAATGAATACTTTGAAAAAATTTTTGATCACCTTTTCTTTCCTCTTATGACTGATAATTTTTTGGTGTATTTGAATCCTTCTATAAAGAGTTTCATCCATAGTTTTCAAAACCGGACCGGACCGGCCGGTCCGACCGCGGAGAACCGGAACCTGTTGAAAAAATGGTCCAGGCAGTCCGGTTCGGGACGGTCTGGTCAGTTCGCCGGTTTCAAGCTCTGCCGGTGAACCGCCGAATCAGAACTAGTTCAGTTTACTGTCAAACTAATTTTTTTTAAAAAAATTATATTTTAAGTGGAGATTCGAACTCTCCCTCAGTATTAACTCCTCAACATCTTAACCAAAACAAGAAATTCACACTAACATAGTTTAATGTTATTTTTTTTATATAGGAGAGGGTTTTTTTTTAAAAAAATTGTGTGTCAAACCGGTTGAACCGGACTGGCCAGATTTTTCGAGTTGAAGGCCCGTCCGGTTTTGAAAATTTTGGTTTCATCTTCTTAAAATTCGTTTTCCACTTAGGGGCAATTTGGGGCATGAAAAATAAAAAAAACATCCACTCCTAAAAATCCACCAACCAAGTGGATTTTTGAAATCAACCACTAACCAGCCTGAAACACTCATGAGGTGTTTCGGGCTGGTTAGTGGATAATCTCAAAAATCCCTGGTTGGTGGATTTTTCACAGTGAATTTTTGGGATTTTTTACGATCCAAACGGCCCCTTAATTTAGGGGCCCTTTGGGGCATAAAAATTCAGTTCCATCCAGCTGAAAAAATCTAACAGATATTGAGGTGTTTTAGTTAATTAATAAATTATCTTAAAAATCTTTAACCAGCTAGATTTTTTCAGGATGGAGCTAATTTTTCACGCCCCAAACGGCCCCTAATATGCAGTGATCAACAGAAAATTTCCGTGCAATCGTGGCCTGCATACAGGCGCCACTCCCAATGAAGCCATAAGAAGTTATAGCAACGTTTTCTTCGATGTCAACAACTAACTTTACATTGCAAGCTTCATTTAGTTGGAGGCTGAGTGAAAGTTTTGCAATACAAACTCCTGATCATGAAAGCTGGAATTGCCCATCGATTCATGTCGATCTTTCTAGGCAACAGGTTGGTGGTAAATCTTTGCGAAAGATTCCATGCTCGTGGGAGAGTTTTGGTTTCTTCCGGGCGAGTGCTGAAACACTTGAGACTGATCACTGACGGAAATGCCTGGTGGTAATTGTTACTAAAAAGCCTGTATCAAAATGCTTTTTAAAGTTTCAGTGCTTTGCCTTCAAATGCATGAAAGTTCTTCCTCTATATGGGCTCTGTACAATTAGCTCAATAAAGCTGACCACACGAGTTGGAATGGCAGTGGGGGTCTTCTTCTGGCTCTCCAATTAGTCAATTACTTGCCTGATGATATTGGGCCCGAACAGGAGCAGAAAATGTTAGAGCCCGGCCCACTTATTTAGTATTCAGATTTCAACCCCCAACATCCATAGGACCACAAGGCTAAAAGCCTAAAATCAATGAAACAGGGAAGCCCCATGCTTCGTCGACAAACCAGTTTGACTGACCAAGACTTACAATGCTGCTAACCTCATGTCTGTGAGTCTGCCTGAAGAAGGAATTTCTACTGCGGCTCACCTGAAGAAGGCATTTGCATGTATCGATTAGTGAGCAAGCTACAGTCTGCTCTCTTCTGCATACAGTGGATGGACAGAAACTGCCGGCCAACTAAAATCTACTGTCCTCCCTGTAGACTTACAAAGTGAACAGTACCAATAAAAGTTGTCTGAGGGAATTCACAAAGTCCTTCCATGCAGACTGGAGTCACTGGACTAGATCACATACATTGTTTTATATGATCCCTGTAGACTAGATTTTTTTTAAATCCGCCCTGTAGACTAGATAACATACATGATACAACCTCCTTTACGGCGTTTTGTGTTTTACATTATCTTGTGTTAGAGAAGGATATGGTCTCGTTCTTCTCTTGATGTTTGTGGCTTGATTGGATCAATATAATGTGCAAACATCTATAATTGGCTCGAGGTAGCATGAGAAAGACGGCGTTTACAAAGTAGGATTTTCAGGTGGTGACAATGATTCAGGACAAAATTTTCTCGATGTAGACGGTATTTTATTGTATGACAATGACATGAATCTACAGCTCAGCTCGAAATCGTCATGAACATCTAGAGGTTACATAAACTTGGGATGCGAAGTCTCAACTAATTAGGATTTGCCGCCCACAGTAGATAATGGCTTAGGACTAAAATTATCATAATGATGCTTTCCTATGCTCGGCAAACACGGTTGTTTCAACTTTATCGACCTTGTCATCTTATTAGGAAAACGTCCTCAGCTAGCTAGTATTTAGATCATCAATAGCTCGTCAACAACATTAGATAACTTATATTAGAAATCAGAAATAAGAAAAATGAGAAGCAACATGCTGCCCTAGGAAAAATGCACCCGCCGTTACGCATGTAAAGGTGGGAGGTGTTAGATATGTGGACCCACATGATCTCTCACCTTCCAATCCTGAGCTCCTACTTAGCCTGTATTATAATGCATATGTTCTTTAACATAACTACATATAATCCATCTACTTCATAAACTACTACTGCTGAACCGACGCACTGGGGTTGGTACATCTTAAGATAGAGTAGGCTTTCACTCTAACTTCCTCAGAACTCTTGTCGCAGACTATGCTCCATAACACGTTCCGTGGTGTCGATATCCATCCGGTACCTGATAACTACCTAAGAAATTAAATGGAGTGCTTCGTTGCAATAACAAAGTTAAAACAACAATGAAGTAGCCTAAGGTCATTAATACTCAACGTCTTCCATGTTAATATTTTCCATGGGCAGTTGAGAACCATTTGTACATGGGAAAGTACCGTCAACACCAACACGCAATTAAGTCCATCGCATCAAATCGTTGCTAATCCAAATACAGGAGACGGAAACCAGACTAATTCCATCAAATCAACGCAATCATACTCGAATGATCATTCTTTTGAGTTTGAGGCACTCTACTTACGCGCTTTGCAATAAATCCCACGCCCAAAGTGGCTCTCTGCTCAACAACCATAGAGCATTAACCAAGGCTAGTCCTCTCCTGCTGGCTTCACATAGCTGGGGATCCTGGCCTGGCATTCCATCTGCAACTCCAAAACTAGAGCTGAAAAAGAAGGTGAACAGTTATAAAAAAAAGGAGCTCATTTTAAATGGCCGCTGCAAGCCATGGTAGCAGGCTAGCAGCTGCATAACAACACCCAACAATCCATTCTCTTTTATTCAATTCCTCATAACCTTTTTACACCATTCAAATTCCTTCCCTTCTTTTTATGAATAAGGCTTTCCCAATTCAGGAAACAAATCCATTCTGTACTATAACATATCAAAACCACCTTCACGGCCCTCTTAATGAGCTAGATCCCTCTCTCACTTCACGTGGAAGTCCCCCGCCTCTTTCTTTGCTTTCTTCTTCTCTATATTGAAGTCGAACCAGAAAGATTGACAAGCCCATTTACAACATATATTGAAGCATTTGTATTCAATTAAAGATTATGTAAGAATAATTCCCTTAAGTGGCCTAGAGTAGCACATCCTAAGTTGACTAGTCGAAGTATATATCACTATTGCTTGTGACACATTTTGTCACAAAGCTAGCTAGCCATTGAAGTCAAGACGAATGCAATTATAGCTATTAGAATGATACAAAAACTTTAAATTTTTACTTGCTAAAAACCATGTCAAATGGAGCTAGTTTTACAACTAATGCTAAATATGCAGGCACGATTAGTACCTTTTACAAATTGGTTCAATTCTTGAACTGAAAACAAGCTCAACATTATTCTATTCAGCCCATTTACAGACATATAAAACAAAGGAAAAAACAAAATCTTCCAAATAACTTACATTACCAGTCTTGCTTCAGAAAGAGAAGAAGAACTCCCTATGGTTTTCTTCATTATTCTAATTCGTCTTTTGCATCATCTTTATAAATCATTCCATACTTCTTCTCCATCTCCCTCAGCTTTTACCTGTTGTGTAGAGGATTTGATCCGGTGGGCACCACTCTGTCGCTCTCTGATAGAGTGTCGTTACTGAACTTTGCCGAATGATTGCATAGATCGATAGTCTTAGTCTTGCACTTCTGGCGTACAATTGTAACAGTAGAACTAGAACTATTCGATGAACTCCCTGAGAGTTCCCTACAAGCCACACGTGATCCACAAAGTAGCAAAGAGAGGACGAGCATGAAGCTTAGAATTCTCATCTGGGCCAACCAGATAAGCGAGACAGTAGGGTAGAAAGAGACCCACCACCTGCATAGAAAAGCTTCAAAAGAGAGGACAGATTTGAGTTGTTTCTAATACTCGTTAAAGAGAGAGATAGAGAAGAGAAGGGAAAGAGGGAGGGACGAGAAATGAAACGTGTTAGAGGCAAAAGGAATAGGAAGGGAGAGGACTGAGGAGAGAAAAGAAAGAGAGTAAATTGCTGGGATACATGGGATTTACAGTCTGCTTTGACACATCCACATCCTGGGACAGGAACCTCAACTAACCTCTTTAATGGTGCTTCAATTCTCTGGTCTGTAAGCGTTAACATACCCGACTGCTTTCCATTAAGACATTTTGAATGGCAATCATGTTATCTTTCATGACTGCTTTATTCGCAAAATAACGAGTATGACGAGAAGGATCATCTCAAATTAACTTCCATTCTGCATGTATGGTCTAAATATCTGGTTACATGAACTTGCATCTGTCGCATTATTGCTTCATTTAGGTTTTCTAAATCATGGATGAAAAGATCGTAATGTTATAGTGCATGATGTTGAAAACAAATACGTGTGGAGTCGCTGGTGATGTTCCATTGGCTGTTGGCCACCCAAAACTGTCGGCGCACACGTAATGTCTGTGCGCTTAGTCAAAATCACATACCGCACGGACAAACCTTCGAGTACGACATTACTTTTGGATGATCAACGACTAGTGAAACTTCACCAGCAACTCCGCTGGCGAAGCTACACCAGCAAATTCAAATTTGGGTTGTCTGTATAAAGAAGAGAAATTGTTGGTTGAGTGATTTCAAGTTCCAGGTAAAAAGTTCTTTCTCTGATTCTGGCAAAGTAATTACATGGAGTCCCAGTAAATATGACCGAAGCGTGTAAATGTCTCCTTGCCAAACGACATTGGTCATTTTTTTTATTCACGACATTGGTCATATTTTGTCACGAAATGGGCTTACGCAGAAGAGATTCTGAGACTGATTTCCTTTCGACAAGTGCTGATGCTATTACAGGATGCATGTAGACTTGTTTGAGATGGATTTTGTATCCTTAAGTCAACGATTTGGTTGATTAATAAATAAGCACAAAGCCTTTAAACAATTTCATAATTGTACAATAAATGAGACTGATATCATCATAACAACAATTACTAATGTCAGTATACGGAAAGTTTTTTTTGGATGAATAAGTATACGAAAAGTTGACTGATCATTGTTCCACTTCTAAATATAGAACGTATATTCATCAAGGGCAGTCGTAATATTCCCTTCTGTCCGGAATTATTATTAGTGGTTGATCATGCGTCCGAAGGGAACGGCACCCTTTCATACTCAAGGATACTAATTGTATGCCTGGAACCAAGAGGATTATTGATTCCGGAAGGCCTTTGTCTAGCCGTGAACCAGACACAAACAGAAGAAAAAGAGGAGGGCTATGATGATGATCCTATGTTCGTTTTCGCCCTGCTGCTTTCTATTCCAGAGGAGCTGGCTGCCTCCCCACCCTTGCTTATCTGCCTGGAGTCGTGTGAACCAGAAATGAATTAACAAATATGAAGCAGGTCCTACTTCCTCCCATCCAAGGAATAATTGAAGAGAATTATCTCCAGTCACCAACATTAGCATGTCATTCTGAAAATCCTTATGGTAATAATAATTCCGGAAGGAGTATTTGATTTGGAAACTAGAAACGCCACTAATTCACTGTTAATCCCTCAGTACAACCTTTCATCTGACCGAGACTCGCACAATTTGGAGCAGTTAGGTGTTGTAGTCCTATCCTTTAACAAGTAAGGAGTCTCTACTAATTTAGCAAAAACAAAAAGTAAGGAGCATCTAGTTAATCTGCATGTATCGAAGCAGATTATATAAATTGAACTCCCAAAATTCCAATTATAACAGCGACTAAAGTAAAAAGTGAGAAAACAAGTTCATGGGCTTCTAGCCCATTTACTTCAGCCCACTAGACCTAACCTTTTGTTTTAATATTAAAATCCCCACTGGGCCCTGTACTTGGTTCGAGTCTGTATGATAGTTGCTTATGCGACCGGGTAGAATAGATCACTACAACAAAAATTGCCTTTAGCGACGGAAAAATCGCTACAAGTTATCAATCTGTCGCTACAGCTTTAAAACGACGGATTTTTTCCGCCGACAGCCCCGTTGTTATAAGTGGCGCCGCTAATGACATTTCGACCGAAAAATACCAATCTGTCGCTAATATTTGTACCAACAGTTTTTGCGACAGATTAATATCTGTCTTCAGTGTATATTAGCGACGGTTTTCTGCCGTCGGTAGAAACTTTTAACGACAGGTTTGAAAACGGACTATAACCTCCGTTAAATGCTTATTGCGACGGTTTTATGTCATTTGTGACAGATTGTATCCGTCGGTAAAGACTTCAAAAAAAAAAAAAAAGCCGCTTTATGCTGCTAATATGGATAACAAGTATTTATTCATAAAATAGTATATGAAGTAAGTTACCTTGCTTAGCTGACCAAAAAAATGCTTTCACAAATTTATATCAGAAACAAAAAATGGCAAATTAGAAAATATCTTATTGGCATGTGATATAAAATACATATAATGCCCCACCCACCAGATACAACATTCTTAGCTTATGAAAATGAGACAAACATCATTTTATATATATGTTGGTGGAACATGGAAGCAGACCTGTTGCAACTTGTACTACATCAAGACGTGTTTCACATATGGGAGGAATTGTGAAAAGAGCGCCCCCAGAAGGAATGGAAGCTGGATGAAGCTTAGAGGGCTTTTTTAGCAATCAACCAACAAGCCTAGCCTCCTGGTATTTCCTCTTTCTCCCAATAGTTTGCACATCCATGTGCCAATCAATGAGTCATCACTTCTTCGAGGAGGTTTCTTCATTATATCCCAGTCAGGAGGGTGAATCTGTGACCAGGTTGACCCACAAAAGCTGAACAGGCATAAGCCCTTCAGGAATGCCTAGTGCAGCTGTCAGAAATATAGAGGCAACTTTGCCAATATTTGAAGATATCATATACCTGAAGCAACATGAAAGCAAGACGCATACAGAAAAATTTACTATGAATAAAAAGGAAAGAAAATGCCAACTGTAGCTCTAAAATTTTTTATAGCATGTCAATTGGAGAAAAACAACATCAGCAGATATCAATCCTGCTTATATTGATCTTATTCTAACTTGGACATTTCTTCCTTGCCATCTCCACATCAAATCTCATGCTACCGTGACTATTATATCACATCCCGGAATCTGAAATTTCAACCTCTCAAAAAAAGACAATTTCATCATGTAAAGGTAAACTACCTGATAAGTGCTTTCATGTTATTGTAAATAGATCTGCCTTCACCAACTGTGGCAACTATTGTACTAAAATTATCATCTGCCAAAACCATGTCAGATGCTTCTTTTGCAACCTGGCAGGAATAAAAGACATTAATTAGATAGTGAGACATGCAGTCATGTTTCGCCTGACAAGGAAAGGGTAAAAACAAACAATAAGTGAGCATAAAAAATCCCTATGATAAATCATCCAATTAAAATGTTAATCTATATCCATTGAGGAGAAAAAAAGGTGCTAAAAGAGATGAACCTCACTAACATAAACATAATATAAACACTAGATAATTAAACAGCCGTTGAACTTAGAAGTATGGTGTCACCCTTACCCTCAATCCCACCATGCCAACAAAAATCAGATCACTCTCAATTGATGGGTAATTTGATGGATCACATAAGAACCTGTGAGCTGGATGGTTCTCGCCATCATAGGTTGCAAAGTCTGATAGATCCCCTTTGTAAGCAAAACCTAAACAATGCAAAGCTTGTGAAGACATTCCACGAAGAGCACTACCAATTGCATCTTTTGAAGCTGTGTCCAAAGTTGCAATTGAACCATCAGACAATTGTACATACACGCTTCTTTCTAGTTCTTGCCATGTAGAAAGGCCTTTAAGCTTCGAACAATTGGATTATTTTTGCAAGAACAAAATACTGCATAAACGAAAGACACACCTTAACGAGTAATTCATTTCTTCCTGTTCTTGACTTGACATATCTCCCATGAACTTTCGAATACGGTCAAATTCAAGGGTAGCAATTCTTTTTTCTTTATTGTTCCAATATTGACAGCAAGCTTCGATAGGTCCAACAAAATATCAAGCAGAAAGAATGTGACCTCTTATGTTCACATAAAAGAAGTAAGTTATATTAAAAAAATCTTAAATTCACATATGTAATGCAGAAGATCCCAGTGATACACGATCAAACCCTGTAGGAGGACCCATTTTCTCAACTAGAACCTGCAAATAGAGCATAAGATGAAAGAAAGTTATAACATAAAGCAGAGCAGTTAGTCAACTGAATTACTAAATTCAATGACCAAAGATGTGCAGTTACTAGATTATATCTTCCGATTTTGTGATAGTAAATTGCATACATTATTCTACTATGGTGATGTCTGCTTTACCCATTACCTTTAATGCGGCCTCAGTGGGCATGCCTGTAGTTATAAACTGATG
Source organism: Houttuynia cordata (assembly GCA_039654745.1). Taxonomy (NCBI): domain Eukaryota; kingdom Viridiplantae; phylum Streptophyta; class Magnoliopsida; order Piperales; family Saururaceae; genus Houttuynia; species Houttuynia cordata. Next base: position 47,159,449 of record CM077502.1, on the reverse strand, counting down.
AGCAGATTGGGTAACATCTGCATCATTACAGACTGTTGCCACCTTTGCAATTGTCTGAAGATTCACATCCACAAGACTTGGCCAATTCTGTATTATCCCCTCACGAGGATCATAAGAACTCCCTTCTACTTTAAATGTCCGAAGAAAACCGGATGAGGATTGCATTGCCACAAGTTTTGCCATAGACTGTTTGTTTGTGGTCAAGGTTCCTGTTTTAAGAGAACAAATACAGTTGTGCAACCCAATGTCTCCACACTCGGCAATTTCCTAACCAGCATATTGCACTTCCACACTCGGCAATTTCCTAAGCCTAGCCTCCTGAAGAAATTAAATAAACTAAACACAAAACCAAGAAGAAGAAGAAGGACGAGGAGACTTACAGTCTAAAGAGAGTCTATCCACCGATACAGAGAGCCCATCTGGTCCCACCACACTGACAGCTTCGCCGCAGCATACTCCTCCACTGTCGAGCCGTCCCTCCTCCCCACACACCGATGCCGCCAATCACGACTCTCAGTGCTCACCGACGATTGCCCGCCGCCTAGGGTTTTGTCGTGTACAGGAATTTGGGGAATTTTTCGAATTGGAAACAATGGTGAGCTAGGGTTTGGGTCTGAGGAGGCCATGGTGGCGGAATCAGGCGATTCGGCTCTGAATTTCATCTAGGATTTTCAAATAAGATGGGGTTGATTGACCATAATAAGAAGAGAGGGATTTCTCACCGGGAACACGATGACGAGTGCGCAGGCAGCGGCCTAGGTCCCGACGAGGAGGATCGGACCATGATGAGGAGGGGCGCGGCTTTAAAGGCCGTCAGCCTTGATGAAGAAACCCTAAGAGAAGGTGGCGGCCAAGAGCGGAAGAGAAGGGAACAAAGGAAGAAGGAGAGGGAAGTGAAGAAGCCCGTCAGCCTTCATGTTTTTCTTTTTGATAGAATTTTTACTGCCGAAAAAACTGTCAAAAAGTATACAGATAGACCATTTTCCGTCGTAAATATTCGTTGTAATAAATATCAATACCGACGGATAGAGATCCGCCGAAAAAAATCCCCCGCTAATGTCATTTCTTTTACGACAGATTAAGTTCCGTCGCCAATGATAAATATTATCAACAGATTCTTTTCTGTAAAAAAAAATCCCCCGTTAAAAGTCAAATTTGTTGTAGTGGATATCGAATTTGTAGGAAAAATAGTTAGCAAAAAGACATGGGAGAACTTTAGAGAGTTAATTTGAGTTCTGAGTTTAGAACTTGTTGTTCTTCAAGATATAAGCTGTTAGCTTAATCTGTAAAACTTCTGTGTGGATTTAGAGTTCTGTTCTTGTGAATTAAAAAACTAGAGCTTGTGGAATCAAGCTCCCTATCAGTACTAAAGTTATTCTTTCTCTAACAAATCTCTATCTTTCTCTGTTTTGATGTCATTCTCTGCTTGCACATGAGAATAACGTGCTGCAGCCAACCTATTATTTGGCCTGCATTATGTAGAGCTTAAGAGCTGCGTCAATATTTTCTCCGCCTAGACCTGTATAGGTTCTTGATGTTATCCCAACCTCAACGCTCATTCGACCAATCATCAAAGATTCAAAAGTTATCTGCAAGTGTGGATGGCTCTTCGCAGCATGGTCCATTGGTAATTCGTCTTCTCACCATGGGTTATGTAAGCAACTACATTCGCCAGACCACCTAATCAACCAAGGCAGACTTCATTAGGTTTTGGTAAGCCGTAACAGCAGATGCTCCTACGGGCAACTAACAAAGTAACATGGGGTAATTTCTAGCTATGAAAAGTGAGGAGGGGAAAAAAAGCCTAATGTGAGGTGATCATGAACATCGGGTCTAAGAAATTCAAGCAGAAGTTTTTTTTCCTTGTTTCGCTACACAGCAGTACGTTCAATACATTGACAATGCATATATAAAGAAAAAAAGAGGGGAAACTTTGTGATCAGGTGGAGGGAGACTGTGAAACATAGCAATAAGATATAGAATCGAAAAAAATATTAGCATTTTGGTAGTATAGTGTCGTAATTCTACATTATCATACAATTTTTACATGATTATAATACCATCATAGGATATAAAATTACCAATTAGGTAGCTACTGCTTCGCTAATTGTCCCTTTGCACTATACCTGATCCCGAAATCTCTCATGAAAATGAAATATTATTGGTGTTATAGGACTGCCTTCAGAGGATATCACATTCTTCCTCCATCCGGAATTATTTTAGTTCATTTTGAAAAATCTTATGGTAATAATAATTCCGGACGGAGGGAGTATCACTTAAGCAAAAGTCTTGGCCAGAACCCGACCACAATTAAGTCCCAAATTGACCACTAACCTAGTCAATTCAGTGTCCCTTATATTAAGCAAATTAGCCACATTAGCAAGAACTTGCGCAGACGACGCGACGTTCGGCGACAGTCTCTTTCCGAAATCCTACGTCTTCCAGTCTCTCTTTCGAAAATAAATAGCCCAACAAGAATTTCGTTTGTTTTTTAGGTGATGTGTACTCCGGCCCATTTTATTGCCAAAAAATATTTCGGCCCACTTCTGTTGAATGGGCTTCGGGGAGGTTCTTTTGTCTGTCTGTGGGGCTGTATCTGAATCAGATTTAAGGTTTTTTTATTGTGCAAGCACCAAATTTAGTTTGTAAACTTTAATTATCGACTCATTTGGCGTTGGACATGGCAGCTTAACTTCCCAGCTAGATTAAGGTAGATCAACTTTTTTAAGAATAAAGTAGCTTAATTTGGAAGCAGCTCAGATGAGATATTTCTCACAGAAGTAGCTGATGGATTAGTAGGGCTGCACCAAAAACCCGGACCCGACCCAACCCGGATGGAACCGACCCGATATTGACCTGGGTCGGGTCGGGTCCTATCTTGGGTAGGGTAGGTTCCCCGGGTTCTATCTCGGGTCGGGTTGGGTTTTGCTTTAAAATACCAAAGAACCGACCCTACCCGAGATATACCATTTAAATTATTTATTTTATAATATATATTCCCTCCGTTCTAAAATATTGTGTACATTTGAGAAAATTCTTATTTTTATTGAACCATGAAGCCCACAAAGAAATCACATGACTTATTCTCCCTCATATCCCGTTCAACTTATACGCTCGTTCACGAACTAAATTCAAGTCAATCCTTCCAAGTCTCCAATTTTGAAAAGAGAAAGTCACATAATTTTATAAAATATACACAATATTTTAGAAAATAAATATTTTCAAATGTACATAGTATTTTGGAACGGAGGGAGTATAATTTATTATTATTATTATTATTATTATTATTATTATTATTATTATATAAATTATTTTATTAAATATTTTTATAATTATATTAATTATTTTATTAAAATCTTGGGTTTTATCTCGGGTTCTCGGGTGTTGCGGGTTTTATCTCAGGTAGGGTCTGGCTTAGGATTCTCGGGTCCTATCTCGGGTAGGGTCGGGTTTTGCTATACCCGACCCTACCCCACCCAAGATGAAGCCCTATATGTTAGGGGCCGTTTGTTTCATGAAAAATCAACTTCATCCAGCTGGAATGGATTTTGGGGATGCTGAAATTAGTGGATTATCCTGAAAATCCATAACCAGCTATATTTTTCTAGTTGGATGATGCTCATTTTTAACGCCCCAAACGGCCCCTTAGTGGAAAATTAATATGCATTTTTGGTTCATGTGCAAGGGTCCCGCCAGCAACCTAAGCACTAACACGTACCGTCGGACTGAAATCAGAGGCTCTCGGAGCCCAAGCGCACACGGTACGTGCATGAGCTGTGGCACATTCCAACGGGACTTAAAATTGTGAATGGACAAGTTCGATACGCTTATCGTTTTATGAATGGGCAAGTTAAAAATATTATCGTTGAGACATGCAACTTATGAAATTCAGGGGTTGCCTTTCTCTTTGTACAAAAAATGAAATTGTGAGAATTCATTAAAAAAAAAAAGAAGAAGAATGAAACAGAAAACCAATCTAGTGGAACCATGGATGTCTGCATTCGCGAGGGAGACCGTGAGGGAACCGCTTCAAATCGGTGCAGTAGTTGTAAACCATGAAATGCCTCTGCACCCATCTCAGTGCCCTATTGCTTGTGGAGTCAATCTCTCCATTTAACCAAGCATTGGACAAAGAAGCAGTAGATGAGGTGTGTGCACATGAGGACCTTCCTGATGCCCACACGCAAGCTCGAGCCTCGAAATGTCTGAAGGTGGCAATAAAAGGTGCATTCGCCCAATCTGTTTTGATCAACCCACCTCTGGTTGCCCAATCATCTGCGTTCCACAGGGTTGAGTACAATCTCATGGGCTGCTTTTCAGGGAAAGGGACCCCCATGGACACCATGTTCTTGAAGATCCTTATCGCAGTCCCGTCTACTGAGAATCTGAATTTATGAACCAAAATAAACATTAGGAAATCCTTAATTAAACTAATGATATAGCTATATACCAAATGACTGTACTTACTACTTACACAATGTGTCTTGGAGTCCACAGGATTGAGTATGTGTGGAAGTTCTTGGTGGGATCGAACCACAGATAGAATTGCTGCTCTCTGTTGCCTTGTCCTTGGGTGAATACGTTAGTATGAAGTATATAAGGGTCTCCAGTAAGGTTGCCAAGGAATTCAAAATCGATTTCGTCCCAAGCTGGGCCTTGTGATTTAAGCTGTAAGATAGGAGTAATAACAACGAGAATGAGCCAACTATATACATGTCAATGCTACATAATGCATGCATTAGAGAGATGAACTCACGTAAAATGTAGTGACAGTCCCAGCAGAGTTGCCAGGAACGAGCTTGATTTGCATGTCAATCTTTCCAAAGAGATACTCATTATTAGATTGGAACCCTGACCCAGAGGCTTTATCAAGGGAGAGTGTAAGCAATTTCCCGTTATGCAGTATCTTAGCACGGTCACCACCCCATGTGATATCGAAATCCCTATAGAAGTTAGTGGCAGCGACAGGTGCAATTAGAAAGCTTCCGAATGAGACCAAAACCACCAGCAAAATGATGCAGCCATGGCAAAGAGAGGAAGGAGAAGACATTTTGGATGTGTGTAAGAAGACTGGGTATGAGGGGATGAAGGACTGCAGATGTCTTTTATAGGGATGGGGTGAGGATGACTGAAGAGAATATTGAACAACAAATTAAAGGGAGCTGTTCGTGAGGGAGAAGCTTTAGATGAGTATGTTGGATTTTGGATTTTGGATTTTGGATGTGAATGCATAACGCGTGATGTGTATTGGCAACCAACGGTAATGTGCTCTTTCTGATTGTCCACAGCTGTCTCCCTAATTTGAAGAGCTGTCTATGAGCAAGATATAAAACTTTCGAACTCACGTCCTCGTCAAGGAAGAAGATCGAGGTAAGCTATGACTTATGAGCTCTTCCTTTATGTAAGTTCTAAGCCTTTCCATTAAACTTACCACGTAGGAAGAACGGATACAAATACGGCAACAGGATAGTATATGACACGGATATAGAGATACGGCATTTTCCAAAAAAAAAAAAAGGATACGATACACGGTTAATAAAAATAATTATTTATATAATTTTTAAATATATTTTTTGGTATTATAGCACCTTGTAATTGTTACAGCTACAAACTTGAATCTAACAATAAAGATCCACTGTTATATATTTGACTATACCATCTCCTCACCATCATCATCTTCAGTATCAAACCATAGGGTTCAACGGTCAAAATCGTGTTACTCGCAACTACTGTAAAAAAAGACTTTGGATTTTACTAAGCATGTGGTGCTACCTAGAAAAACTCGGGCATGGAAAGTACAAAACACAATCAAGTCTGAAAAAACAAACCCTTCTAAAAAAATAAGAAAAAACAAACGAGAGGGCTCCGACGAGCAGCAAAAGTACTCATAGCTCTACACCTACGTGGTTCCATGGCACGTCTATGCCATAAACTGGTCGGTCCGTCGCGTCAAGAAGTACTGCCTCGCCATTGCCTCGCTGCTCGAGCAGTACCCCAACCAGGTGGAGATCGTCCAGTTCGATAATTCCACTGGCGAGATCCGCGCCAACCCCGCCCTCTCCTTCGAGCACCCTTATCAGCTCACCAATGCCATCTTCCTCTCCGACCTCCTAGCCACCTCCATTGATTTCCTCCACATTTGGCAGATTTTCGAGTCCAAGCCAGCCCTCAAGTCCCTCCTCAACGGCAGAGTTTTGCGGGCCGCTGACGAGACTGAGCCGTATCGGAAACGTGTTCAATTTTTTTTAAAATTCCGGATACGGCTGGGACACGAAGACAACCGTATTGTTGCCGTATCTGTGTCCGATATATATCGGATATGGATGCTTCCTAGCTTACCACAGTACTGGATAAGCTACTACAATTCAACAAAGACAAGGTACGTAAATACTGGCCTTCGAGTTTACAACTAAATGTTTCAGACCATCAACAGCGATAAATACATAGCAGTAGCATTTATATTGGTTCACGGACTAGGCGTGAACATTTATATACTGGGTATCCACGTAGTATCACACTGGAATTACAAATTGAGTAAGATATAATGTAAACTAGTTTGTCTTCCGTGGTCATAGTAAGTTGTAGCACATCTGGCATGTCGTCGATTGGGGGTACTAATACGTTTATTTTGGGTATTAAATATACGGCTACACGTGTGGAGTATTGCTCTAGTGCACTTGATATGTTTACTTTGATCTTGTGAATCGTGAGGGTTCATTGAAGTAAAATGGAAGACAGGAAGACCGAGCAAAGAAAAAAAAAGAACAAAGGAGAGCTGTTAAAATTCTTAAACCAATTTGTTGCTTCCTGAAGATTGATTTGTCCCCTCTACTCTAAACGTTATGTCTTAATTAATCCGGTTTAGCCGCTTCTGCCCTTGTGTTTGGGTACCATGTAGTTTTATGTGTTAGCTTTTAGGAAGCCAAAGCATGGACTATATAGATTTGCACAGGGCGTGTGCACATAACATATTGCTAGAAGAAACCGTAGTCTAAAGCCTCCTTAGGGTAACTTTAAATGAGCAAATTTAACAATACAGTAAGATTAATAAGCCTCTGTGGAAATGTTAACCTTAAAATTCAAAGCATTCTGCCCCCCATGTCCTAAATCTACGTGGATACTTTTGCTTTCCCCTTGACAAAGAGACAGAGGTGGAGAGAGGGAGATAGTAGCGTGATTTAATAAATTCATGATGTAATTAAATACTCCATCCAGTGAAGCCTGTCTGTATTTTAAAGTGAGTTAAACTTATTGGACTCTAAGGTCTCGTGCAAAGAAACAGAGTCCCTCCCCCACCATCCTCTTCCGTGTTTTTGGTCTTGAGGGAGCAAAGTCAGCCATCTAATGATGGACTCGCATTTTTCAAATGTAGACATGCGTTATTGGACAAATGGAGTACTTCAAGAGTGTCCTTGAGAACCGACGGGTATTAGAGTAACGTATCCTGCCCCTCAGCCCTCGAATAAATCGAAATATAATCCTATGTGAGTCGACAACAAAGTGGGGGTTGAACTCGGTACCTCCGCAATCTCACCAACACCGCCTTGGTTCTATACTTGCATCTTTGATCCTTAAACACTATGGTACTATTAGATACTCCTTTCGTCCCATATTTAAGTTCCTATAGTACTCCTGTTTGGTTTTTCACACTAAAACGACCAAATAGGACACCTCATATGGAACTGAGGGAGTATACGAGTTCCACTGATAATTTTGTCCTATAGGTTCCCCACATGTGGAACAATAATGTTATGATGCAACTCTTACGTAAGTGTTAATTAAATATGGAAACAATTCTATTTCTGTAAAATGTATTTATTAAAGAACTAGCAAAATTATCAATTTGATCAATAATAAGAATTGATTTAATAACTCGCCCTGCACAAAAATTTTAAATACCCATAGGTTTAAAACTTTGAGAATTGAGACTATCAAATTAATTAGGTGCCAGCTGCCAGCAATGAAGGGCAGTCATGCAACAACATAATATCACTATATAAAACTCTGAGGATAATATCATAAACTTTGAGGATGTTCTATATTGATCTATTTAGATGTCCGTGTTGCTAGTCACAAACTAATTGAAGGGCACATTGTTTCGTTCAGCTGCCAGCTATACATGCATGTCATTACATATTGATGTTCTTAAGAAAGCACGCAATTTGTTTTCATTTCATGCACGTGCACGGGCGTCCTTTATGAGATGATGACTAGAGAAATGAGTATAATAGGATACGTGTTTCATTAATGTGTTACCAAAATTCAAATTAACAAATAAATCAAATACTTCGTTCATGTGGCTATACATTGGAGCAAAGTCCATGACAAATTAAGGAAACCATATGTTCACTTCATCTTTTCTACCGTCCACGGAGCCTGCATTCTGTAGGAAGGCCTTGAGGAAAGCGCTTCAAATCAGAGCAGTAATCATAAATCATGTAATTCTTTCGTACCCATCTCAACCTCCTCTGCCCTGCGATATCCGGCTCCAGCTGGGTCAGCCATGCATCAGTCGAAGAGGAAGCAGTGGACTTAGAAATGGCGCAAGAAGACCTCCCCTTGGACCAAACACAACCCTGGGCGTTGAAGTTCCTATAGGAGGCCATGAATGGAGCATTAGCCCAATCAGTCTTAACTCTCCCACCCATTGTTGCCCAGTCGTCCGCATTCCACAGGCTGGAGTAGATCTTCATTGCCTGATTCTTGGGGAAGGGAACACCTGCTGACTCCATGTTCTTGAAGACCCGAATTGGTGTCCCGTCCACTGAGAACCTGAAAGAAAATTCCATTTATCATCAATTTTCGTGGACACAATGTATAGTGTAACCTGCGGGATGTGTGACACTAGCACTTACATTATGTGCTTGGGGTTCCACAATATGGAATAGGTGTGGAAGTCTTTGGTAGGATCAAACCACAGATGAAACTGCTGCTCCCTGTTGCCCTTTCCTTGCGTGAACACATTGGTGTGGATCGTGTAAGGCTGCCCACTGAGATTACCGAGGAACTCAAAGTCTATCTCGTCCCATGTTGGCCCTTGAGATGAAAGCTGCTCAATAGATAAATCAATGATAGCACATGTAAGTCTTCATTGCTAGACTAGTTGGATGAAGTGGGAGGCCTAATTAAGTGGAGAATGAAGAGAACAACTTACATAATAAGCAGTGACGGTGCCTGCAGAGTTGCCAGGGACCAACTTAATCTGCATGTCAATTTTTCCAAAGAGGTACTCATTCTTGGATTGGAAGCCGGACCCGGAGGCCTTGTCGAGGGACACAGTGAGCAGATTACCACTATTCAGTATCTTAGCCCGGCCCTCGCCCCACGTTATGTCGAAGTTTTGGTTGAAGTTGCCAGCACGAGCAGCCAGTACTGAGCTCGCCATTAGCAAGCCCAAGAGCATCGGAACAAAAGGAGATGGAGTTGGAAACATTTTGGCAAAGTCGGAAAGAGATGAGGGAAGTGATTGGAAGAAGAATGTGGTGATGTTGTTCTTGTTTTGGTGATGAGGAAGAGGCGTATATATAGTGAGAGAGTTGGGGTTAGAGGAAGCATCGATGAAGGGGTGTGTGTGGGGATAAGGAGTAGAGGAGCTGGCAAAGGGCATAGAGGGGGCTGGAAGCTGTGTTCCGCGTCAGGTGGTTCTGGGGAAGGCGCCGGGAGACGCGGCTACGGGTGCTGCCGCTGCTTAATGGCCACTGTATGGTGAGCCAGCTGTGGACGTCGGATCCGGGCCTGTCTGGTCAAATGTAGGCAAGAGGCAACACTCTGGCCTAGGATCCACCCTGTGTCTCTCAACACTCTGTCTGGTCAAATGTATGTCTTTCGTCGAAAGTTCCTTTTCAAGTTCAAGCCTAGGATCCACCCCAGATGGCTCCCAGACACTCAAAACTTGATTTCATATTACAGGTAATGTGTTTGATATTCACTTGGTATGAGAGGAAAAAGGGCACAGATTTAGTGCTAAACATTTTATAGTTAAGTAATAAAATGTACTCGTCCTTTGTTACTAATTTTTTAACTTTCCTAGCAACGTATTGCCACTCTCAGGGAAGCACCTACCCAGTCCAACATAAGTACTCCCTCCGTCACACAAAAATAGTGTGACTTGTTTTCAAAATGAAATAACTGAACTACATTCTGGAAAACCGAAGCAAACAATTAAAATGAGAGGGAGTAGAATTTAATTGGGAAACATCAGATTACGGGACAAGAATCCACATCCCTGACAAATTGCTACACTGTTAACAACTCCTTTGTTGCGGGATGAATAGTTCGCCACCCCACGGTTTAGCCACCCGCCCACTCCACACCCCCCTATACACATATGGTAAATGCACGGACAATAGAGATAGGGCTGGGAATCGGGTCGGGTCGGGTAAAATAGGGTCGGGTCGCCCTTTACCCTACCTAAATAGGGTCGAGTAATTACCCGACCCTATTCATGAGTAGGGTCAAGAATGGCCGACCCTAACCCTACTTTGGTCGGGTCGGGTCGGGTAATGACCCGACCCTACTTTTAAAAAATAAAATAAAAATAAGTAATTTTATTTACTAATCTATTATTTAAAAAGTCAAAGTTGACCTTTATTTGACAAAATTTTAATATAGATATGGTTAATATAAAATTTTTGGTGATTTAAAAATAAAATTATATTTAAAAATTAGATTATTCAATATTAAACGTATATTATAATATTTTATAATATGTACATCGGGTAAAATAGGGTTGTGCGGGTAATTCGGGTAATTACCCTACCCGACCCTATTTTGAATAGGGTAAAATTTTCAAACCCGCACCGGGTCGGGTCGGGTCGGGTAGGATTTTTTCAGCCCTAAATAGAGATCCACCGACCGTGTAAAGGGATGGGCGGGCTATCTATATACAGACGGTATCCACTGTCTGATTTACCCAGAGTCGGAAAAAGCACGGACAGTAGAGATCCACCGACCGTGCAAAGAGAGGAGCTGGCTAAACCATGGGGGTGGCGAACTACTCATCCTTCGTTGGGCTATGATATTAACACACTAATAACACCACACATGCCATGACAAATTGCAATTATGGGGAATGCTATATATCCAGAGACAGACTGGAAAATGGCTCAAGTTGGGGTGGGGGGGGGGCCACACGGGAGGGAACTCAGGGGGAGCTGGAAGGGGCCTTGGATCCCCTGGACCAAGGAATTTTAGTGGTACTTTTACGAGGGACCATGTGGCCACATTCTTTTCCTTTCCCCTACTATTCAGGTACTCGTCTCTTACGAGAATTTCATTGTCCCCTTGCTACATCGGACCATTTTTTTTTTTCTGTAACTAAGGGTGTTCGAGTCTGTATAGCCCCAGTAAGAGGGCAGGACAGCCAACCACTTAGAGCATCCGCTAATCGCTCTTGCTAACGCCCACTGACCATACTTCCTGATAAATAAAAAAATAATCCCAACGCCCAAGCGTGGCAAATTGAAGGGGGTTTGAACCCTGTAACCTCTGCTCCAGAAGCATGTCACTGCCATCCCAATTCCCACGCACGCCCATTGTTTCAAATTGGACTTAATAGGTAGCCCGGAATTGGTAAAGATTACTAACTTAAGTTTTTCTACTTTGTTCTCGTCAGCTAAAATTAAGAGTAAAATGATCTTACACGTTGATCAAGAATGGCTTGCCTTCTAGCTAAGTGTTGGAAACTTCTGAAGGTTTTCGGAATGGAACTGTCGCTTTTATTATCCTAGAGCACTCCTTTGTTTCTGTTAAGGATCATGGTAGTACTCAATTAAGCCCGCTACGCACCTATACACAGACAATATATGTCTACCATTCAACATTGTAAAAAAAAAAAGAACTGAAGCGTTTTAGGGGAGATATCTTGTTCCAAAAGTCCAGCCCATAGACGCTGGAAAATAAACCCACCACCACCAAAAGTAAATTTCTCCCAGAACGAGTCTACTTGTACTGCTAATTCGAAAGATTAGACAATCCTCCCGAAAACATCTGAAATATACTAAACTACCAAAAGATAATAGTATCAAATGCAATCCTGCGACAAGTCAAAACAACTTAATCGACCTCCTCCATCTTGCTGCCCTCGGCATCAACATCTTCAAGAGGTGGCATATCAGCGTCCACATCAGCACCAGCTTCCTCGTCAATGCTCAGGCCGAGCTTCAGCATCCTGTGAATCCTGTTGCCAAATGTGTTAGGGTCATCGAGGCTGAATCCAGATGTCAGGAGAGCAGTCTCAAAGAGGAGAAGGACCAAGTCCTTCACAGACTTGTCATTCTTGTCAGCTTCAGCCCTCTTCCTGAGCTCGTCCATGATGGCATTCTCTGGATTAATCTCCATGGTCTTCTTTGAAGACATGTAGCTCCCCATGCTCGAGTCCCTCAGCGCCTGGGCCTTCATGATCCTCTCCATGTTGGCAGTCCAACCATACTCTCCCGTGACCAAACAGCATGGAGAGTCGACAACGCGATCTGAAACCACAACCTTCTCAACCTTGTCACCCAACACATCCTTGATAACCTTGCAGAGCTCCTCAAACTTTTGCTTCAAGGCTTCCTTCTTGGTCTTCTCGTCCTCACTCTCATCAAGCTTGAGGCCCTCTTTAGTTGCGGACAACAACTTCTTCCCCTCAAACTCTTTGAGCTGCCCCACAGCATACTCATCAATGGCATCAACCATGTACAGGACCTCATAACCTTTCTTCTTCAGCTTCTCCAAGAAGGGAGAATTCTCAACAGCTTTCTTGCTCTCACCAGTGATGTAGAAGATGTCGCTCTGGCCCTCCTTCATTCTGGTAACGTAGTCCTTCAGGCTGGTCATCTCATCTCCACTCTTGGTGGAGTGATACCTCAGGAGCTCGGCCAACTTGGTCCTGTTCTGGGAGTCCTCATGGATTCCCAGCTTAAGATTCTTAGAGAATGATTCATAGAACTTGTCATAGTCCTCTTTGTTCTCAGCAATCTCAAAGAAAAGTTCAACACACTTCTTAACCAGATTCTTCCTGATGACCTTTAAGATCTTGTTCTGCTGCAGCGTCTCACGAGAAATGTTGAGGGGAAGATCCTCAGAGTCAACAATACCCTTGATGAAACTTAGGTATTCGGGAATCAATTCCTCACAGTTATCCATTATAAAGACACGCCTAACATAAAGCTTGATGTTGTTGAGCTTCTTACGGGTGTCAAACAGATCAAAAGGAGCCCTCTTGGGAACAAAGAGGACGGCCTTGAACTCCAGCTGACCCTCTACAGAGAAATGTTTGACCGCAAGGTGCTCCTCCCAATCATTTGTAAGGCTCTTGTAGAAAGCTGAATATTCTTCCTTCGTTATCTCCTCAGGCTTTCTCATCCAGATAGGTTTCTGCTTGTTGCAGACAGCCCATTCATGTGATACCTCCTTAATCTTCTTCTTTTTCTTCTCTTCTTTCTCTTCATCCACATCCTCAACCTTTCCTTCATCATCCTTCTTTTCGTCCTCATCCTCATCATCTGAGATCTCCTTCTCAGTAGTTTTCTCCGTCCACAAAGAAATGGGGTAGCTGATGAACTCAGAGTGTTTCTTAATGAGATCCTTGACACGGCGCTCCTCAAGGTACTCCGCCTGTATGATGTGAGACGTGAAGCACAATTAGCAACTATAGATAAAAGAAATCAGTAACGAATGCAATTATGGTAAGACTAGAAAACCTCTTTAAAAAACAAACACATTGAATGATTCTGCACTGAAATAGAAGTAGACAAGATTTTAGTAGGTGTAACTCAATTTACCCTAATAATAACGAATCAGCTTACTTGAATTTAGACAACAAAAATGAATAAACTTAGAAATGTTCCAATTATTGAATCCGAAGAGCTACATATTGATTAACAGTTAACGACTAGTCAATCAACTATTAAAAAATTGCAACGCAATATGAGCCACTCCTTCACCAGATGGTATTCTAGAACACAATTTTGGTTCCTCTTCTACCCAAAGATGCATGCATCCACCATAGAAAAACAAATACAGGAATTTCCTCTTACTCCAAATGCAGATAATTGCAGAATCTGAGGCGTGTAAACAAATTAGATATATAGTAAACTCCGGTAATGCAAACATATCAAATTCGACAATAAAAAACAAACGGCCTTCTTATGAACCAAATTTTGCCACACATTATATCAAGTTCAATTAAGCATACCTATCCACACATCTCTCACTCAAGTCTAAACTCCCTCTCAAACACCAATGAGAAAAATAACATCTTTGGCTACTTTAAAGGTAGTACTAAAAAAGCTAGTGATAGAACCAAAACTAATTTCCGAAGTGAATTGCTAGCATGCCTGCTTTGAGATGGAAAATATTCAAGTCATGATGCCACAGAAGTGATCCGCACTAGTTTCATAATTGAACTACTAACATCACGGTTTAGATATGACAACATTCAGATCGCATGATTCCGTCAGATTGTGGTACCTACCACAAAAAAACAGTGACAAAAGATTCGATCCATAAGTTAACCGCTAACACCCATCCTTGGAGTCGAAGCAATCAAATCACATGATTCCTCAGGATGTTTGGCATACCTACCACCAAAAAATTAATCACGAAACGATCTTAGGTGACAGGCCCTATTTGGAGATTAAAAACATTCAATCACATGAGCTGGCACCCTAGCATGGCCACATGGATGCACATGGCCGTCTGTCATGCCAAAAACTCGTCAAATAGCAGCTTACACCAATTGGACTCATTATGAGTAGGCATGAAGACAAAATCAACCTTCACTAACTCAGTATTATACAACCAAAAGCAACCAGAAAACATAAATCAACCTCAGTAAATAATGCCAAAAGAACTAGCAAAAGTAGTATGGATTTCCAGCTCATTCTCAAATGAACAAATAGAGAACTGTATTACCACAATGCATATTATTAACAATAAGACACAATTAAAAGGCATTTACAGCAAAAATCACCAATTACCTGATCCTCCTTAAGGTAGAGAGTGATCTTAGTACCCCTTCCAAGGTTCTCCCCAGACGTATCCCTGGTTACAGTGAAGGAACCACCAGCCTGCGACTCCCAAACGTACTGTTCGTCGTCATTGTGCTTGGAGGTCACAATCACCTTCTCCGCGACAAGGTAGGCAGAGTAGAACCCCACACCGAACTGCCCAATCATGCTGACATCAGCACCGGCAGCAAGGGCCTCCATGAATTCCTTAGTGCCGGAGCGCGCAATAGTTCCCAAATTGTTGACCAAATCTGTTAAAACACATATAAATGAGAGTAATTAGAATAACCATATCAATTCATGTAAGCATATAAGAGTATTGTGAGGAAATTAAAGTAACCTGATTTGGTCATGCCAATTCCACTGTCGATGATGGAGAGAGAGTTGTTGGCCTTGTCAGGAACAATGCGGATGAAGAGCTCGGGCTGCGCATCGAGCTTGCTCTTGTCGGTCAAGCTCTCGAACCGGATCTTGTCCAGCGCCTGGTACAACCATCCAAACACAATTTATTCGCGAAAAATCAACACTACATAGCACCAGACAACCCAACACTGCAATTGCGCGACTTCACTTTCACGATCAAAACACAAATAATCAAAAAGACCTACAAGACGAGATCAACTCACGTCGGAGGAGTTGCTGATGAGCTCACGAAGGAAGATCTCCTTGTTGCTGTAGAAGGTGTTGATGATCAGACTGAGGAGCTGGTTGATCTCCGCCTGGAAGGCAAACGTCTCCGTCTCCGCCATCTTCTTCTTCGAGGACCCGCTGAGATCAGAGAAAACAAACCAAGGGGGATGAAGAAAGGAAGGAAGGCGCTTTTGCAAGCTGCTTCTGTCGAGAAGAGGGCGATGGAGGAGCGGAGGAGGCGAGGGTTTTATATAAAGAATGTAACTAGGGTTTCTAGAGACTTCTATAGACTTTTCTGATTCCAGACTTTCGGGCATCCCGCTGCGGAAAACGGTTTCCCTGGTCCAGCTGGGAAATTTTCCGTCCTTTCACTAACAGAACGCCCTATTATAGGTGGGGAATTCTTTTTCTGGTAGTGTAGCTAGGGAAAATTGATTTCCTTGAAATTCATGGCGTACAATTGGAGTGGACGTTCGACCTCGACGGCTGTTTTAAGTAAAAGTCCATTCCCGCCCAACTCCAAGGGCTGCGTATGTGACGGTATTTCGAACCCCTTCCCTCTAGGGTCCACGGATGACTAGTTCATCACTCTCAGTCTATCACGCTATCACCCCACGGACTAGCCACCACCCCTCGTTGGACATCCACCGTCCGTGTATAGAGAGATTATCCTGTAGACACATACAACAGTAAAATGACAGGATGCTCAGATCTTGACACTCCCCTAAAATGTATCCAACATCCAATGGGCCTATATACCAATTATCCTATTTGGATAATTTATCGTGAGGGGTGTGGGCTCGGCTATACCCACCGCCGCTCTATTTCTTTTTGTGTTTGTGGGCCCGTTTGGTAGTATTAAAAGAAGCTAGATTTGAGAAAATTTCTACCATGAATTCACTTCTTCTTATGATATTTGCTGTAATTTCTAAAAATAGACCGAAGTATTTATAAAACGTGATTTCACGAGATGTTATTTTTTGTCATTAAATACTTTTATCTTTTTGTAAATATTATAAATCTTATCACCGAACCCTAAATTCCTTTTTGGAACTAGATTCTTCCCAACCAAACACATTAAAATAAAAACTTACCTTCATCTTTTAAAACTATATTTCCGACTCCTAAAAACCTTATCAAAGGGTCCCATAGGCTGTAAAAAATGGGTCCCGTTCTTCTCTCCCAGTCCGCAAGGGTGGCCCAAAATGTGGGTCCCATGCATCATTAAATAGGTGAAGGCAGGTTTGCCACACCTGGCGCAAGAAGTAACAGAACAGGATGAGCTTTCCGTAAATGGCCGACCAAATCAACGGCCAACGATGAGCCCATAACCTCCCTGTTACTACATCCTACCGTCCATCGAGGCGTCGACCAATCAACACAGCAATTCGTTTAGTACTAGTACTAATTTTAATCAAGGCGGAGACATTTCTAATTCAAAAATGCGACTACTGAATACTCCTTCCGTCCAAAAATGACCTGTCTGCATTGGAAAAACAAAATTTTGGATTACTAATGCAGACAGGTGCTTTTGGACGGAGCCGTAAATGTAAAACGAAGTTTAGGTGAGAAGATCAAAGCCGAAGCATCGAGGGAAAGAATCGAGCGGGAGCCGAGAGAGCGCATTTGTAGGAGGAATTGATTCCGGGAGCGGGAAAAGAGGCCTTTGCGCCAGCGATCGAGATGCCGGACTCGAACACGCCTCCACCCGAGTCGCCGGCCAACCCCGGCAAGGAGGCGCGGGCGGCCGGCGTCGGAATCCTCCTCCAGATATCGATGCTGGTGCTCGCCTTCGTCGTCGGCCATGTCTTCCGCCGGAAGAAATTCTACTATCTCCCTGAAGCTAGTGTTTCTCTTCTCATAGGTCTGCTTTCCTTCCGATTCTATCTCTCCGCGCTTCTTCTCTCTGCAATTTTAATTTGTTTTCTTTTTTGCTTTGGTGTTTGATTGAGTTTTAGAGTTGACTGCTGGTTTGGGTTTAGGGCAGATTTTTCGTTCGGGATTAATAACGTCAAAACGTTGTTGGGAAGTGTGGAGTTCGAACAAGCTTATGAATTCATGTATTTTGTTCCCTTTTCTAGTTAAAAATTTTAAGTCAATTCATTTATGTTAAAACTTAAGCAAGTTACTCCGCTTATTGTAGGATTTCTTATTGTTTCTTACATATTTTTCTGGAACCTGGTGATCCGTCAAAGGCTATTTCAAAATAGCTTGAAGATGAACTTTCTGATTATGTCCTGATATTCCTTACACGATGTGATTATTTTGATCGTTTTTATAGATCAACTAATTTTTTGATACACCAACGTGACGAATAGGACTCTAAAGTGGACACTGAAGTGTTATGTAGAAGCTTGAACATATGAGTTGAAATGCACTAACTTTTTATAATTTTTTTGTTGTGCTGCTTTTAATAGTAGGGTCTAGCCCTGATATTATGGTTCTAAAAGCTTGTTGTGCTTCATCTTTTAGTAATCCTTAAATTGCTGGCATATGCATACTGTCACTGGTGCTATATATGAGTTTCCTATTGCACATTACTTTTAAAGATTGCAGATTTGCAACTTTTAAATTTTTTCCCTAAAAAGTTTATGCTGTGGTCTAGAATGTGCTGGATGGTGACCTTCCAATATCAAAATGACCTACTATAGTGTCCCTACTGACCCTTCTGTTACGTATTACATTCTGATTGCAACTTAGTATCTTAGAAGCTTGGGCATTTTTATACCCCTATTTTTATCTTCCTACCGGAAATTCCACCTCACTTCACCAAAAAAAACATACTTCCTCCAGTCACGATTAATAGACACAGTATTTTTCAAATGAACTAATTTTTCAGTGTATTTGAAAAAAACACGGTATCTATTAAAAGTGACCGGAAGGTGTATTTTGTTTTTCTTTCCCCTGCTCTGTCTATCTCACTTCACACTTCCTCTCCCCCCCCCCCCCCCCACCACGCCCGCTGCCGCCGCCGCCTTCTCCATCGTTTTACTTTTTCACTTCTGAAACGGTGGTAACCTGCTGTTAAATTTTCCAGAAGCAAAAAAACAAGGTGGAGAAAAAGGAGGAGGAGGAGCAGAAGAAGGAGAGAGGGAGGAGGAGTAGGTGGTGACTGCAGAGACTGTAGTGGTGGAAGTGGAGACAGAGATGGATGTGGAGACTGGGGATGCTGTGGAGAAGGAGGGGTTGGGAAGAAAAAAATTGCGGGATGGAATGATAAAAGGGGGTGTAATTATGTATACACATCCATCTTAGAAAGCCTAATCATATGAAATATTCTGATCAATTCGCTTTTGTGGAAGAGATGTGCAAGTTTTACTATTTTGAAGGCCTCATCTGTAATTAGCCTTCCATTTTCTTTGCATTTCATTGATATGCATTTTTTATGCCGTTTTATTGATCTCTTCTAACTATTACTCCCTCCGTTCTAAAATATTATGTACATTTGGAAATATTCACTGTTCCAAAATACTGTGTACATTTTGCCAAATCAGGTGGCTTCCTCTTTCCAAAATTGGAGGAGATTTGGAAGGATTGAGTTGAACTTGGTTCGTGAACGAGCATACGAGTTGGACGGGATATCAGGGAGAAGAAGTCATGCGACTTCCTTGTGGGCTTCATGGTCCAATAAAAATGAGAATTTTCTTAAATGTACACAGTATTTTGGAACGGAGGGAGTATTAGATATGAGTTGCAGTAGTTTGCCATTGTAAAGCTTTATATACTTGATGCATTCCCTGGATGATTTTCCAAGGATTCTTAATTCTGCTTAGCATTACAACATTCTAGAAAATGGTGATGAAATTGATTATTGTGAATTTACAATTGCAGGCATTATCGTTGGTGCTTTTGCTAACATATCGGATTCTGAATCTAGTACAAGGTCCTTTCAGACGTTTTGATTTGCTCCTTTTGATGAAGAATGATTTTGCAATCTGAACGAGAAAAGACAGAGAGAAATTAAAAAAAAAAAAGAATTTACATTGTTCTCTAGAATATCTATTAATATTGCCTTTTCTTTTGTAGGACGTATTACAACTTTCATGAGGAGTTCTTCTTCCTTTTCCTGCTGCCACCAATTATATTATATCCAAATTTCGTATTTTTGGTTGCTAGACTTTTTGTTTTTGCTTCTTTACTTTGACTGGAAATTTCAGGATACTGTTTTTCTTGACTGCTGAATACTCAGTCTGGTTTTAGCCTTGCACCAGTAAGCTCTGCTCTTGACTTTATGCGTGATGAACCACAACCAACCAATTTTTGTAATCCTTCTCATATTCATGCATATTTTTTGGCAGAAACCCTTTTTTTCAAACTTTGGTGCAATTGTTGCTTTTGCCATCTTTGGGACATTCATTGCTGCTATTGTTACCGGGCTTTTAGTGTAAGTATGTCTCCTCTTCCACATATCTGTCTCTCTGTGCCTCAGTATTTTAATACTGAATTAAATTCCAATGACATGTTGCAGGTACCTTGGTGGAGTTACTTTCCTTATGTACCGCTTGCCATTTGTTGAGTGTATGATGTTTGGAGCTCTCATATCTGCAACTGATCCCGTCACTGTCTTAGCCATATTTCAGGTACAGAAGTATTTTCCGTCTATCCATGTTTTAAATATCACCATGAAGACATGGAATTTACAAACACCTTGAAAATCCTAAAAGAAAAGATTATGTTAGCTATTTGAGCACGGACCTTTATAGTATACTGTTGTAGAACACAATGACGTTGTGTATTATGATATTTCTGGATCAATTTGATGTTCCTTTGCTCTATTAGGGTGTGGAGATACACTTAAGATGGATTGGAACCTAATTTTCAAAAAGAGATGTGCGCTTTAAAACTTTAAGGCACTCTGTGGTTTGTTAATTACCTATTATTGCAACAGGTCACCCATATTACTTAACAGAACTTTCCACACGGTTTTGTCTTTTACATGTTCTTTTGGATGTCAACTTTTCTGCTAAGAAGCTAATAGATATCAACAACAATGTACCTGAAATCTTGGTTAAACGAGAAATAAGTTGTAGTTGTGTATACATTGCTGCTTTGCTGTATGCTATTTACATAAATGGTGGCTTCTAGCTCCATGAATTGATCGTGTATGCAGATGATTGAATTTTTTTGTTTAACCTGCCCATGTTTCGTGTTGTTCTGTACAGGAACTTGGCACAAATGTTAACCTCTATGCTTTGGTGTTTGGTGAATCTGTTCTAAACGATGCAGTATGTGTTTATTCGTCTCATCTTGGACTTTTTTAGATAATCGATAATCTTGTGCGTGATGTTGTGTGCTGACTGCATTGTGGTTTCTTTTTTATTGCTTTGCTGGGACACATAGATGGCTATCTCACTCTACAGGTTTGCTCCAGTAGCTTGCATTTTACATGAACCCGTAGAAGGTTACAACTTATTTCCAGTCTTGAATTTTCTATATACTTAAGTGATGATTGTTAATCTTGATTCTCAGGACAATGTCATCAGTAAAGAGTCATGCATCATCCAACCACAACTTTTTTCTTCTCGTCCTGAGATTCCTTGAGACATTTATTGGATCGATGTCTGCAGGTTATATTTGGACGTTTAACATATTCTGATGTATCTGAATGTATATTAATTAAAGAAGCTGATATGAGGCCAGTGATAGACGGATTTTGTTGTCTGCTGCATGTTTATTTTAGATGAACAATAATCATAATGCTCTCTCCTATATTGTAATATAGCAAAACAAGGCATATTGTTGAAGATTTCACAAATCATATATCTTTTGACATTTGCATCTCTATGCAGATTTTTATCGATTTCTTACAAAATTGTAAATTCGTCACTTTGCAGGGGTTGGTGCTGGATTTACTTCTGCTTTGATATCCTTTTTTGATGAGATATATACCTATTATACTTATGGGGAAATTATATAGTAAATCGTCAAAAAAAAAATTCCAAAATGAAGCACTGTAGCAAATATTTCCCGAATAGGTGCTTTGACAAGCCACGCAGGCGCTTGCGTGGCATTTTTTTAAAACTAACCCGAAAGGCGTCGGTTGTCGGTTGAACCGACGTCTCTCGGGTTAAAGGAACGACGCCTCTCTTTGCCTAAATCATTTCTGTCCCATTTTAAACGGGCCGTCACTTCAATGATACATATCTCTCTCATTTCTAGTCTGTTTTTGCTCATTTTTTTTCATTCATCCTTATTTTTAATGCTCTTTCTAGTCATCGTGATATCACAAAATCTTTGTGATATCACGATGACTAGAAAGAGCACTAAAAATAAAGAAGAATGAAAAAAAATGGGCAAAAACGGATTAGAAATGAGAGAGATATACATCGTTGAAGTTATCGCCCTTTTAAAATGAGACAAATTTATTTTGAACTATTTTAGTGGGACAAATTTCAACGATGCATATCTCTTTCATTTCTAATTCGTTTTCTCCCATTTTTTTCATTCTTCTTTATTTTTAGTGTTTTTTCTGGTCATCATGATATCAGAAAGATGTTAATCCATCATATGTTATTTATCGAAAAAAATACCACAAAAACTACGATAAATAGTATGTGATGGTTCAACATCTTTGTGATATCATGATGATTAGAAAGAACACTAAAAATAAGGAAGAATGAAAAAAAATGGACAAAAATGGATTAGAAATGAGAGATATGTATTGTTGAAGTGATGGCCCGTTTAAAATGGGACAAAAATGATTAAGGCACTCAAAGGCGTCGGTCTCTTTTAAACCGACGCCTTTCGGGTTAGTTTTAAAAAAAAGCCACGCAAGCGCCTGCGCTATGCGGTGCCTGCGTGGCTTGTCAGAGCACCTATTTAGGAAATATTTGCTACAGTGCTTCATTTTGGATTTTTTTTAATGATTTATTATATAATTTCCCCTATACTTATTCGGTCCTTATTATTGGTTGGATGGTGCTTCTGATCATCTAACAGTTTCAGTAGGTTTGTTCCAATAAGTGGTTGTCATGCGTCTTACCTGTCTTTAGATAGAACGATATTTGGAACTGGACAGGTAGGAATTTTTTTAGGCATTGGCTGTTTATATCTCACAAAAGTAGATCCTCATGGTGCATTTTGAATATTTATAAAATTAAATTGGTCAAGTATAATAGAGCTCAGAAAGTAATTATGTGGTCTACATATGAAGTGAAAAACAAAAAGCAAACTTACATCTTAACCGTTTGTCATAGTGGATTATGTTTCTTATAGTTCTTATAAAAAAATAGCGGACCTTAACCTTTGAATACCTTTTCAAGTATGCAAACTTGAGTATTGATACGTAAGACTCTCTCTCTCTCTCTCATTTGTTAAGTTTGTGAATGATTGTTGACTTTGACGTGTAATGTTTTTCCTGCAGTCTTCAGAATTTGGAATGCTGTCTTTTTGTCCTTTTCCCCTATTTCTCGTAGGTGGTCTTGGAGGCTGGTTTTTATTTTCTTGTTGAGATCTATAGTATTTGCACTTTTGATCAATAATAGTGATTATTGTTGTTACTTTCTTTTCTAGGTACATGTTAGCAGAAGGACTTGGCCTCTCTGGGATCGTTTCGATTTTGTTTACTGGAGTAGTAAGTGTTTTTGCGGTGTTACCTTGACTACCATACCAGTTTCACGTCTGAAAAGCTATTGAATACTAACTCATGTATGTGTCATCAGGTTATGAAGCGCTACACATTCTCAAATTTATCAGAAAGTTCTCAACGATTTGTTGCAGCCTTTTTCCATTTGCTATCATCATTAGCTGAAACATTTGTGTAATATTACGAAGACTTCTATAGTTCTATGTAACTTTTCTGTGACTGTCTTTTTACCTTGTCTATTGTCATTAACCTGTTTATGGCTTTTTCCTATGACTTACAGGTTTATATACATGGGTTTTGATATTGCAATGGAAGAACATAGCTGGACACACGTTGGGTTCATATTTTTTTCAATCGTATCCTTAAGATTCTACTGTTTACTGGCTATTATCTATTATTAACAAAGTGCACAAAAATACATAAACTTAAAATTTTTCTTTGTGATATTCCTGAACTTCTATTTTGCATTCAGCTGTTTATTGGAGTTGCAAGGTATAATATAATCTGACTTTCTGCCCTCACCTTAATTATTATTGTTATTTTTTTTTGCTTTTCTCTTTGCTTGCTTCCGGTTCACTCTCTGTAATCCAGTTTCAGGATGAATTTTGTATTCCAAGGTTTAATGTAAGCTTAGGGTCTGTTTAGATAGTGGGGAAATGATAGAAACCGAAAAATCATGATTTATAGAAAAGAAAAGAAATAGCTTTTCGTTCATACTTATGCTTTTTATCTTTTTGGATAGAAAGAATAGAAAAGAAAATACCTTTTTCGTTCATACTTATGCTTTTTATCTTTTTCTTCCTATTTGAGACATACAAGGCACGAAAAAACTATAAAGGCGATTCTCCTGTGGGCCTCACGTCACATGCGGGAAAACATGTTTCCCACTGTTATTTCTTTTTCTGGCTATCCAAACTCTGGAAAAGGAATTTTTTTTCAATTTTGTTTCTTTTTCTTTTCCTTTCTGGCTAACCAAACGCACCCATAAGGTAAACATTGTACCTTCACAAGCAAAACTGTTGCCATTAGAAAGATTTCAATTTTTCTTCATCATTTGTGGACACACCGTGGTCTTTGTCTTTCTGCTGCTTTTGGACATTTTTGACTTGTTTATATTTAGCTATATAGTTTTGAAGTTTGATCAACCCATTTTGTCTGATTGGATTGAAATTATTTGAAAGGGTTCTCATTTACATACATTATATCCTCTGTCTGGATTTTATATATATCTTCATTTTTTTTTGTTAACGAGGAGGGATGTCCGGGTCTTTAGGACCCTACTAGAAGGGGTAGGGCAATTAGCCTCTTAGAGCAACGTGTCCTGCTGCCAATCCCCTCAGGCTTGTATAAGGCCCACCCATGATATGCACCAGGCAAATCGGGATATATTCCCGGGTGGGTAGCCAATGGGGCAGAGGGGGGTTTGTAGAAGTCAGGACCTCTTCTTCAGGAAGCGTGTCCTGGCCATCCCACAAAAACTCGGTTGGTTATTTTATGCATGCCTTGTTATCCTTTGTCCTTAATGATGATTATTGGCAGCAGATAGTTGAATGTTACTTTACTACACAAGTTTGACTGGTGCAAATTGATAATGGAACTAGAATCTGTCGGTGTCTCGTCTTTGTAGTATTCTTAAATTTCCAATGCCCTGTAGTTTTCCCTAGGTTTTCCTGTGCTTCTGTTTATTTTATTGTTATTACAATGTTTGTGCTAAGGCATGCTGCATATGCTTTCCTGTGGTAATTTTAGTAGAAAATAACCAGAACTGACTCTTGTTATACCGTGAAGGGCTGCAAATGTTTTTTCATGTGCATACGTGGTCAATTTGTTTCGACCTGCAAACCAGAAAATACCTTTAAAACATCAGAAAGCTCTTTGGTACAGTGGTGAGGCATAAAGCTAATCCTCAAATGTTTGTCCTATTAATGTCTCTCCCTTTCTTTAACAGATGTTTCATTCGATTTGTTACTGACAGGGCTTAGAGGTGCTATGGCTTTTGCATTGGCCCTGCAGTTCAATCATGATTTTCCAGGAGGAAATGCAAGAACAATACTCACAGCTACTACTGCAATTGTTGTTTTGACGGTAAACACCCCTTTTATATGCGTCTCATAAACAGAGGATAAACTGTGACGTACAGGACTTTATTATTTTAGGGTGTACTATAATTAGCCTGGAACTTGGGGACCAACGTAGTAGCTCTAATTGAGATTTCTGATTCAAACCTCAGCATATTGTAACTAAGTAGATAATAAAAATTGAATATTTATGCTTTAAAATAGACTGGCTAAATGCAAATGGAAAACTCGAATAGTTTATTGTTGTCATGCAACCCAAATGAAACTTCCTTTAGATTGAGTAATTGATTTTAATTATGGCATTTTGTTTTGGTAACACTGATCCCTGGATGGCTTAAGGTTATTTGATTTACTATGGAAATTATATGACATGATATGATCTAATGATTTAAAAACAATAAACAATCTGAAGATAACATGCCCAAAGGCCAATGACTGGCTAAATGATATGCCATGAGGCAGCGTGGATGATAGTTAATACTGTCAAAATCAGCACCGTACTTTATTTGCTGAGGACATTCAGTATCTCGGAAGCAGCTTATGTTGTAAAAGGTGAAGCTGCAATTATCTGACATGGCTTGCCATAGTCAGATGGATATTCATGAATATGATTGTATGTCTTTAATTTCAATATGTTCTTTATATTATTTTTGCCATGTAAAATAAAACTATGGACATCTAATACAGTTTAGCATCATGTTTCCTGCATGTTGCTTTTTGTCACATGTTTAACCGCCCATGACTTCAAACGAGTTTTTACTTCTCTTCCTGATTCCTGCATCTTGCTATATAGTCCTGATTCTGGATTCTTGGGTAGTGGCCTGTGGGTTTTAAGCATGGTGACGATTTGAAAAAATTTTAGATAAATGGAAACAGATTATTGCCCATCTAAACATTGAAAAGGAGAAACGGACACTTAGTGCTTTATTGTGTGTGGAGAAATTGCATTGTGCAGATTTAATGTTATGCGTGTCTTCTGATGCTTGCATGATTGTGTTCATTGGTACTACTATCATCTAGGGCGTTGGTTCTAGTCGCTGACTCTTTGCTAGGGTGTTACACCATTTTAGTTTCCAAGCCCGATGAGTAAATGAAGGCACCTGGTTGCCTGATCATCCAAACGTGCAGTTCTAGACCACAAGTGGCACAATTGCCTATATAAAGCAATATCCAATTGATTTATATTATGATTTACATTGGTTGTTGTGTAGGTGTTGCTGATTGGAGGATCAACAGGTACCATGCTAGAAGCTCTTGAAGTTGTCGGTGATGGCCATGATGGGCCATTGGGGCAAGTATGTTTAAGAATAAATTACGTTATTTTCTGTCGTTTACAGAATAATTTCTGTTAATTGCATTTGTTTACAGAATTTAGCCTCAAATTAATTCAAATAAGAGGAATAAAGATTGTTCTAGTTTTTCTAATAATTTTTGTCATAATTGATTTCTCACAATATACGTAGATGGATTTATCTCCCCCCCTAACTCTGATGACAAAGATTTGTACAAGATATTCCATGCCAAGGAAGGAGGGAGTGAGGGCACTCTGATGCTTTAGTTTTAGATCTTGTGCAAGCTTTCTTTGACATTCATATTGTCATTAGTTATAGGGTCCTTAGCGTGAACTTCTTTCTTCTTCTTAGACTGGGCATGCTTACTATGAAGCTTTCATTAACTTTTTTATTTGTCCATGACAACTAAAAATTTTGTAACCACGTCACATTTGATAGATTGATACTTTAGGATGCAGTGAACTTTTATTTGTTTTCACTGGATCAATGATTTTATCCTCCTATTTAGTTCCTCTGTGAGTCTTTTTTTTTCCTGGGTACAATGCTCCTCTGTGAGTCTGTGCCTATGTTTTGGTTGTGTGCATGAGTACATGTGCATATGGTTGCCAAGCAATTAGCTAGGGAAGATAAGATAATTGCTGATGATGTGAGATGGTCATGTGTGTTTACAAGGTAAAACTAAAAATAACAATATATATAAAAACAGAAGCCTGTGACTTACGTTGATTACTTCACTGATTTCTTTGATTAATGTATGATTCATTTTGTCTATAATTTGTTCCCTTTTTCAGAGTTTTGACAGTAACAATGGCTACACTGCTCCTCCTTATGAAGAGGGATCTTCATCTGGGAACAGATTCAAAATGAAACTGAAAGAGATCAAGGAGTATATTTGCATCTAACTTCTATTTCTTTTTTCCAGTTCTTAGTCCATCTCACATTATATTCACTGAACGTCCCTATTTTGAAACTTTGCTGCAGCACTGCTTCGTTTACTGCATTCGACAAGAATTATCTCACGCCATTTTTCACTATTCAAAGTGGGGACGAAGAGGATTCAGGTATATGACTTTTCTGCTTTCTGTTATGAACTGCTTGAACTTGAAGGCAATATATCAAGGAGCACTTGTAAGTTATGGTTCGTTTGTAGTTGCTGATTGGACTGAACCAACTGTAATCATCCTTCTATTCGATGGAAAAATGTGGAGTTGGTCATTTTTGCTCAAGGCTTGTTAATTACTCCCTCCGTTCCGAAATACTGTGTATATTTGGAAATTATCACTGTTCCGAAATGCTGTGTACATTTGGCCTCATCACATGACTTCCTCTCTCACCTAAAATCATAAAGGAAAGGCCGGATCTGGTGTTGGGGGCATTGGGGGAAGGAGTCAAGCTCATCCTCGTCGTCTTCGATCGACCCCAGCGCCGACTTGAAATCAAGCTTGGTTCTCTCGTCCATCTGTGGCTCATGCTCTGAGCTTGCCCTCATGCTCATATAGCCTAGCG
Source organism: Houttuynia cordata (assembly GCA_039654745.1). Lineage (NCBI taxonomy): Eukaryota > Viridiplantae > Streptophyta > Magnoliopsida > Piperales > Saururaceae > Houttuynia > Houttuynia cordata. The sequence continues at coordinate 47,131,365 of CM077502.1, read as the reverse complement.
AGCTCATCGCCGGCCCATCCATGCCCCATGGGATCCCTGACATTGAAAATCTTCCCGCCGGCGCTGACCGGTGGACTCCGAAGCCCATCGACCACTGACGTTGGGCGAACCGTCATGGAGGGCAACGTCAAAGGCAGGGCACCCAGGCTGAGCCATGAGGCGTCTGATGGCGGGGCGGCAGGCAGGGGTGGTGATGTCTTGGGCGATGGAGAGGGTGCGGTGTAAGGCGCAGATGGGGACGATGTCGATGCTGAGGATGAAGGAGCCGACGGGGACACGGGCGACGGCAACCTGGAGACATCTACCGGGGGCGGCGCAGAGGTCGAGGATGAAGCGGGGGGAGGAGAGGAAGGCAAACTTGGCGTTGAGCTGGAGGAGCTTGAAGGAGGCACAACAGGTAAGAGGAATAAAAAGGGGTGAAGGTCACATGAGTTCCACGGTCCAATAAAAACAACCTTTTTTTGAAATGTACACAATAATTTGGAACAGAGGGAGTATTAATTTATTATTTTGTGATAGCAGCTTCTAACCTAATTTTTATAAGTACTAAGCTAATATGAAAGTGCGCTATAAATTCTTAATTGATGTGTGCTTGAGTTTTGGGGGGAGATTTGATTTTAGACCTTAGATTTTACTGTTATCTGCTTCCTTACAAAATACCATGTTCCTTCTATTCTTTTTTTTCCTTTTTTTTTTCTTTGCTACATATAGTATGCATAAGATGGACATCCCTTCTGTTCGAAGAGAATAAAAAATACTCCCTCCGTTCCAAAATACTATGTACATTTGAGAAAATTCTCATTTCTATTGGACCATGAAACCCACAAGGAAGTCACATGACTTCTTCTCCCTGTTATCCCGTCTAACTCATATGCTCATTCACGAACCAAGTTCAAGTCAATTCTTCCAAGTCTCCAATTTTGAAAAGAGGAAGTCACGTGATTTGGCAAAATGTACACAGTATTTTGGAACAGTGAATATTTCCGAATGTACATAGTATTTTGGAACGGAGGGAGTATAAAAGACCATTTTGCCCAAGACCAACAGTTCCGTCAGCTATCAATTTCTTCCTTTACTGGTTTTTTGGGAGATTTGGGTCTTATGTTTACTATTAACTGCTTCTGCTTCCCTTACTAAATGCCACATCCCTTCTATTCCTTCTTTTTTTTTGCTACATATAGTATGTATAATATGGACATCCCTTCTTTTCGAAGAGAATAGAAAATGTAGTCATTTTGCTCAAGAACAACAATACTGTCAGCTATCAATTTTTTCATTTACTGGTAAATAACTCATGACTTGTATCTATGAGTACTCTATTGCTGAACTAATTACTAATTGTTTTTTATATATTTCTTATCCATATGGACACGTATCTTTTGTCTAACTGTTTTTTTATTACAATGCGAAATTTAATGACCTATTTAAAGTAGAAATTCTGAATATAATACAATTTAAGATTTAGCTAATTTAATTAGATGCAACATTAAAGCTGCAACATTCTAGCGAGTCATGTTAGCTGTATGTGAAGCAACACAACCCTGTATAATTTTGACGAAGTTGAGTCATTAACTTGTTAGTTTTGATCTGTAATCACTTTAGCCTTCTCTTTTTGTAACCACTTTAATATAACTTATTGGAATAGTATTAGTATCATTTTTCTTATGATCTAAATGTAGGTTAAATTTTTGTCTGATAATGCTCCAACAATGGAATTTGGCTTTGGAATCGTTGAAGTTGAATCATTTTGCATTCATTGTGAAACAGATGATTCAAAACCAAATTCTAGGGGACCTGGAAACTATAGAAGCCGGGGATTACTTGATGATCAACTGACTTGAGAATACATACAGAAGAATATGTGAGCAAACTCTTGCGGGAGTACAACAAGATTGGTGGGGTCCAAAATTGATAGGTCGTATTTGCAAAGAGGTTGCTCATTCGTAGCTGTACATTCAATTCTTGTTACAGAGTAGTATCATAGATATAGGTAAAAGGTTATTGCTGCACGTATTGTAATAAAAAATCTCATCTGTAATATACGTCATATTTTTGTTAAAATTTACAAGCATACGAATGAAAAGGAATGCTTCAGTACCTTTTTTTTCTTCAGTGACTGGCAGCGAGCCACATTAAGGGGACGAGAGGAGTGCACCATACTTAGTGTCCAAGTTTTAAATGGTAATTCTCACTTTCTGCTAGAGCTTACCTGAACATTTTCAGCTCACAGTAATTTCTGTTCATCTTTTCCCCAAATCTGGGAAAAGAAAAGAACTCGACTCATTCGGCAGTTAATAAAATGGTATGACTGATTGTTTGGCTGCATCAAGTGTTACTGAAGAAATTTGATGGGTGAATTTTTGCAGAAACGGTGACAAAATTGGTATGTGCTTCATGAAGTTGTCTTCTTCTGAATGATGTTCCTGTGCCCAGAACAGAAGATATGCATCCTCCAAATTGAGTTAGACAACAGATATTTATCGGGAAAAAGAAAACAGTCGTTCTCTCAGCTGCATCAGTTTACCTCCAAGTGATTCTTATATTGAACAAATATTCTTTCAGTTATAGCAAGATACCCGCAGCCCTCTTGCTTTCTGCAAACCAACTCTTCATCCCACTCCGCTGCAGGTGCTGCCCTGCCCTTGACCCCGCCCCAACCTGCTCCGATGGCATCTCCAACGCTAGTACCCCCTTTTCGTTGCATTCTACCATTCATTCTGATTTTTCTTCTCAGTGAATTCTTCTTCATTCTCATCTATCCTTAACTAGGTCGAGACAAACAACAACTCCTCATGGTTTTGTCATTTGAATGCCCTTGGATAAACCTCTTCCGTCAGATTGATTGTCCGGGGCACGAACTTGATGTTGCAATGGTTCATAAGCAAAGTTTTTCAGTGCAGAGAAATTGATTGGTCTGTTCTCTTTGGTTGCCTGCTGTTGGAACTTAGCCGTTTAGGGCGTGATTAAGAGATGTTTTGCTATACTGTAGCATTCATGTTTTTTCCACTTTCAGCTGAAACACCTCATGTCGTGTTTCACGCTGGATAGTGAAAAAACCGAAATGCTACAATGGACATGAAAAATCTACTGAATATTTTGGTTTTTTTCACGGCCCAAACGGAATCGGATTCAAATCCCTGGTGAAATCAGCAGCACGCACTAGTACAATAGTCCGTGTACCCGAGTGCCTTTTATCAACGGTGGATATGACTTCAAGAATATATGTGGTTTAGGAGAATCTCGGATCGTCTCGGCTCGTGCTGATGCGCATAAGCCCAAGCTCATGTCAACTTTTTCGATTACACAATAAATTACTAGATGAGAAACGCAGGACCACGAATAGGAATTACTTTTTCCTTGGGTTCCTAATTTTTTGGCACGATTAACTAGCATACTTGATTAATGAATTTTTTTCCAATGAAGTCTTGCAAGTTTTTTCAAAAAGAACCATGCCCTTTATTTTTTATTTTTTATTTTTACAACGAGGAGTGTCTGAGTGCGTAGGACCCAACTAAAAGGGGTAGGGCAACCTCTTAAAGCACTGTATCCCGCTACTAATCAAGTAGAACATTTAATACGGGACAACGGTATTCAAGTTCAAACCCCCTGCCCCCAGCCCCAGGTACCTGCCACTGGATCAAAAACCCGATGGCCTGTGTTGCCTCCACCCAAACTAACTCGCACCTTCCCACCCCTATATTAATAAGGGGAAATTATATAATAAATCAGAAAAAAAATTCTATTTTGACACACTGTTGCAAATATTTCCCGAATAGGTTATCTGACAAGCCACGCAGGCGTGGCTTTTTTTTAAAAGCCGACCCAAAAGTCCTTTTCAACCGAAAGTTTAATTTTTTTTTTATATACTTGAGAGCGTTTGTCAACTCATTTCTCTAGATAAACATCTTCCCATGCTACGAAATCCTAACTTTTTTAACACATGTTAACAACAATATAAATATACATAACATATGTCACAACATTAAACTTACACAAACAAATCAGATTATTACAAAGACTAACATAACATTAAACTATTACAAAATTATACAATGTATTACAAATTTACTGATAAAATTACAAGTGTTCAATCAACTCTCCTCAACATATTCTTACCCCGTCCTCGTGCTCGAGCTGGAATATGCTCAGACTCAACGTCAGGTATAGCATCTGAAGACGAAGGTGCCTGACGTAGAGCATGGAGTGCACTCTGTCGCCGAGTATATACTTTCGAAGAAAGAGGCCTCTCAACTTGATTGAGAGGGGTATCTAGAACAACTGGTGATGGGGTAAAACCAAGGTTTTCAAAACCGGACCGGCCATCGAACCGGATTGATGGCCGGTCCGGTTGAACCGCGGTTTGACCGTGGTCAAACCGGAATGAACCGGTTTAGGTGTAAATAGGGTTAAGTATATAATAAATATAAATTTTGTATAGTATTAACACAAAACCGTTGTAGTCCAAGTGGTTAAAACGCAGGGTGCGGGCAGGGGGTCTCGGGTTCGAATCCCTCCCCCCCCCCCCCCCCCCCCCCCGCGCGCCCCTCTTTCGAAAAAATTTTCAAAAAAAAAAAAAAACTAAAAAACCGGGTCAAACCGGTTCCGGTTACCCGGTTCGGGAAAACCGGCCGGTTGAACCGTCCGGTTTCGAAAAAACCGTCCGGTTTGGAAAATCGGGGTAAACCGGGTGGACCGGACCGGTTTTCCGGCCGGTTCCGTTTCTCCGCGGTCGGACCGGCTGGTCCGGTCTGGTTTTGAAAACCATGGGTAAAACTCATTGTGTCGGCTGATGATGTCACAACGTCGGAACAACCTCCAGTCCTGGAAGCTGATAAAGGTCCTGGAACAACCTCCAGCCCTGAAATCTCTATCATAAGTGGCTGAAGCAATGGTAAACTCACAAGAACATGTCCAGAAATATCATGTAGCGTTTGACATGCCGCTAGCAAGCTCTCATAGGATCGGTCCACCAAAGCTCCTTCCGTCTAAGCGAATGTCTGTCTCACACAAGTAAGCTAGAAAGGAAAAACATATATGTTATTTACTCACCAATGCACAGAACAATAGTGAATTAAATCAAGTATGAAGTCAAAGATACTCACCAACGCCAGCTCAGTGTCACCCCTCGACTGATATAACATCTCTGCCTCATGCATGGGTGGCATGATAAGTCTCCTAGTGATCCTCAAGTATCATCTCATTTATGCATTATCCGCATCTCGCATCTCGCTCCCCCTGAACGAGAATGGTTGTCCTGTCGTCCCATCTAGTAATATAGGTCGCATGATGCGACCTCCAATCAAAACTTCCTCGGCCTCGGCGCGATAATCGTTCAATGAACTCCACAACAAGAGGGGGGAAAACTTGCTCTAATCCGAATTGCAACATGACTCGATCCAGAACATGCATCTCGACGATGTCAATACATATAAGTGGCGTCCTAGATAGCCACACATGCGCTCCATCCGTACATACTCCAGGTAACTGCGCTAACACATCATCATGTATTCTCCTAGTGCGTGGATGACTGGGTTTTTGTGTCACCCTTGAGGGCTTCACCACATACATAGGTGACGCTTCCTCCAAAGATCGTCGATCAGGAGGTAGAAAGAATTCGGCTGCATACACCTTTCTATATGCATTAGATGTATACCAATATCCAACTAAATCATTGATGGGTCCTCTTCGCCTCGATTGGACAACAATTAGATGACAATATGGATGTTTGTACACCTAAAGGTAATTGTAAGAACATGTATAATCGCTGGCATCCACCACATATTTTCTACTACGCATTGTTTTCACTTCATACACGTGAGAATTGATTTGGTCAGCCCACATGCTGCCAATTAGGCGCATTTGTTGTTTAATCTTCCACTCAATAGTAGGGGTGTATTGGGTTGTCATGGCCAACCCGGTCAAATGTCGCTTCACAAAGAATTTGATGATCCGGTAGAATGTAGCTGACACTAAAGCTTGCATGAGTAATGATCGAGCCCCCTTCAACACGCTATTTAGACTTTCAACCATATTTGTTATGGTCATTCCAAATCTTGTAAAACCATCGTGAGGACCACAATTGAGGTGATAATCTACCTTCCTCACTGAGTAGTCATTTTGTTTCTGGACTTTCTGCACCGATAAGTTTCATCTTCTCATCAAACTCGTCTACAGTAAGCACAGTTGCAGCTTCCCCTATCAAACTCATCAATACATCATTCCTAAACTTCTTATGATAGTTTACCTTGATGTGTCACATACAATATCGGTGACAAAAATGTGGAAGTGAAAACACCTTTGGCACAGCTTTTTGCAACTTTTTATGTCGATCAGATATGATAGTCATAGATACCCTATCAAGGACAACATGCTCGTTCAACATACATAAAAAATCATCTCCAATTAAGGTAATCCTCATCTAAAATAAGGCCAATGCAAGAGGGTACAAACCCTTGTGCCCATCGTTTAGTCGCCGCCAAAAGGGCTCCTCCATACTTGCCAGATAGGAAAGTAGCATCAACACTTATTACTTCATACGAATTTTCCAAAATCTTTGGTCCAATCCCATTTTATTGATTACTTGCATCTCTAGTTCCTCGTAAGTACTTGGCTTATTAAAAAATAATCCTACGGTTTCACCACCTTTGAATTCACCTCTATCAATTCTACCACCATACATTAGCACAAACGGAACTATTTCTCCCGCCATCTCTTCTCACAAAACCTTTAACAAACACTATCAAATACCACACAAATATAACATAATCAATTTCATACAATGCAATAACTACATTAATATGTATTTCTAACGGATATTAAACATATATTACCTATAGAGAGTCGAGTGACGGGGTGAGGAGGTGGCCGAACAAGGTGCTGGCCGAGGCGAGGTGAGGCAATAGCGAGCCGAGGTGGTGGCCAGGCCAAGGACGGGGAGGCGGAGCTGAGGCGAACAAAGACGGTGGCCATGGAATGTCGTCTCGCCGATATATCGGTATCGGACCCCACCCGATACATCGAAACACATAAATATCAATTTTCAAAAAAATTCCAAATATCGTCGATATATCGGTTTTGGAATGATATTCCATCGATATATCGGTTTTTTAAATAAAAAATTTATTTTTTTAAAAAAAAGGAAAAAAATAGCTTTCCCATTTGTTTTCCATCCTAGTTTTGAATTATATATGCATATTTTGAAATCTATACTTTATCTAAATTAGTATCACTCATTTTAGAAGTTATATTCTAAAAATACATGTAAAAACTAGTTTTCGACCTCTGATATTGTTTTACACAATATCCCCGATATATCTCCGGTATTTCGTCTCTTTGGCCGACCGATATTTTACCGATATCCGATACGACATTCCATGATGGTGGCTGGGGCAAGCACGGAGAGATGGATCTAGCCGAGACGGTGGTGAGAACGTCACCGAAGAGTCGAGGTGAGGCGGTGGCCGGGGCGAACACGGGGAGGCGGTGGCAAGGTCATCGCCAGAGAGCCGAGGCAGTGGCGAGGCAAGGTCGAGGTCGTCACCGGAGAGCCGAGGCGAGGCGAGGTCGTGGTCGTGGCGGGGGCGAGCATGGGGAGGCGGTGGCGACGTCGTCGCCGGAGAGCGCACCGGAGGTAAGGCGAGGCGAGGTCGGGGAGACAAGGCGAGGTAGAGGTCGGGGAGAGGGGCCGAGGCCAAGTTTATAAACCAAACCGACGCCTTTCATTTATAAAACCGATGCCCTTCAAGCTGCATACAAAAAAAAATGTTAAGGCCTTGAAAGGTGTCAGTTCTATTGAAAAGGAATTAACGCCTTTTGGGTCGGTTTTAAAAAAAAAGCTACGTAGTCGTGGCTTGTCAGATAGCCTATTCGGAAAATATTTGCTACATTGCGTCTAAATAGAATTTTTTTATTTATTATATAGTTTCCCCCATTAATAATTCCCACTGCTGGATGAAAATCCAATGTCTCTCCATGCTTTACGAGTGAGGCTAGTACGTATTAACGAAACCCTCTTCCCCTTTGCAAAATCCACTTGAAAACCACCAACGGGCGACGGGCCGGCCCCATCTCCCCCTCATTCTCTCCCAAGTTCCAACGGCTAGTTTTCCATATCCCGACAACATTAAGGGGCCGTTTGGGACGTGATTATTGCAAAACATCCAGACTGGATTCTGGATATCTACTGTAGCATCCAGGTGGATTTTTACATCCAGCTGAAACACGTCCTGAGGTGTTTCAGCTGGATATATAAAATATCCGGATGCTACAGTGTAGCAAAACATCCCATCTGGATGTTTTGCTTTTAATCACGCCCCAAACGGCCCCTAAATGCCTAAGCTTTCAAGTGGGCATTTCTGGGCCATATATTTTTTCTTTTTGGTAACATTTCGGGCCCATATGCTACATACGGGGCTTAGTCCATATGCAACATTTCGAGCCCTCTGCCCACCTATTACGGTGAGAAAAAAAATACTCCCCCCCCCCCCCCCCCCCTTTTAATTAAGAATGTCAAATGATTTGTCAACCTTATTCAGATATGGGGTCTACACTAAATGCCTAGGCTTTTTAAGCGGAGAAGGCAGGGCTTTGGGCAGGGATGGACCTACGTTCAAGGCTCCGGGGTCAGATGACCCCAGAGGGTTTGGCGTTTTTGCACTACCCCCAATGCTAAATGGCCATGGGTTGGATGGTGACTTTTGGGTTACAATGGGCTGACCCCAGTGGAAAAATGGGCCTACCACTGTCTCTGATTCATCTCAGAACCCCAAACCCCCCCTAAATGCTCTACCCCAATCTGATCCTTCAGTTGCCACTACCTGCCGATCGAGGCAACTCCTGCTTTGTACTTTCAATCCCCCGCCTTGAGGTATGAGCTTCCATTTCTTCTTCTGGTTTTGGAAGTTTAAAATTGTGGGGGTAGTCAGTACTAGATGGCTCCCAAGGTGCTATAGCGAAATTGTGGCTCGGGGGTTAATATCTTGCTCTGTAGGGTCCCTCCCTTTTTGGGTTGAAAGGTCTTATCACCACTTCTTTCTCGTATAGAATCTCAAAGAAGTTTACTGTTTAAATATTCTTGAATAGTAAGTGAGATGATTTGGTTATAGCTAAATAGAAAAAGTGCTTGAATGCTATGAGGCTGGTTTTATAAGTTTGCATCCACAGTGCAAGAACTTTAATTGTTAGAAGCTTCATTTTGAGAACAATAACATGTATGCAGCATTTTTTTTAAAGATGCTTGTGGTGCTTCAGTATATGTTAGAAACTTCTGTATTTCTGAGTTTGATGACTTTCCAATTGAGATCCTTGTGGTGGTTCAATACATGTCACAAATTCATTTCATTATACTAGCAAATATTTTGAGGGTATTCATTCGCTGTTTGGGTTAGTCTGATTGCAAGGGCAGCTATGATTTTATGCCTTCCATATTTTATGTGCTTTTTTAGATGAATTCGTTTGGTTATTTGAATTAATTTGATTACTCAATGGCTTCATTAGTACACTGTGAATCTTGTAGTGTTTTTTGTGGCTAAAAAATCTCCAAGTCTTAGTTGAGCCCTGAAGCTAAACTAGATGTTCTACTAAGTGCAGCAACGTTTGTTGCCACTTTCCATCCAGGAAGCCCCATTTCTATGGACTTATTCTTTGCAATTCAATTTTAGCATTCCTAGCTTCTGTCAAAATTCATTTGGGACAAATATAGTATAATACATAATTAATATTTTCTCATAAGTGAAATATCTCTTGGACCATTACTTTAAGATCCCAAGATATCTTTTCTATCTTACTATTTTGTACATAAGTGAAAAATGTCTTGAGTTTAGTTGATTCAGATGTCTTAAAAGTTTGTACTTTGGAGCAGAGTTCCCTGCCACTTTTGAGAGACTACAAGGAAGAGAAGACGCACATGCAGTTAACATTGAACTTACAATCTTAGCAACAATTTGTCCAATAACTCCTAGAACCAGAGAAGTTTCCATGTAAGAGAGATTTATGACATTTTTTCTACTTGATGTGCAGTTGATGCTAAGCTAATAATTACAAATATCCTTGAGTAAAACTAGTAGAAATTGTCTGATATTTACTTGTTTCCTAATTTGTTGTGATATATATGTATGTTTTTAATACATGTTAAAACATGAGGCAAGTCCCCATCATTGGAACTTAGCAGCGAAAGTTTTTATTTATTTATTAAAATACTTTAAATTAGCCATATATTTTGAGGACATGCATTTTCCTAGGAATTACCAGCTCATATGCTTCATATATTTGTTTGTTGACCAATAAAGTGCATCATTGCATGTGCTATAATCTGCCCATAGAATATTGTTAAAATACAATGTATTGTATAAATTCTTATGTACCTGAATGTTTGTTCTTTTATCATAGTATGTCTTTTTAATGGATAAATTTCTTAAAAGAAAGTCTGAGTATCTTGGTTCTACACCGTCTACTTCCAATGGTTCTAAGGATCAAAGTAAAAAAATTGAAAAGCATGTGTCAAGAGTCAATGTGGATGAACTTAAAGCAGATCTTGGTTTAAGACCTCCAATTTCTGATTTTCATCCCAGTGATCAAGAGATTGTTAGGAGGCATTATTTGCAAAAAGGCCCTTATCAACCTCACAATCATTCTTTTCCTCAGAGTGATTTTTCAAAAGTGCCACGACGATTTAATCCTAATTGGTTTGATAAATATCCTTCTTGGCTAGAATATAGCATAGATAAAGATGCGGCATTTTGTTTGTATTGTTACCTTTTTGGAGAATCAAGAGGTCAGGATGCATTTGTAGCCAAATAATTTAGAAATTGGAAGAAGTATGAAAGATTTGATGCTCATGTTGAAGGAATGGATAGCTCTTACAATAAGGCTTACCAGATGGGTCAAGACTTATTAGATCAACAACAACACATTAGGACATTTATAAAGAAGCAAGAAGAGCAAGAGAAGCTTGAATATCTTACTAGGTTGGAGGCATCAATTGAATGTATTCGGTATCTTCTAAACCAAGGCTTACCTTTTCGTGGTCGGGATGAATCAGAAGGTTCAAATAATCAAGGGAATTTTCTCGAACTTCTACAATGGCTTGCACATAAAAATGCAGATGTGAGGCAGGTTGTGCTAAAAAATGCTCCTCATAATAACATAGTGATAGCACCAAGTATTCAAAGGGATATTATAAATTCATTTGCACCGGAGATTGTAGCAAGCATCATCAATGACCTTGAGGATGGTTTCTTCTCTATTTTAGTTGATGAATCTCATGATATATCCATAAAGGAACAACTGGTTGTTGCTATGCGTTATGTGGATAAACGAGGTTGTGTGATGGAGCGAATTATTGGTTTTATACATGTTAAAGAAACAACAGCTATAGCACTTAAAAAGGTCGTTGAAGAACTATTTTCCAAGCATGGATTAAGTTTACAAAGATTGCATGGACAAGGCTACGATGGGGCAAGTAATATGCAAGGTGAGTTTAATGGATCAAAAACACTTATTTTAGATGAGAATGAATATGCACATTACATTCATTGTTTTGCACATCGTCTCCAATTGACACTTGTGGCCATATCACAAAATCACAAGCAAATAAGTAATTTTTATACTTGCTCTCCACTATATTAAATGTCGTTGCAGCATCATGTAAGCGTAGAGATAATCTTAGAGAGCAACAACTTAGTATTATTACCAAAGCAGTCGAGAGTGGTGACTTAGCAACTGGAAAAGGACTTAATCAAGAAACTAGCTTGAGGAGGCCATGTGACACTTTCTGGGGCTCGCATTATGGTACATTGCAAAGTTTTCTAACCATATTTTCTGCTGTGATTCAAGTGCTTCAGACTATTGATGAGGATGCTAGAGAGCCTCAATTGAGAGCCAAAGCAAATTCTTTAATATATCTTATGCAATCTTTTGAATTTGTTGTCACTTTGCACATTATGAAGAAGATTTTGGGGGTTACCAATGATTTATCAAAAGCATTGCAACAAAAGGATCAAGATATTGTGAATGCAATGGCTTTGGTTAAATCATCCAGGGAAACATTACAAGAACTAAGAAACAATGGATGAGACTCTATAATGACAGAAATTTCTATATTTTGTAACAAAAATGATATAGATGTTCCTTCTATGGATGACAAGTATGTAGGGCTAGGAAGGCCACGACGTGGAGAACAAATTACGAACCTCCATTATTATCGTGTTGACTTATTTTTCACTGCTATTGATATGCAACTCCAAGAGCTAAACAATCGTTTCACGGAAGAGAGTACAGAATTACTTCTATGTATAGCATGTCTTATTTTTTTGGATATGAGCGTTTGTTGTCAATAAAAGAACAGAACAAGAAGAAGCAGTAGTAGCTCATATGTGATAGAAATGCCAAGCTGACCCCAAGTACCGTGAATCCCCGCGACCATACTACATAGGGAGCTAACGTATTTCATAGAGATTTCTGCCTGGTAGGTTGGCATTCATGTGTTGTAGTACATAGACATCTCCATGTACTGTGTTATTTTCCTATGTACTATGATCACGGTTGTTGTCTAGGTGGTCAGAGTGATTGGTCGCTGGAACACTTTTCCAAGCTACACAAAGATTGGTTGCAGATGCTATACATAAGAATCCACGAAGAAACCGCTACATAAGATTGGATGTAAGAAGCCACTATATATACACAGTTACACACACATATATATATATATGGAAAAATTTAAATGAGATCGCTCTCATATAGCTTATATGAGGCCACTTTAAATCGTAGCCCTTAGATCTTGATCTAACGACTATAAATAGTCATAATGATCTCACCCACTCCCTGATGTGACACACTTACCTACCCACTAATTTAATATCTATCCTCCGATTGGAATCCAACGGCTATAAAGATTGGCCTCATGCTCCTTATATGATATATATATATATATATATATATATATATAGGGAAAAGTTTAAATGAGATCGCTCTCATATTGCTTATATGAGGCCACTTTGAATCGTAGCCGTTAGATCTTGATCTGACGGCTACAAATATCCATAATGATCTCACCCACTCCTTGATGTGACACACTCACCTACCCACTGATTTGATATCCACCCTCCGATCGGAATCTAACGGCAATAAAGATTGGCCTCATGCTCCTTATATGAGAACGATCTCATGTAAACTCATCTTATATATATATATATATAGGGAAAAGTTTATATGAGATCGCTCTCATATTGCTTATATGAGGTCACTTTGAATCGTAGCCGTTGGATCTTGATCTAACGGTTACAAATATCCATAATGATCTCACCCACTCTTTGATGTGACACACTCACCTACCCACTGATTTGATATCCACCCTCCGATCGGAATCTAACAGTAATAAAGATTGGCCTTATGCTCCTTATATGAGAACGATCTCATGTAAACCCTTCCCCATGATGCCGTGAAATCAATTCAGAAATTTGGAATGATGTATCATGAATATGATAACAATGAATATTTTTTATCATTGTCCCCTCTTAAGACGGTTACATCAGAAATGACATCCTTCGTAAAAACTTGTCATTATATTTCTTTTTATAGATTTTGTACCATTTTGATTCTGATAAGAGTCAAGCACGGTATATCCATGCCGCCAACCTAGGGGTGTAAACGGCGTCCGGATGTCCGTGTTCGTCCGTCCGTTTTGATGGCTAAATGGACATAATTTCTGTCCGTCATGGACACAGACACGGACACGGACAGCTTTCCATGTCCGTCTTCCAAACGGCTGCGGCCGCGGACAGACTGTGTCCGCGTCCGGAGCCATCCGTTTCGTCCGTATATATATAAAAAAACGAGCTTCCATCAACATGCGGACGGACAGTGAGAGAAGTGATTTTTGTATTTGAAAATAGTTCATCATACCGAGAGGATCATGGGAAAACTGAAAAGAATGATTGAGTTGACAATGGACGACAATAACTAAGAATTATCGGTTATCAATTTTAAAGAAGGAATACCTTTTACTTCATAGTGTCCGTGTCCGTCCGTGTCCGTGACGGACACATGCGGACGGTCACCTAGGGGTGTCCGCACGGACGGCGGACGGACGGACACTTATTTTTAGAGTGAGCGGACGGCTACGGACTTAGCTTGTCCACGTCCGTATCCGTCCGTTTACACCCCTACGCCAACCCCATATAACTGGGATAAACACGTATGATGATGATACTCATTTAAATTATATTTTCTTTTTATCCAAATTATTATTTGAATCATTAATTCTTCTGTAGTTCAGAAGTAAACATTTTGGATGAATGGTGCATCCTTCTTCAAGTCCCTTCAGGAGAGATTCTATATTTTCCCTCCCCTGCTAACAGAGATCACCTAGAGCTAGCTCGCTTATCGATGGCAATGACCCGAAGGTGGGCTCGGCATCTCAGCTGCAGCCACCAGATCCGAAGCCAACCCTCGCATTCTTAACATCGTACACCACCTCGTACGTCTTCTGCTGCATGTTCCCCAATATCCCCACGTCCGTCGGGTCTGAGTTCCCCGCAAACGCCAGGCACACCTGGGACGCGCTGCTCCCGAACAATATCCCCGACGGGCTCACGTTCACCGCCGTCCCTCCCCGGAACAGCAGTTCGATCTTCGGCACCGTCACCGTGCTGTAGTTACTGAAATCGTAGCACGTGTCCAGTATCGACACTGCCGGCGCCGTCGGGTACCGGGTCATCATGCGTCGGAACGCCGTCCGAAGAGCTGAGTAAGCCGAGGGTGGTAGCCGGGTTATGACCGTGCCGGAGTCGATGACCGTCCCCTCCGTCGAGAAGACGGAGGCGCTTATAGGAAGCTGCTGGCCACCGACGGTGATGGCCAATATGTCGAGGAAGAAGAAGGAGGCGGGGTCGCGGGTTAGGACCGGAGTGTACTTGAATGACGACGAGGCCTTGGGAGTGCCGAAGGAGAGGAAGCCGGTGGTTCTTGAGCTGGAGGGGAGGCAGTAGGAGAAGACCTGCCCGAAGTTGGGTGCAGACTGGGAGACGAGTGAGATCTTGTCGCGGCCGAGTCCCAGCAACCCGGCCGTGTTGCCGAAGAGACCCCGGTTCTTCTGCCCGCAGCCGAACCGGAAGTTCTTGACCAAGTCGGAGGAGGTCAGGGTGAGTGACTCGCTGCCGAGGAAGCCGACGGAGGAGGACTGGTCCCCGTAGCTGATGCCGTAGACGCAGGTGGAGGAGGAGCAGCCGCCCGAGTTGCCCGTGGCCGATTTGAGCTGAGCGCACTCGGCCGAGCTGCAGGAGATGTTGGTGTAGGACGAGCTCTTGGATGGGTCGAAGATGGGGTCCTGCTGGTCGTGGCAGTAGCTCAGGCAGGGCTCGCACTGAACCCAGGTGAGGTCGCTCCCAGTGTCGAAGACGACCGTCATGTCCTGCTTCGGAGTGCCGAGGCCGATGTTGACGACGTAGTTGGCCGTGTTCAGGGCAATACCGTACTTGGCCGGGAGGCTTGACTCCGCCACTGAGTCGAGAGGGTGGTTGAGTTGGTCTGCTTGGCGAGTCGAGACTCGGGATTGGATTGAGTTGACTCGGAGTTGGTCTTGTAGGAGGAGTTGGAGGGGGCTCTTCTTTTGGGCGACCGGGAGGGGCGA
This sequence comes from Houttuynia cordata, assembly GCA_039654745.1. Taxonomy (NCBI): domain Eukaryota; kingdom Viridiplantae; phylum Streptophyta; class Magnoliopsida; order Piperales; family Saururaceae; genus Houttuynia; species Houttuynia cordata. Next base: position 47,115,740 of record CM077502.1, on the reverse strand, counting down.
GCAGGGGCCGTGCCGGTGGACCAACGGCAGAGCTGCCGACCTGTTGTGCCCTGTATGACAAGAATGCCCTCCATACATTGGTCTTTGATTATTAAAATTTTCCTTACTCCCTCTAGTCACCGTTAATAAATATAATTTTATTCAAATGAGCTAAATGTTTAGTGTACTTCAAAAAAATGTATCTATTAAAAATAACAGGACGTAGTATTTATTTATACATCAATGATATCAAAGTTAAGCAAGCCTCTATAGCGAATGTTGGCATTTGGTAGGAAACCTTAATTTCATTTTGATTTTTTGCATAAGAAATTTCATTTTTGATTGATAATAGCCAAGCCTCATGAAGCGGAGGTGTTGAGTTCAAACCCCCCAAACGGTTGGCCACCCACCATGATCTATCTCTAAATTCCAAAATACTTGATGTGTATGATGGGTGGGCTGAGAAGATTGACGGCAGGATACAGTGCTGCCCTGTCCCTTTTTAGGGGCCCGTTTGGATCGTGAAAAATCAGCTCCATCCACGTGGGTTCGGACATCCCTCTTTATACACGAACAAATATAGCCAAGCTAATGATCATGAAAAGTTAATTAAGCATGTTTATTAGGTGAGTCACGTGTAGCAGCTAAGCACCCGTGACAATATAGAAACAACAATCATAATGCTGATGAGACGGTGCAACTGTGCAGGTCCGTGAGTGACGACGAATTGACGAGTATCTGCTCCATTTCTATCTTGATCTGCGCTATCCTGACCTTTCCCAGCTAGAAGATTTGCGTTCTTCTTCGAGAAGTAAATTATCTAAAACTAAACCTTATCTCATACATGCATATGCAGTCATCATTGCCATCCTTAGCATCCTAGCTAGTGTGATAGATTGCTTCTAACTCGAGAACAAGATAACTTCAGCTAAAAGGAAGAACTACAGTGAGCTACTTTACCTTTAGTAGAGCTGCAAACAGTTTCTGGGGCGAGGAGAGAGCTGAGACTGATGACATGGTGCGTCTCTGTCTGTCGACCGGAAGTGAACTGACAGAAGATCGAAGAGAGGATGAGAAGAAGAGAGACGAAGATGACAGAGGCCATGGCTCTCCTCTATCACGTGAAAGTTACTGGGAGCCTAGTCTGGTTTTTATAATGCGAGATTCATCTATATATACTTGTGTATGCTTCTTCTGTGTGGCTTGCAAAGAGGGCCTAGCCAATCTCATCCGTCTGCATGCGGGGAAGGAGAGCGACAGGAGACGGAGATAAGTGACTATAGGCATAATAGACGAAAAGCTGGCGTGGACGCTACCTTAATTATTAGGAACAGCATTGGATCTTCGTGACTGGCATATATGTCTGAGATTAGATTCATGGTTATTACTTGTTTTTAAATTTGTCTAGTACCAAATGAAATGCCTTCTATCCCCTGCTTAAAACAAATTGAGCCAAAAACTACTGGTTAGTGGTTGTGGGACTGGGACCGACTGGGTGGACTCAGTCAGATGGATATTATGGTGGGTGGTGCCTGGTGGTAGATGCACTGTGAAACCTTCTGGAGGTTCTCACATGATGGGTTTGGACCCTAGTTTCTATTATTTTTAGCTGAAATGTTTTGTTTTGTCTTGCTTGTTTTTTCTGTTTCTTGTGGATTGTATGTCGTTAGGTAAGAAGAGTAGGACCGGACTCCATGACATGAGTGTTCCCAGTATAGTGCGTCTGGTCCTTCCCACCCAGTACCCACTAAACATTTGGGTCAGGCAGGCGAGAGCTCGATTGGGGAAACTTTGGTTACGCATGGAGCATCGCGAGAAGTTATTAGGTACGTGGTGCGCAGGGGAACAGTGTGCTCATCACCAATGATCACACTGTTTCCCCTTAATTTTTCGATCATCGCCAAGCCGGTGAGGCCCAAATTTTGGTATGGAAAGTCAAAACACTAGTAAATTCCAGCCTCAAACTGTAGCGGAAGAGCGACTGGGAAGGTGATTTTGTGGACTGGCTGTGGTCCCTGGTCCTCCAAGTCCGAGAATGCTAGTGGAGGACTGCCTGTCTTGTGTATGTGTTTTTGTCAAAAAAAGAAGTGGAGAAAAACGCGTCATATTTGGACTTTATGGTCGCAGAGTTGCTTGTGCGCTTGAGTCTGCAATGCCTCACAAGATAAAGAAAGACTTGGGTCTGCAAGTTGATGTAGATCCTGGACCAATCGAAGGCAGCAGAATGATAAGAATATTTGACATGAAGGATCCACCAGTTGGAAACAAATCATTGAAGGTGCCCGCAAGCGTTGAACTAGGATTACAATTTGAGCTTTCGCCTTTATGTTTGCAAGTCACAATCATATTTCGAAGTTTTTGTGTCCCGACAACTTTTCGTTCTTAAGAAAAAGAGGATGATGAAACCAAGTCTTTTTGCTAGTTGATCCGTCTGCCATGCCGTATCAGTAAAGTTCAGCTCAGTACACATTCTCCCCTCATGGAACAAAAATGAACATGTCAATCACCTTGCTTTTCATCCTATATTTTCACACGGCAAGGAAGGAACTAGGGTCCACTTTGCTTTCCTATTCGAGCCTAGCCAGCATATATGATTCGAGTTCATAATTAGGAGTTCCTTTTTATGAACTACTGCTTGAATCACGAATGCGATAAGATCTACAAATCTAGCTCAATATTAATGAAGGGACGTCAGACAAATCTGAGCTATTGAGATTTTACCAGAGTCGATGACTGCAGTAATAATCAAGATTACCTAAACAACCAAGATAGCCATAGTGGCAAAGAAGTAATTGCCTTCCTATACTAAAGCATAGATGATTGATTTCATCAATGGTTGCCCCCACATACGGAGTTACATCGTTTTGCCAATGATCTGAATCTGATCAGTGTCTGAACTGTCAAGCATTTAGAGACCAGAGCCGCGGACTACAATATTGCTGCTGGTGGGATGATGGAAAGAGCAAGGGTCTTTGCTAAAGTGCCATATGATCTTTGACAGAAAGATGCCAATAAGGGTGCAAAGATGATGGCCAATAATTGAACTTGTAAGTGGTGTTACTCGGATTCTCTTTTTATTGAAGAAAAACCTGAAGGTGCAATCAAAACATTTGCTGAACATGAATGGTTCCTTCATTCCCTTCATATGTCTTTCAACTACGCAACATCTTCAGCATTACAGGAACAGTTGCGTCTTTGGTTGACTTGAATACTTCCGTAAAGCGTATTTCAAGAATCTGTCATGCTTACAGGCCTTCAACTTGTCATTTCTCCACTTACAAGGATTTTCAGATACTGAAATTAGTGCTGAATACAATACTTCCAACTTTCTATTAAATATCAACCACCAGCTATTGTGCGTTCGATTTACCTCTGCAGCTGGAACCTCAAATTATGTTCCAGAAGAAATAATAGGAGAATTATCTGATTAAAAGGCTGCCCAATAGATATCATCCTTCAAGATAAATGGTCAATTTGATATTTGAATGAACTTCATACATATTTGAGTTTCTCATCATTTGTGGTCCTGAAAATCTTCAAGGGATGAGCCGATCCAACACTAGTTGCATTTGTTGGATCCCTCCCAGTTGGAAGAGAGGTTGGTCCCAGGGCCAAATACCCAAATCCCTACGGCACATAGTGAAGGGTGCACGATTCTTACCTATCCAACAAATATTTAAGGGATTGGACAGCTGGTTCAAATATCTTTTCTTGCCAGTGATCTTTGCAGCTACAAAATCCATCCTTAAAATGGTAAAAGCGGGTTCTACCTCTCACAAGAATTTTCTGTTTGCATGATTAGAAACATGATTCATGAATAAATGGCACTCCGCACAGATCCTCAGATTTTTAACAATACGAATTGCAGAAGATCCTTCAGCATTCTTTATCATAGCAAATGCAATTGCCAGCTTCTCGCTGTGATAAATGAGTGACACCTCTTTATCTTCCTCATCCAAATCATGCAAGGCATCAGTAGTTAAAAGAATATATCCTTCTGAACGTAATCTTCTACTCATGTCATCCAACCACATATAGGCTTCACCAGCTTGAGGGTGGGATTTGTCTCCTGCAACAAATTCATAGACAGTCCCATCTAATTCGACTGAACTAGAACCTAGTTCTTTCTTGATTCCATTCCTCTTAATATTGCCTCTGAGAAGAAGAAGAATTTTCAATGATGTAAAGACCTGTGTTGTGTACAGTATTTATAGGGAAGACCCATGGAGACAAATCCGGGGTGAATCCCTGTAGATCATGAGAGAATATTACAGAGGATCCCAGATTGGGAGTAGATCATGAGAGAATATTACAGAGAATCTCAGATTGGGATTTAGGATCCCAGATTGGGAGTAGATCATGAGAGAATATTACAGAGAATCTCAGATTGGGATTTAGTTCCCTTAATACACCCCTGCAAACTCAGGGCGGGTGAGTAGCCGTGAGTTTGGTAGTGAGAGACTGAAATTGAGCGATGGGCAGCGGCTTGGTAAGTATGTCTGCAAGTTGATCTTTAGATGAGACATGGCGAACCTCCATGTGGCCAGCGAGAACTTGTTCCCGAATATAGTGATGATCAATCTCAATGTGTTTGGTGCGAGCGTGGAAGACTGGGTTGGCGGTGAGGGCAATGGCGGACTGATTGTCACACAATAGTGTTGGCGTGCGAGGAGGCGAGATACCGAGAAAGTTGAGAACCATAGAGGCCCAGACAATTTCGGTGGCTGTGGAGGAGAGCGCACGATACTCTGCTTCAGTGGAGGAGCGGGAAACTGTGGCTTGCTTTTTAGATTTCCAAATGATAAGGTTGGGGCCCATGAAGACGCAGTATCCGGTGACGGACCTTCGATCAAGGGGGTCGCCGGCCCAGTCAGAGTCGGAGTAGGCAGTAAGAGTAGAGGCTCCGGGTTGGAAGAGAAGACCACGGGACAGAGTGCCTTGAAGATACCTGAGGATCCGCTTAACAGCCATGTAGTGTGTAATGGTGGGGTTATGCATATGTTGGCAGACATAGTTCACGGCATAGGCAATGTCGGGGCGGGTGTTTGTAAGGTATTGGAGGGCACCGACAATGCTTTTGTAGTGGGATGGGTCAGGAAATAGGGGGTCGGTGGGGGAGGTGGGGGGTCGTTTGTGGCCGGTAGGGGTGGGTGTTGGTTTGCAGTGATCCATTTGGGCACGATGGAGAATGTCGCGAGCATAGTGTGCTTGAGAGAGGAAGAGGCCATTTGGGGTGGTGGTGAATTCAATACCGAGAAAGTGGTGAAGGGGACCCAGGTCTTTGACAGCAAAGGCACGACCAAGAAGAGAGATAATGTGGTCCAGGAAGGGAGCATGAGAGCCAGTTATTAGAATATCATCGACATAAACGACAAGGATAGTGACTTGGGAGCCTTGTTGGTGAAGGAAGAGGGATGTGTCGGCGTGGCATGACCGAAAGCCAAGATGGGTTAAGTAGGAGGAAAGTTTGGCATACCATTGGCGAGGGGCTTGTTTGAGACCATAGAGGGCTTTGTGAAGGTGACAGACGTGGTGAGGGTGGGAGGGGTCAATGAAGCCGGGGGGTTGGGCCATGTAGAGTTCCTCAGAAATGGTGCCATGAAGAAAAGCATTAGAGACATCAAGTTGTTTGATGGCCCAAGCATGGGAAAGAGCAAGGCTGAGGACAATGCGGATGGTATAAGGTTTGACCACTGGGCTAAAAGTCTCATGATAGTCATGGCCTTCTTCCTGAGTAAAGCCTTTGGCAACCAGGCGAGCCTTGTATCTGGAAATGGTACCATCAGGGCCACGCTTGATCTTATAGGTCCATCGACATCCAATGATGTTGGAGTTGGGTGGTGGTGGGACGAGGCTCCAGGTGCCTTGGTTGATGAGGGCATTATACTCAGAGCGCATGGCAACACACCATTCTGGGAACTGAGCAGCAAGGCGGTAGGAGGTAGGTTCTGTTTCAGGGGGGGTTTGGGTGGTGAGAGAAAGAGGGATGCGAGGACAGACGATGCCGGCTTTGCTGCGAGTAATCATGTGGTGAGTAGGGACAGGGGAAGGATTGATGGGGGTAGGGGAGACAGGGGGTAGAGGTGAGGAGTCAAGGGGAGGGTGAGGGGGAGGGTATGGGATGTGATGGGAGGATGAGGAAGATGATGAGGGGTGAGAGGGAGGTACCGGTGGTAGAGGATGGGGGGAAAGAAGGGGGGAGGAGGGGGGTGGTGGTAGTGGGGAGTGAGAGCGGAAGGGGAAGTCATGTTCAATGAAGCGGACATGACGAGAGATGTAAACGCGGTGAGTAGAAGGGTCGAGGCACCTATAGCCTTTGGTAGTGGGACAGTAGCCGATGAAGACACAAGGGACGGACCGGACTTCTAATTTGTGTTGGGAGTAGGGGCGAGTCCATGGGTAGCATCGACAACCAAAGACGCGGAGGTGAGAGTAGTCGGGTGGGGTATTATGAAGTAGTTGGTAGGGGGAGGCATGATGGAGGATGGGGGAGGGAAGCATATTAATGAGGTAGGTGGCGGTACAGACGGCGTCGACCCAATAGGTGGGAGGCAAGTGGGCGGAAGTGAGTAGGGTAAGGGTGGTTTCAATAATGTGGCGATGTTTGCGTTCAGCGACCCCATTTTGTTCAGGTGTATGAGGGCAAGAGAATTGATGAGTGATCCCGTGGGTGTGGAAGTGAGAGGTGAAATGGGAATTGACAAATTCACGGCCGTTGTCAGAACGAAAGGTGGTGATACGATGGGGGAAAGCATTTTCAGCCATGGATTGGAAGTTAAGGAAGGTGGCAAAGGCATCAGACTTGAGTTTGAGGGGGTAAAGCCAAGTATAGCGTGTGAAGTCATCTATAAAGATGATGTAGTATCGATAGCCAAGAAAAGAGGTGACAGGAGATGGTCCCCAGAGATCGGAGTGGATGAGTTGGAGAGGACGAGTGGTGGAGCGATGAGACTTTGAAAAGGGCAATTTATGTGATTTGCTAACATGACAACTATTACACTCTAAGTGTTTTATTTTGGAAACATGGAAAGGAAATGAGGAAACAATGGTCTGAAAAGTGGTGGAGGCTGGGTGTCCGAGTCGTTGATGCCAGATGGTGGAGGAGGAGGTAGTAGCAGTGAAGGCACTTGGGATTGTAATAGAGAGGGGATAGACGCCATTCTGACTTGGACCGCGATAGAGGAGGTGACCAGTCTTGTTATCCTGGATAGACACATCAGAGGCAGAGAAGGTTAGAGAGCAATCATTGTCACGTGCAAGTTTGTGGACAGAGAGAAGGTTGTGAGCAATGGAGGGAGTATGGAGGACGGTAGAAAGGTGGAGTTTAGAGTGGGGGAGAGTTAGGGAGGAGCTTCCGGTAGAGGAGACGGGGAGGGATTTACCGTTACCTATGTTGACATAAGGAGGGCCAGGGTAGGGAGAGGGGGAAGTGAGTTGGGTCGCATCCGGGGTAATGTGTTCGCTTGCACCGGAATCGAGTAGCCAGTTTGAGGGGCATTGAGCCCCACCATTTGCTTGCGCGGTCATGGCAACGGCACGGTTCCCGTTTGGACCTATGTAGGAAGCGTTGTAGCGGGCACCACATTTTGGGGCACTATGGTCAAATGACCCACATATTTGGCAGGAGTGGCGAGGGGGACGGAATCCACCACGTCCACGGCCGTGTCGTGGGTAACCCCCACCCCCGCGGCGAAGATTGGGGCGGGGAGGGCGAGAGGGTGTTACAGGGGGAGTGGGGAGGAGTCCCTGAGCTGCATAGGCAGTAGCTGGTGAGGGGGCCGTGGTGGCCGGAGGGGCACCCGAGTGAGGGCCGAGGAGGAGTTGACTTAGGGCCGTTGTGAGAGGACCCAGGAGGGCATGTGGGCTGGGGACGGAAGTGGAGTTGACAGTGGCGACGTGAAGTGCCGTAGGATGTGCGAGCGGCGGTCCGGCGGGGGCAGTTTGTTGGAGTTTGAGAGCGGCTTCCTCGGCGAGGAGGAGGTTCCACAGTTCGGCAACGGGGACGAGGGCGCCACGGGCACGAATTCCGGCGGCGAAGGCTGCGTAGTCTGGAGGAAGGCCGGCGAGCGTCTGGTGGAGCAAGTCAGCATCGTTGATCAGAACTCCAACGGCAGCCAGTTGGTCAACCAGCTGCCGGAGCTGGTCAAGATAGGCCGCCATCCCGGTGGAGTCAAAGCGACACTGGCGGAGCTCACCC